>CM065593.1:147254986-147854986 GCA_033119425.1 Bufotes viridis
CATTCAACTGGAAAATGCAGCTTGACTACAAATCTAAGTGTCTGAGATATTAAGACGCTGTAAGTAAACTGTAGAGCAGCAGTTTTGCATTTATTATCAGTTACAGAACGTCTGCCCTGGGGCACTTTACAGCGGCGTGATAAATGAACCAGTGATTCAGATACAAAGACACATGAACAATACATTTGTCTTGATATGTTCCTAAATTCTGCAATTTACTCTTAACCCCTTAAGGACACGGCCCTATTTCACCTTAAGGACCAGGCCATTTTTTCAAAATCTGACCAGTGTCACTTTATGTGGTGATAACTTTTAAACGCTTCTACTTATGCAGGCCATTCTGAGATTGTTTTTTCATCACATATTGTACTTCATGACACTGGTAAAATGAAGTCGAAAAATTTCATTTTTATTTATAAAAAAATACCAAATTTACCAACAATTTTGAAAAATTTGCAATTTTCCAAGTTTCAATTTCTCTACTTCTATAATACATAATAATACCGCCAATAAAAGTTATTGATTTACATTCCCCGTATGTCTACTTCATGTATCAATCATTTTTGAATGCCATTTCATTTTTTGGGGACGTTACAAGGCTTAGAAGTTTAGAAGCAAATCTTGAAATTTTTCAGAAATTTTTAAAAACCCACTTTTTAGGGACCAGTTCAGGTCTGAAGTCACTTTGTGAGGCTTACATAATAAAACCACCCGAAAATGACCCCATTCTAGAAACTACACCCCTCAAGGTATTCAAAACTGATCTTAAAAACATCATTAACCCTTTAGGTGTTCCACAAGAGTTATTGGCAAATGGAGATGAAATTTCAGAATTTCTATTTTTTGTTACCTTGTCTCAAAAAAAGTGTAATATAGAGCAACCAAAAATCATATTTACCCTAAAATAGTACCAACAAAACTGACACCTTATCCCGTAGTTTCCAAAATGGGGTCACTTTTTTGGAGTTTCTACTGTAGGGGTACATCAGGGGGGCTTCAAATGGGACATAGTGTCAAAAAACCAGTCCAGCAAAATCTGCCTTCCAAAAACCATATGGCGTTCCCTTCCTTCTGCGCCCTGCCGTTTGGCCATACAGCAGTTTACGACCAGATATGGGGTGATTGTGCAAACAAGAGAATCAGGGCAATAAATATTGAGTTTTGTTTGGCTGTTAACCCTTGCTTTGTTACTGGAAAAATGGATTAAAATGGAAAATTTGCAAAAAAATAGCTGTTTTGGGACCGTTTTTTATTTTTTGTTATTTACATCGTTGAACTGCAGGTTAGATTGTGTGCTACTTCTATAGAGCAGGTTGTTACGGACGCGACAATACCAAATATGACTACTTTTTGGGGGGTTTTGTTTCAGTTTTACATAATAAAGCATTTTTGAAAAAAATTATTTTTTAGTGTCTCCACATTCTGAAAGCCATAGTTTTTTTTTTTTTGGGCGACTGTCTTATGTAGGGGCTCATTTTTTGCGGGATGAGATGGCGGTTTGATTGGCACTATCTTGGGGTGCATATGACATTTTGGTCACTTGCTATTACACTTTTTGTGATGTAAGGTGACAAAAATGGCTTTTGACACCGTATTTTTATTTATTTACTTTTTTGCTGTGTTTAGCTGAGGGGTTAGGTCATGTATTATTTTTATAGAGCAGGTTGTGACGGATGCGGCGATACATAATATCGCCGCATCCGTCGATATTAGTTTTACACAATAATATCATTTTTTAAAACAAAAAAAAAATCAACTTTTAGTGTCTCCATAGTTTGAGAGCCATATTTTTATTTTTTTGGGGCAATTGTCCTATGTAGGGGCTCATTTTTTGCGGGATGAGATGGCGGTTCGAATGGTACTATCTTGGGGGGCATATGACTTTTTGATCACTTGCTATTACACTTTTTGTGATGTAAGGTGACAAAAAATGGCTTTTTGACAACGTTTTTATTTTTATGTTTACGGCGTTCATCTGAGGGTTAGGTCATGTTATATTTTTATAGAGCAGGTCCTTACGGACGCGGCAATACATAATATGTATACCTTTTTTTATTTATTTTGGTTTTACACAATAATATCCTTTTTGAATGAAAAAAAAAAAAAACATGTTTTAGTGTCTCCATAGTCTGAGAGCCATATATTTTTCAGTTTTTAGGCAATTGTCTCAGGTTGGGTATAATTTTTGGGGGATGAGGTGACGGTTCGTTTGGCACTATTTGGGTGGTCATATGACTTTTTGATCGCTTGCTATTACACTTTTTGTTATGTAAGGTGACAAAAAAATGGCTTTTTGACAAAGTTTTTATTTAATTTTTTTTTACAGTGTTTACTTGAGGGGTTAGGTCATGTGATATTTTTATAGAGCAGAGTCTTACGGACGTGGATACCCAATATGTCTACTTTTTAGGTTTTTTTTTTTACATTTAACAAGATGGCGGTTTGATTGGTACTATTTTGGGAGGCATAAGCCTTTTTGATCGCTTTGTATTACACTTTTAGTGATGTAAGGTACCAAAAAATGGCTTATTTGCACCATTTTTGGGGATTTTTTTTATGGCGTTCACCTGAGGAGTTCAGTCATGTGATATTTTTATAGGGCAGGTTTTTCCGGACGCGGCGATACCTAATATGTGCAGTGTATTTTTTTTTATTTTTTTTTTATTCAGTGATATGTGTTTTTTTCATTTTTTTACATTTTTTTTGACCCAGACCCACTTTGTTCTGAAAGATCCAGTGGATCTGGTGTCTGTATAATACAGTACAGTACACTATATAGTGCACTGTGCTGTATTTTGTACTTTACAAAGTCTGAATAGACCTTTAGCAGGTCTATTCAGACTTTCAGCACCATGGAGAGCAGGACGCTTCTGAAAGCGTCCTGCTTCCATGGTAACCATCACCTGCTGCCATAAGAGAGCAGCGGGTGATGGATGGGGAGGGAGGGGGGCTCCGTCCCTTTGCGATCCCATCCTGTTGGGGGGCTGCAAAGACACAGCAGCCCCCGATGGGAGAGGGAGGGAACTCCCTCCCTGTTAACCCTTCCATACCGCGGTCCGTACAGACTGCGGTATATAAGGGGTTAAACGGCTGGCATCTGATCAAGCACAGATGCCAGCCGTTTCTATAAGAGTGTCAGCAATGTGCTGACACTCTGATAGATCCACTAGACACCAGGGAATAGACAGAGGAGACGGGCGGGGGATCGCAATCGCGATCCCGCCTGCCGCACTGCCGCCCGCAACCCCCCCCCCTGCAATTCCGCTGCCATAATATGATTGGGGGCTGCAGGGGGGGTTAAAATGTATAACTATAAACGGCGTTTAGAGATAGCGAAAAGAGCTGCAAACCGCAGGTCTGAATTGACCTGCGGTTTGCAGCGATCGCCCATACGGGGGGGTCACAGGACCCCCCTGGGCATTGTAACTAGGTACCTGCTGAATTATTTCAGCAGGTACCTTGTTCTGATCACTGCCAGCTGAGCAGCAGTGATCGGAACTACTCATGATGTACAGGTACGTCATGTGTCCTTAAGGACTCGGGAAACATGCCGTACCGGTACGTCATGTGTCCTGAAGGGGTTAAACATAAGGCTAGAAAAAAAAAGTGTAGCATTCTGTGTCATAGAGCTTCTGACAGCAACAGAGGATATAGATCAGGGGTGGCCAACCTGTGGCTCCTTCAAGTGCGGCTCTTGCTGCGGAGCTTGGAAGCAGTCAGGCTGGCTCACTCTCCACCCCATGCTCAGATATTTTTTTTTTGCAGCTCTAGCTTGCTCTCCACTATGTCCTGATGCACACAGTGTGAGAACGTAGTACATGAAGACATGCACTATGACCTGGTGCTGTGCTCATCAGGTCATAGTGGAGAGAGTGTCAGACCTGCAAAGTAGCAGCTGCCCGAACAGGAGACCAGTGCCTGATCAGGAGAGGGAAGAGATTTTTTTTAAATTATAGAATTGAGCATGGGGTCTGATCTAAGCATGGGAGGTTCTGATCTGGAGCATGGGGGAGGGGTCCTGATCTGGAGCAATGGAAGTCTGATCTGAGCATGAGGGGTCCTGATCTGAGCAATGGGGTCTGATCTGAGCATGGGGTCACATCTGAGCATGGAGGAGTCTTGTGTGAGCATGGGTTAGTCAGGTCTGAGCATGGGGGCAGATCTAAGAATGGGGGGATCTGAGCACTGAGGGTCTGACACTGGAGTCTGATTTGTGTTGTCTGATACTGCATTGGGGGTCTGATTTGGAGGTATGATGAGGTTTGGGGATCTTATTTTAGGTCAGATGAGAATTGGGGATCCGATTTAGGAGTCTGATCTGAGGTCTGGTGAAAAATATATTTTTTCTTTTTTTTTCTCTGCTAGTGGAAAATAAGGAATTTTTTTTTTAGCAGAGCTCAGATCAGATGAAAAATATTTTTTTTTTCTCTTATTTTTCTTTGTTACAACCTAGGTGCATCTTGTAGGGCAAAAAATACAGTGACTGTGTAAATGTATAGCTTGTGGCTCCTGGTAATCACCCATTTTTTTTTTTTTAGCTCACTGTGTCTGTAAGGTTGGCCACCCCTGATATAGATGGATGGATAGATAGATAGATAGATAGATAGATAGATAGATAGATAGATAGATAGATATGCACTGATGAAAAGGGTAACAATGTTTGGAACTTTTGACTTTCAGGCTCCATAATTCACCATCCACTACAGCTTCGAACAATTTAGAATCTAATTAGTTATGCAGATTCTTGTCATATAACTGCATTGTTATTGTTTGGCTCCTAAAATCCAAAATTTATATTTTTATTTTTTTGTTAGTATTTTGTAAATACACCTTTGGCTTTCAACACTGCTGAATCCTTCTGGGCATGCTCTCAATCAGATTCAAGCATGTCTCGACTGAAATTTGTTCTCGGGTCTCTTCTATGCATTCTTAGAGGGTCATTTATCAAACTGGTGTAAAGGAAAACTGGTTTAGTTGCCCATAGCAACCAATCAGATTCCACTTTTCATTTTCCAAGGGAGCTGTGAAAAATGAAAGGTGGAATCTGATTGGTTGCTATGGGCAACTAAGCCAGATCTACTTTACACCAGTTTGATAAATGACCCCCTTAATGTTGGTGCATACTGGTCGACTCACTTAGGTACGAATACAGCTTTTTCTTCAACTCTACTCACAAGTGTTCAGGTCTGGGGATTATGGAGGCCAATCCAGCACCTCTACTTTATTGTAATTGAACCATTTCCATGCCAATCTTGACATATGCTTCAGATTGTTGTCCTGCTGGAAAACTATGTCGTCCTTTTCATACCCATAGTACTCGAGTGTATGAAGTAACTCGTTTTGTAGGACATTCACATATAGATCAACATTCAGACCACCATCAATCCTGGTCAAGTATCGAACGCCTTTGGCTGCGAAACAACTCCATATCATCAGGCTTCCTCCACTGAACTTGACACTTCCTTCAATTTCTCGATCCGTTAACCCCCTCTTTCCCTATTTCTTCTAGACCTATTTGCACCCATCCGAGCCCAGTCTATTGACTTTCGACTCATCGCTGCAAATCACCTGTTTCCAATTTTCTACTGTCCGTTGTTCCTACTTTTTTGCAAACTCAAGCCAACACTTCTTATGGCAATATTGAAGTTGAGACTTCTTCACCTCACATATTGCAGTTTGGCATTTTTCTTGCCCGAGATACCGCTATTGATGAGTAGAGATGTCCTGAACTATTTGCTGGCGAACAGTTCCCGGCGAACATCGCATGTATGCGATGTTTGGTCCGCCCCCTATACGTCAGCATTGAGCAAACTTTGATCCTGTACCTCACAGTCAGCAGACAAATTCCATCCATTCAGCATACCCTCCCTCCCAGACCCTCCCACCTCCTATCAAAAAGCAAGGACAGCATCCATCTTAGATTCATTCTGAAGATGCAGTGTTAGTTAGAACAGGGAGAGTGCGGCTGCTGCTGAATTAATAGGGAAAGCGTTAGCTAGGCCAGTGTTCTGTGTCCACTCCAGTCCTCAAACAGCGTCCTGACAGCACCCCAAAAAGCCCTTTTTAGGGCTGGTACATCAGTCTGCTTTTATATATATATAGTTAAGGCTGCTTGCAGCCTGCATTTGTGGGAGGGGCATGCAGTATATAGGCTGCACGGGCCCCCCACGTCAGACGCCCGATTCCCGCGCCCCTCCCTCCCATTTTTAGTCTTCCCACTTTCAATCTTCCCAACAGGTATGCCCTCTTTTCTTTGGTGTACAGCGTCCGTGGCTCCCGGCACACTTCAGCCACCATGATCAGGTTAGGGATCAACGCTCCCGGTCATCATCCCTAGCCCTGACCATAAATATATATATATATTGCAGTTGCCTGCCCGTGTGTGAGAGGCCGCAGACCCACAGACTGTACTGTGTGCACACCACTCATATAGGGTGGCACAGTACCTTGCAGATAAAAAAGTCATTACATTTTTACCCTTTAATATAATTGAAGTTGCCTGCCAGTGTTTGTCAGGCCCATAGACTGTACTGTGCCCACTGCCCACCACTCATATAGGGTGGCACAGTACCTTGCAGATAAAAAAAAGTCATTTCATTTTTCCTCTGTAATATAATTGCAGTTGCCTGCCAGTGAGTGCAAATCCCACTGACTGTACTGTGCCCACTGCCAGTAGCCACCACTCATATCAGGTGGCACAGTACCTTGCAGATAAAAATGTCATTTAATTTTTCCTCTGTAATATAATTGCAGTTGCCTTCCAGTGAGTGTCAGGCCCACTGACTGTACTGTGCCAACTGTCAGTGCCCACTACTCATATCGGGTGGCACAGCACCTTGCAGATAAAAAAGTCATTACATTTTTTCTCTGTAATATAATTGCAGTTGCCTGCCAGTCAGTGTCAGGCCCACAGACTGTACTGTGCCCACTGCCCACCACTCAAATAGGGTGGCACAGTACCTTGCAGATAAAAGAGTCATTTAATTTTTCCTCTGTAATATAATTGCAGTTGCCTGCCAGTGTGAGTCAGGCCCACAGACTGTACTGTACCCACTGCCCACCACTCATATAGGGTGGCACAGTACCTTGCACGCATAGTACCACTAATCAAAAAAATGACAAGCAGAGGCAGGCCACCCCGCAGGGGCCGTCATGGTCGTGGTGCTGTAATTTCCTTTCGCCCTAGAATAATGCCCAGTGTTCAGAGGCCACGTACCCTGAACTCGAAAAATTCAGAGGACATAGTTGACTGGCTTACAAAGGACACCCAATCTTCTACAGCTTCCGCTCGGAACCTTAACGCACCATCCTCCTCCAGCTCAGCTTCAGGCACTTCTCAAGTTACCCCTCGCCCGCCCGCCGCCACCACCAACACTACCACCACAGCCGCTTCACTTGATCTGTCAGAGGAGTTATTTACACATCAGTTGGAAGAAATGAGTGATGTGCAACCATTATTGCCAGAGGATGTAGATAACAGGGATATGTCTCAGTCAGGCAGCATTACACACATGGACGTATGGTGTGATGATGATGATGTTGTACCCGCTGCTGCTTCCTTTGCTGAGTTGTCAGATACAAGTGAAGCAGTTGATGATGACGATGTGTCCGTGGATGTCACGTGGGTGCCCGCTTGAAGAGAAGAAGAACAGAGGGAAAGTTCAGATGGGGAGACTGAGAGGAGGAGGAGACGAGTTGGAAGCGGGGGGAGGTTGTCTTTCTGGAGTGTGCCCTGCGAAGAGTGCTGGATCAGGCCGTAGATGAGCATGAAGAGGAAGAGCTGTGGTCACCATCACCACCAGAAACAGCCTTATCATCATCGCTTGCTGGACCTGCAGCAATGCTGGAAGAGGAGTCTGAGGAAGAGGAGTCAGAGGGGGAATGTGGCTTTGAGGAGGAGGAAGACCAACCACACCAGGCATCCCAGGGTGCTCGTTGTTGTCACCTATCTGGGACCCGTGGTGTTGTACATGGCTGTAGGGAAGAACAGACCTTCAATGAGATCAGTGAGGACGAGGAATGGGACATGAGTAGCTCGGCATCCAATCTTGTGCAAATGGGGTCTTTCATGCTGTCGTGCCTGTTGAGGGACCCTCATATAAAAAGGCTGAAGGAGAACGACCTGAACTTGGTGGCCACGCTACTAGACCCCCGGTATAAGCAGAAAGTGGCTGAAATGTTACCGAATTACCGGAAGTTGGAAAGGATGCAGCAGTTCCAAAACAGGTTAAAAAGTATGCTTTACACAGCGTATAAGGGTGATGTCACAGCACAACGGGAATCTAACAGGGAAAGAGGTAAAAGTAATCCTCCTCCTACCATGACCACGCCAGCAAGGACAAGACGCTTTACAGACGTGTTGTTTATGGAGAACATGTGGAGCTTTTTAAGTCCTACACATCGCCACAGCCCTTCGGGGTCCACCCTCAGAGAACGACTCGACCGACAGGTAGCAGACTACCTCGCCTTAACTGCAGATATCGACACTCTGAGGAGCGATGAACCCCTTGACTACTGGGTGTGCAGGCTTGACCTGTGGCCTGAGCTATCCCAATTTGCAAGAGAACTTTTGGCCTGCCTCGCTTCAAGTGTTCTGTCAGAAAGGACCTTCAGTGCAGCAGGAGGTATTGTCACTGAGAAGAGAAGTCGCCTAGGTCAAAAAAGTCTAGATTACCTCACATTTATTAAGATGAATGAGGCATGGATCAGTGGGGGATGCATTTAACTAAAAAAGGCCTGATGAGATGCCTTGGGCTAAAAATGGTCCCCGCGCTGCTGTATTTAATCTCTGCATGCCGGATGACTTGCGTGACTTCTCCGCCACCAACTAGGACTCAAGCCGCAATGTTTTAGTACACTTTCTGCCCGGAAAACATCAATTTTGTCACCAGTTTACCATCCTATGTGAGGGACACTATGGAGGTTTTGAGATCCCTGAATGGCATCCAGTGTGAGACAGGGGTGCAGTTGGCCAGTTTAGATGTTGAGGGGCTCTACAGTTCTACCCCTCATGATTTAGGCTGTAGAGCGGTTCAAGCATTTCTTCAGCAAAGGGGTGAACATTGTAAGGAGCACAACATCTTCATTTTGGAGCTGTTGGAATTTATCCTCAGACATAACGTTTTCCTCTTTAACGGACGGATCTTCCACCAGCTCAGGGGGGTCGCTATGTGCAGACCTTGTGCCCCAACCGTTGCGAACCTGTACCTGGGCTGGTGGGAGAAGGAGATAGTCTTCTCTGAAAGGATGAAACAATTCACGGACGTCATCCCCCTCTAGTTAAGATACATTGATGACATTAGTGACATACTGTTCCGTGAATTTGTCTCATCCCTGAACTCTAATCAGTTGGGACTATTCTTCACGTCCGATATTAACCCTCGGTATGTCACCTTTCTAGATCTTTCCATCACTCTGAATCCATCGGGCCAAATAGTGACCAACATGTTCAGAAAACCCACGGCCACTAATAATCTCCTGCAGTGGGACAGTAGACATCCGTTGGCCTTGAAGAGAGGGATCCCGAAGGGTCAGTGCCTTAGGATGCGGAGGAACTGTTCCTGTTTGAGGGATTTTCAAGCGGCCGCCAAGGATTTGGAACACGGGTTCCAACGGTTATCCGCGGAAGGTATTAAGGGAGGCCTATCAACATTCACTCTGTACCAATAGGGAACATCTGCTGTCTCCTAAACTAAGAGACACTGAGGTAAATCCAACCAGGATCATTGCGACTTTTGATGGTGCGAATCAAGCCATCCGTCTTATCCTGGAAGAAAACTGGGACGTTAAACTGGGACATTTTAAAATATGACCCAGATATTGGAAGCTTGATACCATCTAGGCCAGCAATTACATACAGACGCAATCAAAATTTGCGAGATATGCTGGTGCATAGCTTCTACCAGGGTCAGAGACCACAGACATGGCTGCAGAGCTCCATTGTTGGTACGTTCCCATGCGGCTCATGTAAATTCTGCGGGTTTATCGACAAAACCAAGCGGTTCACTGACAGCAGTGGTTCTTATACCTTCCAGATAAGGCAGTTTGTTAACTGTAAGTCTGAGGGGATTGTATACTTGATTACCTGTGTCTGCGGCATCAAGTATGTCGGTAAAACTATCAGAGAACTGAGACGATGCATCGGTGAACATGTCGCTGATATTGCTAAAGCTAAGGACACACCTGTGGTGCGTCATGTTTTTGACTGCCACAACGGCAGGATGTCTTCCATCAAATTCCAAGGGATTGACTGTATCAAGATGTCACCGAGAGGGGGTGACGGCGACCGGCTATTGTTACAAAAGGAGGCACGATGGATTTTTAAACTGAACACCATCAAGCCCTTTGGTCTAAATGACGCCATTTCTTTTGTGCCATTTATATGACAAAGGGCCCGTGTTGCAGTCATGCAGTATTAAGACCATCTCTAGCCTTACAATAGGCCAGTTGTCCCTCCTTTGTCCTAATCCCCATTGGCATTGGACAGCAGTATTTTCAGCCAATCACTGCCACCTATAGACTGCTACATGGATGCCTGCTTAGATCGACAGCTGATGGCCTGTCGACTGATGCCTGGCTCAGCTCCTTTTAATGGATAGATCTTAACTTGTCAGTCTTCCATCATATTTCTGCCACTATTAGTGACTGTGCTATCCTGTTTTTTTTTTGCCCCATTAAATATTCCCCCACTGTACATCGGCACATCGTGCTTCCCCCAGGACCCACCTTCATCCTCCAGCTGGTCAGCTGATCTATCACACGGCGCCTGTATCGGTATTGTGATTGGCAACCTGGCCGGGGGCTCGTTCAGCGGGGTGGGGTTATGTCTTTATATGCTCGGCGTCCTGTGAGCCGCTTCGCAGCCATCACAGTACCGAGCTTCTAACATACCAGCACGCCATCCCTCTGATCAGTGACGGCTTAGGCAGGGCTGTAGCTATTTACAATATATGCCGCTCCTCATACTAGAGGTCCGGCATCAGGCAGGACGATAACCTGATCCAGCCTCCCGTTCTGGCCACCACCATACCATGGGTTATTGGCCTCCAGCTACAGCTCTCCGGTGTTAGACACGCTGCTCTGGCGTGACTATTGCCATTTGAGCAACTACTGTTAGATGCGGTGCTCTACTAAGCCCACATCCTTAATCAATGGTGCTAACATGCTCCTGATGAAGTGTACCCCTCGGTACACGGAAACACGTTGAGCAGTCTCAAAAATTGGAGCTGGAATAATTGTGCCATATCAGTGTCCCTCAACACCTGTGGGCTACCAATATTTACCAGTCCAGCACCTATCCAGTTTAATAGTACGGGGATGGTCATGCGCACGACCATCTTCTGTCGTTGAACATCTCGATCGCTAGTACTAATGTGTTAGTTGCATATATTTGTGAGTGGCAATTATAAGTGGCAACGACACTAGCCTCAGCCACTGTGTATTTCTCACACTTGTGTTTTTGGGCCATAGCAAGCCTATGTGGGACATCACCCCTTATGTCTTTTTAATCGAACAATCAATAAATATATTTTTTTGTTTTGTTTTAACGTCCCTCCTTTGTATAATTAATCTGTTCTAATTTGAGGACGTGTAACAAGTTACCTTATTAGTTTGTTTATAGCGGCTGCAACATAACCTAATTTTTCAGGCATGTGTACATTCCTAATTTTTCTGACCTCTGGTGCTGCACTGTGGCTGCAAAAACAAAACAAAAAAAAAGGTACATACATATGACAATTCCCCTTCATGATTGTTACCTTGTTGTGGTGAAGGGGCTTGCGTATCACAATGTTGGCAATGTTGGCACACCCCAGATGATAAGGTCGTTGCTTAATTGTGAACAGACCAAAAGCGATCGGCTGGATAATTTTTCATAGAAAAAGCATTAATTTTCTTTGTGATCATCTAAGGTGATCATTAAAGCCTACTAAGCCAACAATGGGCCCACACTGCAGAATCATTGTTTTTCTGGGTCACTTAACTGTCACTGAACTACCTCAGCACGACCATAGGCTTTGAAAAACCGACATCGCCTGCAATCTCCCGAACGTGCGCACGAGCACCGTCATCACTACACCAAGATTGACGCATAGAGGAATAAAATTTATGTAATGAGTGTGTCAACTATTGACAACTCTTTGCGGTTGTTTGCGGTGCGTTAAACGGTGAGTTTGGTCTGTCAGAGTTTGGTCTGTCACTGTGAAGCGGGCGTAACCCTTACACTACCTGATTGATACAACATCATACCTGATCGTATACACACACTGGGTGTTTTAAAGCACGTTATTCTAAACAATTTAGGAATGTTAGGTGCCTATTGAAGTCTATGGCGGTTCGCAAGTTCGCGAAAATTTGCGGAAGTTCGCAAAAAATAATACGCACAAAACCGAAGATAAAATTGGTTTTAGAGGAAAAATTGCTAGGAAACATTCTTTCTTGTATATTTACTTGTATATAAAGTGCAAGTGCTGCCATAAATTACATGGAAGAGGCATTCCTGTGGTACAATTGTTCAGGTAGTGGGACTCCTACACTCACAAAGCCTATGCACTAAGTAAAAGGGCTGCCAAAAATTACAAGGAACCGGCACTCCGATACACCCTTTATCACACATAAAGGAGGGCATAATACACATCCTTGAAAAATGATCACCTGCTGGTGACCCTCAAAAACATTAGGAGCAAGGGCCTGCTGGTGACCCTCGAAAACATTAGGAGCGAGGGCCTGCTGCTGATCTGACCATCTAAAACATTAGGGGTGAGGGTCTGCTGCTGAGCTGACCCTCTAAAACATTAGGGGTGAGGGCCTGTTGCTGATCTGACCATCTAAAACATTAGGGGTGAGAGCCGGCTGCTGATCTTACCATATAAAACATTAGGGGTGAAGGTCTGCTGCTGAGCTGACCATCTAAAACATCAGGAGTGAGGGTCTGCTGCTGAGCTGACATCTAAAACATTAGGGGTGAGGGTTTGCTGCTGAGCTGACTCTCTAAAACATTAGGGGTGAGGGTCTGCTGCTAAGCTGACTCTCTAAAACATTAGGGGAGAGTGCCTGCTGCTGATCTGACCATCTAAAATATTATGGGTGAGGGCCTGCTGCTGAGCTGACCATCTAAAACATTAGGGGCGAGGGCCTGCTGCTGATCTGACCATCTAAAACAGTAGGGCTGAGGGCCTGCTGCTGAGCTGACCATCTAAAACATTAGGGGTGAGGGTCTGCTGCTGATCTTACCATCTAAAACATTAGAGGCAAGTGCCTGCTGCTGAACTGACTCTCTAAAACATTAGGGGTGAGGGTCTGCTGCTGATGTGACCATCTAAAACATTAGGGGCGAGGGCCTGCTGCTGATCTGACCATCTAAAACATTAGAGGCGAGTGCCTGCTGCTGAACTGACTCTCTAAAACATTAGGGGTGAGGGTCTGCTGCTGATGTGACCATCTAAAACATTAGGGGCGAGGGCCTGCTGCTGATCTGACCATCTAAAACATTAGGGGTGAGGGTCTGCTGCTCAGCTAACCATCTAAAACATTAGGGGTGAGGTTCTGCTGCTGATCTGCTGCTCAGCTGACTCTCTAAAACATTAGGGGCGAGTGCCTGCTGCTGATGTGACCATCTAAAACATTAGGGGCGAGGGCCTGCTGCTGATCTGACCATCTAAAACATTAGGGGTGAGGGTCTGCTGCTCAGCTGACCATCTAAAACATTAGGGGTGAGGTTCTGCTGCTGATCTTACCATCTAAAACATTAGAGGCGAGTGCCTGCTGCTGAACTGACTCTCTAAAACATTAGGGGTGAGGGTCTGCTGCTGATCTTACCATCTAAAACATTAGAGGCGAGTGCCTGCTGCTGAACTGACTCTCTAAAACATTAGGGGAGAGTGCCTGCTGCTGAGCTGACCATCGAAAAAATTATAGCTGAGGGCCTGCTGCTGAGCTGACCATCGAAAAAAAATATGGTTGAGGGCCTGCTGCTGAGCTGACCCTCTAAAACATTAGGAGTGAGGGCAGCCTAATAAGCATGTTGATATGATGGAGGAGGAGGATGAGAAAAGGAAGATTGAACCATATACCTTTTTTGTGGTGGAAGGGGTGCATGGGAATACAGTGTATTCAATACTAGTGTTGAGCGCGAATATTCGCATAGCGAATTTTTTTAGCGAATATCGGCACTTCACTAATTCGCGAATATTGCGAATATAGCGAATATTCGTTTTTGGTTTTTTTTGTGTTATATTTTTTTCTTTCCCACTTCCCAAAAGTAGTTCTACATAATACATTCGTCAATCGTCATCTTCTTCTACCAAGCCCACCATAGTAAACCAGGTCTAAGTTTAAATCGCAATGCGATTAATTCAAGTTATATTAATCGCATTGTGATTTCAACTTAGCACTGCTATATTCCATATTCGTTAATTCTAGCCTAATATGTAATATAGCAGTGTTAAGTTGTAATCGCAAGTGCATTAATATAACTTGAATTAATCGCATTGCGATTTAAACTTAGCCCTGGTTTACTATGGTTGGCTTGGTAGAATTAGCTTACTATGATGAATGTGATTCGTCATATTCCTCAAAGCAAGATAACGAAGTATTCTCCATCTTCGTTTTAGCTACCTATTCGTCAACTTCGCTAATTCTAGCAATCAAATAGAAGGCTGACTACAGGACAGTTGTATTTAATTCGCAATGCGATTATATTACTTTTCTTTTTTAAAATAAATAGAATAATTATAATACTTGATAATTATTATAATTATTCTATTTATTAAAAAAAAAAATTATAATATAATCGCATAGCGAATTAAACACAGCTGTCTCTATAGTCAACTTTCCTATTTGATTGCTAGAATTAGCAAAGTTGACGAATAGGTAGCTAAAACAAATGGAGAATACTTCGTTATCTTCGTTTTGAGGAATATGACGAATACATTCGTCATATTCGCTAATTGTAGATATCAAACCAATAGGAGAGTAGCCTTAAGTTACAATCGCAATACGCGATTATTTAAATCGCATATTAATCGAATATTCAATTTCGACTAATATGAAACGAATATTCTATCGAATATTCGCGAATTTCGTCGAAATCGAATATGGCACCTGCCGCTCATCACTATTCAATACACCATAAAAGCCACATTTAAAGTGACTTTATGTTCAGCCGCTTTCCTCTGGTGGAGTAGAGAAGTCAGAGGCAATCCAGGCCTTGTTCATTTTTACACGAGTCAATCGGTGACCACTGTCAGTTGACAGGAGGATGCGCTTATTAGTTATTGTGCCCCCAGTAGCACTAAATACCCACTCTGAAAAAATGCTAGCGGCAGGGCAGGCCAGCACCTCCAAGGCGTAGAGCGCCAGTTCGTGCCACGTGTCCAGTTTGGACAAACAATAGTTGTAAGGCACAGAGGGATCATTGAGGATGCAGATATGGTCTGCTACGTACTCCTTCACTATTTTCCCAAATTTTTCCCTCCTTGTGACAGTAGACTACGCATCAGGGTGAGGGTGCTGACGGGGTATCATGAAACTGTTCCAGGCCTTGAACAGTGTTGCCCTGCCTCTGTTGGAACTGCTGTGTGTTCCCCTAGTCTCCCCTCCTCGGTTTCCCAAGGAACTACGTACTCTGCTGCCAGCGTTGTCAGCTGGAAATTTCTGGAGCAAATTTTCCACAAGGACCTTCTGGTATTGCACCATTTTACTAGTCCTCTCTACCACAGGAATGAGAGATGAGAAGTTCTCTTTGTAGCGGGGGTCGAGAACCGAGAACAACCAGTTATCAGTGTTGGCCAAAATGCGTATAACACGTGGGTCGCCGGAAAGGCAGCATAACATAAAGTCAGCCGTGTGTGCCAGAGTCCCAACAGACAAGACTTCGCTGTCCTCATCAGGAGGATGACTCTCAATCTCCTCATCCTCTTCCTCCTCTTCTGCCCATCCACGCTGAACAGATGGAATAAACCTGCTATGGGTACTACCCTCTGTAGCAGAGGCAACCATCTCCTGCTCCTCCTCCTCCTCCTCATCATCATCCAATTTGGTGGGTTGGCTATCACCCTGTGTACTGTCTTCCCCATTTCCACCTCCTTAACATGCAAAGTGTCTGCCTTCATTGTGAGCAGTGAGCATTTTAGTAGACACAGAAGTGGGACGGTTACGCTGAGAATAGCACAATTGCCTCTCACCATCTGTGTTGATGCCTCAAAGTTGCTTAAACTTCACAGAGGTCAGACATCCATGCCCACTCGCCGCTTGTGAAGGGCGGAAGCTGACTGGAAAGGCGAGGACCATGTTGGAGCTGGTATTCCACTGCTGCCCTCTGCTGCTCACAAACCTGGCCAACATGTGGAACGTGGAGTTCCAGTGTGTGCTCACGTCGCACAACAGTTGGTGAGCTGGCAATTGCAAGCGCTGCTGCAGCGTTGCCAGACTAGCGGCAACTGTAGATGACTTTCGTAAATGGGCACACATGCGGCGCACCTTCACCAGTAGCTCAGGCAAATTGGGGTAGGTTTTGAGAAGCCATTAAACCACTAAATTGAACACGTGGGCTAGGCATGGTATGTGTGTGAGCTTGCCGAGCTCCAAAGCAGCCACCAACTTACAGCCATTATTAGACACAACCATGCCTGGTTGTAGGTTGATTGGCGAGAGCCACAGCTCAGTCTGGTCCCTTATACCCTGCCACAGCTCTGTGGCGGTGCGTTGTTTGTCACCTAAGCAAATAAGTTTTAGTACAGCCTGTTGCCGCTTCCCCACTGCGGTGCTACACTGCTTCCAGCTACTGACTGATGGCTGACTGCTGCTGCAAGATGAGACTTCAGAGGTGGAAGTGGAGAAGGGGGGGGGGGGGTTGCAGCCACTAATGTAGGTGGTGGCGGGATTCCTGATGGAAGTAGGGCCCGTAATCCTTGGGGTCATTACCACCTGTGCCATCCCAGGGTACGAATCTCTCCTGGCCTCCACAATGTCACCCAGTGTGCCGTCAGGAAAATGTAGTGTCCCTGGCCACAAGAACTTGTCCATGTGTCAGTTGTTAAGTGGACCTTCCCAATAACTGCGTTAGTCAGGGCACGGTTGATGTTACGAGACACATGCTGGTGTAAGGTGGGGACGACACACCGGGCAAAATAGTGGGGGCTGGAGACTGAGTAACGAGGGACAGCCGGCACCATCAGGCTGCGGAAAGCCTCAGTGTCCACAAGCCTAAATGGCAACATTTCCAGGGCCAGCAATTTGGAAAGGTGCGCATTTAGTGCTATGGTCTATGGGTGGGTGGCTGGGTATTTGCGCTTTCGTTCAAATGCCTGGGGTATGGACATCTGTACACTGTGCTGGTACACAGAAGTGAATATGCTAGCTCAGTGATGGGCAACGTGCGGCTCTCCAGCTGTTGCAGAACTACAACTCCCAGCATGCAAAGCCTGTCTATTGCTATCAGCCTACTGCAGGGCATGGTGGAAGTTGTAGTTTAGCAACAGCTGGAGAGCCGCACGTTGCCCATCACTGTGCTAGCTGATGGTGCTTGTGAAAGTCCAGGTGCAGGGCAGGAGGCATCCGGGCCTGCATCTTCGACAGGGGATTGGCCAGCACGTAACACAGGAGAAGAGGAGGCAGTGGTGTGACCCGAAGACACTGATTTTGGACCCAGGCATTCGGCCCACCTATTAGGGTGCTTTGATGCCATGTGGCAGATCATGCTGGTGGTGGTGAGGTTGCTAGTGTTCACGCCCCTGCTCATTTTGGTACGGCACAGGTTGCAAATGACAATTCTTTTATTGTCCGCACTTTCATCAAAAAAGCGCCAGACTGAGGAACACCTTCCCCTTGGCAAGGCAGATTTCCTTAAGGGGGTGCTCTGGGGAACAGTTGTAGGCCTCATTTGGTGTGGCCCGCCTTCTCTCTTTTGCTACCCCACTGCCTCTTCCAGCCTGTTGCAGTGCTGCAGATTCCTCATCCTCTGCACTGCTGTCCTTGCTCAGCTTGCCACCTTCCCAGGTTGGGTCAGTGATTTCATTGTCCACCACCTCCTCTTCCATTTCCTCACTCTGGTCATCCTCCTGACTTATAGACCTAATAACCTCACTTATTGACAACTGTGTCTCATTCTAATCATCAACCTCTTGAGACACTAATTGCGGTTGCCTTATTGGCAACTGTGTCTCATCATCGTCATCCACCTCGTGAAACACTAATTGCCATTCCCCACTGCCATCTTCTTCTGACTGTGGATGCTCAAGAGTTTGGGAATCAGGGCACAACATGTCCCTCTTCAAGTGGGCTTAGCGGGAGGCCCAAATTAAGGAATGGCGATGAAAAGAGCTCCTCTGAATATCCGAGTGTGGGATCACTTGTTTGCAAAGACTCCATGGTGAGAGGAAGGAGGATGTGTTTCTTGTGCTCTGCCAGCAGGCACAGGTTCACCGCGCCCAGGGCAACGGCCTCTGCATGCTCCATCAGCAGCACGGCAACTTCTCCGTCCCTTACTGCTCCCCTTCATCATATTAAATGGTATATATGCTTGCAAGTATGTCACACGTACAGTAGCGCAGTTTTTTTAAGTGCATGCGCAACTAAATTACAGTCAATGTCACAGATATTTGGGATGCGGAAGCGTTATACAGGAGAGGTACCGCAGGGAATGGTGCTGCTGTCACCAGTGGCTAAGAAAAAATTACAGTTAATGTCATGGATATTTGGGATGCGGAAACGTTATACAGGAGAGGTACCACAGGTACAGTAATGGCACTGGGGTCAACAGCGCCAAAAAAAATATCAGAGTCAATGTCGCAGATATTTGGGATGTGGAAGTGTTATACAGGAGATGTAGCGCAGGTACTGTCACTGTCTGCAGTGTCTCGTGGAAAAATTACACTGGATGTGACAGATATATTTTTAAGATGCGCAAACGACTGCTGCTGCAAGATGAGACTTCAGAGGTGGAAGTGGAGAAGGGGGGTTGCAGCCACTAATGTAGGTGGTGGCGGGATTCCTGATGGAAGTAGGGCCCGTAACCTTGGGGTCATTACCACCTGTGCCATCCCAGGGTACGAATCTCTCCTGGCCTCCACAATGTCACCCAGTGTGCCGTCAGGAAAATGTAGTGTCCCTGGCCACAAGAACTTGTCCATGTGTCAGTTGTTAAGTGGACCTTCCCAATAACTGCGTTAGTCAGGGCACGGTTGATGTTACGAGACACATGCTGGTGTAAGGTGGGGACTGACACACCGGGCAAAATAGTGGGGGCTGGAGACTGAGTAACGAGGACAGCCGGCACCATCAGGCTGCGGAAAGCCTCAGTGTCCACAAGCCTAAATGGCAACATTTCCAGGGCCAGCAACTTGGAAGGTGCGCATTTAGTGCTATGGTCTATGGGTGGGTGGCTGGGTATTTGCGCTTCGCTCAAATGCCTGGGGTATGGACATCTGTACACTGTGCTGGTACACAGAGTGAATATGCTAGCTCAGTGATGGCAACGTGCAGCTCTCCAGCTGTTGCAGAACTACAACTCCCAGCATGCAAAGCCTGTCTATTGCTATCAGCCTACTGCAGGGCATGGTGGAAGTTGTAGTTTAGCAACAGCTGGAGAGCCGCACGTTGCCCATCACTGTGCTAGCTGATGGTGCTTGTGAAAGTCCAGGTGCAGGGCAGGAGGCATCCGGGCCTGCATCTTCGACAGGGGATTGGCCAGCACGTAACACAGGAGAAGAGGAGGCAGTGGTGTGACCCGAAGACACTGATTTTGGACCCAGGCATTCGGCCCACCTATTAGGGTGCTTTGATGCCATGTGGCAGATCATGCTGGTGGTGGTGAGGTTGCTAGTGTTCACGCCCCTGCTCATTTTGGTACGGCACAGGTTGCAAATGACAATTCTTTTATTGTCCGCACTTTCATCAAAAGCGCCAGACTGAGGAACACCTTCCCCTTGGCAAGGCAGATTTCTTAAGGGTGCTCTGGGGAACAGTTGTAGGCCTCATTTGGTGTGGCCCGCCTTCTCTCTTTTGCTACCCCACTGCCTCTTCCAGCCTGTTGCAGTGCTGCAGATTCCTCATCCTCTGCACTGCTGTCCTTGCTCAGCTTGCCACCTTCCCAGGTTGGGTCAGTGATTTCATTGTCCACCACCTCCTCTTCCATTTCCTCACTCTGGTCATCCTCCTGACTTATAGACCTAATAACCTCACTTATTGACAACTGTGTCTCATTCTAATCATCAACCTCTTGAGACACTAATTGCGGTTGCCTTATTGGCAACTGTGTCTCATCATCGTCATCCACCTCGTGAAACACTAATTGCCATTCCCCACTGCCATCTTCTTCTGACTGTGGATGCTCAAGAGTTTGGGAATCAGGGCACAACATGTCCCTCTTCAAGTGGGCTTACGGGAGGCCCAAATTAAGGAATGGCGATGAAAAGAGCTCCTCTGAATATCCGAGTGTGGGATCACTTGTTTGCAAAGACTCCATGGTGAGAGGAAGGAGGATGTGTTTCTTGTGCTCTGCCAGCAGGCACAGGTTCACCGCGCCCAGGGCAACGGCCTCTGCATGCTCCATCAGCAGCACGGCAACTTCTCCGTCCCTTACTGCTCCTCTTCATCATATTAAATGGTATATATGCTTGCAAGTATGTCACACGTACAGTAGCGCAGAGTTTTTTTAAGTGCATGCGCAACTAAATTACAGTCAATGTCACAGATATTTGGGATGCGGAAGCGTTATACAGGAGAGGTACCGCAGGGAATGGTGCTGCTGTCACCAGTGGCTAAGAAAAAATTACAGTTAATGTCATGGATATTTGGGATGCGGAAACGTTATACAGGAGAGGTACCACAGGTACAGTAATGGCACTGGGGTCAACAGCGCCAAAAAAAATATCAGAGTCAATGTCGCAGATATTTGGGATGTGGAAGTGTTATACAGGAGATGTAGCGCAGGTACTGTCACTGTCTGCAGTGTCTGCGGAAAAATTACACTGGATGTGACAGATATATTTTTAAGATGCGCAAACGTTAAAAGGGAGATGTAGCGCAGGTAATGTAACTGTCCTCAGTGGACACTGTCTACAGAAAAAGTATACTGGATGTCAAAGATATTTTTAGTATGCGCACACGTTAAACAGGAGATGTAGCACAGAAAATGTCGCTGTCCGCAGTGTCTACAGATAAAGTACGCTGGATGTCACAGATATCTTTATAATGTGCAAACGTTATACAGGAGATATAGCACAGGCAATGTCACTGTCCACAGTGTCTACGGAAAAGGTACACTGGGTGTCACAGATATTTTTAGGCTGTGCACACGTTACACAGGAAATGTAGCGTAGATAATATCGCTGTCCGCTGCGTCTACGGAAAAAGTGCATTGGATGTCACAGATATTGCACACAATTTAGCACAGGTTGCGCTAATAATATATATTGCTGCCAGATACAACAATGGTCCTTAAAAGGACTTTTGGGTCTCTAACACCCACCCTGCCTTACAAAAAAATAAAATTAAATTCCTTACACTATCTGTTCCTTCTACAGCACAGCTCTCCCTGACTAAGACTGAGCAGAACAACTCGTCATCGGGTGCTTTATAGCACCAAATGACGCATTACGGCCAGCCAATCACTGTAATGCCAGTAACCAACATGGCAACGGCATTACAGTGAATGGCAGTACTTACCTGCATGTTTATTGACTGTGTAGCAGCTAAGAAACGTGCGGGGAGGAGACTCGAGCATCGAGAACATGCGGTATTCAGTCGAGCATGCTTGCTCAACACTAATAGATAGATATTTAGCTTGACTGTAGCAGCTGATCAGCCATCTCAATATTGTTCTTAACCCCAAACATATTACTTTTTTAGATCACAGATATCTGTTGATTTTGAGGCATCCGAGAAACAGAGAAGAGAATATCCACTAGCGGCTGTGTAATTAGCAATATCAACTCATTAAACAATAAGTCAATAAAGTCACCCTTAGAGCTCTCCACAAAGCCCTCCACAGTTCTGCACCCCCCTACATTTCCTCCCTCATTTCTGTCTACTATCCTACATGAACAAAACAAATTTTTCAGGACCATATCAGAGTGAGGTTTTTTAACTAAATTCAAACCAAGCCCTTAGCAAGCCATAAATACCTCTCTTGCCCCTGATATAAAACTCAACTTTTATTTATTACATTTAAAATAGTTATTCAAGACGTGAGCTAACTTTAAAAGTTTGTTTGGTCAGTAGTTTTGGATCCGAACCTACTCGTACTAATACAGTCACGTATGGGTGTGCACTCCCCTACTGTCTGCTAGTATATCCTTAAACTATATTAGTGTATTTTGCTAGTTGCGTATTCACATGCAATATCCTACTATCAGATCCACCTACAGTCAAACTCTCTAAAAACAATCAGAATCTGTCCCCCGACATGTTTCGCCAGCATACACTAGCGTCATCAGGGGTTTGGACAGACTTGAAACACCTGTTTGTGAGCACCTATTTATAGGAAGCCCATTACATCACCAACCAATCAGCATCTGTGATTCACTATTGACAACTGATACCACCAATTGCCAGCAATTTTGTATTCATAAGTTGCGATCATTGGTTTAGAGAATAGTCGCGTCGTGCGCTAAAAATGCCTGCTCCGGGTGATAGAAGAAGTTGCTTGATCCTTTCTTTCTGCGCATACTTCAACACTTAGTCGCGATCTCGCTTACCTCTAGTGTGCATATGTGCGGACTTGGTCATCGCAGTCTCGCCTTAGCCACTAGTGCGCATGTATTCGGACTTAGTACATTCAGAGTTGCTTCCACCGTTAGTGCACATGTATTTAGACTTAGTTCGATCTATATCATTTCCCCGCTACTATGCCCATGTATTCGGACTTAGTGCATTCAGTGTTGCTTCCACCGTTTGTGCGCATGTATTCAGACTTAGTTTGATCTATGACATTTCCCCACTACTGCGCATGTATTCAGACTTAGTTCACACAGTCTCACCTTAACCAATAATGCGCATGTAATTGAACTTAGTTCACTCTAGTGGAGACTCAGTCTGAATACTATGTCTGCACAGACTGGGATGCTAAGTACTCCACCACTTACATTATCTATTTTTTGCGCTAATTATGGAGGTTTCTTTAAAACCGAGGAGTCATACAATTCCATCACATTGCAGGCAGTTACGTCTCTACCATATTTGTAGATCTATAAGTGGTGCTGTTAATTAATGTAAAAATTCTTATTATAGAAGACTTTGCCAGTGGACGGTGTCGCATAGGGCATATGTAGTTGACTGATATTTAACTATCTAGATGTTTCTCATTTAAAACTTAGTTTATATTTGTTGCTATATCTACTGGATACTCACAAAACAGGGAGACAGCGCTCACTGATTAATACAGTATATGTAATAGAACAATTTTTGCATTCTTATTACAGAAAGGATGTGAACGTAAATCCTTCAATAAGTCCTTTTGGACTCAGGCTTTCTAGCCTGTGTATCCATTTAGTTTCCTCTTGGTACAGTATTCTATCCAAATTGCCTTGGCGTGGGCCTAAGGTTTTCTTACATATTCCCCAAAATTGCAAACATTTGGGGTCACCTCCATGTACAGATTTTACGTGCCTTGAAATAAGTGTGTCCTTTTTTGTATTGATACTACTAATATGTTGGCATATTCGGTTTCGAAATTCCTGAATTGTTTTGCCAACATATAATTTATTGCATGGACAACGTGCAATATAAATAATTCCTTTAGTCTGGCAATTAATGAATTGCTTGATTATGTATTGTTTGCCATCAATAGGATTCGAAAATTCTTTAAATTTTTGGACCAGGGGACAAAAACTGCATCTCCCGCACGGGAAAGACCCGATGACAGACGATCTCAGCCAGGTAAGTGTTTTTATTTCAGTTTTGTGGCAACTATGCACCAAGCGATCTTTCAAATTTTTCCCTCTGCGCTAAGTTATTTGTGGTTTTCTTGACAGGATTTGATCAAGTTCATCATCCGCCTTCAGAATATGCCAATGCCTATTTAGAATTCGGTAAATATCCTGATTCCGATTGTCAAAAGTGCCAATGCACCTAATAATAGAAGACTTTTCTATTTCTTTTTGTCTCAGTAAATCAGTCCGGTTTGAATTCTTTGCTCTCCTGAATGCCTTGTGTAAACAAGCCAGTGTGTACAACAGATAGGGCAAATTGAAAGATCACTCAGGAATGTGTTCTTATCAGCACAATGGGGGATGGGTACTACATTTACGAGGCACATCATTACACAGAATAGTAATAAATGAAGGGAACAGAACTAAAGGGACAGAAGCAATCATTACTTAAAAAATACCCTTACAATACAATTATAATTTATCTCTGTGAAGGCTTCACTCCTGATAGAAATCACTGACCAAACACTGATTGAGTGAAAGTGACCTTACATCTTAGTTGTAGCCGAGTTTGGTACTTTTTCTAAATTTAATTTAATTTTTTTCATTTTTTTTTATCTCCACATTCCAAAGCCATTTTGCCCTCAACAAGAGTTTGTTTCATGCAGGTAACATTGTATTTTTGTAACAGCACCATTTTAGGGTGCATCAGGTGAATTGTGTAACTTTTAAAAAATTTGGGAGATGAAAAGAAGCTTTGTGTAGCCATATTCTGACACCTACAACTTTAAAATTTTTCGGCCAATATAGTTTTGCGAGGGCTCATTTCAGAATCTGCCTCTCAAGAGCTACCACGCAAAAAGAACCAGAGACTGCAAGGCCAAAATGGGAGAATGGTTATTACTTTGGCTTGGTGCTAGAGTGTTTGCCTTAGGATCTTCACCAGACCCACAGCATGGGCACATCTCCTCCAGACCCACAGCATGGGCACACCAGCCGCTATCCAAATTCCTAAAAGCTGAGGAATCAGGGATTCAAGACAGGAGCTGCCCTGGATTTAATCATCATTTGAAATGTTGAAATGTGAAAGGAATAATCAGACGAGCTTTCTCCAGAGAATTGTGACATCTGTTGAATGAGCTGAAAATGTTATTTTGAAGGGAGCTTATCAGTCTTTGCATCTATTGATTGTATTATTAGTCCCAACACCCTGATGGTGGCATGAATGGACACTCTGGGACTAGAAATAGGATGTTTTTCTTCACTGACAATAATCAGTCTTCTTTGTGGAGATGACTTTACACTTAATTGTTTGAAGTTCAAAATAAATCCTAGTTTTTTCAGATCCAGCTCTATAATTTGAATATATAGCAGTAGTTGTTGCTTGGAAGATACCTCTATCAAACCAGTCATTTAGATATGGGATAATAAACATTCTGGGCGTAGATGATATGCCAAGAAGTAGACATGCAAATTGGAAATAAATCAATATCCTGAAATATGTGTGTACTGCATTTCTTATGAATTTAATGTGTTTGGGAAAAACTGGAGTATGCAGGTAGGCGTCCATGAGATTTATAGTGGTCATACAGCCTTCTCTTTCCAGTAATGGCATAACTCAATGAATGGTCTCCATCTTGAATATTCCTTTTCACCTGAAATGTATTGAGATTATATTATTTCCATTCTTTTGTTCCATTATAGGAGCAGAAGAATAAAAATAATGGAATTGCCAGATTCGGCACATAACTGATAGGAACATAGCCTGCCTAACAGATGTCATTGACTATAATGGGATCCATTGTGGAAAACAGTTTTTTGGAGAAAAAAGTCCTATATGCAGTTCTCTACTTTTGATGAACTCTGTGACAAAGGCTAGAGGAAAATTCTTTAACTCCTGCACCTAGCTTAATCACTGAAAAGACCCATACATCTCAGGAAGTTTTGGATCACGGAAAAGAAAAAAACGTATCTGGCCACTACCTGCAATACTGGCTGACTACCAGCTGGGTGCAGACTACTTGCCACACACTACTACCTCCTGTAACCCAGAAATCTATTAGTACCCAGTGCCATGTGTCTCAGTGTGGTATTACTTACCATGCCACCTACTGCTCATACTGGATGACTACCAGCTGGGTGCAGACTACTTGCCGCACACCACTACTACCTCCTATAACCCAGAAATCTATCAGTACCCAGTGCCATGTGTCTCAGTGTGGTATTACTTACCATGCCCACCTAATGCCCATACTGGGCGACTACCAGCTGGGTGCAGACTACTTGCTGCACACCACTACTACCTCCTGTAACCCAGAAATCTATCAGTGGTAGTACCCAGTGCCATGTGCCTCAGTGTGGAATTACTTGTCATGCCACCTACTGCACATACTGGCTGACTACCAGCTGGGTGCAGACTACTTGCCGCACACCACTACTACCTCCTGTAACCTGAAAAAGCTATCAGTACCCAGTGCCATGTGTCTCAGTGTGGTATTACTTGTCATGCCACCTACTGCCCATACTGGGTGACTACCAGCTGGGTGCAGACTACTTGCCACACACTACTACCTCCTGTAACCCAGAAATCTATCAGTACCCAGTGCCATGTGTCTCAGTGTGGCATTACTTGTCATGCCACCTACTGCACATACTGGCTGACTACCAGCTGGGTGCAGACTACTTGCCACACACTACTACCTCCTGTAACCCAGAAATCTATCAGTACCCAGTGCCATGTGTCTCAGTGTGGTATTACTTGTCATGCCACATACTGCACATACTGGCTGACTACCAGCTGGGTGCAGACTACTTGCCGCACACTACTACTACCTCCTGTAATCTAGAAAAGCTATCAGTACCCAGTGCCATGTGTCTCAGTGTGGTATTACTTGTCATGCCCACCTACTGCCCATACTGCCCTACTGCCCATACTGGGTAACTGCCAGCTGGGTGCAGACTACTTGCCACACACCACTACTACCTCCTGTAACCCAGAAATCTATCAGTGGTAGTACCCAGTGCCATGTAACCCAGAAATCTATCAGTACCCAGTGCCATGTGTCTCAGTGTGGTATTACTTGCCATGCCCACCTACTGCCCATACTGGGTAACTACCAGCTGGGTGCAGACTACTTGCCACACACCACTACTACCTCCTGTAACCCAGAAATCTATCAGTAGTAGTACCCAGTGCCATGTGCCTCAGTGTGGTATTACTTGCCATGCCCACCTACTGCCCATACTGGGCGACTAGCATCAGGAGCACCCACCTGTACGGGTTGGAGTCCACCACCTCCGCACTCATCTTCCCGATCTTAGCTCTGTGGGTTTCATGCCTCCTGACCCTGTTAAGCTCCTCTTCTAGCTCCCGGACCCTGGCCCGCAGCCCCTCTACCACACTGTCAGTAGCCATGGCACAGCAATGTCTGCCAGCTACTGCAGTCTATGGATGCTCGGAATTAGTCACTTGTTAGAGACACGTCTGCAGTCAGGAAGAGGAGGATCCGTCCTGGGGGGTTAAACTACATCTCCCAGCAGGCTTTGCAGTCTGTCGGCCAGCCATGGCTTGCTGGGAGTTGTAGTTCTGTAAGAGGACGGCAGGTGGGGCAGCAGTAGGTAGTGTGTGACTGTGTTGTTTCTTTAACGCATTAGGATTTATGAGACTTATAAGTGCTTCAGCTGGAGCCTATGCTACTATGAGAAACTTTATTAGACGTGACATTACATTGCTTACACTAGGACACATTTAATGGTTTTTAATATAAGAATTTCCCAGTAGTGGTGTGCCTGCCAGTTTCCAATATGGACGCTACATCGCTTCACTACTTCCTCATTTGCAGCATGTAGTGTGACGTCAACTCGTAATTTTTTTCTTCACAAACTTTATTGACAAACTAAATCAAAACAAACGGTAAATGTCCGAAAGTCCAAAGGTGGGGTTACGAGACTGGACTTTCCACACACCTTTTTGGTGCAGAGATGGCGACGCTAGAAGCAGACACCAGCGCCGTCAGGGGCAAGCACAAGTTTGACGAGCACAAATTAAATGACTACCTATCCAGCCACCTGCCGGGCTTCAGCAGCAGCCCCAATGACGGTCTGACCGTCAGGCAGTACAGGTGAGAGGGGCAGGCTTTCTATACCTCTGGGGTTGTCACTTGAAATGGCAATGTCAGTGTGATTAGATTATTTGTATGCAGATTACAGGGCAGGGGCAGTTTTGCATTTGCTATAAGGGATTGCAGAAATTGCAAATAATAAAAAAATGTAAAAAAAAAATTTATTTTGCAACTTTGCCAGTTTACCTGTAGTACTATATAAAGCATATTAACCCTCTAAGAATAAAGTCATGAGTATATACGGTTAGCTAGGGGGTCACACCTGGGGGGTCGGCAGTTATGGGGAAAATTGGGGTCCCCTGATCCGCAAAATGTAAGCAAAGCTGACAGTCACGTCCAGGAGGAGAGTAGATTAGGACGTGTCTCTCTGGTCCAGGGGTCAGCAACCTCCGGCACTCCAGCTGTTGTGAAACTACAACTCTCAGCATGCTCCATTCACTTCTATGCTAGTTGTGAGAACAGCCAAGCAAGTGTTCATGCTGGGAGTCGTAGTATCCCCACGCCTGGAGTGCCGAAGGTTGCTGATCCCTGCTCTAATCTATTGGATTCCACGAAGAAGCCAAAATCCCACTTGCACAGCCTCCGCCACATCGCGTGAAGAATAGTAGCCAGGATGCACCACAGGACACTGTCACTGGTTCGGGCGTTCACACGTCCGTAAGTGTTTTGCGGATCGGCAAAACACGGACACCGCCAATTTGCGGACTGCAACATCGCCGGCACTTTAATAGAAAATGCCTAATATTGTCCGCAATTGCGGACTAGAATAGGACATGTTCTATTTTTTTGCGTATCCGGAAATGCGGATGTGGACAGCACATAGTGCACTGTACGCATCTTTTCCATCCCCGTTGGCAATTGCGGAATGGATGCGGACCCATTTTCCGGACGTGTGAATGGACCCTAATCTGTCAGCACCTTATGCCGTCCACTAGGGCTGCACGATATGGGAATTTTGTGCGATTGCGATTAGGGCCCTAAAAATTGCGATAACGATATGCGATGCGATATTTTAAGGGAATTGTGCTAGAGGTCTATCTGCTTGGATTTTCAAGGTAAAAGCACACACAGAGATGACTGATAATGTGAAATGTAGTTCTGCTGAACTCAAGAACTGAAATGCGCAGGGTTTTTCAAAATAAAATACATATTTGCATTACTGCAAAAGTACAAAATACAAAACTTGCCATTTTCTTAATAGCGCTGCACAGAACAGATAAATAACAGATATAAGAACATGTGTTCATTAAAATAACGACTTTCCCCCAGCCCCTCCTCCCTCCCCGCACTGTAACTGATGTATCGCTGGCGCGCTGTGCAGCATAGCGGCCGGAGATACAGTGTCAGTGTCACGAAGAAAGTCAACCATCGCTTTATAAGACGCACTGCCATTCCCCCCCACTTTTGGGGGGGAGAAAGTGTGTCTTATAAAGCAAAAAATACGGTTGATTGGCGATTGATTGCGATTGCTTTCGCGATATATTGTGCAGGCCTACCGTCCACTCTGAGCAGTATAAGCTAGTGACACACGCGGATTTCGGTATTGTATGTGCCTGATGTGTCGTTTTTGTTACTGCAGCACACTGTGACAAAGCATAAATTCAGCATTACTGTCCGGTTGGCTTTCAGTATCTATAAATCAATTATAAAGGGTAACAGGAATGATAAAGTATGTGGACTCCTGGAATCACAAAGGTCTCTCACCTTATTAGGGGAATCACGAGTGTCGTAATGAGTTCTGCTCACTTGCTTATCATCCAGCGTTGGGAGATTGTTAGTGTTGAGCGAACTTGTGTTTTAAGTTCTGCGACCAAAGTTCGGGTTTGGGTTATCGAAGAATCCCTTTATGGACTCCGCTACCACGATCATAACGGAATTCGGAATCCATAACGGGATTCTTCGATAACCCGAACCCGAACTTTGGACACAGAACTTAAAAAACAAGTTCCCTCATCACTAGAGATTATGCCAGGCCTCTCTTCTCCACACTAGTCTTCTCTTGTCAACATACTCTCCCCACGCTGGAGGAGCGACAGATACTTGTGTCGCTCCACCAGCGTAGGCAGAGTATGTGAGCTCTAGAGCCCTATGCTGGAGGAGCGACAAATACGTGTGTCGCTCCACCAGCGATGGCAAAGTATGTGAGCACTACAGCCCTCCATCTCCCTACGCTGGGGGAGCGACAAATACCTGTCTCGCTCCACCAGCGTAGGCAGAATATGTGAGCACTAGAGCCCTATGCTGGAGGAGCAACAAATACGTGTGTCGCTCCACCAGCGTATGCAGAGTATGTGAGCACTACAGCCCTACATCTCCCTATGCTGGAGAAGCGACAAATACGTGTGTCGCTCTGCCAGTGCAGGGAAAATTTAAGGGTTCAAAAAGAACCCATTTTTGATCCCCAGCTTAAAAAAATCAGTTTAAAAAAAAAAAACTAAGACAAATAGATCTTCAAAAACATAACATTTATTAAGAACATATAAACGTTTTCGGAAAAAAATAACAACTATTTAAATTTACTAAAAACAGGCCTGGGGGACTAGAAGACTGGGGGGTGGAGGGCATTGCGAGGGTTGGGACCCCTCTGTCCTGTTGCTGTTCTTCCAATGTGGACAAATAAGTGCGCGTTAGGGCAAGTGTAACAGTGGGAGTATGTAAAGTGGAGGATGGGGCGGGAGATGGAGTTTGCCGAGCTAGGGAAGAGGGAGTAGTGAAAGAGGTTGGGGGATAGTAATGAGGAGGAGAAGGAGAAACAGGGTGAGAAAATAGCTCGGGGGTTTGGGACTGGGATGGGGGATGGGTCAACTGGGATGGGGGAAAGGTGTTGGATGAGGGATAGGGCGAGGGAAAGGATGTGGGGCGGTGTTGCACTTGCCACAAGGTGCAGTCCACTTGTCTTCTGGTCGGGCGTAAACTGTTCCATCACGGGGACTAACGAATAGTGTCGCCACTTCGAAAATTTGCAAATATTTAGAATATAGTGCTATATCTTCGTACTCGCGAATAGTGTTGATCGCGAATATTCCAATCGTGAATTTATCGAATATCGGCACTTAGCAACATCCCTAGCAACCAATAGGAAAGTTGCCTACCCCATCGTGATCGTGAATATTCTAATTGCAAATTTTTATCGTGAATAATTATATTACATTGCCGATTTTCACAATCAAGTAAATAATGACTGGAGATCATAAATTCTCGAATTTTCAAATTTTTGGCGAATATTCGGCCAAAAATTAGCGAAATATCGCAAATTCAGGTATTGACTATGCCGCTCATCACAGCTAATGAATTCAATTACAGTTGCACCGGACTCATTTGCGACGTCAACACCGCCCCCTCCTGAAGACGACGCAAATTATCCTTGAATCTGGCAACTCTACTTGTCAATACGCCAGTTATTGTCTTCTTTCCACACATCTATTCGCCTCTCCTATATTGGTCAAGGTCAGATAGGCAAAGTGAAGCACCGCAATGGGTTTTAATCCCAAACCAGCTTTTATTATACTCACAGACTTGAGAGGAATACATATCAAACAATTTGACCAGTTTCCCGTCTATCAACCGACCCGGGTTTCACCTTCGCTTCGTCAGGGGTGCATATCCCGCCCATCAGGGGCGTGTTTTTTATATACAGATTCGGCTCCTCCTTTCACCTGCCTAACGTCCTTTCAATTTGCTTGTGCATTACAATAAATATTTAAAACCTTAAAACGCATACAAAAAATACATCGTTTTTACATCTAAAAGAAAATACTTTCCAACTAAATCTCACCCCCTCTTAATAATTAAATTTCTTTCCATTTCGTAATCACATGTCCATGTGTGGCCAATTAGAGATCACTATCATAATCCATTCAAAAATCCCTGCTCCCCCTCCTCTATACTCTCTCTTACAGAAAACATAATTTCATAGACCAAAAACACAGAAATATACAAACTAGCTCCTTCTCGGCGAAACAGGGTTTCCACGTGTAACCCTAACACTGGGTTCAGACCTAGGCGTTCGTGCAGTGCGTTTAATTCACGCGTTTTTAACTCTGTTTATGGGGACGTGCGTTAAACGGGCCAAAAAACGCAAACATACTTGCTTTTGCGTCGGCCGTTTTTACGCGCGTTCGAACGCGCATAAAAACGCGCAAGTGTGAACCAGGCCCATAGGAATGCATGGGTACTGTACAGTTGTGCGTTTTTATGCGCGTTCGAACGCGCGTAAAAACGCTAAAGTGTGAACTGAGGGTTAAGGTTGCAGGGTGCCCAATTTATAGATCCACTGCACCTCGCGGTGATTGATTTTAGCGATTGGATCCTCCCCCTGCCATTTATTAATCACTCGCTCGACTCCAACAAACTTTAACTCTGATGTGTTTTTATTTTTTATTTGATTTTTTTAAATGTGCCGAAACACTATGTGGTTCTAGTCCTTTTTTTATATTTCTAACATGTTCCTGTATGCGAGTTTTTAATTTTCTCAGGGTTCGTCCTACATGGGCACTCCAGCATGTAGACGACCCCTATAGTTTCGCAGGATAGTTCACCTTCAATCCTAAATTTACCTCCATTGCTTCTGGATACCACTTCAGCTATATTACGCATTCTAACTTTTTTCTGACGGTATTTGCATGGCATACAAAAGCCACACCATGTGAATACATCTTTTTTGCCACCTTCTTTTTTTTAAAGGCAAACAGCTGTGTACAAGATGACCTTTCTTGTTGGGTGCCTTTCTAAATATAAAATCTGGATGGGCAGGGATCACTTCCCCCAGCACAGGATCATTTTTTAGAACCAACCAACCAATTTTTCTTTATAGCATTTTTAATTGAGCCCACATTGCAATTAAATCGGGTAATAAAGAAGAATTTATAGTCTTTCTTGCTTCGCTTTTTCTTCTCTCGAATGTATCCCTTCTCTTCAACCTCTATTTCTTCCCTACATTTCTCTAGATTTTTCTTTCTATATCTTTTTTCCAAAAAGCTCTTTTATATCATATCACTCTGTTCCATATAGGTTTCTATCTCTGTACAGTTTCGGTAGATTCTTTTGAGCAGTCCCTTTGGGATATTTTCGATCCACGGACCATAATGACCACTGGTAGTGTCAATATTTGCATATGCGTCCATGGGTTTAAAATATGTCTTGGTCTTTAATACACTGTCCTCCACAAATACAGTGAGATCCCAAAAATGTATGCTCACTGGGCTTATGGTGCTGGTAAAATTTAGATTCCAACAATTAGTATTAATATTTCGTAAGAAGTTCTTGAGCACCGATAGTTCAATCATCAATAAACCGTTTCTATAAACACAGTTTACCCTTATCTTGTCCCCAAATGGAGGCCCTTTTGGAAAAAGGATATACAGAAGGTATATTAAATGGAAATGAATGCGAATACCTGAGGATTAAATATCTAGTTATACCGGTAATGCAGGGCTTGACAAATTTCCTTTGAATCTAGGAGCCAGCTAAAAAAGTTAGGAGCCAGGCGGAGCCGCGTCATAAAGCCCACAATAGATGCCCCCATAGTGCTCCCCCCCCCCACTTCTCTATAGAGCCCCCCAATAATGCATGCCAGTACATAGGGCCCCCAATAGATGCCCCCATAGTGTTCCTACCCCTGTTTTCCATAGTGCCCCCCATAATGTGCGAGTATATAGGGCCCCCCATAATGCTTCCCCTTTTCAATAGGTTATATGACACGTCAGATGCTGCCACCGTCTAAGTGATCGCCACTTGCGGCCGCCATGACATGTGGAAACCCTTACAAGGATTACAGGGTCCGGAGGAGGGCAGAGGGGTCCGGAGGGGAGGGCAGAGGGTCCGGAGGAGGCAGAGGTCGGAGGAGGGCAGAGGGTCCGTCTTGTGAATCTCTTTCCCCCTTGTCATTCACTTTCTCTTACCCCCCTTGTCATTCACTTTCTCTCACCCCCTTGTCATTCATTTCCCCCTCTTGTCACTCACTTTCTCCCTCCCCCTTGTCACTCACTTTCTCCCTCCCCCTTGTCACTCACTTTCTCCCTCACCCCTTGTCATTCACTTTCTCCCCCCTTGTCATTCACTTTCAACCCCCGTTTGTCATTCACTTTCTCCCCCTCCTTTGTCATTCACTTTCTATTGTCATTCACATTCTCCAAACCCCCCTTGTCATTCACTTCCCCCCTCCTTTGTCATTCACTTTCTATTGTCATTCACATTCTCCAAACCCCCTGTCATTCACTTTCTCCCCCTTCCTCTAGTGTAGCGTCCCACGGGTACAGGAGCTTTAGTTTCCTGTACCCGGCGGATTGACAGGAAGTGCACACTGTGTGCGCACTTCATGTCAGTCCGGCCAGGTACAGGAGACAGATGCTCCTGTACCGCGGACCATACAGGGCTCGGCCACGCTACAATGAGGGACTGACAGGAGGGAGCGCTGAGCGCTTCCCTCCTGTCAGTCCCTCTCTTCATGCTGTGCCCGGGCGGTGCGCCCTCATGGACGCGCCAGCCCGGGCAGTGCTGCAGCCGCCTGAGGCTCTATACAGAGCGCTCGGGCGGCTGCAGCATGAAGGGGGCCGGCGCTCCTAGTCCGCGCCGGCCCTGCGCCTGGCCACCTGACAGAACGGGCTGACAAATACCCAGGCGCCAGGACCAAATTCCTGGTCGCCATGGCGACCTGGCGCCGGGGATTTGTCGAGCCCTGCGGTAATGTATCAACTCGCTAAGATTCATAAAAGCCTCGTTGATCCACCAGGGAGACCCATAGTCTCGGGAATAAATTCAGTTACAAGTAGGTTGACGGAGTATGTACATTTTTATTTACAAAAATATATAATTACCACATCCTTATACCTGCGGGACACGGGTGAATTGTTGAGGGTTTAAAGAATTTTGGATCATTGACTGAGAATGTACTTAGCCACAGTTGATGTGAAAAAGCCTTAATGGCAGTTCAGGATCAACTGAAAAGTGATCCTAGCATTTCTAGAGCACAGGGTGAATTATTAATTGAGTGTATTGATTTTTGTCATAATTGCAAAAAGGCAATATCACTTTCCCAGGCAGCCATGGACAAATTTGCTAAACTGGGGGCAAACTTTGCCCCCATCGCCGTTCCGGTTAACTGTAAATAAAAATTATTCATAAACCAAAAGTAATTATGACTCAAACAAAAATCAATGCACTCAATTACAATTTCACCCTGTGCTCCAGAAATGCTAGGATCACTTTTCACTTGATCCTGAACTGCCAATAAGCCTTTTTCGTTAGGAATGATCGTGTATAAGGACGTCACATCAACTGTGGCTAAGTACATGTTCTTAGTGAATGATCCAAAATTCTTTAAAACCTTTAACACATCACCCGTGTGCCCCAGGTATGAGGGTGTGGTAATTATATATTTTGTAAATACCTTATTTTCCAGCGTATAAAACGACTTTCTAACACAAGAAATTCTTCTCAAAAGTCGGGGGTCGTCTTATAAGTCGGGTATAAGGCAGCACAGGGGAGAAGGAGGCAGTCCCTCCCTCCCCCCATGCTGCCCGCTGCCACCAATGATGAGAGAGGGGCGGAGGAGGGGCCTGTGATTTATTTATTGCAAAAAAGCGACTTTATAGATATACAAATTTCCTTTGTGCCCAAGGGGCTGTCGGCGTTTTGTGCCCAGCCGCGCCCCAATCCCGGATCCCAGCGCCGCACCTCTCTTAATTTATTCCTGCACTTCGGTTTTTTATCTTCTCAAGCCGCTTGTAATCTTGCGCATGCGCAGTTAGTCGGAGCACTCGCTCGTTCTTGCTGTGAGGGTGGAGGGAATGGAGGAGACGGCGCCAACTAACTGCGCATGTGCGAGATTACGAGTAGCTTCAGAAGATAAAGAAAACAAAGTGCAGTGAATAAATTAAGAAAAGGGCGGCCTGGGATCCAGGATTCGGGCGCAGCTGGGCACAAAACGGCGGAGGGACAGCCTCTTGGGCACAAAGGTACTGGTAATTTGCATATCAATAAAATCACTTTTTTGCAATAAATAAACCACAGGTGGGGTTAACAATAGTACGGTATATTTTTTATTACAACAATGAGACTAATCGGTTGATATTACCGTAATACTGGTAGCTAAATAGGCCGAATCAGCCTGACAGAATCCCTTTAACGCTCCTTTGCCTTGGTGGCACAGTGCGCCCTCTCCCACCTCCTCCCCAGTATTAAAATCATTGGTGGCAGTAGCCACAGGGTCCCCTCACCTCCTCCTCTCTTCTGATCGGAGCCCCAGCAGTGTAATGCTGGGCTCTGATCGGTTACCATGGCAGCCAGGACCCTACTGAAGCCCTGGCTGCCATTGTAGTTCCCTTCTGCACGTGCTTACCGGCACCTTCAGAGCCGGACTGGAGAAGATCGTCTTGGAGAGTTGGAGACAGGGAAGGCTGGGCAGGCAGGGAGAACTGACACAGTCGATTAGTGTGCTTTGGAAGAGGGGTAGTCTTATACGGCGAGTATAGCCCAAACCCTATATTTTAAATGGAAATCTTGGGGGGTCGTCTTATACGCCCAGTTGTCTTATACGCTGGAAATACGGAATAATCTACATACTCCGTCAATCTACTTATAACTGAGTTTATTCCCGAGACTATGGGTCTCCCCGGTGGATCAAAGAGGCTTTTATGAATCTTAGGGAGTTGATATATTGCCGGTATAACTGGATATTTAATCCTCAGGTATTCGTATTCTTTTCCACTTAATATACCTTTTGTATATCCTTTTTCCAAAAGGGCCTCCATTTCTCTCTTAAACTCCATAGTCGAGTCTTTTTTTCAACACTTTATATGTAAATTTATCATCCAATAGCCTCAGCATTTCTGCCTCGTATTTTTTTTCTATCTAATACAACAACCCCACCCGCTTTGTCAGCGGGTTTTATCACTATCTCAGCTTTCGATTCCAAAGCTAACAAGGCTTGTTTTTCCTCATATATAGATTATAATGTGTAGGTTTAGTGTTAATATTATCCAGTTCTTTCAATACCCCTCTTCTAAAAGTCTCTATACACTCATTGTATGGAGTTATTGGAGAGCAGCTCGGTTTTAATATTGTGAAGAGTGGAACTAGGTGTGAACAGAACCCACCACACACGTAACCTGCAGCGCTCAAAGTAGGATTGACAATTTGGAATTGACTTTTTGCTTTTATTCTATTTGTGTATCCCATCATGGACTCGTAAACGAGCCTTGTGAGATCCTCGTAGTCCGCCTAACGGCTCCTACCTGCCCTCTGGCGACGCACGATGGCCTTAAATAATGGGGCTAATCGGGCCATCATTGCATCGCCAGGGAGCGGAGGTAGGGGAACATCAGAGCCCTGACTAGTTGCTTGAGCAGGATGAGAGGAGCTCGCGGTGGCCGGATCATCAAGGACTGCCTCCTGAGGAAGTCCAGGCTCCCGGGTGCTGCTTGATGTTCTGTAAAGCAAGGAAAAAAACACAATTAGGAATTAGATTTCAGTGGAGAACCTCTGGAATAGGGTGAGCAAAGCGACTTCTGATGCTACATAGGAAGTTGCATTGCAAGAAAATTTCATACAAATACTGTACATAGATAAAGCCCATACATTCTATTAGTGTACAGAGATGTATCTATGTACAGTATGAAATGTTTTTGGGAAAACAACTTTAGATGTATAATCTGAAGCACGGTTTGCTCATCTCTACTCCATAAAATACTATGTGGAATGTCCAAGACGGAGTGCCAAATGACAGTCTGCCTGGGCCATACACATAGATTGGATAACATAATTCAGAATCTCTATAAACATAATCTCTTACTTTTAGAGCTCTATGGTTCCTCATAGGAACCCGAATGCAGAATGATAGCGATATTCCTGCCTTGAGGTTGCTCCCGAACCACTCAGGGCTCGAAGTTCCTCGTTGTAATCTTTCTTAGTGGTCGGTGTGGTCCCACAACGCTGGACGCGCCTCCACCATCTGGATGAGAAGGTCATTATCTCCAAAAAAGCTGACCTTCTCCTCATCCATTTTGGTGGAGACTCTGGAACCCCCCAAAAAAATAATTAAAAATAATGTTTGAAACTTTTTCAATTTAAAAGACTTTGATTGCAAATACTCACACAACCCCGACCACCGCATGCTCCCTGACTTCCTCTGGCGGAGGTTCAAGGACCTCTCTGAGAGGCAACGGGACAAGATGGCTGTAAAATAGAAAACAATTTATGATTTGAGAACATACAATAACATGTATTTTTTGGGGAAAAAAATAGAAAAGTAAACACCTACCATTGGCTGTCCTCCACCCCCACTTTCCTTCTCTGCTGTTCCTTCATGGCTGGGACGCACCTCCTCTACAGACGATGACTACGAGAAAAAATAATAAGAAAAATAATTAGAATAATGACAAAATATTACAGTGGGGCTTGCTAAAATCCAACTTGACATATCGTATCATGTCGGCAAAGAGGAGTGCTCCCAGCTTCACTTGAAGAAGATATGTCTATTAAAAAAATATATATAATAATAATAATATGGAGAGACCGCCTCCAATTCCTCAGGACAGGAACCAGAAACCGCTTTAAAAGAGGGACCACCCTCTCCACCTCCAGTTCTGTTTCCAGGGAATTTGGAAACCGCAAGGATACCGTGGAGCTGTGTGTGCCCCGGCTGTTTAAAGTGTATATGGAGGGCTTACCCATGCGGCGTAAGCCTCCGTTAAGGAGCCGCTGCTAAGTCTGGGCCTCTTTCTCCCTCCTCCCTGCTCCAGTCCTTCTCGGCCCAGGGGGATGTTTTTTCCTTCCTGGACCTCTGCGGCCGTGTCGCATGTTCGGCTGTCAGCACCTCTTCTGTAACCAGGTGGAGAAGCGTGCTCAGGGACGCCGCGACCTGGGCAGTGACGTACTTCCGGTGCCACAGTAGAGGGAAGCAAGCGCTGTAAGCCGGAAGTGGGGGGAGCCGGTATGCATGCCCGAGTGAGAAAAGCTCAGCCAGCTTTACTGCCTCGCTGGTTAAGAAGCGGGGCAGTTCCTCCATTGTGAAGATTCAGTGTCTGAACATGAAGCAGTCTCATCACGCAGAAGCCATTGAAAGCACCAATGATACGCCGGTACCACGGTGGGGTAAGAGGGGTGTGCCCCCTATGTGCGTATTACTGATTACTCATGGGGGTCATCTTCTGTGTCTAGTTGTCTAAGGCTGTGTTTCCCAACCAGTGTGCCTCCAGCTGTTGCGAAACTACAACTCCCAGCATGCCTGCACAGCCAAAGGCTGTCCGGGCATGCTGGGAGTTGTAGTTTTGCAACAGCTGGAGGCACACTGGTTGGGAAACACTGGTCTAAGGAGTCTAGAAAGGTCTCTAGATCCAAAGACAAGGGTTGTGCTATATATAAAAAGAAGCTGCCCTCTGCTTGAGTTAAGCCCCTTTACCAAGTTTGTGTGAGCAAGTTAATAGAGGAGGAAGCTCCGTCTCTGATGGGCAGCATCAAGCAGATGATTCAGGAGGTGGTTACGGAGTCAGTTAGTAGTCTGCTATAGAGCCACCCAGTACCTCGGCAGCTACATCAATTCCCCCCTATTGCGACAGTGATGTACTTTCTGGATTGGAAGAGGAGGGGGAATGTTTTTCAGCAAATGACTCTGATGACGAGGCCACTCTGAAGACGCTTTTTCATACAGAGAACATTAATTCCCTAGTAAAAGTAGTGAGATCTACTATGGGTTTAGATGACCAAAAGCAGCCACAGTCTATCCAAGACTCTATGTTTGAAGGTCTGGGCCCTAAGAGAAGGAGAGTCTTTGATGTACATACAAATATTCAGGCTGTTATTGATGAAGAATAGAAGAAGCCTGATAGGAAGTTTTTTATACCCTCTTCTGTTAAGCGTAAATACCCCTTTGATGAGGAAGTGGCTACCTCTTCTGATAGAGCCCCAAATCTAGATGACCTGGTGGCCAAAGTAGCTAAAAAAGCTGCGCTCTCCTTTGAGAATATGGGTTCTCTAAAGGACCCAATAGATAGAAGGGCAGACATTTATTTAAAGAAAAATTGGGAAGCCTCGGCGGCGATCCCTTAAGGCATGGATGAAGGAGTTGGAGGATCAAATTAAAGGGGGTACCCCCAGAGAGCAGTTGCTTTCTTCTTTTCCTACTTTTTATAATGCCCGAGATTTTATGGCTGATGCTTCGGCGGACTCCATAAGATTATCGGCCAGGGCTTCCGCTTATCCAATTCTGCCCAAAGAGCTATTTGGTTGAAAAGCTGGAACGGGGATGCTAGCTCTAAAGCTAAGCTTTGTGCCATTCCGTATCAGAGGGAATTCTTATTTAGCCTGGTCTTAGACGATCTTCTTGATAAGGCCTCAGATAAGAAAAAGGCCTTTACTTCCACCAGTCAGTAGCCCCCTAAAAGATCTTTCCGCCCCAGATTTAACAGATAAGTTTTTAGGGGAAGAGAAAGGTCTAGACAGTATACAGGAGCAGCCAAAAAGTAAAAGCGGTTTCTTTTTTCTGGTGCAGAGGCCTCAAAGAAACAGCCAGGTCAATGGCAAAAAATCTCCAACAGCACATGGATAAATGCAGTTATAGAGAGGGTTTAAGATTAAAATTTCAGAAGCTGCCAGCAGAGAGATTTGTGTTGACAGAAACAGGCAGCCATCATTTCAGAGGTTTATTGTCACGGCTTGGTGGTAGTTTACCGTGACACTTTTTCCGCGCATGCTGGTTGCCGGTGGCAACGTGTTGTATTGCATGCGTGTGCTTTCCCTTTAAGGCTGTTGCCCTTCCTTCCTGGTGTGGCTTTATGGCTCTTCTTATACTGGTATTGTGAGCCTGAGGTCATTTGTATGTCTGCCTTTGTTTGGGAAGGAGCTTTTCTCCTCTCTGGATGTTTCACCTGTCCGTCGGGGCCTCCTTGTGGAACATCAAGGTCTTTAGCGATGTCTCCCTATGTTCTCCTCCTTATCCCCTTCCTTACCTGTTGTTATGTTTGGTGTGGGTGTATATTCTGGGGTTGTTGTACGTCTAGTTGTTGTTTGTGTCTGGTCAGTGTTTTGTGTATTCTGTCCAGCATGGATGCCAGATGTTCCTGTGTTTGTCTGTACCTCCAGTGAAGAGGTCCCAGGGGTTTCCCGGACGGGCAACCCTAAGTCAGCAAGCAGTAGTTGTTCCACCCAGTCGTTGTGGCAGCTAAGTGCTGTTGCTCCAGTGTGTGTTGTGGACGCTGGGGCTTATCTGCCAATCTGGGTTTTGCTCACTGGCTTTCCCCTCCTTTGTTGCTGGGCCTCTGGGAGACTCCGGTTCATCTATGTTGTGGTTGTCTCTTATTCCTGTCTCCTATTTTAGGGGTCATTAGGGTCAGAAGGGCCCAGGTTACGGAGTATGAGCCCCCCTACCATCGAGGCTGGCTCATACAGTTAGGAGGTCAGGGATTGTATTTAGGGATGCATAGGAGGTGACCTGCTTCCTTATCCTGGCTTCCAGGCCTAGTGGTATCTCCCTTTTCCCACATTGTACGGTGTTTTTTTTTTTCCCCACTCCCTACCGTGACAGTTATCCCCTATTAGCAAAAAAAGTATTAGTAGAGGTTCCAAAGCAGGAAGAGGCTCAACTCTTTTTCTTGTAAAAAACAAAACGAATGGTTATTTTCTTACCAAAGTGTCTAAACCGTTATTTGGTGTACAAAAAATGTGTTATGGAATCCATTAAGTCAGCAGTGAACTATCTCTCCCCAGGTTGTTACATGGCCACAGTGGATCTCGGGTATTATCACGTTCCTATCCATCTTCACGACCAAAAGTTTTTGAGAGTAGCAGTTCTTCTAGAGAACGGGATTCTGCATGCTCGGTTTCAGGCCCTTCCCTTTGGACTATCTCAGGCCCCAAGGGTTTTTACGAAGATTATTGCGGAGATGATGGCTCATGTGAAAGAAAAGGACTTCATGATCATTCCCTATCTAGACTATTTTCTTCTCCTCACCCAGTCAGGTCACATCTAGGAAGAACAGATTACCTGGTTAAAAAAGGTTTTGGATGAGTTAGGATTAGAGATAAACATAGAAAAGTCCAGTTTGCAGCCAAGTCAAAGGTGCAGTTTTTTGGGGATGATTCTAGATTCAAGATCCCAGAGGTGTCTGTTGCCCTTACACAAGGCTCGGCTAATCTCTTCAAAGATTCAGAACCTTCATTCTCGGCAGGTAGTTTCCCTGAGTGAGGCCATGTCAGTGCTGGGGCTCATGACTGCCGCAATTCCGGGAGTGCAATGGGCCCAGTACCACTAAAGGCCCCTACAGCTTCAGATTCTGGAGGTTTGGGACAGGCAGACCCTCTCTCTGGATTGGGAGTTTCAGCTATCATTCCAGATGTTGTTTTCTCTGGAGTCATAGTTGAATCTGTAAAATCTGTAGAGGGGTGTTCCCTGGCGCAGAGATGCAGTCCTCTCTTTGATAATGGATGCCAGCCCTGTGGGGTGGGGAGCCCATGTAGAGTCTTTGCTTCTACAGGGGACGTGGGACTTCGATTCCCATGCCCAGTCTCAAAATTTCAGAGAACTGAATGCTATCAGATTAGCCTTGACTCAGAATCTTCCGATGATCAAGGGCAGAAATGTCAGAATCTATTCAGACAACATGACAGCAGTTGCCCATATCAACAGACAGGGTGGTACCAGAGCTCTGAGTCTGATGGCCCTAAGCCACCAGATTTTCAGACTATTAGAGGATTCTTAAAAATTAATAGCGAAAGAGACGCTCACCTTCACTTTTTAACGGTAGGTGCTCTAATCCAACTTTGAATCACCCTTCAAAAAATGCTTTACAGAACCAGTTTTAATCTGGATTGGCACTCTTATATGGATTTTTATGGATTGTTTATTGATCGACATAAAATAGGATACAATAATACCCCATAAACACAATTCTTCTGTATATCACCGCATACACTTATAAGCCAGGACACCTTATAAACTTGATGGAGTGGTATTTATTTCATATATATTCCGGCTTGCAGCGAGTGCGGTAATATCAATCTGTTATGCCACCTACTAATAAGTCCCCATACACATTGGGATAGCGATAACCACACAAAACGGTTTCTGAATGTAACACTGATGGCCTGCGATTAAAATGAATCTGGATATAATCCTGATGTTTGCTTGCGATTGTGGATATACCGTATGTATTTGTGTCCAAAATACAATCTCGACTTGTGTCGACAATATCCAGATTGGCAATGCTAAAGTCACCAATAGATGCTGTATTGCACAGATAAGATGTTAAATCGAGTGCATGCAATAGTCTGTAAATCCGTCCGCCCGATCCCTACACATCAGTCTTTGGCCGGAATTATCTTTAGATGTTTACTCATTAATAGCCAAACTTATTGCGTCGTGTTGTGACTTCCCACTAGCGTGGGCTTACCTCCAGCTGTCCCGGTCCTCTAGAGTGGACTAACTTCGGTGAGCACTCATTCTCTGGCCGGCGTCCCGGAGTTCCTCGTGCACCGTGTATTTGTCGTGTCACGTGATCCACAAATGCGGAAGTCCAGAAGTTTAGAGGTTTCTCTTGCGGGCAACATGTGGGGTGATATGCTTCAATGGCTAGATACAATAGTCCGGTTATCAAGTAATACAGTGCACTGTTCTCTCCAATCTATAAACTTGGGGTGCCGATCTTTAAGCCAGACGCGTTTCGGGGAACACCTACCCCTTCCTCAGTGGCGACACCCCTATTCGATCTTACGGCACATTTTATAGTGGAATTTGGCATAAATCAAGTCCTGGGCTGGATCCCAATTATCTCCAAAGACTGGTCTGGAATAGTAATCAAGTTCCATATCTTTCTCATCTCTGCAGCCATTATGTGGTTTTAATGCGGCTTTTTAATGGAGATGCGTTTTTTTTGTATTATTTGCATCTTGATGTATGTAATTCATCCTATGAAGGATTTTCTTCTCAGACCTTTATTTTTCATGCATTATAAACTCAGTCAGGTGAACATATTGGACCTAATAACTATTTAAAACATTTGTCATATTTTATTTTAAACCATTCCCTTTGTTAAATCTCTTGTGTCTCTAATGTGTATACCTTATTATGTTTTCGCACCTCATATAAATATATTAGAGTATAAAACATACTGAAAAATGTTAAGAAATATATATTCTTAAATTATTGGATTCCCCTTCTGTATCTTTTGAAATTTTTAACAATAAATCCTTTATCCGTCGATATAGATTTCAGACTCAATAAACCCATCGTCCCTAACTATTAGATACATAATATCCAATCATTAGATACATAATGGTAGATGGGAGTATGATCTTTAACTAAACAACTCTACCAATACCCCAATATTGGTGATCTGTTCCAGTGGTCCCTGACCATATAGGAGGTTGGGACCAGTAGGAATCTGAACATGTACAGGTGAAACTCGAAAAATTAGAATATTGTGCAAAAGTTCATTTATTTCAGTAATGCAACTTAAATGGTGAAACTAATATATGAGATAGACTCATTACATGCAAAGCAAGATATTTCAAGCCTTTATTTGTTTTAATTTGGATGATTATGGCTTACAGCTTATGAAAACCCCAAAGTCACAATCTCAGAAACTTAGAATATTGTGAAAAGGTTCAATATTCTGGGCTCAAAGTGTCACACTCTAGTCAGCTAATTAATCCATAACACCTGCAGTAGAGTTCCTGAGTAGAGTTGAGCGAACTTGTATTTTAAGTTCGGCGTCCAAAGTTCGGGTTATCTACCACGGACCATAATGGAATTTTGAATCTATAAGGGGATTCTTCGATGAACCCAAACCTTGGACAACACTAAGGACCTAGGGTGATGTCACCGTCATGTGATCAGTGTGGGGGGCGTGGCTCAGTACTGGATTGGATAAGAGGTGGTAAAGGGCCTGGTATAATGATCATGTGACATGTGCTCTGTGTGGAGGAGAAGAAGGAAGTAAAGCAGTGAAGGACGGTTGCGCGAATTTGAATTCCAAATTCCGTTATGGTCCGTGGTAGCGAATCCATAACGGGATTCTAAGATAACCCCAACCTGAACTTTGGACGCCGAACTTAAAATACAAGTTCGCTCAACTCTATTCCTGAGCCTTTAAATTGTCTCTCAGTCTGGTTCAGTAGGAATCACAATCTGGGAAAGACTGCTGACCTGACAGTTGTGCAGAAAACCATCAATGACACCCTCAATATGGAGGAAAGCCTCAAAAGATAAATGCAAAAGAAATTGGATGTTCCCAAAGTGCTGTATCAAAGCACATTAATAGAAAGTTATGTGGAAGGGACAAGTGTGGAAGAAAAAGGTGCGCACACAGCAGGGATGACCACAGCCTGGAGAGGATTGTCAGGAACAGGCCATTCAAAAGTGTTGGGGACTTTCACAAGGAGTGGACTGAGGCTGGAGTTAGTGCATCAAGAGCCACCACACACAGACGGATCCTGGACATGGGCTTCAAATGTCGTATTGATCTTGTTAAGCCTCTCCTGAACAACAAACAATGTCAGAAGCGTCTTACCTGGGCTAAAGAAATAAGGAACTGGTCTGTTGTTCAGTGGTCCAAAGTCCTGTTTTCTGATGAGAACAACTTTTGAATCTCATTTGGAAACCAAGGACCCAGAGTCTGGAGGAAGAATGGGGAGGCACACAATGCCAGATGCTTGAAGTCCAGTGTGTTTCCACAGTCTGTGTTGATTTGGGGAGCCATGTCATCTGCTGGTGGTGATCCACTCTGCTTCATTAAGTCCAGATTTAACGCAGCAGTCTACCAGGAGATTTTGGAGCACTTCATACTTCCTTCCGCAGACGAGCTTCATGGAGATGGTGACTTCATTTTCCAGCAGGACTTGGCAACTGCCCACACAGCCAAAAGTACTAAAATCTGGTTCAATGACCATGGGATTACTGTGCTTGATTGGCCAACAAACTCGCCTGACCTGAACCCCATAGAGAATCTATTGGGCATTGCCAAGAGAAAGATGAAAGACATGAGACCTAAGAATGCAGAAGAGCTGAAGGCTGCAATTGAAGCACCTCAGCAGTGCCACAGGCTGATAGCATCCATGCCATGCATGCTGCGGTATTATGTCCGTCCAATCCTGTCTCATTGAGGCCAGTGCGCTGCAGCATGCCTGATCCGGCAGTTAGAAAACATTGGTGGTCAGTGCGTCCTCATCCCGCTCCATACCTTCAGTATTGATATCATTGGTGGCAGTGACAGGGTCCGCTCACCTTCTTCGATCGGAGCCCAGCAGTGATGCTGGATCCGATCATATCATGGCAACCAGACGCTCTGAAGCCCTGGACTGCCATGGTCGGATCCTGATGCTGTGCAGCTCAGAGGCACTGAGCAGGGACAGTGTGAGGTCCGTATTCACCCTACTAGAGCTGTATTAGGGTGACTAAGAGCCCAGGTTCTACCCTAAGGTGAAATAGTAATAAAATACATATAAATAAATTAAACTAGTAAAACATCCAAAATATTACGTATGAAACTATCCTTTTCCAATTTTACATATAAAATATATAAACAATAAATAAAAATATATCGTGCCCAAAATGTCCAAACTATTAAAATATTAGGTTTTTATAAAGCTGTAACTCGTAATCAGCAAATTTAAAGACCAGTCTGAAAGTTCACAGAATATCGGTATCGGCTCTAAAAAATCAATATTGGTCGACCCCTAGCACCCGCACTGAATCCGGACCTATTCACTTCAATGGAGCTGTGCAGGTGAGCGGTGATTTTCACGTATCACTTGTGCGTTGCGTGAAAATCGCAGCATGTTCTATATTCTGCGTTTATCACACAACGCAGGCCATAGAAATGAATGGGGCTGTGTGAAAATCGCATAGCATACGCAAGCAAGTGCAGATGCAATGCGATTTTCACGCATGGTTGCTAAGGAGATGATGTAAGTAAATTGATTAAAGTCAATTTACTGTATTATTTTCCTTTATAACATGATTACAAAGGAAAATAATAGCATTCTTTTTTTTATTAGGCTTTATTTTCAATTTTAAAGTAAAAAAACTCAACATAAACACAGACACAAGGGTTAAAAAATAAAAAAAAAATTAACTCGCCTGACCCACTTGATCGCGCAGCCAGCATCGTCTTCTTTCTTCTTCTTTCAGGACCTGCAAAAGGACCTTTGATGACGTCATCGCGCTCACCACGTGGTGTGCGCGTTGACATCAGCGCAGGTCCTGCTGAATAAAGATATAGGAATTACAGGATGTCTGTCCTATATGTATTCTTTATGTGGCCACCTAATGCTTGTGATGTGAATTGCATTTTGTGAGAATTTGGTCAAAAGGGTTTTCCTCAGGATAGGTCAGCAGTATCTGATTGGTGGCGGTTCCAACTTCCAGCACCCTAATTGCTTAGCTGTTTGCAGAGGCTGCAGTGCTCTGGTGACTGCTGCTGACTCTTCCTAGGCCAGTGACTTCAAGTATAGCCTCTACACATGTACAGTTAACCATGCCGGGTATGCTGGGGGAGGCTTTAGTGCTTCAAATATTGATTACCAATACTGAGGACAGGTTAGCATTATTGTACCAATACCTTATTGTATTGGAAAACCCCTTTATAGGGAGTCTGTCAACAGCGACCTCCCTGTCCAACTATTTGCATAGACACATAGCTGTGGTTTACTTGATTTAAATGTTTTTCTCGCTCGTATCATTGGGGGGACAGAAGACCATGGGTATAGCTGCTGCCACTAGGAGGCGACACTAAGTGTTAGCTCCTCCTCTCAGCTATAGCCTTCCTGCCGACACTGAGCTAATCAGTTTTATCTTAGTGTCCGTAGAGGTCAGACACTTTTTTTTTTTTTTTTTTTTCAGGTCTGCCAAAGATCTTTCTTTTTTTCAGGTTTGGGCTACAGGCGGTTTTAAACCACCTGTTTTTCCGAGAGAGAGGAGACCAGTGGGTCACCAAGCCTGCTTTTCGTTCCCCGCTTTTAGAAGGCAAGGAGAAACAGCGGATCTCAAGTCCGCTGTTACTCGCCAGCGATTGTGTCACCTTAACCGCCACTTCTGGAAGTCTTCCCCTGTTTCCGAGCTAGTTGTCCTCCCAAGGGGCAGGACACTAATGACGTTGACACGGCTGGATTCAAGGTTGAGCGGAAACCGTAAAAAGTATATTACCTTCTTCTTGTTTCCTGTCCCATGTTCTCCATGGTTAATCTTTCCCTAATGGTCCCACTTCTCCTGTGTTAACCAGTTTTACTAAAAACCTAGTTTTCCCCTCTAGCATGTGGCGCCAAACACACCCTGGCTCCCAGCCACGTCTACCTTCCTTCTGAGCGCATTGGTGTGTTCCAATTGGTCGCATGCCTCCTGGTGCAGCTGCTGCCTTTCTCTTTCTCTTCAGGGCATCGGTATACCCATCTCAGGGATTCCTTGGTCCCCCGCTGGAACTCCCACTCCTTCCCTGCAGTCCATTCGGATTCACGAGGACAGGCTGTTTTGGGGGAGGGAACTCTGTTTCTCGGACGTTAAATTCTCGCGTCCATACTCTCTCCTCTGTGGATTGCTGAGCTCTGCCACTACTTCTAACTCTTTCCTTGCCTCGCCACTAAATGTAACTGTAATATGGAAATCATCAAAAAATAGCTTAACATTTGGAGCTAACTCTGGTTCTGTTTCGGACCGAGTCCCCACCGCCCATTTTCCTTGTCATTATTACCATGTCGTTCCAACAAAAACCATACTGGCAGAACCTCCTTCCCTCTTCCATAGGCGGAGTAATTGCATTTTGTATACCGGACATCCTGTCACGTTACCCTACTTCCACAGGCGGAGTAATTCCACTACCATTCGATACTGTACATCCTATTGCATTACCCTCTTTCACAGGTGGAGTAATTGCCACTACCACTGAATGCTGTACATCCTGTTGCATTACCCTCCTTCCACAAGTGTAGTAATTGCACTAACATTGACTAGTACCTCACTTCTTCCTTGTCACACTGACCCCATTCCACTGGTGGACTATTTGTCAGAGACAGTAACTACTATCGCCTTATCTTATCTTAACAGGTGGCATGTGGGCGCTATTACTGGATACTGTGACTACTTTCGCACTATCCGCTTTGTCAGGTAGTCCTTTTGTGTGTTGGTGTTGAGCACCTGACAGCGGCCTCTGTCTTCTCAGGGTGTTTCACCACGACAAACCTATCCTTGTGTCTTGAGTCCCCTTGAGGAAAACGCAGTACAATGTTGGTCATTGTCATTGGCACCTTCAATAGGTGGAACATCTGCACTGGTTACCAGCTTTCCTCCTTCTCAGGTGGAGTATTGTGCTAGCACTATTTACCATGGCTACCGCTGTATGGCCTCCTTCTCAACTGGAGTCTGTGCATTAGCCCTAGATGCCATGGTTGCTACTGTATGGCCTCCTTCTCAGATATAGTATTTGCGGTAGTCCTAAATACCATGGCTACTACTGTATGGCCTCCTTCTCTGATGGAGTATTTGCACTAGTTATCGTGGCTACACCTGTTCTGTGGCTACTACTGTATGGCCCCTTCTCAATTGGAGTATTTGCGTTCACCCTACAAATTGTGACAGCAACTGTGTTCTTCCTTCCTCACATGACACATTGGCACTGGGCACTGGATCTGTAGTTTCTACCACATATCCTTCCTCCATGCAGAGTATCGGCCCTGGCTTTGCGTGCAGTAGCTGCAGCGCATTTACCCTTCTATGGGTGGAACCTTCACGCTGGTCCTAGGTGTTAAAGCTGTATCTACATTTCCTTCTCCCACAGGTGGCACTTTTGCTAATGTTATGCTAGCAATGGGTGGGATAGCTCCAACAGGTGTCATATTTTTGCTGTACTTGGTGCTTAAGTTGACAAGTCCACTCATTTCTTACAGCATTGGTCATCTGCCAATAGCATGGCATGCTGTGACTGATGGGGCTTCTCACGTCCGGTATGCACTAGTACTGATTTCTTTACCTGGCATAACCTACCCATTTATATGGCACTTGTTTACTGCTTGGTTACCTTCACAAGTGGGGCATTGACGCTAACAATTGATGCTGTGACGGCATCAGCATTACCTAATTTAGGAGACTGGGTAATCACATAGTTAGATCACATATGTGATTCGTCTGCATTACTCCCCTTACCGTGTACTGTCCTTGTCACTGCTAATAGCTGACTCGTTGAGACGCAACACCCTTTTCTACTTCTCCCCTTCCACAAGGCAAATAGTTGCGCTCCCTCCCAGATACTGTTTCTGTCTTCTTGGCCAGTATCCATATACATCGGGTTCCCATATTGCCCCTTTCTGCTGTTGAGTACCTGCGCTGGCGCTATTTTTTTTCTATATTACCAGTTTTTTCAGTTATTTTCGTGGTAATGGTCGTCCACATCACATTCCCCTCCTGGTAGAGTATTTATACAATCTCTGGTTGTTGTCTGGCCACTTTGTGCATTCCTTTGATAACCACATTCTCACCAGTTTTTTTCAGTTACTTTCATGGTGATGGGCGTCCACATCACATTCCCCTCCTGGTAGAGTATTTATACAATCTCTGGTTGTTGTCTGGCCACTTTGTGCATTCCTTTGATAACCACATTCTCACCAGTTTTTTTCAGTTACTTTCATGGTGATGGGCGTCCACATCACATTCCCCTCCTGGTAGAGTATTTATACAATCTCTGGTTGTTGTCTGGCCACTTTGTGCATTCCTTTGATAACCACATTCTCACCAGTTTTTTTCAGTTATTTTCGTGGTAATGGTCGTCCACATCACATTCCCCTCCTGGTAGAGTATTTATACAATCTCTGGTTGTTGTCTGGCCACTTTGCATTCCTTTGATACCCATTCTCACCATTTTTTCAGTTACTTTCATGGTGATGGGCGTCCACATCACATTCCCCTCCTGGTAGAGTATTTATACAATCTCTGGTTGTTGTCTGGCCACTTCGCCAGGTCTTAACGTCACAGGCGCGCCGGAAGGGAGACACAGTGCCGGCCTCAGCGTGCAGCGTCCTCGGCATGTCGACCACAGGGGCCCCAGCGCTTCTGCCTGATGGCTCCTCCACCGCCCAGAGCCCGGTAAGTCCCCTCCCCATATGGGGTAGCTGTTCTGCATCTGGGATGCACCAGGGCGGTTCTTTTTTTGGCATAGACCTTCTCACTGGTGGTTGTAGGGGCCCTTTCCTTCCCTCCTAATGGATGTTAAAGGCCCTTATTAAATTATCCCATTGCCTTTTAGGGCAGAGACCCCGGTGTTAAATCCAGTGGGAACCCAAGGAAAAAGAAGTGTGCTATGTGCCGGAGAACCTTGCCCTTAAACTCCTCAAAATCCCTATGCCAAAAGTGCATTGGAAAAGTAGTTACAGAAGAGTCCCCTTCCTTCATTGACTCCATGAAAGGATTCCTTTTTAACTCCGAATCCTCTTTCAGAAATTCCAAAGAGTCAGCACAATGACATGAGGCTTCAGGTGGGGGGCAGATTAAAAGCTTTTTCGACCGCCTGGGGAAAAATCACTTCTTCCCAATAGGTACAAAAAACAGTTCAAGGAAAGAACAAGGGAGTCGCTGCGAGCAAGGGTTCCATCTCAAGATGGATTAAAATCACAATTGCTTATTGCTACCAACAAAGGGGTTTATCCCCCCCTTCGGGAGTAAAGGCTCATTCCACCAGAGCGGTTTCGACTTCGTGGCCCGAACACGCCTCAGCTTCAGTGGAGCAGATCTGTACAGCGGCCACCTGGTCAAATCCAAACACCTTTTTCAAACACTATAAACTGGACGTCACAAATAACTCTTAAGTTACTGTTTGGTAGGAAAGTGCTGTCAGCAGTAGTCCCACCCTAATGATGATATTTCTCTGTTAATCCTCCGGTGGGGCCGTTGTGGAGGCACCGGGGAAAAGAGTGGATTACTCTTACCGGTAATTGGATTTTCCAATAGCCTCCACAACGGCCCTGGAGTTTCCCTACCCATTGTTTGATTTCTGTTCTTGAAGTGTTTGTTGTATGACGATAATATTTCAATACACTTCTTTCAGCAATTCCGAGTCCTATGTTATTAACTGGAGCAAGGTAAGGGGAGGGGCCTTTTAAACTTCAGCTCCGCGTTGTTTCCTGTCCTGGGGAGGCAGGGACATCCTCCGGTGGGGCCGTTGTGGAGGCTATTGGAAAATCCAATTACCGGTAAGAGTAATCCACTCTTTTCCTTGTCATTATTACCATGTCGTTCCAACAAAAACCATACTGGCAGAACCTCCTTCCCTCTTCCGTAGGCGGAGTAATTGCATTTTGTATACCGTACATCCTGTCACGTTACCCTCCTTCCACAGGCGGAGTAATTCCACTACCATTGGATACTGTACATCCTGTTGCATTACCCTCTTTCACAGGTGGAGTAATTGCCACTACCACTGAATGCTGTACATCCAGTTGCATTACCCTCCTTCCACAAGTGGAGTAATTGCACTAACATTGACTAGTACCTCACTTCTTCCTTGTCACGCTGACCCCATTCCACTGGTGGACTATTTGCCAGAGACAGTAACTACTATCGCCTTATCTTATCTTAACAGATGGCATGTGGGCGCTATTACTGGATACTGTGACTACTTTCACACTATCCGCTTTGTCAGGTAGTCCTTTTGTGTGTTGGTGTTGAGCACCTGACAGCGGCCTCTGTCTTCTCAGGGTGTTTCCCCACGACAAACCTATCCTTGTGTCTTGAGTCCCCTTGAGAAAAACGCAGTACAATGTTGGTCATTGTCATTGGCACCTTCAATAGGTGGAACATCTGCACTGGTTACCAGCTTTCCTCCTTCTCAGGTGGAGTTGCTAGCACTATTTACCGTGGCTACCGCTGTATGGCCTCCTTCTCAACTGGAGTCTGTGCATTAGCCCTAGATGCCATGGTTGCTACTGTATGGCCTCCTTCTCTGATGGAGTATTTGCAGTAGTCCTAAATACCATGGCTACTACTACTGTATGGCCTCCTTCTCAGATATAGTATTTGCAGTAGTCCTAAATACCATGGCTACTACTGTATGGCCTCCTTCTCTGAGGAGTATTTGCACTAGTTATCGTGGCTACACCTGTTCTTTGGCTACTACTATATGGCCCCTTCTCAGTTGGAGTATTTGCGTTCACCCTACAAATTGTGACAGCAACTGTGTTCTTCCTTCCCCACATGACCAATTGGCACTGGGCACTGGATCTGTAGTTTCTACCACATATCCTTCCTCCATGCAGAGTATCGGCCCTGGCTTTGCGTGCAGTAGCTGCAGCGCATTCACCCTTCTATGGGTGGAACCTTCACGGGTGGTGTGGTGGTCTATTCCTGTGGTTCTGATCCTCTGGTATCACTTTCCTTCTGAGTATCCTGGCCCGAGGCTATGTCTCCTCTCTCCTACATCTTCCGCGGTCGCTCTGTTTGTTATGGTGACTGACTTGTCTTCTTGCTTGTCCGACTTGTGGATATTCTGTGCTGCTATCCACTCCTTCTGATGTCTCCTAAGCCCTGGCTTAGTTTCCCTGGGTATCTTGAGTATTCAACACTCTCTCTGGATGGCCTTTCTGTTACATGTTCTTCCTGTCCTATTCAGGATTGCCTGTGCATCCTTCTCCTGTGTTTCTATGCGCGACCTTAGTTTTATTCCAGTCTTTTGTTCCCTCCCCATGGTACTGCTCTTGAACGTCTCATGGTCTTCTGTCTCCCCCAGTAATACGAGTGGGAAAATAGGATTTTTTTAGCGTTCCAGTAAAAACCTTTTCTAGCTGGGTTCATTGGGGAACACATCTCCTATTCAGAAAGTGCATTGCTGGATCTTCCTGATGGGTCCCACCTGTTCTTGGTTCTGACCCATCTTCATCTCTCTTTCCTGCTATTGTTTTCTGTTGGCTTCTCCTGGCTGCTACTACTGCTTTCCTACAAACTGATTGATTAAGCTCAGTGTCTGCAGGAGGGTTATAGCTGAGAGGAGGAGATAACATTTTAGCTTAGTGTCGCCTCCTAGGGGCAGAAGCTATACCCATGGTCTTCTGTGTCCCCCAATAAATTCAGTAAGAAAAGTATTTTACGAGTAAGCACAAAAATCCTGTTTTTTCTTTTGCTGATCTGGGACTCTATTTCAGAGTTTTAATACCTTTTCCTAATATGCAAATTAGTCCTTTTGGTGCAATGAGGACATCACCATTGTTGCTGTTGCGCCCACGCTCCTTTCCGTTCTGTGGCCAGCCTCTCCCTCGCTGCTTTGATTGACCGGGCCAGGCAGAGACAAAGCAGCCAGGAAGGAGCTGGCCACAGACAGGAGTGGAGCTTAGGTGCAACAAGAGCAAAGGTAATGCCTTATTGCACCAAAAGCCTAATTTGCATATTAAGAAAAATATCATAACTAGAGAATGGAGCCTCTGATCAACTAAAGAAAATTAGTGTTTTAATCCAGTGATCCACAGCTACGTCTGTGTAAACGATTGGATAGGGAGGCCGCTGGTCACAGATTCCCTTTAAGGGTGGACACATTTGTACATAGTTTCTATTATTGAAATGGTAGGTAATACTTAAAAGCTGATTTCATAATTAAAGACTAACCATGCAAGGTGAGCATGGTACATGGTTCCAACAACCATGAATAACATGCACAGATCCAGTTTTGCTTCCCGTGTCCAGTGTAGGCACTCAGACTCCCAGCTTGTACGAGGAATGCAGATTTTTATATAATAAAGTAACACAATTTTTCCATAAATGAAATGATAAAATAAGATTGTGATCATTGTCATTATAGATCTGGACAATCCAACCCTACATTCTTCCTCCTGAAGGGTCAGAAACGGTTTGTTCTCAGAAAGAAGCCACATGGTCCGCTGCTTCCAGGAGCTCACCGGGTAAAGTGCCATTTATTACATGAAGGCCTAAGCCTACTTTCAGACTAGCGTTTCTATTTTCCGGCATTGAGATCCGTCATAGGGTCTCAATACCGGAAAAAAAACGCTTCCATTTTGTCCCTATTCATTGTCAATGGGGACAAAACGTAACTGAACAGAACCGAATGCTTCAAAATGCATTCCGTTCCGTTCTCATACCGGAGAGACTTTCCGTCCTGGGATGTGGAGCAAAACGGATCCGTCATCACCCATAATGCAAGTCAATAGGGATGGATCGTTTTTTCTGACATAATCTGACACATTAGAAAACGGATCCGTCCCCCATTGCCTTTCAATGGAGTTCATGACGGATCTGTCTTGACTATGTTACAAGTAATACAACCGAATCCGTTCATAACGGATGTAGATGGTTGTATTATCGGTGACGGAAGCGTTTTTGCTGAACCCTGCCGGATCCAGCAAAAACGCTAGTGTGAAAGTAGCCTAACATTGAGATTATTCAGCCATCAGGTGCATTTCCTTAAATGTGGTGTGTGCTGACATCTAGTGGCTGATAAGAAAAATGCAACTATTTATAAAGAATATATCATAGGTTTTGCTGTTTATAGAGTGAAGTAACTATACCACATGACAAGAAGGGAGGACTATATATACAAGGAGCGTCTCTTTCTCTGGAGGAAGTGTAATGAATGTCCATTAGAGCCTATTTTAAAGGTGAACTGTGTAATCCTTCAAACATCTGCTGCTGGGTTCCTCCACAGATTAGCTTTCAGCATTGGGGTTCTCAGGAGCACTATGTGGTTATTTTATTTTAGAGGGAACCTCTAACCTTAACAAAAAGGGTTTATCCGACCCTGGAAATGCCCCCTCATACACCCGGGCCCCTCACACTGATTCTACTTACTTGGCTGCCTGCTCCCTGCCGCGGCTCCTCGTCCCTGCACGGCCGCAGCTGCTTCTCCCTGTGCGCAGATGAAAACAACCAGTGTCGTGGGTAAGCGGGGAGGGCTGCAACTAATGGCAGGCGGTGATGGGAACGAGCTCCCTAGCATCGCGGGTGACGCTAGGGTGGCTCATCAGATGTTTTCATCCGTGCACGGGGAGAAGCAGCAGAGGCCGTGCCGGGGACCAGGAGCGGCACAGTGAGCCAGTTGAGTAGAATCAATGTGAGGGTTTCGGGTGAAGGGGGGGGCATTTCCACCAGGCTCAGATAACCCCTTTAACTGAAACAAACTGGTTCCAGCTCTGCTGTGTGTCACACCTAAACTTATGAGTCAAGTAGACTCTTGGCAGTACTCTTATACTGTTCCCCTTCTTGTAGCATGTGCCAACATCTAATCACCTCTTGCCTTTTTCCTTAGATTGAAAGAGAATATGAGGTACAGAAGGCTTTATTTTCCAATGGATTTCCTGTACCAAGGCCTTTACTTTACTGCACGGACGTGACCGTCATTGGTACTGAATTTTATGTGATGGAACACGTCCAGGTTAGTTTTATGTATTCTGATTTAAATTCTACCTCCAATTATGAAGCAAAAAACTTTCTGTAAGTGAGTTGTGCATGTGAATATAAATTTCATTAAAGGAAAAAGGCTTCTGTCTGGTTTCGCCAGGCTGCATCGCTCTTTACTGCTTTTAACATGGAAGTCTGTGGAGAGTGGAGGAGGCTGCTAGATGAGAGACACAGACGGCAGTTTCGTAGCTCATCTACAATCAGCACTTTTGGCTCTACTATATCTAGTAAGATAAGGCTGTACCACTGTTCAAAGCGAGGTAATAAGGCTAGTTTCACACTAGCTTTAAAGAGATCCAGCATTGCCGGACCTGATCCCTGCCGGCCCCATTAACTCTAACGGAGGCTGGCAAAGATCCAGCCGCAACCTGGCCAATATTCTGAGAATCTCCATATCTGCTGGGATGTCGCCGGACCCCATTATAGTGAATGGGACTGGCGGGCATTCAGGCAGCGTATGGCGATGCCATATCAGTCTGTTGGATCTCTTTAACCCTTTCTACCCAGTAGGTTTTTTTTGACTTTGCGCTTTCGTTTTTCAATCCCCGCCTTCCCAGAGCAATTACTTGTTTATTTTTCTGTTCACATAGTGGTATGAGGGCTTATCTTTTGCGGGACAAGTTGTACTTTCCAACTCCACCATTTAATATTGCATAGAATGTAGTGGGAAGTGGGAAAAAAATTCCAAAGATGGTGGAATTGAAAAAAAAACAAACTAAGTTTTGCCACAGTTTCACGTGTTTTTTTTTTTTTTACGGCGTTCATAATCCCATAAAACTGACAGGTGATCTTCATTCTCCAGGTCAGTACAAATTCGGCGATACCATATGTATACTTTTCCTTGCGTTTTAATGCTGAAAAAAATGAAAAAACTTTATATATATATTTTTTTTGCTGTCATATTCTGACCCTTATAACTTTTTTGTAGTTATTTCTGCAGAGCTGTATGAGGGCTCTTTTTTTGCAGGGCGATGTGTACTTTTCATTGATACCATTATGAGGCGTATACGGCTTTTTGATCACTTTTTATTAAATTTTTTGTGGGAGGAGAAGCAACCAAAAAAAAGGCCATTTTGACCCTTTTTTCATTTCACCTTTTTTCGTATGGGATTAATACTTTTAAATTTTGATAGTTTGAGCATTTACACATGCGGCAATACCCATGATGTGCATTTTTGTTTTGTTTTTTATTCTCATTAAGCATTAAGGGTCCATTCACACGTCTGTATGTGTTTTGCAGATCCACGGATCCGCAAAACACGGACATCGGCGATGTGTTTTCTGCAATTGCGGACAAGAATAGGACATGTTCTAGTTTTTTCGGGAACGCGATTGCGGACCCGGAAGTGCGGAACCGGCCGGGACATCGTCTGTCCCCATTGAAATAATGGGTCCGCAATTCCATTCCGCAACATGCAGAACAAAATTGTGAATGGACCCTAATGTTGGTTTCTTTCAAGAATTCATCTAAACCCTTTTTAACACTGTCCACTGTTCCTGCTGTGACCACGTCCTGAGGAAGTCTATTCCACAGATTCACAGTTCTTACAGTACAGAAGCTTGATAGGAATGATAGTGGTGACAGATGCTTTTAGAACTAATGGGGGTTAAGACCGAATGTTCTTCTCATGTTTTCTATTCCTCTGTGAAGAGAAAACCGCTTCTTAACCCCTTTAGGGTCCATTCACATGTCCGTTGTGCATTGCGGATCCGCAATATACCCGGCCGGCACCCTCATACAACTGCCTTTTCCTGTCCGCAATTGCGGACAAGAATAGGACATGTTCTATCTTTTTCCGCAGGAGCGGACCGGAAGTTCGGCGCGGCACTCCGGAAATGCGGATACGGACAGCACAATGTGTGCATCCATTCCTGCCCCATAGAGAATGAATAGGTCCGGATCTGTTCTGCAAAGTTGCGGAACAGATCCGGACCCATTCTACGGACGTGTGAATGGACCCTTAATATGTTTTCCAGCATTTGATGCAATTAGTGTCCTCCCTTTTTTCTATGTATCCATGTACATCAGCGATACCTGTAATAGTTGCCCTATGTGCTTTCATATTTTACTGGCTGGCTGTCTCTTTTTCAGGGACGTATATTCCGAGATGTCTCACTGCCAGATGTCAGACCTGCGGAAAGATCAGCCTTGTATGTCGCCCTCATTGAAACTCTTGCCCAGCTCCATTCTTTTGACATACGTACATTAAATCTTACTGGGTATGGCAAAGGGAAAGGATATTGCCAGAGGCAGGTAATGTGAATATTATTTCTAATTAGTTTGATAGAAAAACTGTGTTGGGCTGACGATTATGCCTGTAATTATCTAATTATCAAAGACCAGTTATGCTATATGTAAAAACATGGAGGCTGTCCGGTAAAGTGCAGAGAGCAGTTGCAGAGAGTGGAGACTCTAGGTGTAATGGTAATGCCCCCGTTAACGCTCCTAGAGGCTCATTTGCATATATTAAAACATGATTTTTCTCAGCAATGCAGGCACATATGAACATGGGCCCAACGGAGATCCTTCTGCTGCCAAGTGCACATGTAACAGGTTAGCCGGTGTCATAGGTACAGATCTGCTGACAGGGGCCCTTAAATCTACGCCTATAACTAATGTGTCTGTGCTTTACATGTCATTTTACCTGTCTTATACTGTTTGCGATATTTTGATTTCATATCTATCTAATTTCTATCGATGGAATTGACAGGTTAATACATGGAAGAAGCAATATGAAAGGGCTGCACACAGAGATATACCCGCAATGAACCAACTGGCAGACTGGTTAATCAGCAATGTGCCAAGCAATGACAATGAAGAGACTCTGATCCATGGAGATTTCAGGATTGATAATATCATTTTCCATCAAACTGAGGTAGTATTTATTTATTTATTTTTTTACCGGGAAGTCTCGCTTTATTAAATTGAAAGTTCTTTTAAATTGCTATCTTGCTATAAATCAGCGGGGGTTCAACCCTTGGCACCCCTTTTCTGTTTGTAGACGCCACTGCACTCCAATGAGCACCATGTCCCCTTTATTGTTTACCAGGCACAACTCGTGGTGACCGCACCTTGTATTGCAGCTCGGTCTGCTTCACCTAAATGGGCAAAGCTTTAGCAAACAGTAATATCTCTACTAAAAGTATTGAGCTGTACCAGGTAACAGTGGCAGGGATGTGGGTCTCGCCGGAGCACCGCGGCTTCTTTAACCAGCTGATTGAGGGGGATGCTAAGAGTTGGACCCCCACTATCTAACAATAAATCCCTGTCCTAAAGGGGTTTCCAGGATTTATATATGTAATTTACCTCTGAAGGGATCTATACTTACATGCTCCCCGATGCTCTATGGCTCCCAGGCTGTCTTTATTGACTTCTGTTCCCCGCCATTCAACATCCACACAGATGAGGTCACGTGTGCCGCTGCAGCCAATGACTGGTCTCAGCTGTGACCCAGTCTGTGCAGAAGTTGACAGGTGAGGACCTGAAGTCCGGTGAAGACCACTTGGGAGCAGGCAAGTATAGATCTTGATTTTTGATGGCCTTTGTGCTTTAAATCCCTGATAAGAACTGGTTGCTGTCTGTATAGTATTGAGCGTTTGGTACCCTTTTGTTAGATGTGTTCAGTTTAGTCCGGCATCTTTACAGTAGTCTGCTGGTAAAAAACGGTATATTTATCTGGACGCAACAAACCATCTGTCATTGCATTTCCGGATTTTATGTGTCCTTACAGATCTGCAATACGAAGACAAATTGTGAATGCATCTCTGTCTAATGTAAATCTGGTGTCCTTGCAAGCTAACCTTTACCGATTCTCTTCAGGCCCGTGTAATTGCTGTTCTTGATTGGGAACTCTCCACTATTGGGCATCCTATGTCTGATCTGGCTTACTGTGCTTCACCTTATTTTTGGCCTCGAGGTGTGCAGTTCCTTGGAAGCACTAGTAGCAAATCCTTTGCAGATGTTGAAGGTGAGTATTTGTAGTAAAGACAGACATGACATAGATGTAGATTTGTGTTTTATTAAAGGGTTTATCCCATGAAAATTATTGATCACCTTCTGTAGGATAGGAGATAAATATCATTTCACAGGGAGTCCCAACAACTGGGGCCCCCTATGAACCTGCGAACAAGGGTCCCCTCAGCAGTCTGCATGTTGGTCCGCTGCACCATTCACTTCTGCAGGGCCGACGTAAGCAGTGCTCTGTGGATAGGTGATACATACTTTTTGTGGGATAACCCCCATTATCCTGGCTCAGTTATATTAATCTACTGCAAGCTTTCAGGGCTATCACGAGCCCAGAAAAGTTCCTACAGGAGAAAGAAGGGAATCTGAATGAATCATTACTTCACTTTATTATAAGTAAAGAACCATAAGCCCAAACATAAAATGTAAAAAGACAATATGGCTAAAAAAACTTAAACCAGGAACAGACCACTCTATATATAACGATAATACCTCATATAGACCAGCAGATAAGTCCGCAATGTAAAAACTGCGGCGAGCTTTTATTACCCTGACTTCATTGGTCCCCCAGTGGCCTTCACCTTTCTTAGGAGGTTTTCCTGTTTTAACCTTATTTTCAATTAGGACCCCCAAAAAATTGAAAAATAAGAAGTGCGCTAACCAACTTCTCGCCACTGGGTTCTAGCCCTGATGCTCCATTCAGCAATGTTTTTAGGCCCTGACCTGTAAACTTGTGGACGGGGTCACCTGCACCGCAGCAGCTATTCACTGGCCTCAGTGGCAATCAGTGATGTGAAGCAGCGTTCATAACCCCGTCTGGAAGCTTACAGGCCGGGGACCTCAAGCACCGCTGAACAGAGTCTCATGCTTAAACCAAGCTTTTGAGTTTTTTAACTTTTGTAGCTGCCTGTATGGGTTTTATATTATAAAGGGGCTATTCAGGATTACAAACAGATGGTTGCTTTCTTCAAGAAACCGCTCCGCTCCTGTCCTTCGGTTGTCTCTGGTGTTGTAGCTCTTGTCCATTAAATGCGGCTAAGCTGCCATACTACACACGGTGTATTGTGTGGTGCTGTTTTTAGAAAGCAACCATGTTTTTTTCATTTATAAATGTGACCATTTTTTCATTTCTCTATTTCAAAAACCATAATGTTTGTTTTTGTAGAGATAGCCATGTTGTTTGTTGCAAGATTTGATATTTTGGGGTTTTATGGTGTTCACTGTGCGGTATAAGTGACATGCTAACTTTATTATGTGGGTCAGTAATATTACTTTATATAGCTTTTTAATGTTTTTTTTTCACAATGAAAACTACTTTAAAAAAAAATCACATTCAAAAGCGCCTAACATTTTTCTTTTAACATAACGATGGAGCTGTGCGATGGCTATTTATTTATTTTTTCGCAGGATGAGTTTTCACTGGTAGTAATTTTTAATCACTTTTTAGTTTTTTTTTTAGTAAGTAGAAATACATAACGACACAAGGGTATGTGACCACTGCGGATTGACTGCAACAGCCACATGCGCTGTGTGAGAATGCCATTGCTGGACCAGGCAGCAGAGAGGGATGGGGAACTGGGCAGGGTCTGTGTGGGAGCAGCAGGGACAGCACCCTGGGAACTTTACGACATCATTTTCTGTAATACACTTTTCGGAATAAGGCTTTCAACATTGCAAAAGCGTATTTTTTTCTTCTTCTTCAAGGAATGCCTGCATTTGAGGATCTGATAAATATTTATAGCCGCTGTCGGGGAATATCATCACAAGTGCGTGACTGGAATTTTTTTCTTGCTCTGACTTTTTTTAAGGTTGCTGGGATATTACAGGTAAGGACCGTTCTTTATATGTAATATACTACACTACACATATTTCCATAAATGTGCTTTTCCAATTTTGGGTTGATTAACGAATATTTCTGCAATTTTCTAATATACTTTGGAGAGAAATAATAATGGATATTGATGACCTATTTGCTGGATGGTGTTTTTAGCAGCTGCTGGTGCTAGAAACCAATCTGTGGACAGAGTTATAAGCAGAAGGCTCTGTGTGTAGTGGTTGTGTCGGCGTACTGCAGATCAGCTCCCAGCAACTTTATAACCTTGTATTTTTGAGTTCTAACCTTTGCGTCATCCACTTTGCAGCATAAGTAACATGTCACATTTATTGTATTGGTGAGTACGATTACAGTGATACCAAATAGGTCTAGTTTTTCTAGTTTTGCTTAAAACAAGACACTGCATTCCATAACTATAGTTTGTTTTTGGTTTTTTTTCCTCCGTTGTTTAACCATTTCCTGTGTGACCATATCCGGCAGAAGTAGGGTCTTTAAATATTACACCTGCTCAGGAGCTAAGTGGGTGCCATAGCTGCCAGTTCCCGGAGCTAATTTTTGTGATTGGCAATAACGGCCATTGCAGGCGTTTCACACCTCAGCTTTCATGGTCAATTGTGATCATAGCATCTGAGAGGCTTTTCCCCACGAGCAGTGCGCTGTTGAATGGCTCACTTACATGGTGATCTGGGGAGCCATTCCTTCTCTGTGGTAGTCTCAGTCTCTCTGAAGGATCCAAAGCTACCACGGCAATAGTTTCTATAGAGTGTTGCCTGTGACAGGGCTTCATAGGAAGATAGCGAATATCTAAAGATCATTTACACTTCCGCATCCTGTACAAAATGGACGCGTAATAAAAAGTGATGGACTCCAAAATGATGTCAATAAAAGCTACAGATCACCCTGCAGAAAATGACCCTCGCACACCTCCGTAGATGTAAACATAAAAGTTATCAGGGTTGAAATGTGGTTATGCGAATAAAAAACACAAGTTTTTATTAATTTTTTTAAGTATTTTAAAGCACAAGATATTGTTGTAATCGTACCGACCCGGAGAATGGAGTGAACATATACTTTTTACTGCATAGGGAACGCATGAAAAACGAAACTCGTAAAAGTTTGTTGGCATCGCATTTTCCTTTTAAATGCTCCCCATTTGGAATTTTTTCCAGCTTTCCACTACATCGTTTGGAACAATAAATGAGGGTACAGCTTATCCTGCCAAAAAAAAAAGAAAGCCCCTCATACGTGTATGTGACCAGAAAAATAAAAAAGTTATGGCTCTAGGAAAGCAGGGAGTAATGAAATGGAAATGGAATATCGCTAGGTAATGAAGGGGTTAACTAACATTTTAATTTTATAGGGCATTGCAGTTCAAGTGATGGTTTTGTTTTAACTCTTTTGCCAAAAGAAAAAAAAACTATTTTTAATGGAAAAATGTTCTTTATAAGTGTGAATGATTTATTTTTTATAAACTTTATTTAACTTATCTTTTAGTCCCACCCTCGTCATCATTGACCTGTTGGTCAGCTGATTGTATGTCAGCACCGAGTGCCAATTGACTCATTTTACCATCGATCTGCAGGGGTGGACTGGCCATAGACCCTACAGGGAAATATTTTGGTGGGCCAATGCCCAGGGGACCACCCGAGCCCTCTTCACAGCCTCCAGCTGGGTACATAATGATCAGATGCTCTCAGCATTAATGCTGGGACCATCAGGTACTTCTGCACCTGGCCAAAGACTGCAGGTCTTCTTCTGAATTCAACTGTATCGCTATCCTCACAGTTGAAAACTACAGCGGGGGCCGCAGTATTTTGTGCTGCGCTATGGTATTGCTGTCTTCGCCTGATTCTGTTGTCCCTGTCTACACGTGTTGCCCGCCTTCTGACAATTTGGACCCACCTCGTTCAGATATCTGACCAGGACCTGTCACCTCTCTGTTACTACCAGAGTTTTGAGGAGTTCCCACAGCTCTGTTTCTCCGCCCCTGTGATGAGGTCTTTACTTTCAGTTTCCCTCCTCCCAGCTGTCCCTCCTGTGATTGATTCCTCTTCCTATAAATCACCCCTCTTCCTGTTTAATCGTGCGGATTATATTTCTCATCTGAGTTGTGTCAGTCTCTGGAATATCTGCACTTGTGTGGTCTCTTTTCACTGGACCTGTGTTCTGCTGAAGCAAGTAACATCGGATATTGTCTGCTGAGTTTGGATCTGTCTTCACTGCTGCTGCAGCTCCTACAGATAAGTTTGCAGACATTGTGTGTTTTAGTTTATTTGCTGACTGGATCCGAGGCGACCCCGGTTCCGTCCGTATTCTGAGTAGGGCGCTGGTGGCCGTGCCCCTCCCACTATTGTAGGGGTTTCAGCTGTCACCAGCCTTAGGTACGCGGGCATGCCTCGACCCACCATCTGGGTCTGGGCATGCGCAAAGCAGCATAGGGAGAGCTCTTAGGGTCTGACAGGGGTCACCCTTTATTCTCCCTAGTTTGGGTCCGGTCAGTAGCTTCGGCACTGTTTATGCTCCTGTTGTTCACATATACCCGTGACACTCTCCTGATATGTTTTACTAAATAGTTGTATTCCACATGATAGAATTCTGGAGCATCTATTCATAGGACTCTATGTCGTGTCTTTCTTCTGTTATTCCAAGGTGATGTTAAATACTTTTATGTTAAAAAACAAAAGTATTATATCAGTGATCATTCAATAAAGGTCTGCAAGCTTTCAGAGCTGATATGAGGAATCCAGCACCGTGTCTCGATAAAACGATTCTTTATTGTGGTGGTGACTTATTTTTTTAAAAAGATCCATAAAGTGCAGATTCGCATGCTACGCATTTCAGACGAACACATGTTGTCCTTCGTCATGGCATTCAAACTTTTAGAGCACAGAGGCTCCTTCATCAGGCAGTATACAAATGAATGAATGACTGAGAGGCACAACATTTAAAAGATAATGAAGGGCCTTTGTCGTCAGGAACACCATTATTAAACTGGCTGAGTTTAGACATGTGCTAATGTAAGTTGAAGCTAAGTCTTTGTCCCTTCTTTCTAGGCGCTGTGAAAATTGAACTTTATTTTATGTAAATGAGTCTCTAGGAGCAGTAGGGGTGTTGCCACTACTAATAGAGGCTCTGTTTTCCCTCCGCTTGCTGCGCCCTCGTCATGTTGATTGACAGGGCCAGGCAGAATGACGTCACTGTCTGGCCCTGTCAATAAACATGATGAGGGCGCGGCCGAGGGGGTACACGATAGTGTCTATCTAACAAAGCTAGAACCAGCCCTGTACTTCACATGGATCCAGCGATATCCCCATTCATTGTTGCACCTTCTCTGCTAGGTTTACATTAAGCTGGCAGCTCAGGGGGTGGCGCTTTCTGCTGCAGCTCAGGGGGTGTGTCCTTTGCGTTGTAGCTCTCTCCATATTACAGCTCAGGAGGCAGTAGAAAAATTTAACTGAGCATGTGCATCCACCTATAAGAAATAAGAAAAAGAACAAACAGCAGTTGAAGTTATGCAGATATGTTAATTAAATAACTGGTGGCTATTACAGAATTTTTATTACATGCAATTACAAAAGTATTCTGAAAACGGCAGAATATTTTTTCATGGGCCAACTTCTTTAAAATCAGGGTCCCTGCAGATACCGGTGGCACCACATTTCCACTAGAACGGCTTAGAGGAGGAGCTGTTCTTGTCTCTTCTGTAACAAAATGCACATGTCCCCTCTTTAATGTAGTTTGTCTGAAATGTTTGTTTTTCAGGGAATTCATGCAAGGTTCCTTCTTGGAAATTCCAGTGGAGAGAATGCTAGCATATTTGCTGACATGGTTCAACCTTTGGCTGAAAACGGATTAAGACTCGCCAAAAGGTAAGACGTTCACGTTTTCTTGCATGCTATAAATTGTGTACAGTGGAGCTGACAGCAAAGTAATGCTGCCCTTAAAGTGTTTTAGCTGAGGGCTCATACGCCTGTATTCATATTGTGGGAGCTTTCTTCGACGGACAGATTTTACCATACCTGATAAGAAAATTCCAGCTCATGAATAAGCTTTACTCCCGCACACATCTTTAGTGAAGCTAGATGTTGGTTGTATTTTACAAGGGCAACCAAGTTAGGCGACTTTCACACAAGCGTTTTTTGCGGATCCATCATGGATCTGCAAAAACGATTCCGTTAAAACCGCATGCATCCGTCATGAACGGATCCGGTTGTATTATGTCTTCTATAGCCATGACGGATCCGCCATGAACTCCATGTAAAGTCAATGGGGGAAGGATCCATTTTCTATTGTGTCAGAGAAAACGGATCGGTCCCCATTGACTTATATTGTGTGCCAGGACGGATCCATTTGGCTCCGCTGCAGGCAGCGTTTTGGTGTCCTGGTGCCTCCAGAGCGACATAGTGAATGAACGGAGGCAAACTGAGCGGATCCTTTTCCATTCAAAATGCATTAGGGCAAAACTGATCCATTTCAGACCGCTTGTGAGAGCCCTGAACGGATCTCGCAAACGGAACTCAAAACGCTAGTGTGAAAGTAGTCTTAACGGCACCCTGTAACCTCTATAATGTAATCTGTAGGGTGCTGTCCCAGTGGTTAAATAGTGTGTGCGGCTGCACCCACCCGACAGCAGGTGTGAAAACTCGAGAGCTTGTCGTATATGCCCCTTCCTACTCTGAACTTGGCCTAGTGGTCTTTGTTAATATCACATTGCTTTTAGTTTCCAGCATTTGTATTTGGCTATTCGGCTATCTCCGGCCATATAGATGACTGATCGGGCAGACAAGCATGTGTGTCTGCTGCTCCAGTCAGAAGAGGAGCACAGTACCCTGTTCTCAGCGGTCAGACCCCCACCAATTATTCACTTATACCCTATCCACAGGATAGGGCATAAGTTGTCTTAATGGGACTACCCCTTTAAGCATTGACTCATAAGGAGCCCCATCTAATAGGTGACATTAGCAGACGTCTCTCTTCCTCTAGGAACGTAGAACCTACATGATGTTACATGGTTTCTCTGATTTCTTTCATTTGTCAATGTAATTTGCTCTTTATAATATTTTCCAGAGAAAAATCAGCTGTTGAATTGCCTAACTCTCCGGGGGAGCTGTTCCTGCTTAGTGCCAAAGGGCAACGGGTTTTGCAGCAAGTCAAGGAGTTTTTACAGCAACACGTATTTCCTGCACAACAGGTTCGATTTTCTGTCATACGTTTTGCAGAATACAAGGTGATATACACACGTGTAGTATTTGCATCACGGTTAGTATTGTCAGGCCCCCACCGATCAGGTACTGATGACCTATCCAGAGTATAGTAGAGAGAAGGATGAAGGCAGCACACACGGTCTCATCGGGGCACCAGAATGCAACAGCCGCCAAAAAGACCACGGATCCACAGCGGTCATACCAGAAAGTTGAAGTAGAAAAGTCCCAGCAGCATCTCCGGTTTGTTTCTTTTTTTATTGTGAAAACTTAACAGCATGTATACAAAAAAGTGCGACATTTTATCAAGCATGATAAAGGCTGGTAACAGCCGAAACGTCGCACTTTTTTGTATACATGCTGTGAAGTTTTCGCAATAAAAAAGAAACAAACCGGAGATTCTGCTGCGACTTTTCTACTTCAACTATCCAGAGTATAGGTCATCAGTCAAAAAAAATCTCATAAAATCCCTTTAAACAGCAGAGGTCCCTGAGTTAGAGGGAAACAGCTAAAGTTAATATGCTGTTAACTTAAAAAATAGTAGCGTTTAGATGACTGTTTAATAATTGCAAACGTTTCCTACCTGTGGTGCACTGTGCACTGCAAACCTGGGGACACTGTGAGGGCTAATGTAACATAGGCTACCAATATAATAGAAAAACTCCTTTAATTTCAATGCTATTTTTTTGTTTTTGCATTCAATTTTTTTCTCCAGCTTTTAGTTTCACTGTATCAACAGACAGTTGCTTCCACTTCTCAGTGAAATCCATCAGAGAGCTGCTCTGATGACTCGATCTGTAACCCCTATGTCTAGATCCCTAACAGCTCATAAGCACGTATCAAGTTGATAAGAATTTAGCTTAAATAAGAATGCAGCTTAACTTAGTGTTTCTGAGCTGTCAGGAGTAAACTCCTAAATGCTACAGATCGAGCCATCAGAGCAGCTTTCTGATGTATTTCAGTGAAAAACAGGAAGAACAGTCTTCAGAGTGAAAGTTGAGGGCTTTAGAGGATAAACTGTTGAAAAAAAAGACCAATTGGAAAAATTATTTTTAGCCCAAGGCAAGTAGAATTCAATAATAAAACAAATGCCCCCAAATGGGTCCATAGTCTTAAACTATATATTGTGTGGGGTTACAGTTTTAAAAAAAAAATCATCAGTGTCATTTTTACAATATACTCTGTCATTGTAGGAGATTTTAGAATATTATACCAAACATGAGAACTCACCACTTAGATGGAAGAAACCATTGGCCGTAGAGAAGCTTAAGGTAAGTAGTACAGACTGGCTGCTGCAGATTTTCTAGGACTGTTCGGCTATAGCTTAGTGCCAGGGTACTGGTTATGGATTTTAAAGGGGTTGTCTGAGGAAAGTACTGTAAAAAGATTCTGGTTTCAGATTTTGCTATATAGAAATGGCACCCCTCTTGACCAAAGGCTGTGTCTGGTGTTACAACACTACCTCATTTACTTTTATCCTGGACAACCCCTTAAAGTGTTAGCAATCTATGCTTGAATAAAATGTATAGTTGTAAGAGCTTGTTCCTTTCCTGACTATTTTACAATGGTTTTCCATTTTCCCTAGGAACTGGCTAAGGCTGAAGGGTTGTGGAACTTGTTTCTGCCAGCTGTCAGTGGTCTTAGCCAGACTGACTACGCCTTTATTGCAGAAGAAACTGGGAAATGTTTCTTTGCTCCAGAAATTTTCAATTGCCAAGCACCAGGTTTGTGTCTAAGGGTGCATTCACACATTGGATTTCGCCTTTGTCAAAATGTGCTGCTTCTGCCACACTTTTTGAACGTGGAGGACCTGCTCACAGTTTAGTCCCGCTGAATAGGGCCAGACCCGGAGTGGACACCCGCCGCAGTTTCCAGCTATGTCCATGCAGAATCTATGCCACAGCCACATGAATGACAGCATCGCCTCCCATTCCCCATAAACGGAGGTGGTCTCCACACACCCACCTCACATTTTTGGTCCTGAATCCGCACCACATTAGAAGACAAAAATCTCCATGTAGCCGAGGCCTTATCGATACCAATGTCTATTGGACATTCCAGCCAATCCTGTCTTTGTGTGGAATAGGGCTTTATTATTGTGCTGTTTATTTTCCCCAATCATCCCTTTTGTGTGTGTATAGGTAGCCAGCTTCTCCACAGCTGGTGATGGCTTCATATATCCATGACTGTATAACCTATACATATAATAGACTTGATAGTCGTGGTCACCAGTAGTTATTCTGTGCGTCGCAGAGTACCCATTCATGGTATGTACATGAAAAGTTTTACATTAAAATACAATGTAGGTTGTGCTAATGGCCTTAGCATTAAAGAATTTTTTCTGAGACTTTAATACTGATGACCTATCCTCTGGATAGGTCATCATTATTTGCACGGTAGAGGTCCAACACTCAGTACCCCGGCCGATCAGCTGTTTGAGAAGGCAGCGGCCCTTGCAGTAGTGCAGCAGTGACAACGCGTTCATTGGTCATGTGGCCTAGGCTCAGCTCAGCCTCCTCCTGCCTTCTCAAACCGCTGATCGGCGGGGGTCCCGGGTGTCAGACCCCTACCAATGATATACTGATGACCTATCATCAGGATTGTGCAAAGAAAAAAGGAGGTCATTTAGCACATCCCAATGTGCAGGTGCACACTGCCATGGCTAGAAACACAAAGAAAAAAATACAATGCATCACCACTCTGCAAACCAAATAAAGTACAATAATGCCATAGTAATAGAAAATATTCTGATGCTAATGCTACGCTTATTTTGTAAATATTAGATTCTTGGCAAATACATTTTATACAAAATTATTTGGGCCCGTCTGCCACACGTCAAGGTCGATTTTAATTAGTGTAAGTATAAATCTGTAGCCTGCTCTCCCTGCACTCACTGGAATCCTTTTGGCACCAGGAGAAGTATAGAGTGGACTCTCATTGAATTCATTGGAAGCCGTCTGGCACCAGGAGAGGTATAGAGTGGGCTCAGCATGCATGTTGGTACCTGCATTCCCTGAATTTAATGGAGGCCATTAGGCATCAAAAATAAAAAAAGGAGAGTGAACCCAGCATGCATGTGCAACCTGCACTCCCTGAATTTTATGGTGACTGTTATGGCATATAACAGGTAGTATTTAGTGTTAGGTTCCCTTCTTACAGAGATCGCCTTGACGTGTGGCAGATGGGCCCAAATAATTTTGTACAAAATATATTTGCCAAGAATCTCAAATTTACAAAATAAGCGTAGCATTACCACCAGAATATTTTCTATTACTATGGCATTATTGTACTTTATTTGGTTTGCAGAGTGCTGTTGCATTGTATTTTTTTTCCTATCATCAGGATAGGTCATCAGTATAAAAGTCTTGGCAACCCTTTTAAGTGTCTTCATACTTATGGGGGACACTTATGGGGCTTTGTACTTATGGGGACACTTTCTGGAAGGTGTTGTGTATTGGTCCATGTAGGGATTATTTGCTCTGTCATAATGTCCATTAGCTTTGATGGGAGGACTAGCACTGCATAGTCCATTGGGCAATGTTGGTACCTGTAGTATGATGGATCCAACAGTGCATTGTGGCTTACCTTACAAATGGAAGCCATAACACTGATGTGAACAGAGCCTCAAAGCATAGGAGGTACTATGAAAAGTGAAATGAACACCTGAAAATGTACTTAATACTAATTAAACTACCTATGCCATTACTGCAGCGAGATTAGGCTTTACATAAGTATGGGCTGAGCATCCATTCTATTTGCAGACACTGGCAACATGGAGGTACTTCACATGTATGGCACAGAGGAGCAGAAGAAACAGTGGCTTGAACCTCTCCTTGCAGGGGAAATCCAGTCTTGTTTCTGCATGACAGGTGAGGATGCAGAATACATCTGAACTAACTATTTTATTGAAATGATGAGTTGGAAAAGTAGGAAAAAGTGTGTGTTTTTATTAAAGAATTCCTCCACCAATAAAATAGTAATTTTGTCAGAAATCTCACTTGAGAACCATATTAACCCCTATGGCCGGGGCTGAGGGTTACATAAAGAGGCTGAGTGTCGAGATGGGGACCAATCCTCTGTGGGCCCCCAAATTTACTAAAACTTGAGTTTCTGACACACTAAAGGGATAGAGATGTGCGTAACTTATTAAGAGGCAGGAGCATCTCACTCTGGCACACAGGGGATCAGGACTGGTGTATGGGAACACAATCCTTGATATATCTCCCCAATGTACTTTTATATTACTATTCTCAGATTTTCTATAATAAGCAGTACACCAAACTATAAACACCCTTTTAATTGAAGGAGTTGACCCACAAACAACATTTATTGCCTATCCACAGGATGGGCTTTACATGTATGATCATTGGAGGTTTGACTGCTGGGACCCCCACAGATCATGAGAATGGGTGTCTTCAAGTTCCCTGTGTGAATAGAGTAGTAGTGTACATGCATGATGACCACTCCATTCATGTCTATAGAATAGAACAATGGTCACCAGCACACTACTACTCCATTCTCACAGGAGACCCGGCGACACTGTATTGTGAATCATGGGAGTCTCATCGATCACACCCCAAGCGATTATACATTTATCACCTATTCTGTGGCTATGTGATTAATGTTGATTCACTAAATGACCCCTTTAACTGCTATACACAGAATGACTATCAATGACCTACATTATATTTTTTTTTTACTATCCAGAGCCTGATGTTGCTTCTAGTGACGCCACCAACATGGAGTGCACTATTAAGAGAGATGGAGATAGCTACATTGTCAATGGAAAGAAGTGGTGGAGCAGTGGTGAGTAAAGCTTGTAGGGGTCAACCCTCATTGTAAAACGTTCGCTTTTTGTCAGCTTCGGCACCACAAGCAGTTTACCTGCAGAAATGGTCTGAGAGGTTAACCGTCCGCGATTGACTTTACCGCCAATTACAGACAATAACCACGGGCCTCTGCTGTATTAAACGGTAGAAACCCGGCAGTTGTGGTTAATGTAGCACTTGTGAGCTGCCGCTACTTTTAAAGACTGGATTTCCACTGTACATGTACGGCGGAGGTCTGGAAAGGGTTAATGTCTTATATATCTTGGGTGACCATTTTAAATGTTGCAAACAATGCAAATCTTCTCGCCAGTGTAAATTCATACACCAGTTGCCCACAACATGGAAAACAAAAATTAAATAGCTCAAAAATGACGCATGCACTAAATCATAAATTGGCACATGAAGCCAAACCTAAGACAGACTTAAAACTGACTCCAAATAGACTGAAAATCATAAATGTCCCCTTTTGTGCTTATTCCTGGAGGAAATAAATCTCCACACTCCCATCCCTCTCCACCCTTTTACTTGTCTCCTAATTCCCAGAACGGATATAACGTGCTATGAATTGATGTCATCCTTTTATTCTCAAGAAATATTTCTGATTTTTTATAAAATTCCACTTCAGAAACAGTAAGCTTTTCACCACCTGCTGCGTTACTTCCTGGGAGTTGTAAAAGTCCCAAGATTGGAGGTCCCTGCTGTGTGCAGCAGTCGTTTAAAGCAACCCTCTGGCCTAGGGTCATAATTTGATATGTGATGGGGAATAGAATATAATATTACTTTGTGCCCTCAGTTTGCACCTCCTTGCTTTGGATCCCCTATATTAGAGTCCCATCTATGGCAGCCAGCTTTTTAGACCACCAGATCTCCGTCTGCTTATGGATGATTGCTGATGACGTCAACGCCTTGTCAATGTTTGTGCTCACCTACATGGTCCTGTCAGGCTCTGGGCTCCATTGACGGCTCTGCTATAAAAACAAGCACCCCCTTCACTGCTCTGCACTAGATATGCCTAAGGAGGAAACTTGGAATTATGTCCAAGGAGTTGTTTCACCACTGACATCAGTTGTTAGAACCATTTGCCCAGACCCCACCAATGTCTCTACAAAGAGCTCTCTACACATTTCTTGTTACTACATAGGAGCCCCTTCATTCCCCATTAGAGGGCTTTTGCAAGATTTTACTACTGATGACCTATCCTCAGTATAGGTCATCAGTATCTGATCGGTGGGGGTCCAACACCTGGGGCCCCGCCAACCAGCTGTTTGAGAAGGCAGTGGTGCTTGTAGTAGTGCCGCTTCCTTCTCACAACTTTTCCTATGCCAGTGATAACATGTTCATCAGTAGTGTTGATCGAGCAGGGTGCTCTTGGGTGTACAATGGAAGTCAATGGGAGAACCCGAGCATTAAACCAGGCACCCCCTGCTCTGAAGAGGGGAGGGTGTAGGAACTAATTCGGGCTTAGGAGTCCCTGCTCTGACTCCATATATAGCTATTTCCATATATGGAGTCAGTGCTTGGGCACACCCAGTGTATTTAAATCTAATTTAGTCTGTATTTCAGAAAAGTTTCTGCCGGGATTTGAACTCACAACCTTCTTCAAAACAACAAGCCCTCATACAGCTCAGTCAATTGAAAAGTCAGAATGTTAAAGGTCTTTGAATGTAGTGATACAAATTTTTTTTTATAAAAACAGCTTTATTGTGCAAAAGTAGAAAAACAATAACATATGATATCGGCACAACTGTACTGAGCTACAGAAATAAGAAATAATTATGTCGCTTAGACCACACGACGAACGCCATAAACTAATAATGTGTAATGGCAGAATTGCTGTGTTGTTGTTTTGTTTTTTTCACGCCCCAAAATGTTTTGAAACGTTACACCGTACATAAGATGTACCCCAAAATGATGCTATTAAAAAATACAACTCCAGCCACAAAAATACGAGCCCTCCTGCGGAAAAAAACTAAAAAGTTATGACTTTTGAAATGCACACATGAAAAAGCAAAAAAAACCTAAAAATTGCCGTGTCCCTAAGTACCAGACTAGATCACATACTTATGGGGTTAATTTAGCAGCAGTGTCTGTGGTGAAAAAGGAATCTATATGTTCTCGGCTCTAAAAGTTTCATCCACTCCATTGTGAAGATGAAGCAAGTGATAAAGATTTCCTTTGGGGATTTGCGTTGTTCTGTTATTTCCACTGTGAAGCTTGTACTTAAATACTTCCTGACCTTTACATGCTTTTATATTGCATGCTGGTAAGATTTCTGTGCCTGCTTTAAATCTTCTCCCCTATTTAAATGGATGATGTTTTAGAGCCACCCTGAAGAGATCTCAGTAATATATGCACACTCCACAAAACCCACATAGTGGTCACGTATGCAGATATAACTGACGTTCCTGTGTGCCCTACCCACTGTCTTCAATATAGAGTTGGTTTTTCGTCTGTTCTGTCATTTCTGGAAATACGCAAGTTTAATGTATTGACTTATTGACTTTTAAGTTACTGTTGTAATAGCTCCTAAAGCCATACATATACAGTGCATGGCACCAAGGGGGTGAGGTAGATGCAACCATCATGCACCTAACTAGTCCTGTACTCAGCAGAGAAGTGGATATACAGGGGCGGACTGGCCATAGACCCTACAGGGAAATTTCCCGATTGCCAGTGAAATAAAGATCTGATGGCCTCAGCATTAATTAATGTACGAGCATCAGGTACTTATGCACCTGGCCAACGGCTGCAGGTCCCCTTCTGAATTCAACTATATCACCATCCTCAGGACGATGATACATTTGAATACTCTGGCGATGGTGACAGTATTTTATGCTGCACTGTGGTATTTGGTTCTGCTGGGGCGGTGTTTTGTGCTGCAGTACGGTATTGCTGGGCCCGCCTACTTCTGTTGTCCCTATGTACTTGTGTTGCCCCACTTTCTGTCAATTTATTCCCACCTACAACATGGGGCCACTTCTAGTTTTTTTTTATTCCTGGGCCACTTGGAGTCTGTCCCTGTGAATCTAATTGTGTCCAGTCTAGCCAATACTGTGTGGGCAAACAGCCTGTACTCTTGGGTGGTAGACTCTAGCAGACTACCAGAAAGATTTGTATAGCAACCAATCCGAGTCAACCTTTCATTTTCCAAAGGAGCTCTGAACAATGAAAGGTAGAGTCTGACTGGTTGCTACGGACAACTGTGCCAGTCTTGCTTTATACCAGTTTTGATAAATCTCCCTATGGATTTAGCTTGCAGAGCATTGACTACAGAACTTGCTATGTAAAATTACCGCCACTGACTATAAATGAGTGTTCTCATTTAATGACGGCAAACTAATAACCTGAAAATAGTGGTGAACTGAAACTCAAAGTATATTAGACCGTTCCATAACTTTTCATTATACAGTGATTAAAGGGGCTGTCTGGGCAACAAAAAGTATTTACAGTAGTACCTTTCAGTAAACTACTTTATGTACCTGTGTTGTCTGAATCGCTAGATCCAGGTCTGAACGGCAGTCACAAGGCCAGAGTCCTTTCCCCAGTCCTGATTATGGCTCCTCTGTATAGAAGACATTCATCAGGGCTGGGGAAAGGCTTCCTGCACCACCGACTCACCTGCCATGCAAATCAGTAAGGTGGTGAAGGTGGACAGAAGAGGAGAGCAGTGGAGACGGCGCCAGTAGAGGGACCATCCTGTGGAGTGGATGGTGTCATGTGACCAGAGTTCAGACAACACATGTCCATAAATTATATTACAACCTGAAAGAGAAATTAATGACCAATACGTATTGTCTCCAGGACAAACCCTTTAAACATAACCTAAAACTAGAAACCCCTTTAACTCTTCATTACACAGTAAAAAAGCGTTAATCAGCTGTATAATGTACTGTGTGGGCCGATTCTTCACAGTCTACAAAATATCTGCTTGAGGTGAAAGGGAGTCTGTCATCTATTACTCATGCAAAACTGCTCAAATCACACAGTAGGTCGCAAAAACAGTTAAAAAATTGTACCTTTCATTGCCTTGTCTGATGCTCCAAAAGCGAGCTTTGAAACCATATGCAAATAAGCTTGCATGTGCCCATGGGGGTCCCCAAGTGTCTGGGGCCCCAAGCGTTATTCGATGGTAACTCCTCCCCGCTCTGGCTGTAGGCCAGCCTAGTATCCTCCTGACATCACTGTCCTCTGAAATCCTGCATACATGCACTATACAATGCCAACTGTGGGCAGTGGCATCAATGAAGGGCCTGCGCATGCGCCAGAGTGGGATTTCAAGTGTGACTTAAGCAGTTTTACATGAATAAAATCAGTGACAGACTCCCTTTGAATCACTTTGAGAAGTTGCTGCTCTCACAGCTTATTACAATGTATCAGTGGTCTATCAATCATAACCAGCCTGGCAACAGGGTCAGGGCATGATCGGCACAGGCAGAGAAACAATGAGGGGAATATATCTTGAGGGAAAAGTCAGTTTTGCTTGAGTCAGCACTAGGGTACTTTGCCCCAAATTTATCAACCATAGCACATCCTTTAAGTTCTTTAAAGGGGTTATCCGATCTCTAAAACATCCACCCCATGTGTTGGGCCCCTCACAGGTAATATACTTACTCCGCTCTCCGCGATGCTAGGGAGGCTCGTCCCAGTCCCTGCTTGCCATTGGCTGCTCCCCCTTTGTGACCCCCCCCCCCCCCCCCCCCCCCCTGGATGTTTTCACCCGGGAGAAGCAGCAGCTGCGGTGCAGGGACCGGGAGCGGGGTAAATATTTTACCTGTGAGGGGCCCGGCACATGTGGGGGGATGTTTCAGAAATCTGATAACCCCTGTAAGGCCCCAATCACATGACTGTATTTTTGGTCCGGATCCGATTCATTTCAATGGTGCCGCAAAAAAATGTAGACAGCACACCGTGTGCATGCTCCATTTTTTTTATTCGACGCCCCCCTACTGAAGTGACTTTTCCACTATTTGTGCGACTTTTTAAAAAAGTCTCAATGATAAATCTGGGCTAAAACTCATTAAAGGGATTGTCTCATCTCAGACAATGGACAATGAGGACATATCGCTATATCGAGAACGGAGCCCCAAAAGTGGTGGAGGGCGCACTGCGCATGCGCAGCCGCCCTCCATTCATTTTTTATGGGGCCGACAAAAATAACAGAGCGCTGGCACGGCTATTTCCATCGGGCCCATAGAAGTGAATGGGAGTAGTGGCCGGTCTGTCCTCCAGCCACTTCTTTGCGGGGCTCCATTCCGGATATAGGTGCTGGTCCCAGTGGTCCTAGTGATATGCCCCCATTGCCTGAGATGACACAACCCCTTTAACATAGCTAACCACATCTACTTTACCACCTACTTTTTAAAACTGGAGTGAGTGGTATAAAAATGCTAAGTTGCAAAACTTCTGTGCAAATGACCCCAAAAAGACAAAAGGCCCTATTTTGCAATTTTTAACAGCAGAATTCTGGAGTTCAGGGTGTGATAAGTTACTCTCCAATCTTTCTGTTCACTAACTGCAAGTGGATATCTTTTAGAATTGATCCACACAGTACAGTAACCCGATTCCGAAATCAAGAGGACAGTTACTGTAGGTGTTGAGAAGAATACAGACACTGAGAGACACTGGACCAGGGATCTGATTTCTTGTTAGTGATTCACAGCAGCACAACATGGCAAATACAAATAGATAAGAACGTACTAGAGTCAGGCCTCGAATAGGAGGACCCACTGTCGAAAACTATTAGTACCTAGTCCTCTAGTGGTAGGGTGACTTTCACCCTGAGATGGTTGAGCCATTTCTCTAACAATGGCGGCCCGGCACTGACCCCCCCCCCCCCCCCTTACAGTAATACACCCTGATATTTCTTCCTACATGTTTCAAATGTATCATCGTGTTGCTGGGTGACAAGTGGTCACGTTGTAAAAGGAAGAGAAGCTGACTAGCTATATGTACTGTGAGCCCGAGTGGAAGGTTGTGTATGCGGTCACTTACTGCATAGACTAATTATAATTGTATATGCTTAAAAAAAACAAGGATGCCACGATAAGGAGCACATAGATGTCATTTAGTATGTTATGACAAGGGAGTCTGTCATCTACGGTATTTTACTCATGCAAAACTGCTCCTATCACGCAGTAGGTCGCAAAAACAGATGGTACCTTTCATTGCCTTGTCTGATGCTCCAAAAATGAGCTTTGCAACCATGTGCAAATAAGCCTGCATGTGCCCATGGGTGTTGTCGATTGCTGCAAGTGTCTGGGGTCCCAAGCGTTATTCGATTGTAACTCCTCCCCGCTCTGGCTTGTAGGCCAGCCTAGTATCCTCCTGTCGGGTTTTATTATGGAGTCCAGAATTTTACCTGACTATAGTTACGGTCACATATCCGCTAAGCTACCATATCTGGCATAGCTGGTTACCACCACACATTGCCAGATCTCCATTGACTATAGTAGGATCTGATGAGGATCTGGCAGTTTTCCGGCATAAATGCCGGCCTTTGGACAGACAAATACTGTTACATGCAGCGCCGTGGTATTTGTCTGACTCAAAGGCAGCATTTAAGCCAGAAAGCCATCGGATCCTATTATAGTAAATGGGAGTTCGGAGATTAGCAGTGGTATCCTACTTTGCCAAATACGATAACTCCAGTAGCCTATTTTTGTGTTGGAACAGACTACGAGATTAGATTCCTTTGTTTTCTGTGGAATTTTTGAATCTGCAACAGAGGCCCCTAATCGAGTCTCTGATGCTGATGTGAAGGTAGTCTTACCAGTCTGGGGATAACATTACACTTCAGTAGGATCCGCTGTTGAAAACGTTAAATGGTTTAACCTGCTGTGTCTGGAATGTGTAACGCATTGGAGCCTTTAATTAATCAGTAGTGGTATCAAAATATTTTATTATGTACAACATATCAATGCGACAAAATGAAAAATTGTTACATTCAGTTATCAGTTAAAGGGGTTTTCCGATTTCAGCATCAGTTGACAGGAAGCGACACATTATTAGTAATGCCCCGATTTCCTGCACTCCATCGCGGTGACGTGACATTTTCCACTGTGTTGGTTCTATATACCGATAACATCACGTCTACATCTAAGGCCCCTTTCACACGGGCGTGATTTCCGCACGGGTGCAATGCGTGAGGTGAACACATTGCACCCGCACTGAATCCGGACCCATTCATTTCTATGAGGCTATGCACATGAGCGGTGATTTTCACGCATCACTTCTGCGTTGCATGAAAATCGCAGCATGCTCTATATTTTCACCCAACGCAGGCACCATAGAAGTGCGGGAAAATCGCAAGCATCCGCAAGCAAGTGTGGATGCAGTGCGATTTTCCCGCATGGTTGCTAAGAGACGGGACCCGATCTTTATTATTTTCCCTTATAACATGGTTATAAGGGAAAATAATAGCATTCTCAATACAGAATGCTTAGTAAAATGTGGATTAAGGGGTTAAAAATAAAAAAAATAAACTCGCCTTATCCACTTGATCGCGTAGTTGCCGATCTCTCCTCTCTTCTTCAAGCATTAGCTACCAGCTAAAAGACCTGTGATGACGTCACATCACATGGTCCATGTGATTGGACCATTTGATGAGCTCAGTGACCTCATCACAGGTCCTTGAGCCCACAGCTAATAAATGAAGAAGAGAGATCTGCAACTACGTGATCAAGTGGATAAGGTGAGTTTTTTAAAGTTTTTTTTTAACCCCTTAATCCATATTTTACTAAGCATTCTGTATTGAGAATGGTATTATTTTCCCTTATAACCATGTTATAAGGGAAAATAATGAAATCTACAGAATACTCAACCCGAAACTGGACTTCAGTGATGAAGTCCGGGTTCGGGTCTGGGTACCAAACATGCCGATTTTTCTCACGCGCGTGCAAAACGCATTAAAATGTTTTGCACTCGCGCGGAAAAATTGCGCATTTTCCCGCAACGCACCCGCCTCTTATCCGGGCGTCAAACGTGACGCCTGTGTGAAAGAGGCCTACGGCATGGCAAGGCATATAAACACAGGGTGTTGGTCACAGATTGCAGTTACACTGGAGGAGTCAAAATGCACTCAGAACTTCATCATCTGACTTATATGATGTAGTAATGTTGAATGCTGATGTTATTTATTTTCTGTGTAACTGGAAAACCCCTTTAAAGGCTTTGTCTGCCTATGCAGCAATTTATTTATTTTGCCAATGCATCTAATAACTTTGCTATTTGTCCTGATCAAACATGTATTTTATCATTTTCTATACAGCTCCTATACAAACCTATGTGTTTCCATGGTAACAGACACATTTCTTCGTTCAGTCCCTACTTCTTGGTAATCCACGGAATGTATGTTAGTTGGGAACAGATGGGGAAAAAAGTAAGACTTCAGGATCAGACTATGCAGGGTTTGTTTGCTATCTATTATAGCATGTAGCTGTGAACCCAGCTCTAGGACAGTAAAAACAAATTGATTTGCAAAGGCAAAAGTAGCCATTAAATTGTAGCAGAGGAGAGAGTCTTCACCACATACAATGCCATATTAAAATATTCTCCCCCGCGGTTAAAGCCTTGTTCACACTGGTGGTTTAGCTTCAGTCGATATAACTGATATTATGTAGGGCATCTTGTGCTGTTTTCATCTGAACTGAAGCATAAGAAATGTCGACAGAGCCCCCTAAAGAAGGGCCAAGCTGCAGTGTGAACATAGCCCAAAAAATTTTACGTTTTCATTTGTCAAACATCCAACACCTTGGTGAGTGGATTACCCTATTGTTCGCTTTATAAGACGGACTTTTTTTTTGGGGGGGGGGGGGTGTCAGTGCATCTTAGAAAAGAAATAATTTGGCGCCAAAACTACACAGCTCTGTCCATTGTGTAGTGTTCGTAGCTGGTAACTACTGTGTAGTTCCAGCGCCGGAGATACAAGGTAACAGCTGATCAGTGGGGGTGTCAGCGGTTGAAACCCTCTGATATTGATGACTTATCCTGAGCACAGGCCATCAATATCAAAATCCTGGACAACCCCTTTAAGTCACATGATTGTTAAGTCTCAGTGCAATCGCTGAATGGTCTTAAAGGGACCGGGTTGCTACAAATTAAAAGTCACTTATATGTTATATAGAAATTTGAGTAAATGATCGTTCAAATCTACGCCAGCTCATAGCTGGTGTAGATTTGAATTTCTGACTCGCAGATTGGCTAAAAATGTGCCAAATATGGTAAGAGGCCTGTGCTTCTTAATAAATTTGCCTCATCCTGTGTTTGCAATACCATGCTTAGTATATCATTCATAATATATTTCTTTCTATTGAAGTGTTCCTTTTATACAAAATTAATTATGTTTAAATATTTAGCAGCATAGTAGTCCCCAATATACAATTTTCTACTGTTTTGTAAAAAAAATAAAAAATTGCTAAAGTTTATGCTCTGGGTAAGACCTGTTGCCTGGTAGAGCATGTGCAGTTCGTTCCTCTTCTGCTTGATGTGTCTCTGAAAGGCGAGGTGCCCAATGGTCTCTCTAACAGGTGAGGTGAACACACTTAAGGACTCATGCACAGGTCCGTATGTATTTTGCATTCTGCAAAACACAGATCCGCAAAAAATATAAATGCCGTCCGTGTGCATTCCGTATTTTGCGAAACAGAACAGCTGGCCCCTAATAGAATAGTCCTAACGTTGTCCGTTATGCGGACAATATTAGGACATGTTCCATTGTTTTTTGCGGAACAGACATACGGAAACGGAATGCACATGGAGTAACTTCGGGACCCATTGAAATGAATGGTTCTGCATACGGTCCGCAAAAAAAAAAGGGAACGGACTCGGAAAGAAAATATGTTTGTGTGCATGAGCCCTTACTGAGGACTGACATGAGGCTGTCATGAACACAGAAACAGAGCAGTGCTGCGGGGCATTGTGGGAAATGTAGTTTGAAGAGATTGTTTCTGGTCACACTGGACAGGTGCCGCGGCCGCAGCAGTCTCTAACGGGACTAAAAAGCAGGTGAATAAAAAGGTACAGGAGATCAAGTTGAAGGTGCAAATCATCTGGTTAGGGATTATACAGTACACTCAGCAGATATTTTTTTTTTTTTTTTGTGTTTTTTTTTTTTGTTTGTAACAGATGGGTCTAGATTTTCTAGTATATCGAAACTTGAAAATACTTCAATAAAAGTTCTAGATAGAAAAACTGCTCGTTTCTTCTACGTGATTGTCAGAATACATCGAATACTCCTCAACACTCTGAGTTCTTTGTCTTCTCCAAGAACCAAACTTTTTCACTGTTTTAGTAACGTAAGACTTAAACGTAGTCCCCATGTAAGCATATAACAGCGGGTTGAGACAGCTGTGAAATAAGGCCATGCTGCTTGTCACCTGCATCAATAGGTCTATGGTTCTGCTGGTCTGGCAGTTTGTTATCAAAGCATATACGATATCAATGGCTCTCCAGAACTTGATAGCATTATATGGCAGCTGTGTGATGAGAAACATTCCCACCACTGCCAATAAGACCTTTAAGGACCGAGATCTTTTAATGTTTGGGGTTTTAACCAGGACTTTGGCCATAGCAGAGTAGCAGAAGAGCATGATAAGCAAAGGAATCACAAAGCAGCACACAGTTTCAAGAATCTGAATGAATGCAGTGAGCTCTTTTACCGAATCTTTAGGGTATGATGGTAGACAGGCATGCTTTCCATTGTGTTCCCTTATCTCGCTGAACTGTAAATCAGGGATGCTCAGCAACATTGACGTGATCCACACAAAAAGGCAGATTGCCCAGCATCTTCTTCTGAAATTTTGATTAGTTGACACTTTAAGTACTGAAAAGTATCTGTCCAAGCTGATGCAAGCCAGGAACTGCATACCCGAGCTGAAGTTCACAGTATACAGGGCAGAGGTTATCTTGCACATTGCTTTTCCAAACTGCCAACCAGTGGAAGCATCCACCGCCCAGAAGGGAAGGGTGAAGAGCAGCAACAGATCTGCCACTGCTAAATTCAGCAGGTAGACATCCGTCTTCGTTTTCATTTTCTTATAATATGCATAAATGGCAACCACTAAGGAATTGCCAGCTATGCCAACCACAAATGCCACAGAGTAGAATGCTGGGAGAAAGACTGAAGCAAATCTCCGGATGTCATGCTTCTTGCAAAGTTCTTCATAACTATCATAATCAAAGGCAGTGTTGTTGTAATCTTCGTAGGTTTCTGTTGTCGTCATCGTTGTGATGTTTATTATATGTTGATTCATTCTGGTGAGGAAAAAGAGATTATTGTAATATTTGGACAGTGGGGCAGATTTACTAATCTTATCCATGGCGTAACCATAGACAGGCTGTCTAGACCTGCACCAAATGTATCACAGTGGCTCAGGCTGGATGATACATTTGCTGCAGATGCATTTGTCTGACATGTCGATTGGGGACACATGACCACTACTGCCAGTCATTGGCTTCAGCGGTGCACATGGCCATGTCCATACCTTACCAGAAGTAAACAAGCTAAAGAACCGATGATGGCAGAATGGGACCCAGCAGGGAAGTATAATCTTTCATTAGGTGATGCACGCATGGGGACATAAGTAAATAGTTGAAGGGGTTATCCAGGAAAAGATATTTATGAATTATCCTCAGGATAGTCAAATATTAAAGTTGAAAGCAGCACAACACCCCTCATAACACAGGAATGCAACAGAGCGTCTGACCGATTGATCCAAATCCGGTATCCAGCAAACAGCGTATTGAAACACAATGAAATAAATGAGGCCCTGTCTGAGTAGTACTAGTTCTCTTAGGGTCCATTCACACGTCCGCATGAATGGGTCCCCATCCGTTCTGCAATTTAGCAAAACAGGTGTGGACCCGTTCATTCAATGGGGCCGCAAAAGATGCGGACAGCACACCATGTGCTGTCCTCATCCGCACTTTCGTCCCGTGGCCCGGCAAAAAAGATGCATTTCTATCATATTGCCAGCCGTGTGAATTCCGCAAAATGCAATTTGCAGACCACAAAACATTTGTGTGAAAGGACCCTTATTCAAATTAGCTCTCTTTCCAAAAAGAAAAGAAATCTGAGCTCTACACTGATGATGGGCAATGTCCCCAAAACATCTGTCTGCAGATGAGGTACTGGCTTAGCTATAATCCTAATTTATGTTTTAAGGCATGTTAAAAGGTCAAACATTGGTTTATAAGATACAGTAGCTACAGTACCTTACATCTTGTGGCATCAAAGCTTTTTGGAAAGAGATTTAATTTGTATATCTTTTTCCCAGAAGAGCATTGCCTAACCTAGAAGACTCCTTACGCCTACTAGAATCTCTCTATACTGAGAAAAAGAACCCTCATACTTCCTTTATTGTGAAGCATAAAACACCTCTTGTTATGCTTCTGCTCTATTTTGTACAGTTATCTATGGGTCAAGGACTTGTTATAGGAAATCCATGTTTCCTATTACATACTATGCATTTGACCTTCACCTTCAGATCTTACAACACATTCCATTCGTTGGGAAAACTGTGCTGTCAAATCCAAAATATTAAGATGCCCCTTCTCCTATCAGACTCTGTTTAAGATGTGATCTAGTAAATGGACAAGACAATAACGGGAAACTCAGATTGTTATGGATTTCCTGTCCTCCCATCAAAAAAGACTGCATTTTTTGAACAATAAGATGGAAATCAAATTCATTCCATTAAACTCATTGGGCTTCATTTACAAGAGCCAGGACTAGGACATTGGGCCTGACACATTTACTATCTTTTTTATACCTGGAAAATGGTAAAAGCAAAGTGAAAACGACTCCTTCCTGGGGCTGAAGTAATTTTTACTCCAGGCACAAGGACTGCCAGCGGTGTACATAATCTATGACGAGGCCTGAGCCTCACAGAGAAATGCGCCTGTCTTTGTAAATGACCCCCATTCGTTCTGTGAATATTGGTATACAGCATTTTGCTAACATGTAACCTACCATCATTGCAAGCTATTGTTTATCTGCTACTAGAGATGGAGATGAGTGAAGTTTTAGAAAATTCGATTCGGCTGCTTTACCGAATAAAAAAAAAAAAAAAACGCTTTGTGACTAATTACTTTATCACAAAGCGCATTTTTTGTAAGTATGCATTTTTTGCAATAGCGCTGCCCCCCTATCATTGTACCACTCAGATGCCGCGTTCATACGTGATCGCGGCATCTGAGTGTAAAAACAGTGTAAAATTACCATGCAAAAAAATTTTTTGCAAACTTACCGCTTCTATTTTCTCCCAACGGCTGTGATGAGCCAGCCGCTGCCATCTTGCTTGAAGATCTGGAGTAAAAACTCGCGTAGCCCGGGGTGACGCACGGGATTTCGGCTGAGATCTTCAATCAAGATGGCGGCTGGCCCGTCGCGAGCAAATGGAAGAGGTAAGTTTGATTTTTTTTTTTTTCTCTTTTTTTTAACACTATTTCAGGTTAAATCAATTTGCTACCATGCAGCACGGGGAAATTCGGCTTTGTGGCTAATCAAATTTATCCTGAAATTCAGATCGAATTCCACTTCAGTGGATTCGATTCGCTTATCTCTAATTGAAGCCATAATCCAGCTGGCTGGATGGCAATAGGGTGCTCCGAACTAAGCAGGCCAAATTTTATCTATGACATTGTTTTCTTAAGAGGGAACCCCAGTTTTCTGGCATGGACAGCTAGATTTTTATTTTTTTTCTCTGCATGGAAGTCAGCCTGGTTTATTGGAGACAACATTTATGCACAGAGAGAAATGTTTCTGACTTCTTGCATAGAAGATGCAGGTGTTGGGATCGGCAGAACCAAGGCAATTCAGTCTAGATTAGTTGACTAATAACTTTTTTTTTTTGTTTCTTTAAGTTACTTAACTTACTTAAAGAGACAAACAATAAAATGTTATTAATCAACTCATCTGGAGCCAGCATTGCCTTGTTTGCACCATCCGCCAATCCCAACACCTGCATCCTCTCTTCCCGACTAGCGCGCCTGTGCTTAGAGGGAGACACCTGGCAGCACCAAACAATTTTTACTACACACAGTCTCTGGTGTCGCGCTCCCAACGCGACATTGCAAGGTGAGCCCCACCAACCATGTGTGCCCACCGGCTTTACAAGCGGTCCCTCCTATGAGCACTGCTCTCCTCTTCTAACTTCTTGCATTAAGCGCCAAATCTGTGACACCACATGCTCCAACTATGACGGTCCTAAGACTGCCTAAGTTTACAATGGGTCTCTCACGCGCATTTCACTCTTTGTTGGATAGTACACGGACTCTTTCATTTCCATGGGTCATTCGTGGAACAGACCGCATGTCTGTCCCACAAATGATTGAACATATTGTGGACAAGCATAGTCATTTCTAGTGATGGGAGAAAAATTTAGATAGCACACGGAAGGTATCCAAATCTTGCAGATCTGGTTGTTTGCATGAGCATTTTTTGTAGCGTTTTTTCCTGCGCCAAAACCACTGCTGACTTGACCTCTTTATTTTCAGTCACGTGTGGGCATAGCCGTAGAGAGTGAATGTGAGGGCAGAGTGACTAAAAAGAGGCTCAGACTGGAGTGCCAAAGATCGGTGTAAGCTCAAAATCCCCTGAGTTTAAAAAGAAGCTTTCTCTCAAGGAAACCCTGGTTCGGAAATGCTGTCTATGTATTTTGGGCTACAGACAGTCACAAAACAGAGAAATGAAATTTCCAGTGCCCCCAACTTACTGTACGACGTGTATTAAGAAAATCCATAATGTAATTGCTTCAGTGACGTCACTGGGTCACATGGTCCAATCACCTGCTTCCCCAGCTGAAGACAGAACAGGAGACCAGCAGCTACGCGATCAAATGGAGGAGGTGAGTTAATTTTTTTTATTATTTTTAACCCTCTATTGCCGTTTTTACTTTGCATTCTCTATTAAGAATGCTATTATTTTCCTTTATAACTATGTTGTAAGGGAAAATAATAAAATTTACCAAATAATCAACCCGAAACGGGACTTCAGTGATGAAGTTCGGGTCTGGGTACCAAACATGTCGATTTGCACTTGCGCGGAAAAATTGCGCATTTTCCCGCAACGCACCCGCCTCTTATCCGGGTGTCAAACGTGACGCCGTGTGAAAGAGGCCTTAGAAAGACCTTTCTACAATGATTTTCCTGCTTTGACAAATCACAATATAGAGAAGGGCAAATATTGCAAGCCCTCTAACTGTAAATCTGTCCCTAATAACTGGATTTTATTGGTGTAATTTACAGATCTTATCAGTTATTAGGGACTGTCCAGGTACAGATTGAACTCACAAAATTAGAGTTTTCCTAATGATTTGCCCCCCAAGTTACATCTTTTTTTTCATTAATGCTTAGGAATTTTAGAAAATCCTTTAGTAACGAACCCGCTAATATTTAAAGAGCATCTGTCAGCAGGATCACCCCTATTAAACCAACTACAATGCCTGGTATTGCTGACCCTGCTGATTCGAAATATGCTTTTTTCCCCCCCTGATCAGACACTGCATTTATAAGAAATACTTTTTTAAAAATATGCCCTAGCCACTCAGTGCACCTTAGCTCCTGTGCTCTGCTTCTTTAGACACTTTATCTTCCACCTGAACGCCTGGCCTTTCAATCAAGTAGAGGGGGGAGTGCAGGAGCTAAGGTGCACTCTAACCTTTGGTGCACCCTAATTTGCATATTCTTAGATATACTCATTTCTGCTACACGAAACAGCGAATTGGGGGGGCATGGTTTTAATCAGCAGATCAGCTCCACCTGGTATTATGCCTGATTTTATAGGGTTGATCCTACTGACAGATGCTCTTTAATCACTATCTACTAGCTGCGATTCAGGTCCATGATTTAAAACATATTTGGCTTTGGGTAATTGACTCAAACACAATGATTCTCTCAGGACTTGGGGGCATGGTTTTAAACAGCAGGGTCAGCTCTACCTGGTATTATGCCTGGTTTTATAGGGTTGATCCTACTGACAGATGCTCTTTAATAACTATCTAGAAGCTGCTATTCAGGTCCATAATTTGAAACATATTTGGCTTTGAGTAATTGACTCAAACACAATGATTCTCCCAGGACTTCTTATTGTTTTTGGCCCTGTCCACGGCAGAACGCAGGGATCCACTTGTCAGCTCAGATGGAATTAAATCAAGAAATGAAGTGGAGCTGAATTTCCTGAAAGTCACTTTAGCACAGCTCCAGTGGTGAAGAAGACCAGCATGTGGAAGTATGAATTAGAACCAGATTATGCTACAGCCGGGGGATACTTTGCTTCCTTCTCTGTTCTGTTGAACACTTTGTAGCCTTCCATCCATCACTTATTCCTAATAACTGCTGTGTAATTAGCCATAGATTAGACTGATCAGTGTTATCATTTTATGGTTAGGACTTTTCTATATCTGCCATACACATAAAAACAAGGCTAAAAGTCATAAAGCAATAGAATAAATGCAGTCAGTTTATATTTTCAGCATGGCTGACATATGGTAGGTAGCTTTAAGAAAATAACACAAATAGTTTAAAGTTTCCAAGAAAAATATATCATCACATGCACTCACCTCCAGTTCAGAAAGTTTTGCTTTTCTGCAGTGTGTGCACTAGACGGTCTGTCTGTTCAGGCAAAAAAAAAGTGTTTATGAGTCTTTTTAGTCATCCTACGGGTACTCCTCCCTTCTCTGGAAAAGCCAGATAAAGCTACCCCCTCCTTGCGTTCTTTTCCTGCACTGCCAGGAAATAACAGGAAGTTTTTTTTATTCTGCACGTATAATCTATGGTACTGAATTATCTAGAGTTTTTAAAGGAAAACTCACCATTTTTATGCTGCCCTATCTGAGATGGGTAGAAACGCAGGGTCGCTTACTTGAATTCTTCCACTTGTTTTGCTAAAATCAGCATTGAGCAGTCCCAGCGCTGGCCAAGTCCACTCGTTCCACTGCACACCATATTTCTTTATGCTTTTTACCTTCATTGTCAAAATAATTTTATTGTATCGGTCATAATGAGTATGACGATACCAAATATGTGTATGTGCTTTACCGTTTTTTGTTTGATGATATGTACAGTGCAATGGAATGAATGGCGCTTTAATAATGATAAAAATAGTTTGAAAAGTGTTCTGTTTTTCTCATTTTGCATCCTTATTTTATGTAATCATAAACTTTAAGAAGTTTTAACTTTTTTGTGCTATTGGGGGTTGTACACCTTTGGGAACTATTTATTTATTTGTATGATTGCATTTTACTCATTTTGGTCTAAAAATCATATATTTCAATTGGTCTTCATTAAAAACATTCAGCTGTTCTGTCACAAAGGGTTAACTGTATAGCTGTGTGAACTGTACTTTTATTTTCTCTGTGCCTCAAGCTATAATGAGTGAGAGAGAGGAGCTGCGCCCGCCCGATCAGCTGCAGGGGTCCGGCAGTCACTGACAGCCGGACCCCTGTAGTATGCGCCGGCATCGGTGAAAATACAGATGCCGGCCGGCGCATTAATCCTGCGGCACATGCGTTATCCTGACGGGTCTGCGTGTCCATTGGGTCCTCGCGCTGCTTGGATGGCATTGTGGCTGCCATCCGTGTCAGCCTCCGATATCCAGCCCCCTGGATCTCACAAGCAAACAGGCTGTAAGTGTATTACACTGGTAATGCACTTATAGCCAATGCATTACAGTACAGAAGTATTGTAATGCATTGTAAAGGGGATCAGACCCCCAAAAGTTGAAGTCCCAGAATGGGACAAAAAAAAATGTAAAAAAAATTGTTTTACCCCAAAAAAAATTTAAAGCTTCAATTAAAAAAAACCCCATCCTTATCCCAAAATAAAGGAAATAATAAAAAAAAAAAAAATAGGGAAGAAGAGAAAAGTAGACATTAGGGGTCGACTGATTATCAGTATGACCGATATTATCGGCCGATATTCACGATTTGCACAGTTATCGGTATCGGCACTTAACCAGGCCGATATACCGATAACTGTGCTATCACAGAACATGAGCGCGCCGGTCTCAGCGCGGCCATGTTCCCTCAGCAGCACAGGGGAGAAGGAGGCAGTGTCTCTCCCTCCCCCTGTGCCGCGCTGCCAATGGAGAGAAGAGGAGGGGCTGAGGGCGCACTGGCCACCAATAGACAGAGAGACGAAGAGGAGGAGGAGGAGGGGCTGAGGGCGCACTGGCCACCAATGATAATAACGTTTCAGATATTACAAACACAGGCATTAGAAACACATTGCCCAGACCCTGCCTCTGACAGAGCGGTGCCGCACCTGAGGGGTTAATTGCCGCGGATCGCAGTGCTCTATCAGAGGCAGGGTCTGGGCAACGTGTTTCTAATGCCTGTGTTTGTAATATCTGAAACGTTATTATCATTGGTGGCCAGTGCGCCCTCAGCCCCCCCTGTCCACAGTATAAAAAACATTGGTGGCCAGTGCGCCCTCCCCCATCCCCCCTTCCTCCCTCCTTTCCCCCCATTCCTTCAGTATTAATATCATTGGTGGCAGTGGCCACAGGGTCCCCCACCTCCTCTCTTCTGATCGGAGCCCCAGCAGTGTAATGCTGGGGCTCCGATCGGTTACCAGAGCAACCAGGATGCTACTGAAGCCCTGGCTGCCATGGTTAGCTCCCTGCTGCTGTGTGCACAGGGCAGCAGGGAGAGTATGAAGTCCTATTCACTCTGATAAAGCTCTATTAGGGTGAATAGGACAAGGGATATAAAGAGCACAGGTTCTACCCCTAAGGGGGGGAAATAGTAATTAAATAAAAAATTAAAAATAGTAAAAAAAAACCTTTTCCCTTTTCCAATTTTACATATAAAATATATAAACAATAAATAAAAAAACATATCGCCGTGCCCAAAAAGTCCAAACTATTAATTTTTTTTTTTTTAAAAGTGTCGAACGCTGTAACAGAAAAAAAAAATTCCAAAAATTAAAATGCGCAGAATATCGGTATAAAATATCGGTTATCGGCCTGAAAGTTCACAGAATATCGGTATCGGCTCTAAAAAATCAATATCGGTCGACCCCTAGTAGACATATTAGTTATTGCTGCATCCGGCTCTATAAAAATATCACATTATCCACCCCTTCAATTGAACGCCGTAAAAAAATAAAAACAGTGCCAAAACAGGCAATTTCTGGTCACCTTGTCTCACAAAAAGTGTAACCCCAAGCATTCAAAAAGTCTTATGTACCCCAAAATGGTACCAATGAAACCGTCATCTTATCCCACAACTAAAAAAATAAAATGACATTTACAAAATGATGCCAACATAAAGCAGACATATGGGGAATGTTAAGTTATACATATATTGAGGTATAACTTTCTGTTTTAAAGCAGATAAATAAAAATGTTACCAATTTAATATTTTTGGTAAATTTTGGATTTTTTTTATAAATCAAGGTGAAATATATTGACTCAAATTTATGACTGTCATGAAGTACAATGTGTCACGAGAAAACAGTCTCTGAATGTCTTGGATAAGTAAAAGCGTTCCAAAGTTATTACCACATAAAGTGACTCATGTCAGATTTTCAAAAATCATCCTGGGATTTAAGGTGCAAAGTGGCTCGGTATTGAAGGGGTTAACCCACATAACGTAAATATTTGTCAGGTAGCACTGGGCCACTTTACATAGCTGCAGTATATTTACGGTCCTTCTTCACCCGGGGATCTCAGTGCTCCTGCTTTAGAAAGTGCTCAGATCTGGCTGTAACTAACAACCTCTGGTGACATCAGGACCTGGGTTCATGTCCTGATAATGGCACCCGAACCAGAAGCTGTTAGTTTCTGCCAGATCGGGACACACTGTCAGAAGCAAGAGTCCTGCGATCAGCCGGTCCCTGCAACACACATACACACACACTGTAGAACAGTAGTTTGTGAAACTGACACCGGGACCTGAAACTGTCAGGTCCTGGTTGTAAAACGGTCAGCAGGCCCACAAATGGTACTAAAATAAATAAAATAAAATAAAAAATTTAATTGTTTATTTTATTGTTTCCACTCATTTATACTTGGTTAAAAAAAAGATACGTTTAAATAAACATAATTGGCATCACCACATCCGTAACAACCTCATCTAGAAAAGGATCATGCAACTTTTCCAGTGTGCATATTTTTTTTTTATTAAGAAACAGTAATCGAATTGCCGCTTTTGGCACCTTACCTACCGAAAAATGGTATAAAAAGCGATAGACATATCTTTTCCAAGATGGTACCAATAAAAACTACAGTCAAGCACTCAGATGTCTACGTTTATCAAAAAGTAAAAGCTATGAATGTTCGTATATGGCGATGAAAAATTCAACTGATTCGTAAAAAAATAATAATTTCTTAGGGTACTTTCACACTTTCGGCAGGACGGATCCAGCAGGCTATTCGGCCTGCCGGATCCGTCCTGCCGCAAGTGCCCGTGTGAAAGTACCCTAACACTGTAATGAAGCATCTAAAGTCTATTAGCTCCTCCCTAATTATAATGCAGGAAGGATTGAACAGCAGGGCTTGGAGTTTTCTCTGATCCCGACTGTCAGCGCTGGAGGACAGCTGTCAGTTACTGCCAGCAGAAGATCACATGGGTACAGCTGCTGTACTCCTCATGATCACCAACATATACACGTGTGTCAAGACGTGGGAAAGGAATAATAGCCGGGATGGTAAATAAGATGAGCTATGTGTAGTCTGGGGATGCAGCCTTACTACCTTTCTTTTGTTCCCTACTAGAGATGAGCGAACATTAAAAAAAAGTCCGTTGTTCGGCGTTCGGGTGGTGGTAAGTCGCGCATCCCGTTATGGATTCCACTATAGCGGGGGGCGTGGCTCAGCACTGGATTTGATCCGTGCTGAGCCACGCCCCTGCACTGATCACATGACAGTAACAGGATGCGCGACTTACCACCACCCGAACACCGAACAACGGACTTTTTTTATTTAATGTTCGCTCATCTCTATTCCCTACTTCTTGATAGCTTACTGATCAACAAGTAGAGGATAGATGGATGGCATTCTGAGGCCCCTTTCACACGAGCAAGTTTTCCGCGCGGGTGTAATGTGTGACGTCAAAGCATATCATCCTCACTGAATCTGGACCCATTAATTTTAATGGGTCTGTGTACATGAGCGTTTTTTTTACGCGTCAGTTCTGCATCGCGTGAAAACTCAGCATGTTCTATATTCTGCATTTTTCACGCAGCCCTGGCCCCATAGAAGTGATTGGGGCTTCAGTGAAAAACTCATTGTATTCGCAAGCAAGTCTAGATGCAATGCATTTTTCATTGATGGTTACTGAGAGATGTTGTTAGTAAATCTTCCGTTTTTTTTTATCACACGTGTGAAAATACACATCAAAACGCATTGCACTCGAGGCAGAAAAAACTGACCGCAGTCACAGACAAAACTGACTGAACTTGCTTGCAAAATGATGCGAGTTTCCCTGAATGCACCCTGAACACATCTGCAGCCAATCCGTATCATTTGTGTGAAAGAGGCCTAAGTGCAGCATCAGGTTCTACAGGGTTTATAATGGAGACAGGTTTAAATTCCTTGGAAGTAAACTATAAAGGTTCATGTTTAATGACAGGAAGCAGAGATATTAAACTGTGAGGAAACAGAATATTAAAAAATTAAATGTCCTCCAGAATACCCTTTAATGCGTTTACTGCCAATGACTTGTGTAATGTCTAAGAGCCTATGACTGTCATCTCCTTAACCCCTTAAGGACCTTCAAGTCTGGTCTTTAAACATAGTGGCCAGGTTTTTGCGGTTTAAAATAGCAGAGACCCCTGGCCATAAGGCTGATTGCATACATTTTCCCCTTCAGATGCCGTGGTCAAATTTGACGCTTCCACTCCTGTAACATTGTTCCCCGTCTGAGATCGGGGAACCTTTTACAGTACACTTAGGGTCCAGTCACACGTACGCAAGTGTTTTGAGGACCGCAAATTGCGGATCCGCAAAACACGGACCGCGACCATGGGCGGTCCATATTTTGCGAACCTCACATGGCCGGCACTTTAAAAGAAATGCCTTTTCTTGTCCGTGTCTTTGGACAAGAATAGGACCTGTTCTATTTTTTGCGGAATGGAAGTGCAGATGTGGAACGGAAGTTCGGGTGCGGACAGCACACTGTGTGCTGTCTGCATATTTTCCGCCCCCATTGAAAATTACTAGGACCAGATCCGTTCAGCAACATTGCGGAACGGATCCAGATCCATTTTGCAGACGTGTGAATGGATCCTAATAGCCGAAGCCTCAAGCAGGCTTTGGTGGCTATTAGAGAAATATACCAATACAGGCTACTAGGTGGCAGCACTGTATTGTTATATTAAAATTGAGTGTTCAATGATGGCTTTATAGCCATCAATGAACACAATGGGCAACCTAATGATTGTCAGTTATTGTCACCCAGGGTGTAAGTTAAAAAAAAGTCTTTATAAATATAAAAAAATAAAAGTTCAAATCACCCCTTTCCTAAAAATAATAATACTTAACCAATAAAAAAAATAAACATCATGGGCATCGCCACGTGCGAAAATGCCCATACAATTAAGGCTAGTTTCACACTTGCGGCAGGTTGGATCCGACAGGCTGTTCACCCTGTCGGATGCGTCCTGCCGATATTTCAGTGCACTTTGAGAGGCCGCCGGACTAAAAAGTTGGACATGCAGTACTTTTAGTCCGGCAGTACACACGGCAAATGGCGCAACATGGGGAAAAAAACGCCAATTCGCCATTTTTGTCACTTTGACTCCCCAATAATATTTTTTTTATAAAAAGTGATCAAAAAGTCACGCACACCTCAAAGTCCAGATCGCACTGCAAAAAATGAGCCTTCACACATCCCCATACACATAACTCCAAAAAAGTTATAGGGGTCAGAATATGGTGATAATTTTTTTTTTTTCTCAAGGGTTTTAAATTTTTTTTCAGTATTAAAATGCAAGAGAAATTATACAAGTGTGGTATCATTGTAACCGTACTGACCTGCAGAATGAAGGTAGCAGGTCAATTTTACCGCACAGTAAACGGTGTAAAAAAAAACCTTTGTCAGAATTTAGTTTTTTCCCAATTCCACCCCATTTGCAAATTTTTTTCCGCTTCCCACTACATTGTATGCAACCGTAAATGGCGCCATTAGGAAGTACAACTTGTTCCGCAAAAAATAAGCCCTCATAAGGCTATGTGAATGGAAAAATAAAACAGTTAAGACTATGGGAAGGCGAGGAGTAAAAAACAAAAATGCAAAAATCGCTGTGTTCTCTAAGGGTTAAAGGGAGTGTGTCCCATTGAATATGGAGTCTGTTCTGCAGGCAGAATATTATAGAGCAGGAGAAACTCAACAGATATATTGTTTTGTAGGAAGAGATACAGTACAACTTGTATTTTATTTATTTAAAAGCTATGTACACCTTCAGGGCAATCTTTTTAGTTATTGCATTTTACTCATTTTGGGATAAAAATCATTTTTTAAACATTTTTAGCATAAAGGGAGACGTTTTAGCGTAGCTTTGAGCATCTTATCTTTCACTTTGTGCTCTCATCTATCAAACTTTATCTCTAAATTACAAACAGCTCATAAACACTTATTTAAAGGGGTTGTCACACTTCAGCAAACAGCATTTATTAGCATTATAGACTGTTTCCATGGTGGTTCTGTTTGCACACTATAAGAAAAAAAACTAGCCTGTGTGTGCTCCCACGTTCCCAGCCACCAAATAGGCCGGCTCCCCCCCCAAATCTGTTTATTGTTTTATCATCAGAACAACCAAAAGAAAAGTGCAGTATAGCATACATCAAAATGTCAATATGCAAAGACAAATACAGGCATCGATGAACAGATTCATCAAGAACATAACCCCCTTTCCCTCCCCCAAGAATCTTGTGCGCAACCTCCCAGGAAATTGAAATTCTTGGGGAAACCTTCAAGTGTTATTTGCTGTTGATAGAGGTGTGCGTCCGTGCAAGACTTTACTCAAATATGTGGTGTGTTCGAAGTGTGAAATGAGCTTGGATTTCATGGAGGTGGTAAAGGTGCTCATAAATAAAGACCATTTTTCAAAGAATCTTCTGGTTGTTTTCTCTTTAACTGACAAGGTGAATATCCAGTCCATATTGAACAAGAATGTTATTTTAGCCGGGATAGAAGGGGTCCCCAGGTCTAACCATTGATGTAGAATACTTTTCCTAGTAGCAGCCGCCCATATATGTAATAAAGCTTTATCTCATCTAGAGAGACGCTGCTGATCCTCAGATAATATGTTAAAAATGGCCCACTGAGGAGAAACCGTAAAGGATACATTATAATTCGTTAGTATGTGGGATCGCACCTGCCCCCATAATTCCTGGATATGCTCACAACTCCACAAATGATAAAATAGATCAGTATTAGGCCTCATGCACACGACCGTTGTTTGTTTCCGCGTCCGTTCCGTTTTTTTCACGGATAGGATGCTTCCCCATTCAATTTAATGGGTCCATCAAAAAATGTCTGAACTGTGATGTGAACGAAGCCTAACATGTCAAGAATCCAGATACAGCACTGTGATGCCACAGTGTTATATATCCCAAGTCTGTATGCCATCCTACTTAGGCTACTTTCACACTAGCGTTTTGAATTCGGCTATTGAGATCCGTCATAGGATCTCAATAACGGAAGAAAACTCTTCAGTTTTGTCCCCATTCATTGTCAATTGGGACAAAACTGAACGAAACGGAATGCACCAAAATGCATTCCGTTCCGTTTGGTTGCATCCCCATCGCTGACAGAAAAATACTGCAGGCAGCGTTTTTCTGTCCGCAATGTGATGCGGAGCAAGTCAATGGGGATGGATCCGTTTTCTCTGACTTTCAATGGTGCTCATGACAAGTCCGTCATGGCTATATAAGACATAATACAACCGGATCCGTTCATGATGGACTTGTATTCTGGTAACGGAAGCGTTTTTGCAGATCCATGACAGATCTGCAAAAAACGCTATTGTGAAAGTAGCCTTACTGAGTTTCCTCACTTTATGCCAAACCTGTATTGTGTTCCATAGAACAGGAAAATCTCTTATGTTAGGAGGTAGTACGGCTGTTGGGAGATGTAGTAATGCCAAAAGGGAGATATGAGGGAAGAATTGTTTCTCCATTTCCACGTTGGCAAAATGTGTTCGACCTCGTATCCAATCCAGAACGTATCTAAAGTTGGCAGCCAAGTTATACAGTAAAATATCGGGGAAGTTAAGACCCCCTAGTATACGAGGTTGCTGTAATTTATATAGGCTAGTACGACTCTTCCATGTAATGCCCCAGATGAAACGTCTAAAGGTTCTTTGAAGAAGTTTAATAACGGAAGAGTGTATAGCAATTTAGGAAAGGCTACCATTTTAAGGAGAAGACATCAGTCCGATAAAGACAACGTTGCCATGACTGAATTAAAGAAATGACTGAGGTTATGAGAGGACGGTAGTTCAGCCTATATTAATGGGCCGGGTTGGCGGCCAATTTATCCCCCAGATATGTAAAGGACTCAGAATGCCATTGAAATGGGAAGGAGGCACCCCAATGGTTTTTGGTCGTGCTTCCGATTTATGAAAATTGACTTTAAATCCAGATATAGAACCAAAAGACGCTATTTGTTCTGCATTCATATCAGTGGGGCCACAAAAAATGTGAACAGCACACTGTGTGCTGTCGGCATCCGTATGTCCGTGCCACAAAAAACTCCTTTTGACGGACAAGGATAGAACATTTCTACAGAAGGGAGAAAGAAAATGGCAACATGCACATGGCTGGTATCCATGTTTCCGGTATCCACAAAACACAGACGGTCGTGTGCTTGAGGCCTTAGTCAATAGTTTACCTGAAAATAAGATTCTGCTTTACCACATAGTAGTGGTGTTCTTCAATAGATTTCTTCCTATTGCAGTCATTAGGCCCATGTTATATTGGAATATGTGCACATTCAAAAATCTGGCTTTTGTCTTCTGACATGTACTGTACTGTACATCCCATTTACCAGAATTAAGTAAACTCCCTGCTGGCTGAAATATTTTAGTACTGTCAAGAGGTGCCATGGGGAATTCTGTTATTTGTCCACTTGCAGGAAACAGTTTTCCAGCCACCTGCAGATAATAAGTATTTTCTTTTTTTTTTATTTGAATACGTGAGCTTCAAAAAGAATTAATAGGAAAAGCAAATGTTTTTTGTAAGAGACAAGCATTTATAAGTTGTAACACATGCATAACATAATTTGCGCCGATTGATCCACCTACACCTCATGTATTACCTTGCTCTGATACGAGAAATAGTCATGGCAGAATACGTTTTTTGATCATTTTTGGAATAGATTGACCTTAGCAGTAAGGAGAACCCAGACGAAACGCAAAAAAAATCACAATGACATATTTCTACCATTGAAACTATAGGGATATAACTGGAATAATTACCATCACAATAAGTATGTTACTGGTGGGCCACCCTCTGATGTTGAATTGTAGCACTTGTCCTCTATAGTGGTCATAAAAAAAAAAGTTTTGACCAAAAATAGTGTATAAAAATGCACCAGAAAAGAGATTTTACAGGCTTTTTCTATAAATGCAATATTGATAAAATATCCTTAGGATAGGTTTTCAATATCTAATCGGTTGGGGTCCAACTCCCTGCACTCTCTAAACGCCTCTTCCTAGGCTAGTGATGTCATGTTTGTCGGTGACATGACTTTTTTGTGCAGTTCAGCCACTATACTGTGTGTGGTGCTGTTCTTGGAATGGTTTAAGGAGGCCACAGCACTCGCCTTACTGTTGTGGCCTCTTCAAATAGCTCATCATTAGGGGGCTCTGAGAGTCTGACCCCCACCGATCTGATATTCATGACCTAACCTGGGGATAGGGGCATGACTTTTAGGCTACATGCACACAAACGAATTTTGTTTCCGTGTCCGTTCCGTTTTTTTTTTTGCGGCGGATTGGATGCGTACCCTTTCATTTCAATGGGCCTGCAAAAAATGCGGACAGCACACCGTGTGCTGTCCGCATCAGTATGTCCGTTCCGTAGCCCCTCAAAAAAATAGAGCATGTCCTATTCTTGTCCGTTTTGAGGACCAGGCATTTTTACAATGGATCCGCAAAAAAAGTATGCCATACGGAACGTCATCCGTTTTTTTTGCGGATCTTCAATTTGCAGACCGTGAAACACATACGGTTATGTGTATGTAGCCGTAGGGAAAATAGACCAGTATGTCATATTTATCAGCCACTGTGATAATTCCAGTGCCGTTTAAAACTAAATTTACACTTTCTTACCTTTACAGAGAACTAGTAAATGTGGACCAATATCTTTATACACTTTAATTACTGTATGTTATTTTGATGTCTGATTTTCCTTTTTATCTCTTTTCTTTAGGTGCTGGAAACTTTAACTGCAAAATAGCGATTGTAATGGGTAAAACAGATACTGGTTCCTCCTCCAGGTAGATATTGAGAGAGAACTGCTATTACAGCAGCTTTGTTCACGGAAGAAAATGTGATCAGTTTTTAGAACGTAACTAAGGCCTCTTTCACACTTGCGTTGTGAAGATCCGGCGTGCACTTCCGTCGCCGGAATGCACGCCGGATCCGGCACAACGCAAGTGAACTGAAAGCATTTGAAGACTGATCAGTCTTCAAAATGCTTTCAGTGTTACTATGGCAGCCAGGACGCTACTAGCGCCCTGGTTGCCATAGTAGCAGTGAGGAGCGGGGAGCGGCATACTACATTCCGTGCGCCAGGGCTCTGAATGACGTCAGAGCGCTCCGCGCGCATGGATCACGTGATCCATGCGATCACGTGATCTATGCACTGGGGCGCCCTGACGTCATCCTGGAGCGTCCCGGGAGCCGCACGGAATGCAAGTATGCCGCTCCCCCGCTCCCCCTACTCTTTACTATGGCAACCAGGACTTTAGCGTCCTGGCTGCCATAGTAACCATTGACAAAAAGCTAAACGTCGGATCCGGCGATGCGCGGAAACGACGTTTAGCTAAAGGCCGGATCCGGACTAATGCCCTTCAATGGGCATTAATTCCAGATCCTGCGTTACGGCATGTCTTCCGGATTTTTGGACGGAGACAAATCCGCAGCATGCTGCGCTTTTGTCAACGTCCAAAAAACGTTGACATACTGAACGGAAGACATCCTGATGCATCCTGAACGGATTTCTCTCCATTTAGGATGCATAGGGATAATCCTGATCAGTAGCTTTCCGTCCTAGAGACCCGAGGACGGATCTCTAGGACGGAAAGCTAAAACGCTAGTGTGAAAGAGGCCTAAAAGGGGACTTGTCAGCAGGTTTGGAGCATGTTCTTATGCTTCTGCTTATATCAAAACCAGCCACTGCTTCTCATCAGGCGCACTTCTCTGTAGGAAAAATAATTTTTTGTTGTTGTGCATTATAACCCAGCAAAACATGGGTAAGAGCTGTCCTTACTTGTCTAGTGCTTACCATTAAAGCCTCCTATAAGTCAATGTACGACCCTTTAAATAGGCCTTGAAACATGACTTGGATATTAAATAAGCCAAAACCTCATCTGCAGACAGCTGTTTTGGGGTGATCGGCCCTTATCAGTGCAGAGCAGAGTGAACATTGACTTGTAGGATAGCTGCCTTATACATCTAGTGGCATTAGAGGCAGAGCTTGTTAAGAGCTCATTTGCATCCCTTTCTTCCCAGAATTCCAGGGGAGCATGTTTGGCCTATAAGTCTCCTCACGCTGGTTAAGGTGCTCTCTCCCCAGGAAGAGATAGTATACCCCAAATTCTGACTTGGGCCTCTCACTATGTTAAGCCAGTACTCTCTGCTCTGCACTGGTGGGGGGCAATCAACCCAAAACAGCTGTCTGCAGATGGGGTGCTGGCTTATTTAATATCTGAGTCATGTCGCAAGGTCTATTTAAAGAGTTGAACATTGATTTATAGGATAGCTGCCTTACATCCGGTGGCATTAGAGGCAAAGCTTCTTAAGATCTCATTTGCATCCCTTTCTTCCCAGAATTCCAGAGGAGCATGTATGGCCTATAAGTCTCATCACGCTGATTAAGGCACTCTCTCCCCAAGGAGAGATAGTACCCACCCCCAAAAATATGCAATAAATATTAAAATTATATTAAAATGGTTTTCCAGCTTGTAGATATTGATGACCTATCATCAGGATAGTTCATCAATTTCAGATTGGCAGAGACCCAACACTTGTCACTGCCACCAATAAGCTGTTTTTGTGTGAATAGGAGCTGAGCTGCAGTTCACTGACACAGACACCACACTGTGGACGGGAGCCTTCCGTCTCCGTCTCTATTTGCTGTTATGTTTCCAACGCCGGCAGGTGATCAGTGGGGTGCCGTTTGTCAGACCCCGTCTGATCTGACCTATCCCGAGGATAGGTCATATTATCTACAACCTAGATACTCCCTTTAATGGATTCCTACAACTGTTTCACTCAGGATGCTGAAGCAAACTGAATTTTATGCAGTCTACTAGGTTCTTTTATGTCATGCTTTCAAAGGCCTTTTAAACTTGGTGTAACACCGGTCATAGCAATATGAATATTAACAAATAATGTTATTATTTTAAAGAAGTTCCCCAGGACTAGAAAAAAGATGGTTGCAGAAACAGTGCCACACCCATCCATAGCTTGCGTATACCTGCGTTTACTTTAATGGTTCTGAGCTGCAAAATCAGACACAACCCATGCGCAGACCTTTAAAAATGTGAAAAAAAAAATACCGGATCTGTTTTGCCGGATGACACCGGAAAAACTGATCCGGTATTGCAATGCATTTTTCTGACTGATCAGGCATTTTTCAGACCGGAGTAGTCTGAAAAATGCCTGATCAGTCAGAAAAAATGACATGCGTTTGCATACAGTTTGCCTGATCAGGCAATGGAACTGCCTGCCTGAATCAAACAACGCAAGTGTGAAAGTACCCTAAACTAAATTTATCATATAAAATATGTGCTTCTCATAATATTATTTTTCAGATATAAGAAGCACAGCATGATCCTTGTTCCCATGGACACAAAAGGTGTAGAGCTCATCAGAGCGCTAAAAGTGTTTGGGTATGAAGGTAATGAAGCAATCTTTTTGTTGCTATAGAGGTAAATCACTCTGGCTGCCTGCACTATGGAGCTTGCTTTTATATTAATAGTATAATAGTACACAACCAAAATTTCATCACGTTACTCTGTTTCTACTCAGGCATTTGGGGACTTGGAGCTATGATACGGCTGCTGTGACGATACTTGAAATTCCACAGAATTTAAAACCTATAAATTAAATGGTAGTAAAAGGTGTAATCACAGCAGCCACACTCTGCATTTACACAATGCAGTCTGCTGTACATGCAGGCGCCCATATTATGTTGATGGACTATGGCAGGGATTCCGAACACGCATCTCTCCATTGTTATTACCAGACTCACTCCTAAAGAAAACAATTACAATAAGGGTAGCTTAGATATGAACCTAGTATAAGAGTATTCTATTCTAATTTAGGGTCCATTCACACGTCTGCAAAATGGGTCCGGATCCGTTCTGCAATTTTGCGGAACGGGTGCGGACCCATTCATTTTCAACGGGGCCGCAAAAGATGCAGACAGCACAGTGTGCTGTCCGCATCCGCACTTCCGTTCTGCAAAAAAATCGAACATGTCCTATTCTTGTCCGCTTACACAGACAAGAAGTCTGTTATAGCGCCGGCCATGTGCGGACCACAAAACACTTGCGGACGTGTGAATGGACCCTAAATTGTTCATGTTTCGTACATCCATGTCTACACTTAGTCACCTTTAGGGCCCATTATTGTGGGTGAATACACAGGCAATGCATGGACTAGAACGAGTGCTAATTTGATCATTTATCCCTGCATAGATTCATTACTTGTCGGCGGTACGTCCCTGTTTACACCAGGCATTGTGCTGCCGATAAACAGTGATTTCAAGTGCTGCTTGAAAGATGCCATCACCGGACAAATGAGTGGGCGATCAGCGGAACCTTTACGTGGGACAGATATCGGGAGAGAGGGTTCATATTAACATTCATCCCTGATAATTGTCTGGATGCACATCACTGAACATTCAGACAGTGGGGGCAACTTTTTTAATGTTTTTCTGCTTTACCAGTACATCTGTTCTGCTGCATTTAAACAATTATATTTGCAGATACCCATCATGGAGGACACTTTGAAGTGCATTTCAACAATGTGAGAGTTCCTGTAACTAATCTAATTCTGGGTAAGTCCATATTTTACAGGATGGAATCCCTTTTGGAGTGTGACAGTTTTTTCCGCTGGAACGAAACCTGTTGTTGATTGTTTTGCTGGCTTTGTGCTGGCTGGAGTTTTTAATACCATAGACATTATTAGCAATCCACTGTGAAAAGTCAGCCAAGTCTTAGACTCATTCTGGAAATTCCCTTTCTCAAAAAGAAAAATGAGGAAACCAGAGCTGTGCTGTTTAGTGGTGACACAACTGATCCCTGCATAGATTACAGCCTGATAGGATGCCAGTTTACTTTCTGCCAAAATACACCCAGTGATGTAACAGGGCAGTGAACTCTTCTTAGCATCTGCTCTGATTGTCTGCCATGAATTCCCTCTGTCCGATGCAGGTAGTCGCTGTTTGTGCTGGTAACAAAGCTCTAATGTCAAACTGTGGCAATTACATAATTTATAAGTAATACAGGGGAATAGAACGTTATATAATCATCCCTTCAGGTACATACCGTAGATCCATCACTCAATCCATCACGTGAGGAAACCTTCCCCTAAGGGCTCATTCACACGACCGTGGTTTGGCTCCGCATCCGAGCCGCATTTTTTGCAGCTCAGGTGCGGACCCATTTACTTCAATGGGGCTGCAAAAGATGCGGACAGCACTCCGTTCCGTGGCCCCGTAAAAATTATGAGTCATGTCCGTTTTGCGTACAAGAATAGGCATTTCTATAAGGGGCCTTCCGTTCTGCAAATGGCAAAAGGCACACGGGCGGCATCCGTGATTTGCGGGCCGCAAAAAACGTCACGTTCGTGTAAACAAGCCCTAATTCCCTAAAAAGAGGTTCTGCAGCAACTGAGAGTTTATAAGTAATCTTATCTATGTCCTTTATAAATGCACTTGGCTGGCGGTTTTGTGCCAAAGTCAAGTCTGCCGCAATGAAAGAGGGGAGTCCCAAACTGGGGACCGTTGCCTTCATGAGACAACCCTTTTAGATGACCAATAAATAAACCCTAGGTCACCAGAGCTAGTGATGATAATCTCTCCAACTACCTTACACCAGTGTTTGTTAATGTTTCAAACGCAAATACCTTCTACTCAAATAAATTACAGTCTTTGTATCCCCAAGGCTAAACTTTTACATAGGGCTGTGCCTTTTAAAAGCAAATCACGTCAAATACCCCTAGAGATTTGGCTTGCACACCATGGGAAAGACGTACCACAGGCTGAGAACCTAGGCTCTAGGCCACCAAGGAACTTTATGCTCGGTGTGTGTTTTGTGTGTTTCCTGTGCTTGTGTTGTGTTTGGATGTGCAGTGTTTGTTATGGTGGTACTAAGGAGTAATCTTCTATGTCTTAACTATTCCAGTTTCCCACACGTTTCTGCCTGCTACAGATTTCACTTTTTATTTCATACACAACCCTTATTTAGATGGAACACAAAGCTTTTCATGCTTTTTCTTCAGAAAGGATGATGGCATTTAAAGGAATTGCAATTTGCTTAAAGTTTCACATTCAAAAATAATTGTTTTTAGATAGTTAAGAGTACATGTTCCTGCAGGGTTGTGCTGTTTAGTGGCGACACAACTGATCCCTGCATAGATTAGAGCCTGATAGGATGTCAGTTTACTTTCTGCCCAAATACACCCAGTGATTAGAGTTGAGCGAACTTGTATTTTAAGTTCGGCGTCCAAAGTTCGGGTTCAGGTTATCGAAGCATCCCGTTATGGATTCCGCTACCACGGACCATAACGGCATTTGGAATCCATAAGGGGATTCTTCAATGAACCCGAACCTTGGACAACACAAAGGAACACGGGGTGACGTCGCCGTCATGTGATCAGTGCAGGGGGCGTGGCTCAGTACTGGATTAGATAAGAGGTGGTAGCCTACGACCTCTTATCCAATCCAGTACTGAGCCACGCCCCCTGCACTGATCACATGACGGTGACGTCACCCCAGGTCCTTCACCCCGTGTTCCAAATGCCGTTATGGTCTGTGGTAGCGGAATCCATAACGGGATGCTTCGATAACCCGAACTTTGGACGCCGAACTTAAAACACAAGTTCGCTCAACTCTACCAGTGATGTAACAGGGCAGTGAACTCTTCTTAGCATCTGCGCTAGTTGTCTGCCACGAATTCCCTGTGTCCGATGCAGGTAGTCGCTGTTTATGCTCATAACAAAGCTCTAATGTCAAACTGTGGCAAATACATAATTTATATGTAATGTAGGGGAATAGAACGTTATATAATCATCCCTTCAGGTACATACCATAGATCCATCACTCAATCCATCACGTGAGGAAACCTTCCTCTAATTCCCTAAAAGAGGTTCTGCAGCAACTGAGGGTTTATAAGTAATAATGTAATGTACTCCCTACTCTTATCCAAGTCCTTTATTAACGCACTTGGCCTGCGGTTTTGTGCCAAAAGTTACTATCCCTGCCTGTCTGTACTGTACCAAAACTTGCATAGACCTATGGTACTCGCTCTTACCAAGCGACATCACATTTTTCTGTTTGTCAATTCTGGCTTTACACCCACTCAAAAATATGGAGCTGAGCCGTCTAAAATGTGTGAGGTTTGGATGAAGTAAATGTTTGATATTCTCATACACGGAAGAAGTAGACGGATGACATTGAGGAAGAATTTTTATTTATTCAACTGTATCTCTGTACAGTGGAGAAAAGTCATCCAGGACTATTTGTGTTATTTTATGAAATGGAAATATATTCGTTACACCATTGTTCAGAATGTAAAAGCTCACTATCAGGGAAAGAACAAAGTACATAAAGGAATTTCTCTTTACTGGCATTTCAGTAATTCAGTCCGGCACTTGTTTGTTTGAATTTCATCAGATTTTGAAAAGAAAAAAAAATTATAGTATTGTATTTTTTGTTAACATTTTTATTTTTTTTATTTTTTTAGCTTCTTATTGTTCTCTATGCTTATGTATTTTAATATGCCCGCCTGATGACCCTGAATTATAGGACAGGTAGCGGACTAAGTACTGTGAATGTTGTGGTAATGTGCTGGAGAGAGTGTATATCTCATCCAAGTTCCTCAGCTGGGTGAGGTAGCGGAAATCCAGAAAGATGCATTTGCTTCAGCAGATCATAGTCTGCTGGAGCTCTTGGTTTAAGTTTATATGGGCTGGATTTCTTTGCACTGGGAGATAGGTTTGGTGGAGGGATTTCCCAGTCCACACCCCTCCATTTCAGGTTTTACCCATAGCCCTAGGTGATCCTAGGCGAGGCCTGTAGGGATCATCACTGGGGGAATAAAGCAGACCTCAGAATGCCAGTCTGGGGTAATGAAGCGCTGACCTTTGTGGTTGGTGACTGGCTGGTGTGAACAGGACTTTATAGATGAGACAGGAATTTCCTGTGTATTAGGTAAAGTCCAGACAGGCAGGTATTTATTTTTCTTTTATGTTATGTTATGCTGGTGCTATAACTTCACCTAGAGACGCTGTAACTTCCCCAAGTGACGCTGTAACTTCACCAAGTGACGCTATAACTTCACCAAGTGACGCTATAACTTCCCCAGGTGTCGCTGTAACTTCCCCAGGTGTCACTGTAACTTCCCCAGGTGACGCTGTAACTTCCCCAGGTGACGCTGTAACTTCCCCAGGTGACGCTGTAACTTCCCCAGGTGACGCTGTAACTTCCCCAGGTGACGCTGTAACTTCACCAAGTGACGCTATAACTTCACCAAGTGACGCTATAACTTGGATGCTACTCTGTCATGCTGAAGTTACTAAATAAAGCATAGTTTGGGCCTTGCAATGCGCTGTCTCCGTGAAAATCTTTAATTGACAACCCTGCCGCAAGTACAGATCCCTACAATATGTGTATGTATATATCCTTCAGACGCACACTTTTTAGCAAGAAAAAAACTCACTAAAAGGTTTCTGCATTTTATAGTCCTTTGACATTCCAGACAACCCTACTTCTTTAAAAAAATATATCTATACAATCATAAAAAGAGCCCCCAAGGCTGTTTTTAACCGCACAGTTCTGTGTCCCTTCCTGAGTCTGTTCTTTATGATCGGGACAGGAGGGAAACCGAATGCGATGTACGTATGTTGTTCAGTTTCCTTTCAGAGACCGGACACGTCATTGAAGCCTGAGGAGGGCGAGTAAACCCCTGACCACCAGTTATTAACCTCTGCCTTACCCTAGACCAGTGATGGGCAAAGTGCGGCTCTCCAGCTGTTGCAGAACTACAACTCCCAGCATGCAAAGACTGTCTACAGCTATCAGCCTACTGCAGGGCATGGTGGGAGTTGTAGTTTTGCAACAGCTGGAGAGCCGCACTTTGCCCATCGCTGCCCTAGACCATCATAAAATAAAACATTAACCAGTCTTGCACCTTGGACCATACTGCTAGTTTGTAAATTTGGGGCATGTAAGCCCCGCCCTAGGAACATCCCAAATCCACTGGGATGGCCTGCTTCACCGCGCAACAATGATTTTGCTACTGAGAGAAAAACATGTGATTTATACTAAAATGAGCACGCTGATTCAAAATATAAACTCTGAATTTGCCTGACACATCTACATTTTAAGCCTTTAAGGACCCTGGGATTTTCCATTTTTGCGTTTTTGTTTTTATTTCCCTGCCTTCTCATAGTCCTAACTTTTTTATTTTTCCATTCACATAGCCTCATGAGAGCTTATTTTTTGTGGGGCAAGTTGTACTTTCTAATGGCACCATGTAGTAGGAAGCGGGAAAACAATTCCAATTGGGGTTTAATTGGGAAAAAGCGCAATTCTGATAAAGGTTTTTATTTATTTTTACACTGTACACTGTGCTGTAAAATTGACTTGTTATCTTTATTCTCTAGGTCAGTACGGTTACAACAATGCCACACTTGTGTAGTTTTTCTTGCGTTTTAATACTGAAAAAAAATGAAAACCTTTTGAGGAGATTTTTTTTTTTTTTTAATAACAATATTCTGACCACTAAAACTTTTTTGTAGTTATGTGTACTGAGCTGTGTAAGGGCTTATTTTTGCGGGACGATCTGTTCTTTTCAGTGATACCAATTTAAAGTGTGTGCGACTTTTTGATCACTTTTTATAAAAAAAAAAATAATTGGGTAGTTGAAGTGACAAAAAATTGCAAATTGGCTGTTTTTATTTTTTTTCCCGTTACGCCATTTGCCGTATGCCATTAATATTGTTACATTTTAATAGTATGGGCATTTTTGCACGCGACAATGCCCATGATGTTTATTTTTTTATTGTTTATTTTTATTTTTATATTTGCCAAAAAAATTGTACTTTTTTTTTTTTTACTTTTTTTTTAAGTCACTTGGGTGACAATAACTGGCAATCATTAGATTGCCTATTGTGTTCATTGATGTCTATATAGACACCATTGAACATTTCATTTGCACTCTACCAGGGATGGGCAAACTACGGCTCTGCAGCTGTTGCAAAACTACAATTACCACCATGCCCTGCTGTAGGCTGATAGCTATAAGCAGTCTTTGCATGCTGGGAGTTGTAGTTTTGCAACAGCTGGAGAGCCGCAGTTTTACCATTACTGCACTATACCAATACAATGCTGCCACCTAGTGGCCTGTATTGATATAGTCATCTTATAGGCACCTTCAGCCTATTAGATCAATGTAACAGGTTCCCCGATCTCAGCCGGGGAACGCTGTTACCGGAGCGGAAGTGCATGACTTCTGCTTCCGGACTGCGCAGATGCTGTGGTCACATTTGACCACGGCATCTGGAAGGGAAAATGTATGCGGACATCCTTAAAATAGCAGAAACCCGGTGGTACATGTGCGGCGGAGGTCCTTAAAGGGTTAAGTTATACATGCAAAGCCTATTCAGTTATAATATTAAAGCATTAGTTTGGAAATATTCCAATGGACATGTCCAGACCTGTTTGGACGCGCTCAGGATGATGTCAGCAGTAAGTATATAAGGCAAGCTGGACAGATTTTGATAAAGTGATCTGTTATAGTGCTATCAGTTTTGAAACTTAAGATGGATAAACGCAAATGCAAGAATCTGACAAAGCGAGTGCGTCTTGCTTACAAGGACTACTTTGACTGTAAAATTGGAGATCAAGATAAAAGCTGGGCACCTCATGTTTGTTGCACTGTGTGTTACTCTTGGCCAACGCAGTGGTTGAATGGTAAAAGGAAAGGAATGGTTTTGCAGTGCCTATGGTTTGGCGTGAGCAGAAAAATCACAATTCAGACTGTTACTTTTGCATGACTAAAGTCGCCGGATATTCAAAGTGAAAGAAGTCACAAATTGTGTATCCTGACTGAGTCTGCTCTTAAACCAGTACCACATGGTGTAGAGAATCCAGTGCCTGCCCCTTCCATCACAGGAACGGCAATTGAAACAGACGGTTCTGATCCTGATGAAGTAGAAGATGTTGATTGTCGCAACGTATTTCCTGATCCAGAACAACTGGAGTGTCAGCCGCACTTGCTGAGCCAATCAGATTTAGATGATCTGGTAAGAGATCTGTCATTATCTAAAGAAAAGTCAGAACTGCTAGCTTCTAGACTTCAGGAATGGAATTTGCTACAACGAGGCACCACAACTTCACACTTTCGTCATCGACACACCAAGTTAGCTGCATACTATGCAATGGAAAGCAATGTCTGTTTCTGTACTGATGTAAATGATGGAGTTAGATGGTACATATGTTCCCCATAAATGGAGGCTATTCATAGACTCAAGCAAAACAAGTTTGAAAGCTGTCTTGTTGCACAATGGTAACGAAAAACCATCTGTTCCATTGGCTCATGTGGTTGGAATGAAAGAGACCCATGCTTCTATGGAGTTAATTTTGAAAATGATCAAATACTCGAAAAATGTGTGCTGACCTGAAAGTGGTAGCACTGCTGCTTGGCTTACAGTTGGGGTACACAAAGCATATGTGTTTCTTGTGCCTATGGAACAGTCGTGATGACAACAATCATTACAATATGAGACAGTGCCCTCTCGGAGTCGAGCACACAGTTGGTCAATACAATGTACAACACAAATCGATCCAGTTCAAGTTTATCTTCCACCACTTCACATTAAACTTGGTTTAATTAAACTTTTTGTAATTACACTTGATCGTGATGGAAATGGTTTCCAGTATTTGAAGGAGAAGTTTAGCATACAGAAAACTGATGCTAAAATAAAGGCCGGAATTTTTATTGGCCCCGAAATCAACAAACTAATGCATGATGACACATTCAGAACAAAACTTAACCCTCTGGAACATGCAGCTTGGGATGCATTTGTTCTAGTAGTGCAGGACTTGGGAACAGACGAGCTGCAAACTATACTGAATGAGTAGACAACATGCTTACAGCATATGAACAACTTGGCTGCCGAATGTCATTGAAAGTGCATTTCTTACATACCCATCTTGACTTTTTCCCACCCAATTTGGGACACATAAGTGACAAACATGGAGAGTGGTACCATAAAGATATTTCTGCAATGGAGAACAGGTATCAAGGCTGCTGGGGGATTACTGCTGTTTTTTGCAACGGGAAAATATGACCGTTCACAAACACAAAAGCAGATGCCTGGAGCACTTTTAACAATACTGGTCCTTGCTCAAGTAAGACTTTTAAACTGAAAAACAAGACTTTTTGAAAATTACCTTGCGCAAACTTTGATGTGCGCGCCAGTTCACAGCACAGCCAACCGAGGAGAAGGAAGAAGAGTGCTGGCGGTGTGGAGCTGTGGCAAGGGGCTGATGGAAACAGGCAAGGGGCTGATGGAAACAGACAAAGGGGCTAGTATGAGACTGGGGGCTGATCTGAAAGAGGCATGGGGCTGATATGAGGCTGGGAATTGATCAAATGAGGCATAGGGGCTGATTTCAGACTGGGGGTCTGATTTGAGGTCTGAATGGGGTCTTATTTATATTGGGGCTCATATCTGAGGTCTGATTGGGGGTCATTCACTTTTGGGTGTGAGCTGAGGTCTGATTGGGGGTCTGATCTGAGGTCTTATTGGGGTCTTATTAACATTGGGGAACTGATTGGGGCTGTCAGCTGAGGTCTGACTAACATTAGGGGTCTGATTGGTGGTCTGACCTGAAGTGTAATTAAAAATATTTTTTTGTTGTTGCGTGGTGTTATAACTGGGGCCCTGCCCATGGGACAACCCAACTTTGCAGGAACTGTGATTATTAGGGATAGTCTCTGCAAAATCAGGACTGTTAGCAGCTATGTCTTAGACCGCAATGGGGTAGTACCGTACAACACCAGTGAGTCCATTATAAACTCCTTATTCTCCCATTAACCCCTTAGTGACCACCAATACGTGTTTTTATGGCGGTCACTAAGGGGCCTTAGGCTGGGCCGCTGCTTTTTTACGGCGGCCCAGTCTAAGCTCTGCACATGTCCCCCGTGCAGCAGGGAGTGGGAACCCGCCTTTCACATGAGAGCCGTGGCCCTGCTCTAGGAACCCGGACCGGCAGGAGTGCCAATCCGGGCTGTTTAACACTTTACATGCTGTGGGCAATGGCGCCTGCCGCATGTAAAGCAGTCTCCCATCGGCACCACGCAAATGCGATCGCGGGGTGCTGATGCGTGTAAAGGCTGTCTGGGGTCTATGAAGGTATCAATGTTAATATAGCATTGCTATTAAAATTTAAAAAGGGATAATGCATTGCATTTTAAAAGCAATCGAAATACTGTATTTTATAGTCCCCTTGTGGGATTATTAAGTGGTAAAAAAAGAAAAAAAAAACATTTATTTAAAAAAAACAAAAACATTTTTTCCACTGAAAATACGCTTTTCAATGAAAAAAATTGCAAAAAATTATCTCCCCCGTATATTTGGTATTGCTGCGTATGGTATTTACCACCCGGAGTACATAAATATCACAAAAATTATCCCCTACAGTAAACGCCATAAAAAAATTAAATAAAATTTAAGAAAAAAGACAGAATTGCTCAGTTATTCTTAGTTGCCACCGAAAAAACTTAATAACAAGTGATCAAAAAGCATCAGTTACTCCAAAATTATACCAATAAAAAATACAAGTCGTCTCGCAAAAATCAAGTCCTCACTCAACTCCATAGAAAGAAAAAAAAAATATGGATCTTGGGAAATAGCAATGTAAAAACATTTTTTTTTCTTTTAAAAAAAGGGGTTTTATTGCAAAAAAAAGTAGTAAAAACTAAACAAACACTATATGTATTTGGTATCACTGTAATCTCACTGACCCAGAGAATAAAGATATTATGTTATTTATACCGAAAAATAAACGCCATATAACGTGACAACGCAGTGGCAGTATTGCTGTTTTTCCCATCTCCCTCCCAGAAAGAGTTAATAAAAGTTAATCAGAAAGTTATGTGTGCCCCAAAATGGCGCTATTAAAAACTATAAACTATAAACATAAAGCTATATAGACGGAAAAATAAAAAAGTTATAACCCTTGGAACGCGACGATGGAAAAAAGGAAGAAAAACGCTTGGTCAGTAAGGCCCAAAACAGGCTGGTCACTAAGGGGTTAAAGGCGTTTTCCCATCAGAGAAAACCCCACTAAAATTCATGCACTCCTGGCAGATGGCATATTTAGCCACGGAAAGCATCAGCCAGCCAGGCATTTCCTCCTGCAGTGGCCTCAGGTGAATGACCATCCATGTGAAACAAGGACAGCTCAAGTCTGCCAGAACGGGAGCCACAATGATAGAGGGAAGTCCCAAACTGAGGACAGGTGTCTTCATGACACAACCCTTGCTGAGCCACGCCCCCTGCACTGATCACATGACGGTGACGTCACCCCAGGTCCTTCGGCTGTTCAACAGTTCGGGTTGGTGGCAGCCGCCTCTTATGGATTCCATATGCCGCTATAGTGGAATCCATAACAGGATGCGCGACTTACCACAACCCGAACGCCGAACACCGGACTTTTTTTTAAAGTTCGCTCATCTCTAGTTAAGAGGCCTGTGCTTCTTAATAAATTTGCCGCATCCTGTGTTTGCAATACCATGCTTAGTATATCATTCATAATATATTTCTTTCTATATCAAAGTTCGCTCATCTCTACCAATGGATGAACCCTAGATCACCAGAGCTAGTGATGATAATCTCCCTAACTACCTTAGACCAGTGTTTCTTAATGTTTCAAACGCAAATAAATTACAGTCTTTGTATCCCCAAGGCTAAACTTTTACATAGGGCTGTGCCTTTTAAAAGCAAATCACGTAAACTACCCCTAGAGATTTGGCTTGCACACCATGGGAAAGACTTGCCACAGACTGAGAACCTAGGCTCTAGGCCACCAAGGAACTTTATGCTCGGTGTGTTTGCTGTGCTTGTGTTGCGTTTGGATGTGCAGTGTTTGTTATGGTGGTACTAAGGAGTAATCTTCTATGTCTTAACTATAAACAGACTTATTCCAGTTTCCCACACGTTTCTGCCTGCTACAGATTTCACTTTTTATTTCATACACAACCCTTATTTCGATGCAACACAATGGACCTTTTGTAAGCTTTTAATGTGTTTTCTTTAGAAAGGATGATGGCATTTAAGGGAATTGCAATTTTCTTAAAGTAAAGGTTCAGTTTCACATTCAAAAATTTTAGATAGGTGATAGAGTACATATTCCGGCAGTATGGCACATGCTACACACTCTTTCACCCCACCACTGAGGCAGTCACATCTAACCCCTCTCATCACATGTTAGCGTGGTTTCAGTTGTATTGCGGGCGCACCTCAGCCATGGTGCATCCGTAACATGTGACCCTAGCCTAAGGGGAGAGTCTAGACATATAACCTGATTATTGAGGATCTCCTAGTTAACCACAGTAGACTGCCCACCAGAAGAAAGTACACTGAGCAGCGAAACAGGCCGCCCGAGGCAAAGTAGGAAATTAGGATACATGTATTAGAATTTGCTTCCCATTTTTATTGCAGACAAGGTTTGAATTGAATGATGGTCATCCCTGTTGATGCTATATCAGATTTACGGAAAATGAATATATTTTTAATTATTAGGCAGTTATAGACCTGTACATCCATTTTAACCTTGCCTTCCAGCATATAGATGTACAGTTACATTCAGTGGATGGCAGGATCAGAGTTGCATGTAATCTTGGCTGTTTAACCCCTTAAATGTTGTGTAGGTTAAACAGGCAAGATCTGACGTATCTAGGTGGTAAGAGGGAGGGGACTCTGTGTTACCCCATCATAAGGCCTCTTGCACACGACCGTATGGCTTTTTCAGTGTTTTGCAGTCCGTTTTAAACCGTTCTGTTTTGTCGTTTGGTTTCCGTTTTTTGCGCATCGGAAACGGGAGCATGGCATATACAGTATACAGTAATTACATAGAAAAATTGGGCTGGGCATAACATTTTCAATAGATGGTTCTGCAAAAAAACGGAATGGATACGGAAGACATACGGATGCATTCCGTATCCGTTCCATTTTTTTTTTACATCCCCATTGACTTGAATGGAGCCACGAAACGGGATTTGCGGGCAATAATAGGACATGTTCTATCTTTGAACGGAAATGGAATGCATACAGAGTACATTCTGTTTTTGTTTTTTTTTGCGGACCCATTGAAAGGAATGGTACCATATACGGAATGGGAAAAAAACTCATCCACTTGCACACACAGTAGCAGTCACTCCTCTCTTGATTGAAAAAGACCTGCGCTCAGATTGAGGATGTCACCACGCACTCATTCCAGGAGTGCATGGTGCGTCATAAACCTGAGGGCAGGTCCTTCGGCATGTCCTTTTCAATCAAGAGAGGAACGACTTCCTCTGCGCGTGCAAGTGGATGAGGTGATTTTTTTTTTTTTTTTTTTGCTAAAGCAAAACATTACAGCTGGGGGCCACCTCGGGGGACATTACTAATTCTTGGGGCCACTATTGGAGACATTATTACTGCTGGGAGACCCTATGGGAGACATTACTAATGTTGTGGGGCCACTATGGGAGAAATTATTGCTGCTGGGGCCACAATGGGGGACATTATTACAAATGGGGGCCACTATGAGGGGGACTACTGAGGGACATTGTGTGTACTGAGGACACTGCAGGGGTTGGGATCTTTATAACAGATCCATTTGTCCCGTACTACATATCCCCTTGTATAGGGCTGCTTTACAAGGTACGTTTACATATTTTTAAGTTTCATTCATAAGCATTCTATTTACAGTATATGCAATTTTATGAATTAAAGAATGTGATGATCTAAAATTGAGGCTGAAATCTATTTAACAACAGTCACATATTTATATTAAATGTGCAGGATGATTTATGGCAATTCGTCATATTTGCTATAAAAGTATATCTGCCTGAATTCCACAACATCAGAATCGGCACCAAATCCATAATATGTTGCAGAATTCATCCCTCTGTGTTGCAGATCCTATTGTTGTGTGGATTCTGTTGTGGAAATGTTTTGCAGCATGTGATTAAGATTTTTTGAAATGTCATCTACTCTGCTGCTTCGGTATTATTTATTTGACTCACTTTAGAGCTTACATATTCTGCAGTGTTTTACATACATTATCATCACTTACTGTCCCCAATAGAGCTCACAATTGTGCTGCGGAAAATCGGGTTTTCCCACAAAGAATATTTGATTCACCGCAGGGACCTGCCCTAAAGTGGAGTCCTGAGTTCCCCATTTCGAATGGATTGTCAATTGTGCGTCTCCACTGTCACTCTATTCAACTCTGTAGGACTGCCGGGTAAACCTGAACACGATCTCATAGAAGTGAATGGAGCAGCAGGGTACATGCACAAATGCCACTCAATTCAGTAGAAGGCACATGGGACTTCCGTTCTCATGATTGGGAGGATTCAGTGGTTAAAGCCACACCAATCAGATACTTATCCACTGTGGATGGAGATGAGCGTTGTTCATGGGAAGACCCCTTTAATGGGTTTGCCACTGCCCTGACTTTATTTTTGACTTTTCCTTTTCAGGAGAGGGCAGAGGCTTTGAGATTGCCCAGGGTCGCCTTGGTCCAGGCCGCATACATCACTGCATGAGGACCATTGGAGCAGCTGAGAGTGCTCTTCAGCTTATGTGTGCTAGAGCTGCACAAAGAACAACTTTTGGAAAAAAGCTGTACCATCATGTAAGTAGAAAGTCAGTGTGTATATTTTGTGGGTAGATACAGGATAGCCTTATATATCTGGAGCTTACTGGAATCATTTGGAGGCCCAAATTTGTAATCATCTGGAAGCATCCGTTGTGTATTGCACATAAGGTTAATAATGTTCACTCTGGAGTCAGTGTTAGTGATAGTCAAAATAGTGTAAAAAAATAATAATGTATAAGACCGATCATCGGTCAGTGAGATCCACTAAGACTCATGAAAAAATGGATCGGACATATCTGTCATGGATCATTTAAAAAAGACCCTTCTGTGTAGCCAGAATTGTAGCACTCCAAAATGTTTGCCATTTTTATATCTGATTCTGCACCATAACTTGTGACTACAGTAAATTAGCTATATCCTGGGGTAAATTCTATATACTGTTATCTGGTATATACTATACAGTAATATCCTTTCTGCAGAACATGTTCCAGTTTTCAGTAATACATCAGATAAACTAAAACTGATGAGAAGTTGTGAGGTTATCTCCACATCACATTGCAGCCTACTAGTGCATTTACCGTATATACTCGAGTATAAGCCGACCCGAGTATTAGCCGACCCCCCTAATTTTACCATAAAAAATTGGGAAAAGTAGTGACTCGAGTATAAGCCGAGGTGGAAATGGATGTCACTGTTATGGGGGGATCTGTGAATGACACTGTTATGGGGGATCTGTGGATGGCATCCACAGCCCCCCCATCCCATAACAGTGCCATTCACAGCCCCCCCATGCCATAACAGTGCCATCCACAGCCCCCCCCCCCCCCATTACTGCTCCTGTAAAGTTTTAAAGTTCAATTACTGTATAGTGTCATTCATACTATAACTCTTGCCCTCTCTGTTCTAAATACCTCCTCACATGCCGCACTGAATACTCCAGACAGGCCGGGCAGGCACGTGACATCAGTCAGTCAGCAGTGAGCGCACCGGCCCCGCCGTAAATGCCCACCCCCAGCTCCTCCTCCCGCTCCTCCTCCCACTCCGCTGTCCTTTTTATGTGTATGACTCGAGTATAAGCCGAGTTCGTGTTTTTCGGCACAAATTTTGTGCTGAAAAACTAGGCTTATACTCGAGTATATACGGATTAAGGATAGGTCATCAGTATCTGATCAGTGGGGGTCTGACACCCGGGCCCCACGCCGATCAGCTATTTGAGAACCACAGTCTTCTCACAGCTTTTCCTAGGCCAGTGACGAAACATTCATCTGTCATGTGGCTGAGGAGCAGCTCAGCCCCATAGAAGTGAATGGGACCAAGCACATCCGCTATACAATGTCCGGTGCTGTGCTTGGTAAGCTGCAAGAAGGCCGCAGCGCTCACAGGATCGGCGGGGGTCTCAAGTGTTGGACCCCCACCGATCAGACATTGATGACCTATCCTGAGGATGGGTCATCAGTATTAAAATGTTGGAAAACCCTTTTAATTTATTTCAGTAATTCAGTTAAAAAAGTGATAGATTCATTACACACAGAGTGATATACTGTATTTCAAGTGTTTATTTCTTTTAATGCTGATGAATATGGCTTACAGCTAATGACAACCCAAAAGCTAGTATCTGAGTATTGTGAAAAAAATAAAAAAATGCAATATTATAGACTCATGGGGTCACACTGAAACACCTGCAAAGGTTTCCTAAGCCTTTAAATGGTCCCTCAGTCTGGTTCAGTAGGCTACACAATGGTGGGGAGGATTGCAGACTTGATAAAGGTCTTTTTTTCAGAAAAGTAGGGAGAACATGAGAGATTGTTCATCTAATTACCCCTCTCTGCCTAATTAGGCCACTTATTGATGTTTCCGGCATCTGGATCACAGCGCCAAATAAATTACATAAGCATCAGTGAAGTGTACATACCGTATTTTTTTAGTAAAATATACAGACCGCCCCCTCTAGCGATACCAGTTACATGCTCCAGTAATAATGACAACTAGAGAGGAGCGAATTTCATGTTATGAAATTCGTTCACGCTTCATTTGGTGGTGAAAGCAAAATTGCGTTATGGATTTCGTTACCACGGACCATAACGTAATTCGATGATCTATAACGCATCCGTCCTGTTTCCGTTATGCAGGAGAGGACTCCCCTGCATAACAGAAACTGGACTGAACCGTTTGCAGCCCACAGACTTCTATTATGACGGAATGAATAACGGAATGCCTCTAAAGGCATTCCGTTATGCATTCCGTCATAGAATTGCGTTAGGGTCCGTGGTAACGGAATCCATAACGCAATTCTGCTTTTACCACCAAACGAAGCGTGAACGAATTTCAAAATGTATAATTCGCTCATCTCTAATGATAGCGATTAATGAAATATCTAATATATTTCTGACAGATCGAACAACTGTCATCAGAAACACTTTTTTTTATTTATTTTTTAATAACCGTATTCAAACACTTTCCAGACCAGTGTAATACAGGGGCTTTTTTGTGCCCATATTATGCAACACCCGGACCTCCTGAGGTTCATCAGAACCAGAGTTAAGTGCAGGTGCATGTATGCTGTGGCGCAGTACAAAGCCAAACACAATATGCAAATGCACTCTGCCAACAGTGTCTGAATTATACATGTTACTAATGATATATCGTCTGTCTAATGGACTATGAGACACTTGACAAATATACTGAGCAAAATAAATGGGCCTATCTTCTTCAGTAAGTCAACATCTTATAGATAGGAACATACATTAAAATGACTCGCCTTTCCTTGACCTAGGCCTCCTACCGCGACCTACTTGACTGCTGCAGTCAGTCACTGGCCTTGGCGGTGATGCCTACATGTATGGTAAAAGATGTCGTTGCATCGGTCACGTAGGTGTACGGGAACATTATCACAGCAGTAAGTTAAATAAATACCGTTGAGGACCACTGAAGTCATGAGGAAAGGTCAACCCCTTTAAAGCCCTTTCACATAGGCTGATGATCAACCGAACGAACATTCATCCCTAATCATTTGCCAGTGATCATATCCGCTATGTGGGCAGAAAAGATGTATTGTTTCTCATCAGCACAACGCTTCAGGTAAGCAGGGGATGTGCTGCCAACAACCAATCTAATTCCATGAGTAGGGATTTGAAGGACGATTGTTCATTCAAACCTTTCCTGATAACTGTCCCCTGAACATGAAAATAAAATGACCAATGTCAACTTCCCTTCTGTATCGCCGATTGTAATTTGTTCAAGCAGTTCCTTTACCCATGTGAAACAACCCATATTACTGTAAATTCAGTAAACAGATGGCATGGCACGATAAATGGAGTGATTCAGAGGTCTTAAGTTATTGTTTCCTGTAATAAGCAGCATGTTTGCTTTCCAGTCATGTACTTGAGGCTGACCTTTGTAGCTTGGTTTACAGGAAGGCCATTCACATATATGTGTATAGAAATGTGGTCTTTTTGTTTTTCTTCCCACAGGAAGTGGTTGCCCACTGGATAGCAGAGAGTCGCATTGCCATTGAACAAGCCAGATTGCTGACACTGAGAGCAGCAAAAGCCATAGACACAGTTGGAAGTGCCAGAGCTCGGAAAGAGGTACAAGATATGATTAGCATTACAACTGTACGCTTCTATTATTGTTATTGTTACCATTCCATTAGGTACGTTAAACCTCTGCTGTCATGGGTGCTTGCACAGTGCAGATCCCAGCGGAGAGAGCCTCCTGAACTCAACCACACATGCACTAATAAAGTCTCGCCCATGCAAGCTTATTTCAGGGCCAGGCATCTGGACAGTGAGGATGTCTGGCCCTGTCAATCAGGCCATGAGAGGATGTAGAGATGGGGGAGAGGGGGAGCTAAAGGAGTGCTCCCATCAGTAACATAAAAATAAAAGTAATAATTATGCTGCAACGGTACATCCAACTGATGCTCTTTGAATAAAGCACCCAATAATGTGTCCAAATGATATGCAGTATCCAAATAATCCTAAGTATACTCCTGTAAAGCACCCACATACAGTAATGCCATCATATAGCACTAAAAGAATATTCTGCATCCAAGAATTACTCTGATAAAGCAGCCACATGATACTACAGTTGAATCTCCAGCTGGCAACACCATACAGTGCCACTTAAAGGGGTTGTCCACATTTTAGATGTTGATAGCCTATCCTTAGATATCACCCCTCTATTGAGGCCCAGGTCCGGGATGAGCTCTGGGTTTCCCACCGTCACCCCCAGGAACTGTGCCTGTCTTTCCCCCATCTTCTCCAGCTTGATGTCCGTAAGGCTCTACAGTAAGTCCATCGGGTGAGGGGGGAAGCCCAGTTCTTTCTTTAGGATCATGTCCTACCAGCATAGAGAGACGGACGCCGAACACAGTTTCCCTGGCTACTGAGATCGACTCCCATAGTGGGCGGTCCATGGGCAGCAAAGCGGAGATTAACTGACACCTATTGCTTGATAGTCCGCCGAACAGGACAAGCCCCCTCTGGGGGTAGGAGTAGTGCTACAAATGTCTGGCAGACACATACGCAACTTGCACCCTCCGTTCATTTCCCAGCTCCGTTCTCATTGTAGGTGTGGGTCCCAGAGGTGGGATCCACACCTATTAGACAATGGGGGCATATCCTAGCGATATGCCCCCATTGTCTGAGATGGAAATACCCCTTTAATAATCCCATTGCTAGAGGTTTATGGCAGTAAACCAGTTCATGGTTAAATCCATTTTACAGCAACACAGTTCTCTTTTGGGTATAATGCTTAGTGTAAATGAACAATCTGCCCAACAACAGATATTTTCCATCTCCACTAAAGGGTAGGGGTCCCATCCTCGGAGAGCCCCTATTGCCCAGTGTATTGCACCTAAAAATCATCTGTACTTAGAAATTCTTCTTTCAGTGGAGAAACCTTCATAACAGGCATCCCTCTGATGTACTAATACCACCAATGCATCCTAAACGTCTTATTGTGTTGTTATTATTTTATGTTTTCTAGTTTTTTGGTGAATACAGAAATTAACTTTTGTTCTTTGTAGATCGCAATGATTAAGGTTGTGGCGCCTAGAATGGCATGCCAAGTGGCTGATCGGGCAATCCAAGTGTTTGGAGGAGCTGGGGTGTCTCAGGATTTTCCACTGTCTTTCATGTAAGTGGATGTCTCTGCTAATGTAAAATTATTACAATTTATATGTGCTAATGAATTAAAAATATAATACGCATCTTTTATAAAGTGGAACTTTTTAGGCTACTTTTACATTAGCGTTTTTTTGCGCGGATCCGTCCTGACACACAATGTAATTCAATGGGGACAGATCCGTTTTCTCTGACACAATATGAAATGGATCCGTCCCCCATTGACTTTCAGTAGTGTTCAAGATGGATCCATCATGGCTATAGAAGACATAATACAACCAAATCCGCTCTTGCTCCGCACCACATCGCCACATGCTTGTAACATTTTTCTGTCTGCCATGGGGATGCAACCAAATGGAACGGAAAGCATTTTGGTGCATTCCATTTTGTTCAGTTCAGTTTTTTCCCTATTGACAATAAATGGTAACAAAACTGAAGCGTTTTCTTCCACTTTTGAGATCCTATGATGGATCTCAATAGCGGAATTGATAATGCTAATGTTAAAGTAGCCTTAAGGAGTAGAAAAATGTAATTAAAAAGCCCTGGTGTACAAGATGAGGTATGACTGCTTCAAGTTACATGCCCATAGCCAGACCTACCTTAATGATGACGTTAATAACTTAAGAGGGGTTGTGCCAAGAATTAAACATATCCGCCATCCATAGGGGAGCATGCACACTGCCACTTCATTCATCTCTATGGGACTGCTGGAGATAGCAGAGTACATGAAGCAGCAGTGCACATGCCTGACCACCTATCTTGGGACAACCTCTTGAAAATATCCTCATTCAAAAGCAATAAACATATATAGTTATATTAGTTCAGCTGCCTATTTTTAGGGAGCTTTTTTGATGCTAAAGGGTTATTCCCATCTCGGCCATGAATCAGAATAGACGTTGTATGTGTTGTAGCACTGCCCACTCGGCTTGTTCTTTCACCCCAACTGCATAGGATGGGTATTCGATCTGTGGCCGAGATGAAACGACCCCTTTAACAAGACTCAAATACATTTTATGTGAACTTATCGCCCTAAAATATGTATGAATGAAGATGTATATTTGTTTTTAATACATTTTGTTAAGTGTCTATTATGTGGCGGCTTCTGTATGCAGAGGGGCCCAAAAATTTTCTACACCGTCAACTTGAAAAATATCTTTATAAAAGCGTTATTACTTATATAGCTAAGAAAGGGTAGTTGTAAATCATGTTTGACCTCTGTAAATCAAATTAAGGAATGGCTCTGCACTACATATCAGTTTTTTATCATAGTGCAGGCAGTGTAGCTGGTTTTATATGGTAAACCACGTCATTAAGGGTTCCCCACAGGCAGAGATCGAGGGGTGTTAGGTAGAGCAAGGTGGGAGTTCTACAGCACCACTTCATCCTATTCAGCGTCCTGGCAGAATATCATCATGATAGGCTCTCAGATCAGATTTTCTCCACAAACTCCTGATCCCCATGCACCGTGTTGAAAACACTCACAGTACTGCACTATTATGATGTTCTGCAGCATCTGAGATGTTTATTGGGCTTTCTTCACATCTGCTCTATAAGACTGCAACAACGAATATCACAGCAGTGCTAGATCTGGCTTATCAGAGAAGTCAACATCTGATCGATCTCTATGTACACTGCTGCCTGACAGCCACATAGTGGTTTTAGCCACCGTGCGACTGCTTTATCTTTAAAGACAACACAATAATACATATTGCCACCATTCATTCAATTCAAATTCAATTGGAATTTTTAAAAAGGGCAAAAATAACCGCTATTGAGATTTGTATACATTTTTGGGCCCCTCTGTATATTGTTTATTGCCTCCATGATAACACTAAACTGGGAAGACATAAGGACAGGAAATCTGATGCTGCCGATGTCTCTGTAGTCTTATTGCAGATAAGGCTACTTTCACACTAGCGTTTTGGATTCCGTTTGTGAGATCCGTTTCAGGGCTCTCACAAGCAGTCCAAAACGGATCAGTTAAGCCCCAATGCATTCTGAATGGATAAGGATCCGTTCAGAATGCATCAGTTTGGCTCTGTTCCGCTTCTATTCTGTTTTGGAGGCGGACACCAAAACGCAGCTTGCAGATCCGTTTTCAATGACAAATATGGTGCATTTGAAAACTGATCCGTTCCCCATTGAATTTCAATGTAATTCAAAACGGATCCGTCATTTTTCTTTAAACCTAATACAAACGGATCCGTTCTGAACGGATACAAACGTTTGCATTATAGGTGCGGATCCGTCTGTGCAAATAAACAGATGGATCCGCACCAACGCAAGTGTGAAAGTACCCTAAAGTGTTTGAGAAAAATGTTTTGTTTTTGAATAAAATACATTTTCTTTCTCCTGGTTGCACCTAGAGAAATCAAACAAAAATCTTCTGTAACTGGCTTCAGGTTGTTCCGTTTGTGAATATAAAAGAGATGAAATGTGGGAATTCTGTGTAAAATATAAAATGACATTTTGTTTACAGGTATGCAACCGTCCGGACTCTCCGCATTGCTGATGGTCCTGATGAAGTTCATCTCTCAGCCATAGCAAAAATGGAATTGATGGAACAAGCGAAGTTCTTGTCGAAAATGTGAAAAACAAAGTTATAAAACTAACCTTAAATTTTCCGAATAAAATTAGATAATTGTATTCTTGTAAATTAATGTCTAAGCTGATTTAGAACCTAAAATACTGAAAATAGTCTGTGACCAGGCAGACTAACACAGGAAGTACATTATTGATTGCAATATACCCACCGAATCCCTGAACATCCTGAAAATGTATAATACCTTGAGTGCCTTACAGTGTGATTGACGAAGTGGGCACCACATGGTTATGGCCACAAGTCTAATAGATGCTCCTACGTTCAGAGGTCTGTCCCAGTGACAGGTTCACTTTAAACATCAAAGTAAATGTTCATTTCGGATTTGTTTTTTTCAGCAGAAATCAGGGACCAAGGTTGATGTAAGCTCTAGTCATTCTACATATACCTGTCTATACAGTGAGTCTTTGGATACAGTGTCCCATATACTTCTATGTATAATCTATAAGAATGTGTGATTCATGTCACACTTGAGGTGCAGGTATTTAGGAATGAAAGAATATTCCAGCCTAAAGCATTTACCACCCATGGAATGAGTCAAAAAGTTTGCATGAGTTGGAATTGAACTGCTGGGAGCCTCACTGGCCGATAGAACAGGAGACTTACCCCCAGTGGCAAGGAGAACTTTGAACTGAGCAGGGGTTGAGCATGCAAGCTGCTACTTCATTATACATCAGTAGTTCAGTCATCGCCTGTTAGTAAACAGAAGAAAGAGGCGCATCATAGGGTGATAACATTCTATAAAGGTTAGTACTGTGCTCCAAAATGTGAGGCTCACCTTCAGGGGTTGTGCAAACCTTAGGCACAACTCTAGAAGAAGCTTGTCTCAATAGTGTAGGGTAGATCCCAGGAAAGGTGGTATGCAGCCACGGATGTCGTTCTTAACAGGGATGCCTGATTCCCCAAGAAGATTCGGAAGTGCTCACAAACAGGAGGACATCCCTCGGTGCAAGGAACCAGCCAGAGGATCCAGGTTAATGCAAGTTATTGATGATTTATTGAGCAGAATAAGTTTAATTTTTATTCTGCTCAATAAATCATCAATAACCTGCATCAACCTGGATCCTCTGGCTGGTTCCTTGCGCTGAGGGATGTTCTTCAATTTGTGAGCACTTCATTATACATGGCACTAACTGAAACAGCTAAGGGTGGGTTCACCCTCGCGTTGGGGATTTCCGTTATGGCTTACGAAATCCATAAGACGGAAGGACGGATCCGTTCTTCTGCCCATATACTTGTATTATGACGGAATGCAAAACCGTTTGCTTTCTGTCCTAATAGAAGTCTATGGGAAAGCATACCGGATCCGTCTAGTTCCCGTTATGCAAGACAGAAAACAAAGCCCTGTCGACGGACTTTGTTTTCCGTCTTGCATAATGGGACCCAGACGAATCCGTTATGCTTTCCAATAGACTTCTATTAGGACGGAAAGAAAACAGAATGCCTTTTAAAGGCTTCCTTTTGCATTCTGTCTTGGCGTTCCGTTATTTTCCGTTATAATCATGTTATAACGGAATCCCTAACGCTAGTGTGAACCCACCCTAAGCAATATATCCCTTTAATGAGAAACACTTAAAGGGTTATACAGTGAATAAAAACATTTCTGAAATGCTAGAAGCACTTTATCCAAATGACAACCCCTTTAAGTCAGAAATTTATTCTATAGTAATCTTTGTGATTTACCAGAAAAAGTCATAAAGTTAATCTCTTTTCTTAGACTATATCTAATTGTTTACAGGGAATTTAATGTCATTTGAAGGATTTTTGGAACTTAACTTGTATTGATCACATTTTTGTTAATACTAGACCTGATAAACTTTTTTTCCGTTTGGCGGATTTATCTCTCTTCTGCTAACGTTGGTAATTATTACAATATGGCAAATGTTGGCGTACAATTTCTGTCCATGTAATAGACCAATTTATATTACTTGATTTACAGTGCTCAATCTTATAACAATTTTTATTATATTGTTGAAATCATTAAAATAAATTATTGTCAAAATGTACATTTTTTATTGCTTTGGACTACACCTCTTTTGACTTTTCCTTATTGCTGGTTTTAAAGGGAGTCAGCTGGTTTGCATATAAACCTAAGCGCAGCACCTGGTAGGGCCTTCAGAAACATTTAAAACCATGTGTCTTGTTTGGCAAGAGATAGATCTGCCTCTGAGAACAGCAATTTTTTGTTGAAAGGCTAGAAAGAACTTATGATTCAAAGCATATCACACCATTTGTCAAACAATGTTATGGAATAGCCATGTATGACTGCCAAAGGAACTAGGCCAATGGTGTTACCGATAAGGTGACCTTGATAGAAATAGCAGGATAAATTCTGAAGTGCATTGAGCTATACATTCTGCTCAGGTTTAGTAAAATGCTGCAAAACCGATAGGGCAGTGCTTCACAATACAGATAGGTAGCCATGTATGACTGCCAAAGGAACTAGGCCAATGGTGTTACCGATAAGGTGACCTTGATAGAAATAGCAGGATAAATTCTGAAGTGCATTGAGCTTTACATTCTACTCAGGTTCAGTAAAATGCTGAAAAACTAATAGTGCAGTGCTTCGCAATACAGATAGCTAGTCACCCAAAACATTCAATGACTGCAGCCTTCTTAATGTAAAGTAAGGGAATATTCTTCACTGGTTGAGTCACTCATCTGATTGAGTTTGCTTTTCATTTACTGAAGACTAAAATGAACTTAGAAGACTCACTAACAACCAACAGATGAAGGCTGCTGAAGAAAAGGCTGCTGGCAAAACACCTCATGAGAAGAAAATCAGTATGTGGTAATGTCCATGCATTCCAGACTTCAGTCAGCCATTAACTGCAATGATTTGAATCCAGGTTTTAACAATAATCCTTATATTTAGAATGATATTGGTGTTTACAATTACTTCAAAGCCTCTGAAAATGAAGGGACTACGTAAAAAGATTTAAAACCTCTTGAATTAAAGGTGAAAGTCTAAACACTTCAATCACATCTTGGTGGCTTTGTTGTAGATCCATTGTGGTGGTGTGCAGAAACTCATTTTGAAAATTGTGTCTGTCCAAACCCTTCTGGACATGACTGTATAACAAACTGCATTGGAAAGCACCATACCCCTGTCCCAGTTTTGTCTGATCATCACTTTGGCTTGTCTCTTGGCAGTTCTGGTTAGATGTCCCCTCTGTTTTACTTGGATATTCCCAGAAAGGCCAAACAGATATAGCTGTATTTACTGATGGAGATGTGTAGTGCCAGTTACACAGCCTGTCCAACATAAAGCTCTCAGTGATACATGGGGATTTCCAAATGAATTTCAAGGGAGTGAGGGCATTAGCAGAATATATTGGCTGAAAGTGTGAACCAGATAAGATAGGCAAAAAAATGTTATGAAAAGATACAGTGTTCCAGTGTGGTGAAATGTTAACTTATCTCCTCTAATTCCATTCTGATTAGGAAGAGGAAATATGAAGGATCTTTATTGCCAATTTGGGGTCTTCTGGGATCCTAACCTACCAGGATACCCAAGGTTTCTCTCCCCCAAGTTCATAAATCAAGTTGCCCATTATCACCTCTTTTCTCTATTGATATCAACATATTACATTGTGATCTCCCTACACCCAAATGTTTGAATCTACTTCCCAAAACCCTGTTCTTATTTTTTTCTGTAGATACAAGTCAGACTTTTAAGGCGTACAAGACCAATACAGTCACCATCATGGTTTGGTGTCGCATACCCAGCAGCCACCAGATATCATAAAGAAGGGCAATTATGTGACATGTTTATGTATTGTATGGAGTTTTATCATATTCTGCCTCTTGTTTTAGGCTGCATGGGTTATCTGTGTGGGGGGACTATAGATGTGGAGCATGGGCAACCAGGAAGGCTATATATCTAGGACAATTAGGGTGTGTTCACACAACCATATGTTTGGTCCGCATCTTCTCTGCATTTTTTGTAGATCGCACACAGACCAATTCATTTCTATGGGGCTGCAAAAAATGCAGATAGCACATGGATGTGATCCGTGTGGCCAAGCCACAAATTCTGGAACATGTCCTTTCATGTCCGTTTTGCGGACAAAAATAGGCATTTATTCAATAAGGACCGTGGGAGATACACATGGACCGCATACGTGATTTGCAGACCACAAAACGGATGCAGTTAGGTGAATGCACCCTAAGGGCAATGTTTGACAAGCAGCCAGTTTTATGGGGCAGAGAAAGCTGTGTATGGAGGACAGAATTACAGAAGGGACTAGGCTGGTTATGGAGTTAAGAAAGCAGATAGACTGTTTACCTCTTTACATTGCTTCATTCTGAACCGTATGTGGGAGATATTCTAACCTAGAAAGAAAATGCCTCCATAATACAGCGTTCAGTGAAAAATACCATATGCCTCTGTCTGAAAGCGTAGTTGAGTGGGCTTTTTAATATAAGTGTACAAGAGAGCATACATTTCAGTGCTTGAATCCTTTTAATGGCATGTATTAGATATACATAAGATGGTAGGCATAGATCTAGCCATACAGTCCATATGAACATGAATACCCCGAAGCGGTGTGTTTTAGTCAGACATATGTCCCTTTGTCGACTGTCAGTTTGACATTCAATTTAACGTTCTTGTCTTATAAAAACATTAATACAAAGCACGTTTACAGTGCGCCACACTTTTATGAGGTGGTTACAGATAATAAACCCTCTGTGTAGTAGACAAATCACATTCAGGTTCTGTGCAGCAGGTAATGTCCTGCAGATGCATTTACTGGGTTTTACACATCAACATCCATCAATCAGTGCATCAAAGTCTATTCTTTCTAAAGCACAGGCAAAAAGTGGAGCCGCCACAACAACCTGTCAAAAAAAGAAGGAAAAATCCCAGCAACAGTGGCTTCTTGTTTTTGAAATGCTGTTTTAATCACATCAAGTGATACAAAGTAGTTATAAGGGGACGCGTTTGGCTCGTCCAGCCTTTCTCAACCACTTGTGTGGTTAAGAAAGGATGGACGAGCCGAAACGCGTCCCCTTATAACAATTTTGTATCACTTGATGTGATTAAAACAGCATTTCAAAAACAAGAAGCCACTGTTGCTGGGATTTTTCCTTCTTTTTTGCTACATGGGGATAGCACCTTCCCGTGCAACCTACCTGAGGATCGTGGGCTGTCATTTTGGAGTACAACAACCCGTCAGAGATCTAGAACAGTGCATCCCTGTATTCACTTGTATCCTTTCCATCATCAGGGCATATCTAAAAGGGGTACAGAGGCAGCAGTTGCAACTAAAGGGGACCAAAAAGTCAAAATATACACCGATGTTATAAATACCATTTTGTTTTGTTTTTTGCAACTGTTGCATTGGGACCCTGGACCCTTTAAGTTACACTGCTGTCCATCATGATCTATTGGAATATCTGAAAACCTGAGATCTCCCCAGTTTCTCCTAGTTTGGAAGGGGTAACCCTAAGATTGTAGTCCTGCTTAGAAATTTGTTTTGTGCCCTTCTTAAACTGGTTTCCAGTAAAGATTTGCCGTCCCTCTAAAAAATTAAAAAAGGTTATCCTACTTATGGAGGTTCAAGGCACATGTTCCTCTTTCACTGCTATCAAAAAGTGGGGACTCCAAACTTTATTCTTTAAATTTCAAGTCCACCAAGCCCTCTACTTGCTGTAATTTCATCAATTAATGATTTGACCCATGTAAAACTTATGCTGTGCAACAGAATTTTGGGGCGCCCACAATAGAGCATCTTATACATGTGCCAAAATTCTGGCATGTGTGCAAGATTATGGAGCCAGACGGGAGCAGTATCTAAATCCCTGGCCTTGTCAATCAACATAGGAAAGGAGGGGTTTACATTGCAGAGGGATGGCACTTCGGTGCATTGAGGGGCTTGGGCCCCCCTCGGTACACCAAACAGCTCATCTGCATATTACTTTTTTTTTTACAGAATGCGACAATGGATCGCCATAAGAAAGATATTGATTTAATTCTGTCCTACCAGATGCTTTGCTCAGTTAACCAAGAAAACCAAGACTAACTTTAATACTTAGATGGGACCAGCCGACTGTGTATTAAGGGGGACATTTATCAAACCAGATAGTCTGCTTTGGTGTAAAAATGTCACACAACATGCCAATTGCAGCGTTTTCTCGCGACATTTCTGTGACATTTAGGAGCCATGCCACTTTTCAAAGTGGTCTATGTTTAAGGCTGAAAAGTGAGATTAGATCTGGATTATTGCACATTTACTATCTGCGACACTTGGAAATGTCGCAAAAAAGTTGTATCTTACACCAGGCAGCCCCCTGGTGTATTTTTTAAGATTAAGTCATACAACAAGATGCAGTTGCACCAAACTGTGCACCATTTCATGATTTGGTGCAACCACACAATGCAAAAGCAGACTTAAAAGTGACATGAAAGCAATATCAAATAAATGTCCTCCGAAATGTTTAGCTAACATTCGTTAGTCATGTGTTGGGGAAGAAAGGAGTACGTTAGGAATAGATATATATATATATATATTGTGGGGAGTCGCTCTGGTAGACAGCGGTGCGGGTGCAGTTTAGAGGCAAAACAAGGAGTCCAGATTGTGCATCAAACAGTGTTTTATTCACACTTGCACACCAGAAATGAAAACAGTCTCTTGGTGACAGTTCACACACAACAGAAATCATGTGGCAAAATCAAAAACAGGCCAACACAGGGTCCAGTCACCTTGGGTGGTTTAAGTGCGGGTTCACACTTAGCAGTCGGTTCAGCCGCAGGCGATTCCTCCTTCAAGTTGCAGGGAAACACCACCTGGCTGAGCTCCGTCCTCCAGCACAGAGAACTCCTCAGCCCTGTTAGCAGTCTCCAGGATAATCACAGCCTCAGACACAGCTGATGGCTGTGTTTTATACCCCGCCCAAAACTCGGACTGGACCGTGGGGAGCAGCCACCCACCCTACTCTTTAGCTGCTCCCAGTAAGAGCCGGCCCGGATCGGCTTTGCAGCCATGCTATTTAAAAGAGCCAAACAGCACTAGCTGCTGCAGTCAAAAACCCGGCTCTCACCTCACCGAGGCCAGCAACCTCGGTGACACGTACCTGCCATCGCAAATGACACCTTGCACCTACACAATATATATATATATATATATATATATATATATATATATATAAATATAGAAAAGCAGGACGCAGCACACTAATAATTGGGTGCAAAATCAGGCCAACACGAACCGACACCAGGGTTCAATTCAGTAGAAGAAGTAAAAAGCCAGTAGCACTCCATTGTAGTCAAAGCGTAATTGTGGTTTATTCACCCAGTGTCAAATTGCAGCAATTTGACACTGGGTGAATAAACCACGATTAAGCTTTGACTACAATGGAGTGCTGCTTGCTTTTTACTATATATATATATATATATATATATATATATATATATATATATATATATTGTGGGGGTTGCTCTGGTAGACAGCAGTGCGGGTGCAGTATAGAGGCAAAGAGAGTCCAGGTAGTGCAGCAAACAGTGTTTTATTTCACACTTGCACAAACAAAACTCAAAACAGTCACTTAGTGTTACTTCACACACAGCAAAAACTTGAGGCAAAACAAAAGTCCAAGACTGAATCAAATTCACCTGTGTGGTTTAGGTGCGTGTTCACACCCGGCTGTCAGCCCAGCCGCAGGAAAGTCCAACCTCAGGCTTCCAGGCAGACTGCACGCCTCTTTGCAAGCTCTTGCTTCCAGCCCTGAGAGCTCCACGGGACACCAGCAGTTTCCAGGTTAAATCACCTCAAATCCTAGGTGTTAGTTCACACCTGGCTGAATGCTCAGCAACACAAAAAGTCCACTGACCGTCTTTAAATGGCCTGCTCTCCTGACACACAGGTCTCAGCTCTTCAGCCCAGCACAGGGCTCAGATCCCAAACACAGAGAGAGTTTGCATAAAACCCAGCTGTCTTTTAAAGGCACCTAGGCATTAACCCAAAAAAACCCGGACCGGCACCTAAAATCCGGTCCAGTATTTGCCCTCACCTGGCTGCAATCAACCCAGCAGCACAGGCTGAGAGGAAAATACCTGTTTTTTTTACCACCAAACCTCTCACTGTGTCACAATATATATATATATATATTGGAGGGTTAAAATACAAATACCTGAATTGAGCTGATGCTTCTAAATTAGTGTAAGTATCCATAGTATTCAATAGGAAATAACTGTTGTGGCCACATGGTGGTGCTGTTGGAAAAAGAAAAAAAAACTGTTTTGTAGTGTAGCGGTCAGTATAGAGTCAATCTTTTAGTTAGCATCTTGAAGGTACAGTACATTAATCTGTTATGTCTAGTTAAGAGTTTACATCAGTCTAGTTTAATCCTAATGAATTAATATTCATTATTATAAAGAAGATAGAACTCTTATATAACTGCCATACAAATAACATAAGAGGTGTGTTTCCGTTGGTGTCTATTCTGCTAATAAATTGGTGGTTTATCGCCCAGCAGGGGAATGCATCCGCGTGTGCAATAACAGGGCCTTGAATTACAGTTTATAACTGAGTGTTGAGTACTTAAAGGGAGCAATTGAAAAAAGTAAGAGGAAGCAATTATAGATGTGAACGTGATTGTATAATATCTTGCTTCTATGTACTGGCTTATAAGGGTCTACTATATGGTCACAGCTACTTCTAGGCAAGTGAACAATACTGCAGGATAATTACTGAGGGCCCTAATGCAGAATAAAGAATCTCCTCGGAAGAATTTATGTATATCTCTTATATTATAAAAATGAGTTTCTGTCCCTACGTCTGTCTGTCTGTTCTTTATGCGCGACCAAACGACTGGATCGATCTTCACCAAATTTGGCACATGGGTACATCAGGTGTCCGGGAAGGTTTAAGACCTAGTCTCTGCTATCTGGGACATACCTACAGATATCTCAGGACATACGTTCCTGAGATATTTCTAAAATATGACCTGCATTAGCCAATAGAAGCCTGGAAGTCCTTCTATTCATATCCCAACTGCCATACACACGGTCGCAGCCAATAGAAGCTCGCAGGCCCTTAGTCTCCACATACACACAGTTTCACTCCAGGTTTCCATAATAACCCAGCCATTTTTCTTCACTGCTGTAGGTCAGCTTTAGGCTAGGGCTACAGGATGGCAATAAAGAGGCACGACACATGGGGCACAACAACGCTGCTACATGCATCCATCTTGGATGGATTTTTTGTGACTGTCATGTCGCAGTCGCAGCATGTTAAAGGGGCAGGGCACTGTGGAGGTCACTGTTAAAGGGGCTGGCACTGTGGAGGTCACTGTTAAAGAGGCAGGCACCATGAAGGTAAAAGGGGTGGGTGCTGTCTGTGGAGGTTACTTTTAAAGTGGCGGGTGCGGTGTAGGTCACTGTTAAAGGGACGGGCACTGTGGAGGTTACTGTTAAAGGGGCGGGCACTGTGGAGGTCACAATGATAGTGTATGGTGTTGCACTGCAACTTGCAACATGCTGCGACTACATTGCGACAGTCGCAGAAAAATCCATCTTAGATGGATTTTTTGCGACTGTCATGTCGCAGTGCAACACCATAGCCTATCTCTATAAAAATTGTTAAGACAAAATGTCGTGTGACACATGTCATTGTGTAGCCATAGCATTAAAGGGGCAGGGCGCTGTGGAGGTCACTGGTAAGTGGGCAGGGGCCACTATTAAAGCGGCAGCTCCTGTGGGGGTCAATGTTAAAGGGGCGGGCACTGTGGAGGTCACTGTTAAAGGGGCGTTTACTGTGGATGTTACTGTTTAGCGGCAGGCCGCTGTGCAGGTCACTGTTAAAGAGGCAGACACATTGGAGGTCACTGTTAACAGGGCAGGGGCCACTATTAAACAGGCAACTGTTGTGGAAGTCACTGTTAAGGCAGCAGGGTAATGTGGAGGTCACTGTTAAAGGGACGGGTGCTGTGGAGGTCTCTGTTAGGGGGAAGGGAACAGTGGAGGTCACAGATAAGGGGACGGTCCACTATGGAGGTCAGTGTTAAGGGGCGGGGTGCTGTAGAGGTCACTGTTAAGGGACGGGCCTAAGGAGGTCACTGTCAAGAGAGTGGGGTGCTGTGAAACTCACTGTTAAAGGGGATGGGCTGCTGTGGAGGTCCCATTTTAAGGTGGCGGGGCACTGTGGGGTGGTCAGTGTTAAGGTGTTGGGGACTGTGGAGTTCACTGTTAAGAGGGCGGGGTGCTGTAGAGGTCACTGTTATGTTGGATACTGTCGATATCTTTTAATGACACATAAACATTAAATGAAATAGAAGAAATATACCCACGCGAAGCCGGGTCCTTCTGCTAGTTACATATAATTGTCATCTGCAGTACATTTAAAATATGATTGTGACACCTATAATACATATATAATTATCAGCCCACATTAAACATGCCTATAAAGGACTACCCAACCACCCAATAAAGGACAGTTTTTGTGCCCAAGATTTATCTGGCAAAAATGATACCAACTTTCTAAATGCACTATATAACATATTTTATCAGTTGCTGCTTTGTGGTTTAGGGACAGAACTCTTATATTTTTCTTGTGGGTATTATTGATTTAAGAATCACAGAAATAAACGTGGCCTAAATGGGTGGGACTGCTCCAAACCCCAAACACTGTGGCGTGTTTCTAACTGGGGGGGCAGTTCCTCCGCATGTGGTTCGCAGCGAACGGCTATCCCCAGCAAAAATTGCATACAATGGAGGATACCGGCGCGAACCACAAGCACCACACAAACATCCTACACAAAATAAAACATGTGCGGATGAAAATATATAAACACATATCTCACAGAAAAAAGATGCACCACATGGATAAGCAACTGACAACACTGGCTAATCCCTCCCGGTGTTAAAAGCTGAGAGATTCGCCAATATTTCCAATCAGGAACATATCGGAGCCCCTTTAAGCACCCCTTCACGGTATCTCAGCATGACATGGGGTCCTACCACTAGACTACCTATGGTGTGTGAACAAGGTCTGAACAGGTATTAAGCAGCCTACAGCCCCCCAGCTGTAGGCTGCTTAATACCTGTTCAGATTGCTACATGACCATGGTCAGCTCTAGTGGTGCAGGACCCCATGTCATGCTGATCGTGAAGTGCTAAGGCCTAGTTCCTGATTGAGCTATTGGCTCGAACACCAGAGTGAGGGATTAGCCAGTGTTGTCAGTTGCTTATCCATGTGGTGCATCTTTTTTCTGTGAGGTATTATTGATTTAGCAGTAGTCTAGAGCAATTTCTAGAGTTAATGATCATATACTGAATGTTGTGCTCAAGTGCGGTTATAGGTTAATATCTAAAATCCTTGGAAGGCTAGGGTGATTTAGAAGTTAGCCTATAATATTGCAGGTGGTTTAGGATGGTGAAAGGGTAAATGGAGGTCCTCCTAGATAGAAAGTGAGACGGTAAGTTTATTATATTTTGTCTAAATAGGTCCCATATTTATTATAAGGGTCAGAGTGGTGTTTCTCTGATGCTCAACTCCAAATTCCTATCACACAAACGTTGACATAAATGATAACATTTTGGCTAATACAGCTCCCATGGAACTCAATAATAAATCTACATACAAGGAACCCCTCCTAGAGGCCACAGAAAGAATTTTCTCAGTAACCTTGCCTGTACAGCTTGGAGGGGATGTTTTAAGTATTATGAGCTCCACACCTGCGTACATAACACCAGTTGTAATTTCCACCTGTTGCTCATATGTTATCCTACCAACGGTATCTCTATGGTTCTGTATGAACACTGGGTAGCTCAGAATAGCAGAATTTGCATCACACCGTGGCTGAATAATGGTTCATAAAACATTTCTAATGTATACATCCATGTGGCTTATCAAATACAGCAAGTACACACATGCACCGGATAGGTTAGGTACCAATTCTGCTCGGCTATTTTTAGAACTTCCATAAAAATCAAATGTAAAGATCTATGTATGAACAGCAACTTCTCCATTTACAACAGCCATAAAACAGAGTTTGGGGCCTCCATTCTCAATAAATCTGGGTCCAGTTTACCAGATAAATGGCGGTTCCAGAGGTGGGGCCTGCACCTATCAGACATATCATGTGGATACAGTGGAAATAACCCTATAAGCTGACAAATTCACAGGATATGCCATAAATTTATGATCTCCTCTGGGACCATCATTTATCAAGTAAATAGAATCTACTGAACCCCCCCCCCCCCCCCCCACCATTCCCCACTTCCGCTTTTGTCTCAAGTAAAATGGAAAGCGGGACCCACACCTATCATACATATCAACATTGCCAGAGGAATGCCCCAAATCCTCCTGGTAAGACCCACATATGGGTGGGGCTTAGATAAGTCCCACCAACTTTTGGCCCAGGAAAGCCCAACTTTGCAGGGTCTGTCTATGAAAATTACGAACTGCCCCTGGAAATTCAGGATTGTTGGCAACTATGGCAAGCATTTATTGTTAGGCTGGAGGCCCATGTGGGCATTATTTACTCATCTGGTCTCCCTGTTGTCTCAGTGGTGTGGACCCATTTATCCTCCTCTGCCCAGCAATAGCGAATCTTGCTACCAGCATTTTACATGCCTCTTCCTACCGCAGGCTAGGGCCTCCGCTTCCCCGTCAGGTCTCTCAGATCTGTCCCTAGGGCACATGCTTTTTTCGGCTCTTAAAGGGCCAGTGTGCACACCCTAGTCCTCATCAGCCAATGGCTAGTCGCCTCAGGGTACTTTAGGCACTTTCCCCTGGGGGAGTGTGCATGAGCAATAGGTGTCCTAGCATGCCAGTCCCTAAAAAGGTGTAGTGTTCAGGTTGCCCATGTACTGAGTCTGACCAATGCTGCCTGGAGATAGGTCATTAATTTTCTACTTTCTTAATGTAATGCATGTGTCCTTAGCCTTAAAGGGATTTTCCAGAATTTGTATATTGATTGACTTATTCTTGGAATAGGCCATCAATATCCGCTCAATAGGGGTCTGACACACTGCACCCCCGCTGATTAGCTATTCCCAAGTAGCTCCCACACCAGAACCACACAGCTCCACACATGTATTTTCATGCCTTACATTATTAGTGGTGGCAGTAGGGGATTGGCAGCGAGGAGCAGCAGCAGCTGAGGCAGTGGCAGCTGCAACAGCAGCATGATGGAGACAGCAGCAGCCTTTTGGAAGATGATGGTCGGCAGGCCGCAGCAGTGGCATGGTGGAGGCAGCAGCAGCCATACAGAACATGATGGTTGGCAAGTCGCAACAGTGGCATGGGGAGGCAGCAACAACTGCACAGAACATGATGGTTGGCAGGTCGCAGCAGTGGCATGATGAAGGCAACAGCAGCAGCCGTACAGAACATGATGGTTGACAGGCTGCAGCAGGGCATACTGGCGGCAGTGGCATGATGGAGGCAGACAGGCAGCAACAGTGGCAATATGGGGCACTACCAGCAAGGCCAGATTTGTTCATCGGCCTGAGCCGGAGGAGTGTGAAAATCCTCCCTAATCCAGGCTTGGTTCATTTTGACAAAAGTGATGTTTTGGACACTGACAGAGAACAACTTGGGCCGTTTGGTGTCAGCAGGCTCCCCGCAACACTGAAAACTCTCTCCAATGAGACTGGACAAGATAGAAGAAAGAGAGCATGTTTACCAGTTCTGGCCACTCTTCCAGTCTGTTTGCTCAGAAATCCATGGGGTCAGGGAACAGGGTGTATGTAGGCCTTAACTTGGGCATTAAAGCCGGAGATGTTGGGTTGCTGACTGGCCTCAACATGGCATGGCATGTTGAAAAACAGTTCCATCATATAGAGGAGACTGAACTAGGTGCTGCAGCGGCTTCTGCTGCTGGTGGCGATGGGAGGGGGGTGACTGCGGGGGACCGAGAGGGATCTCCCTTTCTGCCATGCTTCTGGCGAGTTGAATACACAGTGTTTCCTGGTCATAACTAAATTTGTCTGCCCTTTAAGAGGGAGGAAAACATTCCCCCATTCTGCCTTGATAGCGAGGGTCTAAAAGCATGGCTATCCAGTAATCATGAAACTGCTTGATGTCACCGATCCACTTGTCACTGCCCAAGAAGCCAGTTCTTTTCACCTCCACCCCCTTACTGAGACGATTAGGTGTCGTGACCAGTGTCACCGTCATCATCAGGGCCGGCTCCAGATTCATGTGGGCCCTTGGGCGATATATCCCAGTGGGACCCCTTCAGGCATTTTTTTACATTTACATGTCCCTCTGTGGCTCCCACACGGTATAATGATCCCACAGTGGCCCTCCATTCAGAATAATAACCCCCAGTCACCCCCATTCAGAATAATGACCCCCAGTCGTCCCCACACTGGGGGTTATACTGTATAGAGGGGGCACTGGGGGTCATTATCCTGTATAGTGGTCACTGGGGTATATTTATTTATATTGAATGAGGGCTCTGGTGTTCATTATACTGTGTAAGGGGCCCTCACAGTATAATGACCCCCAGTGCAGCCCACACAATATAATGACCCTACAGCGGCCCTCCATTTAGAATAACGACCCCCAGTCATCCCGCATTAAGAATAATGACCCCTAGTTGTCCCAACACTGGGGGTTATACTGTATGGAGGGGGCACTGGGGGTCATTATATTGAATGGGGTCTCTGGGCCTCATTATACTAAATGGAGGGTCAATGGGGATCATTATAGTAAATGGATTCACTGGAGGTCATTAGACCGTATAAGGGACCCTCACAGTGTAATGACCCCCCCAGTGGCCCCCTCACATACCTATTCCTGCTTTGACGTTAGAAGGTCCTAATGGTGCATGCTGTTTAGACACCACCATAATGAGAGGCAGAGGAGTTGCACAGGGGCCAGGGGCCATGGATGGACAGGAGGGGGGAACACAGCAAGTAGGTGGAAGGGGCTCTGAGGGGGATTCATATAAGAAGTAGTGGCAGGAGGTCTGTGCAGGGCAGCAATAGGAGACAGGAGCTCTGGATACAGGAAAGGAGACAGCAGGTGCTCCTAAGATAGGACAGGATATGGGGGAGAAGGTGTCATGGAGGCAAACTGCTTAATGAAGCAGTAAAACAAATAGCATGAATCTGCGTGTCTACTGCAACATCCACCAGCACCCGGAAGAGTTCCCTGTCCCACAGACAAAAGGCAGTCACAATGCAGACTCACTACTCACTGACAAACTGTGTTCACGCTTCTACTACTCCAGCCCTGCGATCTTCTCTCCTCACTGTCCTCAGGCAGCACATGTAGAGGGTGCATGTCTGAGTCTCTGCAGCAGCCTCATTTGACTATCAGAGGGCCCTCCAGAAAGGGAACTGCCTAAGTGAAATGACAGCAGCTCCAGCAATGAGTTCTTCCATCTGTATTGATGGAAGTGCTCATAGCAGCTCAGTTGGCCCACCCAAAAGCAGTGGGCCCCGGCAGCTGCCCAACCTTGCCGAGTGCTAGCGCCGGGCCTGGTCATCATCATCATCCTCTTGGTCCTTCAACTCCAACTGCTCTTCCTCTTCTTTAACTGGCAGCACCTCCTCCTCCTTCCACATGGCAGTTTCTCATTATGGGTCCCAAATAGCTACAGCCTGGACAGCAAGATGCATTAGCTGTTCTTAATTCCTTCGTTGTCACCTATTACATGAGCATCAGCATCTCTTCAAAATACATATGAGGGGAATGAGGGACAACTGCAGTATGAATGGCATGAGCTCCCTGACCTTCAAAGAACATGCTCCCTACTTTGGTGGTCTGGTGCATGACCAAATCATTCACAGCTTTCCACTGCTTACAGACGCTCGAGCATGTGAAATGTTGAATTCTAAGGAATTGGAACGTTGCAGATTAAGCCCATTCTGACGCTGCAAGTCCAGGAGAGCGTTCCTCTCCAACTGAGAATGGCTGAAAAGAGCGACCGTCTCCTGGACATTTCTGTATGGGTTGGGTAACACTCCACTTTTACTTGTGGATCACAGGAAAAGGTTCCCACACCAGGATGAGTATATAAGAAATAAGGTTCCTGGACAACACTTGATGCTTCGTGATTTATTAAAGCTTGATATACAATGTGCGTTATGCCAGTTTGTAAACATATAGTTTCAGTGATGTTTCGGCCGTAGCCTTCATCAGGAAACTGGATGAGCCGCACTGTATGTAAAGGAATGGCCACAGTGGCGTGTAGGAGGGCTCTATGGCCCTGTGGGCGGATAAGTCTTTCTGTATTAGGGCAGTATGCCTGTTTGTAGTCCGCCATGCCCACAGACTTATCCGCCCACAGGGCCATAGAGCCCTCCTACACGCCACTGTGGCCATTCCTTTACATACAGTGCGGCTCATCCAGTTTCCTGATGAAGGCTACGGCCGAAACGTCACTGAAACTATATGTTTACAAACTGGCATAACGCACATTGTATATCAAGCTTTAATAAATCACGAAGCATCAAGTGTTGTCCAGGAACCTTATTTCTTATATACGTCTCCTGGACATTGCCGGAACCTTGCCCAAGCCAGTGCATTTTTTAAAAAGGCCATGAACGGAAAGGAGTAGGAGAAGGAGGAACACTGTGACCCATGCCGCCATGGCACAGTGTCGGACTCCAAAGTCACCTCTACCTCATCCAGCTGCGCCTGAGAGCAGGACTGAGCCATCCAATCCACAATCTCATCCTCTTTCTCCTCAATGATAATGTTGTGCCTTTCCGAAGCCAGCAGGGACATCTGCCACCTACTACTACTACTTGTGGCCTGGTGCTGCTACTTCCCACATTCTGGGTTTTCCCACATTTGGGTCTTTTGTTTGGAACCCTTCCGTAGCCTTCACATATTGGAGTCTACCCTGTGTATTTGGGCATTACCCTGTGTATTGGTAATCACAGATATGCTGGTTTGAATATAATCATCAACCCCCGCAAAAAACTGTTTGGAAACGTATGGAGACAGAAAACAAAAATAAATAAATATGTAAGATGACACAGTTCTCACTAATATTGTATATGCTATGCTAGATTGATGGTAGAACATGTACAGTTTTTGCTTATTCCACCACCATCTCTCCCCCCAAAAAAGGACTTCTGTGAAAATGGGGAAAATGTTTTAGTTTTTCCTTGCAGGTAGCTGTTTTGAGGTTTACAGCAGCTGCAGTTGTGCTAGCAGGCACAGACAGCATCCACTTCTCTTTTCTCACTCCCTGGCTGACAGCTTTTCTGCTTGTCCCTATTCTACACACACACTATTCTTCTTCTTTGTAATTCTAGCCTTTCCCTTTGCTGTCCCTGGCAGTATAATAAAAGCTTGATTCATTTCTAACTGTCCCTGAGTCCCTAAGATCATTTTCTTCACAGACATTGCTACACCTAACCACCCTCATTCACAGCCCAGCACAAAATGACGTTCTACTTGTTCTGCTAGGGCACCTCCCTGCCTGCTGCAGCACTGATTGGTTCATCCAGGCTGTCTGTGGGCCTGGGAGCCAATCATGGCAAGCCCTCCCACCACTTTCTCTCAGGGCCTTGTGGGAACTCTTCTTCTTCCTCCCTAGTGCTTTTTCCTGGTGTCATGTGCACTAAAATGGTGCTACGCATAGTTTTACTGGATTTATCCGAAATTAACCTGAAAAGATTCTGATTTTTCTGCTGTCCATAAAAAAAAAAGAAATTCGGACCAAACCCGGTTCAGTCCAAACTAGTTTGTTCATCCTTTTCATTAAATTCTGTGCCCTTTTTTTCTCCATACCTTCGCTCATTGTGGCCAAAGAATACTATTTTAACCTCATCTGTCCTGAACAAACCTTAACCCTAAGAGGCTATCTAATGTCAAAGTTATCTGAGTGCTCAAATCTCATTGGGTTCCTATACCTTTGCAAGGGACTTGTTTGCTTTTTTCACTCTAAAATTGTACAAAACCAAAATAATACACTGACATTGCTTAAAATGTTGAAAAGTGTTTTTCATCTTTAACTTTATGCCTTTTGGAGATCATTTCATCATTCAATTTGCTTAACTGTTCACAGTAACTGTTATTTTGACCAGAGGTGCCCAAACTTTTGCATGCCACTGTAGATTGTCAGTATATGCTTCCTCTCACCATTATATTGACAATGACATTGTCCATTAAGTTACTGTACATATGGTTATGCATCATCATTAGATTCATATAGCTCCAAACACTCTACCCTTACCAGGCGTTAAAAGTAGCAATATTCTTCATATGGTTTCCTAGAATCCTTTGGATATAGAGAGGTCAAGTCATAATAATAGTGCCAGTCAGGATGAACAGGCCAAGGTATCTGAAGGAGCCCAATTGCCACATTACCATGCAAGAAGACAATAATGTATGTGGCACATTGTAGGTGGGCCATATTATATATTCATGGCTCTGCTGGAGCCCGTTCATTCTGGAAAATTATGGTGACAGAATAATCACATCAAAACATTCTTTTAAGATTTTTACTTTTACATATCTTGTGTTGCTTGGACTTCCACAAGAGCTGTTATTTTCTATATACAGACAGGGTCGGACTGGCCCACCGGGGAGCCGGTGAATTCCTCGGTGGGCCCTAGCCTGCACTGTCTAACAGACTAATTTGCAGGAATGTAAGTGCCCTGCCAGCTAATGTATATAGATTATTAGCGTGGCACCCGACCGTCAGGCAGTTTCATGTCATTTGCCTGCTGATCGGGTGTCACGCTGCTGATGTATATACAGTACATTCTCCACTAACTGAATTAGCTTTGGTGGGTCCAGGGAGGAGGAAAGTGCAGCAAGTAAAAGGTTGCGGCCTGTGTTGCTGCAGAGACGTGGCCCATATTCTTTCACTGTGCGCCCCTTCTTGTTGACGGCACACAGACAGGCAGCATCCCAAGCTGCCGGCCCACATTCTACGGTGTCTGCAGAGCGCGGTAGTTGGTTTGTAGCCAGACAGGATGCTGACTGATGAAGGCAGCCAGAGCAGAAGTTTGCCTCTGCACTCCAGTTCAGGAGGTGGGTGGTGGAATGTGAAAGCAACAGTAAGCCATAGTGTCACATGCCAGTCCCCAAGATAAAATAGGTATTTACTGTGGGAAAAAAACTGCAGTAATTTTTAGGTTTTTCTGCCAACTCCCAGCATGTCCTGTCAAATGCAGACCTTCAGGACCTGTTGGAAGTTTTAGTTTTCCATAGTGCAAAATGCTGCACCTTTAGGATCCATTCAGACGTGTTTTGCGGTCCGCAAATTGCAGATATTCAAAACACGGATACCGGCTGTGTGTGTTCCGTATTTTGTGGACCGCACATGGCTGGCCCTGTGATAGAAATGCCTATTCTTGACTGCGATTGTGGACAAGAATGGGACATGCTCAATCTTGTTTGCGGTGTCCCGGAACAGAACGAACGGGTCCGCACCCGTTCCGCAGACCCAGAACTACGGACGTCTGAATGGATCCTTAGAGGGCCTGCACATGAAGCAGATTACATGTTTTTCCACATGGGTTCTCATGCCAACAAACAGCAGCATAATACAGTACCAGCAAAGAGATGAGATCTCATGTACACTTTGCTTTTTTCTTCAATGCCGAAATTGACCTGCTGTGTGGTTTTGAAATTCACAGCTTGTCAATTGTTTGTACAATTTTTTGGGGAGATTTCAACCTTTGCAAAACAAGTGTGCAAATTGTGAGAAAACCGCAGCAAATTTGCCCAAAACATATGCAGTTATGCACAGGTGTGCAGTTTTTCTGTTACCTGTTCATATACCTGTAACCATGTGCAGGAAACACCAAATTTGCACCAAAAACTGCATGTGTTACTTGTGTTTTTTGTTGCAGATTTGCTGCAGATTGCAATGGGTGAAATGTCACACCAACAGTTGACATGACTTCTAAATGCACATGCCAGTTTCTGCACAGAAAGTGTACATGTCTAATCTAGTAGGTTTAATACTGGTAGTGTATTACACTACGGTTTTTCCATATAAAAATACGCACAGAAAAATGGCACATAATCTGCATTATGTGCCTTCACACGTGGCAGACTTTGTGGCTGAAAATTCTGGGACTGGAAATCAGTTCCATTCACCTTAATGGGGCTTGCAGAAATCCATGTGCTCACTGCCCCATTCAAATGAATGGAACTGATTTTTAGTCGGAGAATATTCTGCCACAAAATCTGCACCCTTACATTGCAATAATGATGGTCCCCGATGGTGCATCCAAACCATCATTTGCTGTTGCCAACATCCCATGTAGCAAAAAACAAAAGTCTGTAGGGTATACAAACAAATTAAGAGATTGCCTAGAATCACAAGGCCATTAAGAATCAGCAAGTAGTAAACCTAGATTTGCAAACTGAGCCGACTTCTGGTGTTTGGCCATGCGGCAGCCATTAGGTGGACCAGCGTCCTTACGACCATGGCACCTCTTAGTTAAATATATTATATTGCATTTCCAGTGCATGGTGACAGTGTATGGCCTCTTTCACACGGGCGTCATGTTTGACGCCCGGATAAGAGGCGGGTGCGTTGCGGGAATATGCGCGTTTTTCCCGCGCGGGTGCAAACGTTTGTAACGCGTTTTGCACGCGCGTGAGAAAAAACGCCATGTTTGGTACCCAGACCCGAAGCCGGACTTCATCACTGAAGTCCGGTTTCGGGTCTTCTGGAGAATTTATTATTTCCCCTTATAACATGGTTATAAGGGGGAAATAATAGCATTCTTAATAAAGAATGCATTGTTAAATGAAGAGGAAGGGGTTAAAAATAATAAAAGTTAACTTACCTTAGCCACTTGATCGCGTAGTCGCGATCTCTCCTCTCTTTCCCTGCATCAGCTAAGAACTAAAGGACCTGTGATGACGTCACATCACATGGTCCAATCACATGGTCCATCTTACCATGGTAAGATGGACCATGTGATTGGACCATGTGATTAGACCATGTGATGTGACGTCATCACAGGTCCTGGAGATCTTAGAAGATGCAGGAAAGAGAGGAGAGATCGCGACTGCGATCAAGTGGCTAAGGTAAGTTAACTTTATTATTTTTAACCCTTCCTCTTCATTTAACAATGCATTCTTTATTAAGAATGCTATTATTTCCTTATAACCATGTTATAAGGGGAAATAATAGAGATCGGGTCCCGTTGCTAAGCAACCATGCGGGAAAATCGCAACGCATCCGCGCTTGCTTGCGGATGCTTGCGATTTTCCTGCAGCCCCATTCACTTCTATGGGGCCTGCGTTGCGTGAAAAACGCACAATATAGAGCATGCTGCGATTTTCACGCAACGCAGAAGTGATGCGTGAAAATCACCGCTCATGTGCACAGCCCCATAGAAATGAATGGGTCCGGATTCAGTGCGGGTGCAATGCGTCCTCCTCACGCATTGCACCCGCGCGGAAAACTCACCCGTGTGAAAGGGGGCTATAAAGTAAAACACAAAAATGTATATTTTTTCTATTCCACAAAAAAAATGATAAAAATCAAATTACAGTGCATGCCATAAAAAAGCAGATTTCCTTTCTTTCCCATTCCTTTACAAAAAAAATAATGGGGAGACTGTTCATGACTGGTCCTCTTCCTGAGCTTTTCACGACCAGGCACATTTTCCATTTTATAAAAAAAAAATTATTTACAGTACATACATATTTGACAGCCATAAAGTTTTTTCGTTCGTTACATAAATAATTTTTATTTGTTGGATTTCTTATGACTGTCATGAACATCCCATTCATTTCTTTAGGATCACCGCTAATTAGCGATCCTGGCCACGACAGCTGCTGTGCGGCCAGTGTCACCGTGTAGCCCTGTCCTTATGATATATTCACTTTAATAAACTTTTTCAGTTCCTGGCAAACATTTTCTTCACTTTGGATGTTGTTTAGCCTGATGGACTGGGTAGTTCATTTAGTACCATCCACGCTGCTGACTGTAAATAACCAACAAGTTATCAACTAAAAGCCATGTGTCCGTTGCTTCATGAAAACAATAATTGCTTACCGGTAATTGTTTTTCTCGATACCCATGACGGCACCCATGCGACTAGGACCTCCCATCCAAGACAGGAAACCTGAGGATATAAAAAGATGACACCCCTTCCACACCCCAGTGCTTGGAATTACCGGTGAAGGATGTGATACACAACGACAATGAAAGAATAGAGAGAAAGAAGAAAATAATTCCATCTATATGTATATAAATGTCTATACATATAATGTTTCTTTTCTTTTTTTTTTTTTTTTCCAGGAGGGAATTTTGGGGGTGCCGTCATGGGTATCGAGAAAAACAATTACCGGTAAGCAATTATTGTTTTCCCCTCCCCCATGACGGCACCCATGCGAGAATAAAATATAAATAAAAATTTAGGGAGGGACTACGGCCTCAAGAACCCTCCTCCCAAAGGCCGAATCCTCATTAAGTCTAAGTCGATAATGCTTAAAAAAGGTATGAGGGGTGCTCCAAGTTGCAGCCCTGCAAATTTGACTCAGAGAAGCGTCAGCTCTCTCCGCCCAAGACGTGGCAACCGCTCTTGTTGAATGAGCTACAAATCCCTCAGGAGGAGGGAGACCTGAAGATGAATAGGCTAGAGTAATGGCCTTTTAACCCATCTAGCTAATACTCCCTTAGAGACCTTCCGACCCTTATTTCTACCTTGGTACTGAATTAAGAGGTTTTCATCAATTCTCCAAGATGCCGTGGTTTCTAGGTAGAAAAACAGGCACCTTCTCACGTCGAGACAGTGGAACTTTTCCTCCTTGGCATTGGTAGGATTAGGACAGAATGAGGGAAGAATTATGTCCTGATTCATATGGAACTGGGACACTACCTTAGGACGGAAGGAAGGGATGGGCCTGATAATAACCTTATCCTCCTGGATATTTGTATAAGGCTGGAAAGCAGAGAAAGACTGGATTTCAGAAACCCTTCTGGCTGAAGTGATGGCGATCAGGAAGGCTAGTTTACAGGACAGAATCTCTAACGGGATTTTCTGCAAAGGTTCAAATGGGTGCTGGGTCAGGGCTGTATGGACTACATTTAAATCCCAGGGAGGTAAAAGGGAACGAAGGACCGGGCGAATTCTGGAGGCGGCATTCAAAAATCTTTTGATCCATGGGTGTTCGGCCAGCCTGACATCAAAAAAGTAACTTAGCGCAGCTACCTGAACTTTCAATGTGGAGGCCTTCAAACTTTTATCTAACCCAGCCTGTAAAAACTGAAGCACTTTGGGAATCTCCGGGGAACTCAAAGGATCCGGGGAAGAGCCCAAAAAGTTAGTAAATACGCTCCAAACCTTTAGGTATTTTTTAGCAGTGGATTCTTTCCTACTTTTTAGAAGGGTGGCAACTACTGATTCAGATAACCCTCTCCTCCTCCACATGTACCTTTCAACTTCCATGCTGATAATTTCAGCACCTCTGGATTGGGATGAAGAATTGGCCCCTGGAAGAGAAGGTCCTCTCTCACCGGAATTGTAAGTGGGGGGAGAACCGCCATCCTCTGAACAACCGGAAACCAAGCCCTTTTGGGCCAAAATGGGGCTACCAGGATGATGGATGCCCTCTCCCGCGATAATTTGTTCAGCACCTGAGGAAGTAAACAGAAGGGAGGAAAGGCAAACCCCTCTTCCAGACTCCAATCCTGCACCAAGGCATCTATCCCTGTCGGTCTGTCCCGGGTGTTGAGGGAAAAGAATCTCTCTGTCTTCCTGTTGGAGCGGGATGCAAAAAGATCTATAGAAGGCATTCCAAATACCCGAGTTATCTGCAGGAATGCTTCCTGGTTTAGGCACCACTCCCCCTGTTTGACCTGGGTTCGACTTAGCAAGTCTGCGACCAAGTTGTCCTTTCCCTTTAGATGGACTGCTGATAGGGCGAGATTCCTGTCTTCCGCTATCCGGAAGATTTCTTGGCTCAGGTACAGGAGTGGAGGAACCTTCGTCCCTCCCTGGCGATTGATGTAAGAGACCGTGGTGGAGTTGTCTGAATAAAAGCGAATATTCTGGTTTCTTAAATTGGGAACCGCTTTTGTTAGTGCCATAAGAACTGCCTTCAACTCCTTGAAGTTTGATGATTTGGTTCTGATATCTATGTCCCATCTTCCCTGCCAGCCTCTGTTGACTGTATGAACTCCCCACCCCCAGGGACTGGCATCCGTGGTAATTGTCACCTGATGTTTGGCTGACCATATCTTCCCTACAGAGAGGTGACTGGGATCTAACCACCACCTCAGGGACATTCTGGCTCTGGAGGATAGATGAAAGTTCAGATCTAATGATTCCCTGGCCCCGTCCCAATTGCCTAGTATGTCTGCCTGCAAAAGTCGGGAGTGGTATTGTGCGTAAGGGACTGCCGGGATTGCTGCCGTCATTAGACCCAATACTCTCATGGCCTGACGAAAGGAGCATTGGTAAGCCAGGAAGAGATTCTCTATAACTTCCAGGGTCTTGTTTATCTTCTCTACTGGGAGAAAGCATCTCTGAAGGCAGGAGTCCAGCCGGATCCCTAAAAATACACAGGTCTGAGACGGGACGAGTGAGGATTTTTCCCAATTCAGTATCCATCCCAAAGATTGCAGTGTCTCGCAAACTTCCACAATATCTTTCTCTAATTGGCTCTTGGACTGTGAAAATATTAGGAAGTCGTCCAAGTAGGGAATTAGGGAGATGTCCCTTAACCTTAGGTGAGCTGCTACTTCTGCTATGATCTTGGTAAATACTCTGGGGGCCTGGGAGATCCCGAATGGAAGGGCCCTGTACTGCAGATGTAACCATCTCCCTTGTACAAAGACTGCCGTTCTGAGAAATCTTTGAGACTTCTGATGGATCGGAACATGATAATAAGCGTCCCGTAAGTCCAGGGTTGCCATCCAACACCCCTGGGAGAGGAGGTTTATTGTAGATTTCAGGGTCTCCATTCTGAATCGTTTGTATTTTAGACTTTTGTTCAGGGATTTTAGATTCAGAATGACCCTGAAGGTTCCGTTTGGCTTTGTAACGAGAAACAGAGGAGAGTAGAACCCCTTGCCCTGTTCTGATTCGGGCACTATGGTGACCACGTCTTTCTGTAAAAGGAAAACACCTCTAATTCTAGAGCTTCGGCCCTGCTTGAATCTGAGGGAAAAGGGGTTAGAGTAAAAAATTCTCCGGCACATTTTGAAATTCTATTCTGAAACCGTTTTTTATTGTATTTTGTACCCAGGGATTCGTAGAAATCTGGATCCATTGTGCCAGAAAGGAGGAAAGTCTTCCCCCCACCGGGCTCCTGGCGTCACTGGGACTTCTCCTTTCCTTGCTTGTCACCGGTCTTGAAAAGGAAACCCCCCGACTTCTTGGGAAATCTGTCTCTGTCCCCTTTATCACACTGTCTGTTTCTCTGTCCTCTGAATCTGGACTGACGGCCACGAAAAAGGGTCCTCTTTTTGGGCGTGGGGAATTTCTTTTTGTCGTCCGAGGCTTTTTCCAGGATTTCATCTAAGGAAGATCCAAAGAGTCTATGCCCCTCACAGGGAAGGGAACACAGATGAGCCTTGGACCCCTGGTCCCCCTTCCAAGATCTGAGCCATACCGTGCGTCTAGCTGCGTTGGAAAGAGCAGCCGCCCTGGCAGAAAATCTGACCACGTCAGAGGAGGCGTCAGCCAGAAAATCAGCCGCTCTATGGAAGGTGGGAAAGGATGCCAAGAGTTCGTCTCTGGGGGTTTTATCTTTAATATGAGCTTCTAATTGGGAGAGCCATATTTTTAGAGACCTGGAGACCCAAGAAGCTGCTATGGCGGGTCTAAAACTGGTAGAAGCAGATTCCCATGACCTTCTCAGGTATACGTCCGCTTTCCTATCTAGAGGATCACTAAGGCCACCTAGATCATCAAATGGAAGATCCGCCCTTTTTGCAAACTTTGCAACAGGAGCGTCCACTAGGGGCGCTTTATCCCAGATATTAGCCACCGAATCTTCGAAAGGATATTTCTTCTTTACCGAATTAGGAACATAAAACTTCCTGTCCGGGTTCTTCCATTCCTTATTAATAAGGCCCTCAATATTCTTATGAATAGGGAAAGCCCTATGTCGTCTAGGACCCAAGCCTTCAAAAGCTTGATCCGCAATAGACTTTGTTTCCTTTACCTCCTCCAACTGCATAGTCATTTTAACCGCTTTTAGTAAAGGCTCAACATTTTCTAATGGGAACAACGACCTCCCTCCTGCTTCATTTTCGGATGAGGAAACGTCCGAGGAGAGTTCACTGGACTCCCCCTGATCCTCAGAGTCCGCATCTGATTCAGAAACTTCTACCTCCAGACTTTTAGATGGACCCTTACGCTTCAGCGATTTTAAGGAGGATTTTACTTCTGATTTTACCAGAGTACGAATGGTCTTAGAAAGGCTCTGGCACTCTTGCATAATTATTTTGTCTATGCATGACTGACACAGGGCTTTAGCGTAGGAGGAGGGCAACGGGCATTTACAACTACCGCACTCCTTATGCTTGGATTTCCCCGAGGCTTTTTTAGTGACCTTAGGAGCCTACAGAATAAACACACAACATAAAGCCACCATTAGAGTTTTAGCAGAAACGATACAACTCACCCACTTGGTGGTATCCCCATCCTCAGGACAGTACCGGACTGGAAGGCCTGGAGGAGTCATTGGGGTTAGCGCGGCCTGTGTCCGCAGGTTCAGACATGCTGCAAAAATCCTCCTGGCGGAATGGATCCCTGGCTTCACAATCGGCCAGTGACTTCTGGGCTGGCTGTCCCTCCTGTGCCGCCATATTTATAACGCGCCTTGGCCTGCCCCCTGCGCAGAAATTCAAATCTGCCGCCTAATCTCCCTCTCCCGGGTTCCTGACGCCACCGGAAGTGACGTTCCGGATGTTGATATACTTTGATATAGTCTAACAGTGCACAATTTAATTCGGTTTTGCCCACTGTATTGTGTACTAAAATCACACGGTCAAGTGCATGAGACTGAAAACATTTCCATTTATGGTAACTGTACGGTGGGCCCCCAGAATCAATTCCACTGGTGGGCCCAAGGCACCCCAGTCCGATACTGTATACAGAGATATGAGATTTTCTCATTTCCCTTAGGTCACCTGCACTCCTACATGAGCCTCTGCTGTGGAAGATGATAAGTGCTTTGCATTGTGTTTATGATAAATTCAGGTTACACTGTACAGCTGCACAACTGCATTCCTGCTCCTTCAACTAATTGAATTGTGTATAAATGAGTTGGAGTAGGGGTTATCGAATTTCTGCACCACATCCACATATTTCTGATTGCGGGTTTTGGCGCGGATTAGATGCAGTTTTGCCGCAGATCTCACTCTTAATTGGAAAAGGGTGAAATCCACAGTTAAAACTGCAAACATAATTGGCATGCTGTGGATTTGGAAATCAGCATGGCAGGTCAATTTCTGCACAGAAAAAATCCGCAAAGTGTGCATGAGAATTTTGTAATCTCATACACTTTGCTGGTACCGTATTCTGCTACATGTGCAGATGGCCTTATATTGGATCTGCTGCCTTGGGCCTCTTGCACACAAACGTTTTTTTTTACGAGTGTACGGGCCGTTTTTTTATGTTCCGTATACGATCTGTATTTGGACCCATTCATTTCAATGGGTCCCCCAAAAAAACGGAAGTGTTGCCCTGTGCATTCTGTTTCCGTATTTCCGTTTTTCCGTTCCATTAAAAGATAGAACTTGTCCTATTCTTGTCCGTATCACGGACAAGGATAGTACTGTTCTATTTGGGGCCAGATGTTCCGTTCCGCAAAAAACGGAATGCACACGGATGTCATCCATTTTTTTTGCGGATCCGTTTATTGCGGACCGCAAGACCATACGGTCGTGTGCAATAGGCCTTGATCTGCTGATTGTCACAAGTCCAGCTCCCGAAATCTCTTGCAGATTTTTGCCCCCTGCAGTGGAAATGTGGAATTACTTGCCAGCTATTCAAATGAATGGCTGCCGTTTTATTCATTAGATGTCTACAGTCCATTGCAAGCCACTGCAAACATTTGATTATTAAAGGGGTTGTCTGCTTTTATAACAATAGATGCAATCAAATATACGAAATCTTATAATAATAATAATAATGATAAAGTGTTATCATCTGTATTTGACCTTTTCCCTTGGTTATAATAAATGTGTCCAAGTCACCAACTGATACAACGTGATGTATAATAAACCGTAGCCTATATTAACAGGTTCACAGAGTACAGCTGGAAGGGATTTAGTATTCTTCCTGCTGCCCTCATTACATTAAATATGCTAACCCAAAGCAGTTAGTCACAAGAAAAATCAATCTTAGGGATACTCCTGGGCCTGCTTGGCAGACATCCTTGATTTATTTTATTCAGTTTCTCTTAGAAGCAAAAAGTATTTTAATCCTAACAGTTAAGAAAAGTTCCGACAAATACAACTTAATAGTAAAGAAATTCAGTTATAATTACATAGCCTCCAACACTGCACAGGGACAATCGGTAAGTCTAACTACTTCATTTGGTACAGTTACATTCACACAACAGTAAAAAAAAACAGCCATTAAAAAACTAACTCACTGTCAGTTTTTCATGGCCATTCTGCATCCATGTGTGCATCCATTTTCTGGCGTTTGTCCTTTTTTAACGTCCACTTTGCATCCACTTTACATGGCTATTAATAATGGCCATGAAAAACATGAATTTTAAGCCTCATGCACACGAACGCAAAACGGACAAGAATAGGGCATGTTCTATTTTTTTTGCGGGCACACGGAACGGAGCCATTCAATTGAAGTGAATGGGTCCGCGGCCGAGCCACAAAATATGCGGCTCGGACACGGACCACAACAACGGTAGTGTGCATGAGGCCTTATTGTTTATTTTTTAGCATCCCAACCCCTTTAGTGCCCTAAGTACACCCCTACAGTGCACCCAGTATCCATAATGGCCCTCTGTAGTGCCTCCAATGTCAACTTTTCACCCCTATAGTAGCCTCATTATAGATATGGCATATGGTCCCCCCCCTCCACGGTGCTCCCTGTATATAAAATGCCCCCCAATAGTGCCAGCCTTTATATAAAGTCCCCTGAATTGTAAATCCTGTATACAAAATGACCCCCAAGAGTTCCAGCTGAATAGATAAGGCCCCCCATAGTGGTACCAAATTTCCTGGCATAAATGATGATCAGGGGCTGGAGTAAATTTCAAACTAGGCATTTGGAATTCCAGAGGATGCGCCTATTTTATGATGAGGCCTGCATCCTCCTGCTTTGCAGGGGATATCAATGACTGGTATTTCACAGTGTCCATTATGTAGGGCAATAAATATTAGATGGAAAGGGTTGTCCAGCCTTTTTCAAGTGATGTCCTATCCTCAGCAGAGGCATCACTGGATCCTCATGATGGCAATACAGTTGAATTACTGAGGCGTGCTACGGGAGCCATTGCCTACTCATTTTCATAGGCCACAGGCCACTAGGAATCATTAAAAGAATTATTACTATTGGTAGGATTTTTCGCACTGTTATTTCTATGGGGGCATTGGGGAGCACAGTGAGAACAGTATTGGGAGTAGCAGCAGGATAACACTGTTGGGCACCAGGAGGAGGAGGATGAAAAGTAAGGAACCTAAGATATTTGATATTTGTCTGGCAAACTCTACAGAAACAAGCTGGGGTTGAAAGAAGCCGTCATGTGTTGTCTGGGCCAAATGCAAAAATAGTGTCTACATCAAAGGAGATGTCACTGGATACGAGAGGTATGTGGTGGTGTATTTTCCTGAACAATTATTCCTTTTGCACTGGGGCCGGGGAGTTAGGATTTGGGCCCTGAATCTTTCGAGGCCCTAGCAACGCCTTAGGCCCTCTCTAATGATCGGCAGGGGTTCTGTATACATCTGTCACCAGAAGTTGCAATGGAGCTACAGAGCACTATTCACATTGTAGTGGACAGTGCTCATCACTGCAGCTCTGCTCCCATGTACTTCTGGCCCCAACAGAGAAGCACAGAACAGCTCATTAGCGGAGGATAGACCATCCCTTCAGAAAGCCTGGACAGTCCCCTTAATGCCTGATATTGATATCATTAATGTCAATAATGATAAGCAAACAATAGGTTTTTAATCTTTACCTTATTTCAAGTTAAAAAGGTAAAAAGTATTAGTGAATTTATGTTTCTCATATAAAACTATTTGGTACGTAACACTAATATTGAAAGTCACCAGAACTGTAGTGTCTCTGCTCAACGAGCTCCGCGTCCCAAGAGTCGTCTCAAGGCATTAAGAGTGCAGCACAAGTCAGAGAAACACAAACAATTAAATTTCCGCAGTAAGACCTCTTGAAACTGCAGATTCCAAGTTATATATAGTCCTAGATTAAATTCTAGACATTTTGGATAAAAGTCTCCCCTACTTCAGTCCTTCTTCGTTATGGTGTGTCAATCTATCATTTTTTATTCTCATATTTGGGGTGTACCCATTTACTGTTATATTTATTTGGGGGCTATCAGCCGTAGGGGGGGGGGCAGTTTTTATTTAGGAGAAACTAATGCCCTTCAATTATCTAGGTCAGATTTGTTGAATTGACGTCTATCGTATAACACCCCCAGCCCCTCATAGTGTATAGCGTATAACACTCCGCAGTATACAGTGTAATACCTCACAGTATACATTATATGACACCACCCAGTATACAGTACCCCACAGTATGCAATACATAGTATGCAGCACCCCACAGTATGCAGTATAGCACCCTATAGTATACAGCACCCCACAGTATGCAGTATAGCACCCTATAGTATACAGTACCCCACAATATGCAGTAAAGCACCCTATAGTATACATCACCCCACTGTATGCAATATATAGTATAGCACCCCACAGTATACAGTATATAGTACCTCACAGTATGCAATACATAGTATAACACCCCACAGTATACAGTAGAACAGTATAGCACCCCACAGTATACAGTATAAAGCACCCCACAGTATACAGCACCCCACAGTATATAGTATCCCACAGTATGCGATACATAGTATAACACCCCACAGTATACAGTATAGCACCTCACAGTATACAATATACAGAACCCCACAGTATACAGCATCCCACAGTATACAGTACAGCAGTATAGCACTCCACAATATACAGCACACCACAGTATACAGTAGAGCAGTATAGCACCCGACAGTATACAGCACCCCACACTATACAGCACCCCACAGTATACAGTAGAGCAGTATAGCACCCCACACTATACAGCACACCATGCTATAAAGCACCCCACACTATACAGTAACTTGCAGTATAATAGCATAACAGCCCTTATCACCTTTTTCTGATGTAATCTTCACAAAAAAAAGCTCCACAATTATGTCAAACTTCTCCCAGAATCATCTCATAAATTTCTCCTGTACATCGCCCGCAGCCTGGGCCTCTCTACCACAACATATCAGACTCTCGCCCACCATGGGAACCTTCAAAAGAAACCTGAAAACCCATCTCTTCAGAAAAGCCTACAACCTACAGTAACCTTGTTGCTACTAAACTGCCATATGAGCAGCTTCTAGCCTCACCCACTGTATCCATCCCCCATCCCTTGTAGATTGTAAGCCCTCGCAGGCAGGGTCCTCTCTCCTTCTGTACCAGTTTGCCATTTGTGTTGTTCATGCTTATTGTACTTGTTTTGTTATATGTATGTATATTCGTTTTCATATGTACAGTGCCGTGGAATAAATGGTGCTTTAATAATACCTGTAAATAATGATAATATGTAGCCCAAGTCTTTTTTTTAACTTAGGATGAACAGAGAACGCCATTCTCTGACTGAACTCATGTTTTTTGTCTGCTGAGGAAGAGAACAGGAGCCTGAAACGCATGCAGCGTTTTTTATTTATTTATCCCTACTGTATGGCTAATATTCTACATTGTTTACAGATACAAGTTCCAGGATTATATCTACCACTTGCTAATTTACCTAAGCATTTTGTGACCATCCATACTCTGGTGTGAAGTGTTTGCTACTTGAATTTTACACTTAGAGTGCTACCTATACCAGGTCTGAGGAACTATACAGCTCAGCAAGCTAAAGGAAACTCCAGTCCAGTACAGTATGTTGAACTCTTTAGTCTCTATGTGTTGAAATGACTCTGGGCATGCAGAGCTCATTGAGCAGAGATGCTACAGTTTTGCTGGCTACTTACAATTTAACTGGTGAGCTGCCAAATATCTTCATATGAGAAACATAACTCAAATTCACTAATACTTTTTACCTTTTAACTGGAGACCATTTATACATTGAGGAAGCGAACGACATGGATTGAAAAACCTAATGTTTGCTGATGGTCAAGGCCCAGATAGCTGTATGCAGTACTTCGCATGTTATCCCAAATTTTGCAGATAACATGCGGACCCATTCACTTCTATGGAGTCTAAAAAGATGTGGACAGCATCTGTGTTTCCGTACCACGGCTCCGCAAAACCAAACTTCAATGTCCTATAGTTGTCTGGGAATCACTGAGAAAAAACTTATAGAAAACAGGGTGTATGAACTGAGGAATCACTGAGTAAATATAGCCCTATTAAAACTTAGCATTTATTATTATCAGATAAAATGATGACATAAATTTTCCTACAGAAAATAAAATGAAACAACTTGTTTCCCCTAACTCAATAATTGGTTCATCAGGGGACCTATAAAAATATAGTACAATGGCAACATTTTCTCACAAAAAATAAAATGAAACAACGAGTTTCCCCTAACTCAATAATTGGTTCATCATCATGTCTAGCCCAATAGATGGTATGACCTCCTATAGTTGTCTGGTAAAAACGTTCTGTGGACCCATACAAGTCTATGGGTCCGCAAAAATGCAGATTACTACGAAAGTCTTTCCGTATGTAATCCTCATTTTTGAGGATCCATGTCCGCGATTTTATTGACCTTGCCCCAAATAAAAATGTATACTTCATCAGACTATCAAGTCTAGACAAAATCCGACAGAAAAGATCTATATTGTCAGTTGGCAGACATGGCTGAGAAGTAGAGCGTATGATTGTACTCATCCAGCAGAAAGTGGAGTTGTGGGACACCCATTCTGAACTGTACCATGACCGTGCCCGTAAGGATAGGTCATGGGCAGAAGTTGCAGAAAAACTGATACCTGATGAGTGGGCAAAGGGAGATTCAAAAGTACATAAAGTGCTTGGTAAGTAAATTTTATTTTATATTTCTTTATGATATTGTTTTCCATGAAGTTGGGTGTGTCTAGCATGTGCAGGATGCCTAGCTTGTAGTTTGCAAACTTCTCTGAGCATCCCACTCTCATTTTCTAAGTGCACGGGCAACATGTACATTATTTGTTCTCACTTTATTTATTTTTTTACATATTAAATCTAATATATAAAGCTGAGTGCATGTATGTGTTTGCGTAAGTATGTATGTCCGCAAAAGGAATCCACACATTTGCTTTTTCAATCATGAAATTTGGCACACAGGTACATCAGGTGTCTGGGAAGGTTTTAGACCGGGTCTCAGCTTTCTAGCACGTACCATTCTATGGCACATCACATAAACTACATTTAGCCAATAGAAGCCTGCAGGTCTTTCTCTTCATATCCTAACTTCATATCCCAACTGCCATACATACGGTCACATGTCCCTTATCAGCCAATAGAAGCTCGCAGGTCCTTAGTCTCCACATACACACAGTTTTACTTCAGGTTTCCATACCAACCTAGCCATGTTTCTTCACTGCTGTAGGTCAGCTTTAGGCTAGGGGTACACGACGACATGTGTTGAGCAGCAATAAGTCGCATGACACATATGGCACAACTACACTGCTACATGTGCTACATTGAAGTCGCACCAATGTCGCGCGACAGTTTTTATAATGATAGTCTAAGGTGTTGCACTGCGACATGTGACATGCTGGACTGTGATGCGACAGTTGCAGAAAATGCCATCTTGGATGGATTTTTTTGCAGCTGTCGTATCGCAGTCGCAGCATGTCAAATGTCACAGTGCGACACCATAGCCTATCATTTAGCCTATCATTATAAAAATTGTTGAGACAAAATGTGGCGCGACACGTGTCGTCGTGTAGCCCTAGCATTAAAGGGGCAGGGCGTTTTGGAGGTCACTCTTAAAGGAGCAGGCACTGTGGAGGTCACTGTTAAAGAGGCATTCACTGTGGATGTTACTGTTAAGGGGGCAGGCCGCTCTGGAAGTCACTGTTAAAGGGGTGGACACTGTGGAGGTCACTGTTAAGGGGGCAGGGGCCAGTATTTTAGGGGCAACTGCTGTAGAGGTCACTGTTAAGGCAGCAGGGTACTGTGAGGTCACTGTTAAGACAACGGGGTACTGTGGAGGTCACTGTTAAAGGGGCGGGCCCCTAAAGAGGTCACTGTCAAGAGAGTGTGGTGCTGCGAAATTAACTGTTAAATGGATGGGCTGCTGTGAAGATCAAAGGTAAGGGGATGGGCTGCTGTGGAGGTCCCATTTTAAAGTGGCAGGGCACTGTGGGGTCAGTGTTAAGGGGTGGGGGCTGTGGCGTTCACTGTTAAAGGGGCGGGGTGCTGTAGAGGTTACTATTATGGGGGATACTGTTGATATCTTTTAACGACACACACAAACATAAAATGAAATTGATGAAATATACCTGTGCAAAGCCAGGTCCTCCTGCTAGTATAAAATAGAAAAAGACACCAGAGAAAACGTCCGAAATACAAGTTCCGTATTTTTGCGTACAAACGGAAAACTTGAGATCCGCATTTTTGCGCAAAAATACATACCGCCGTCTGAATGGGTCTTTATTGACATTTATTACATCAATATCAGGAATTGTCTGTGAAAGTTCTCTTTCATCCAAGTCATGGTGTATCAGTGGTAATAAGTCAGAGACACTGGACTTTTATTTTCTCCTAAAGATGTTTCGCTCTTTCTCGAATATAAAGTCAGTTGGGAAAGTCAATTAATCAAATCAGGTAACTAGCAAAACATCTTCAAGAGAAAAGTCCAGTTGCTCTGATTTATTACTACTGAAATATCAGGAATTAATCTCATCTATATTGCCCTATATTTTGGACACTATGGCCCAGATTTACCAATGTGTCTGCAGCAAAAAACTGGCAGTAAATTTGTGCAATTTGGCTCATTTATGATTTCTACCCTTTTTTCTGAGGGGGACAGGGTTTCGCAGGAAGGGCGGAGCTTCACACAGAGTGGCAGGGCATTAAAATGTTCCATTTTGTGCAAAAATTGTTCCACAATTCTAATGTAAAAATTTGTCTCGAAGTAAGCCAACCAATAGTTGGTATAGAGTCAGAGAAAGGTGTCTACCCTGAAGGAGATGTGGATATCATTCTTAACCAGCAAATATGGCTCCCGTATACTCCAGCTCTTAGACAACGCCTTATCTTCTCCAAAGCACGAAGGTTCCATCCTACCCAAGAGGATCCGCCTCATTGATGTGTCATATACGATGTATGCTGCACTGCTGTTAGTGAGAAGCCATTACAAGATTACACTTGTAGTTAGATATTTACATAGTTCACATACCAAAGTTAGTAAAACAACGCACAATGCGCAGATGCTAAGTGTTATCTCTTTTCTTATTATTGTATTCTCGCCAATGGAATAATGCCAATAGCCTCAGGGGGGATGCCCCCTCTGATGTACTTATAAACTGCTTCACTTCCTTGAATAAATAAGAAATTGCTTTGAACCTACTGTGTGTCAGTGTTATTTCTTCCATGCACGTAAAATCCTTGGATTACTACTAATTTGGAGCAGTAGAGCAAACATAATTAGCCCTGATTGAGGGCCTCTTCAACAACCTCTACACCACATTCATCATGTAGCCTGAGATAAATCTGGTGGAGGTCTAGACATCCTGTCAATGTTTACCCATATTTATGAGCCTTTGTCTTATAATTAGAGATGAGCGAACTTCATATTTTGAAGTTCGTGTTGTGGTATTTACAGAATTGCGTTGTGGATTCCGTTACCACGGACCATAACGCAATTCCATGACGGAATGCATAACGGAATACCTTTAGAGGCATTCCGTTATTCATTCCTTCATAATATAACAATTACGTGGCCAAATAACTAAGGTCCAAGTCAGATTATATTCACGGTACTTAATATTGTTAATATTAAGTTGCTGCTGCCACAAGCGGGAGACGCCATGCTACTGCCACATGCAGAGCGGGCCTGTATCTTGCAGATCTAACAACTGCCGATGCCGCAGCCACACGCTTAAGACGGGAGGGGACGCTATCATAAACGGACAGTCTAAAATTGATCACTACATATCTGACAGCTAAGTTGACCATTTCTCTCTTTATGGCTTGATTATAGACCGTTACTGTATATTTATAACGACAGAGCTAGCGGCTGCACCCTGCTTGGTGGTCGATGGAACGGGGTGCTCACCCTATAAAATCTTCACCCAAGATTGAGTTCAAAAAAGCCAAAAAATAACTAAATTAGGGGGCACACCCACTATCTGGAGGAGCAGTCAATACACTTGATTAATATAATTCACAGCAATTTTAATAATAGATTCAGTCGAACATAGAAATTTAAACCTAAAAATGAACCACTAGTACACCCTAGATACAAAACAATCAAAAATTAAAAACAATCAAATGGCAGTAGTTAGCACGGGATAAGGTGGGTAGCGACCTATAGAGTCCCACTGCTTGGTAATAGTGCGTGTCGCTGTATCTAGGGTGTACTAGTGGTTCATTTTTAGGTTAAAATTTCTATGTTCGACTGAATCTATTATTAAAATTGCTGTGAATTATATTAATCAAGTGTATTGACTGCTCCTCCAGATAGTGGGTGTGCCCCCTAATTTAGTTATTTTTTGGTTACTGTATATTTGTTCACTGGCAGTGAGGTCTTGTAATCTGGTGAGATTTTTAATATTGGTGATTGTAGCCAGGTGGTATGTATTGTATCCTGGCTCTGACATTTCAGATATTGGTCCCCTGATGAATCGGTTGAGTACTGAGGAAACTAGTTGGACCTTTTTTTTGGGACTTGTTTGGTAATGGGTTTCACAATTTTTCCTCTCTAATCACACTGTCAAGCGAAGCTGGGCAGCTACTATCCCCCTAAAGAAGGAAATCTAAATGGACACTAGAAAGCCTGGAGGAGGCAGTGACAGGGTACAATAGGGTCAGCGACCCAGCATTTGTGTCCTCTGTTATTGCTATCCAGTGGCTTTCTTTATCATTGTATCCCATTGTGGAGTGTGTGGTAAACAGAGATAATATTTTAATAGAGGCCCATTTATTTTAACAGACATATATTGAAAGTTATGTTTTAATAGGAAATGGTGCATTTAAGTAATTGTGAATTCCTTTATAATAGAAGTCTATGGCCTGCATAACGGATCTGTCCGGTTTCCGTTATGCAGGAGAGGACTCCAGCAGAACGAAAACCGGACGGATCCGTTATGCTGGATCACCATAGACTTCTATTATGACGGTAACAGAATTCATAATGCAATTCAGCATATACCACAACTCGAACACGAACTCGAACTTCAAAATATGACTTTCGCTCATCCCTACTTATAATGTATTGAAGACCCATTAAAACCTCTTCTGGAGTGCTACAAATTACCACTGACATAATTCTTCCCAATTAATAACTGAATTAAAATCTTTACAGCCCAATTTTTGGTTCCTTACTATAGATGTATCTGTGCTATTTACTAATATTCACCATGATTTGGGAGTGGAATATTACCTTTATAATGATCCTCAACTTTCTATAATGCAATCAGAAGTTTTTTTTAAGGTATTCATTTTATTCTCAAACAACTGTTTTTCATTAAAGGACCTGATTTATAATGATTGACCCAAGTTTTGTGAATCTTTTCTTGTGATGATTTTAGTCCAAAGTCATTGCGCAGTCCCCCTTCTATGACAAATATTTATTTGTTGTCTTGACCCTGTAAATTACTGTACATGAGCAGGACAGCTTTAACTATATGGTGTTGCATAAATACACATAGATCCATTGTGAAAAATGGCAAACAGACACACAGGACTCTTTCACAGCATATTGAAATCAGTCAGTATTCTGGCTCCAGTACGCATGGATTCCAGGTGATATATCATCCAGATTGTTATCAGTATTTGTTCAGTAATTCACCCAGATTTACATTCATGTTTTTTCCTTCCTGGATTTTTACTGCACTCCCATAGACTATAATGGCCATATTGAGAAGCAAATACTCACAAAACAAGGAAAAATACACACTCATTTAAATAGCCCTATTCATTAACATTAGAAGCGGATTCCGATACATAAAAAATGTGCCATATACACATTGCAAATACGCCCGTGTGAAAGAGGCCATAATGTCTCCAGATACTTCCTTTATACAATACGGGTACGGCCACAGGGTCAGGTTTCTGCATGCAGTTTTGGAAGCCAGAACCAGGAGTGAATTGAAAAAAGAAGTGTTGTATCTGTCCTTTATACTTTCTCTACTTTTACGATCCACTCCTGATTTTGGCTTCCAAAACAGCATCATTAATTATTATAAAATATTTTATCTGATTATTCACCCCTTTTTTCATGTATTTTTGTTTTTTCCCTGACTTTGATTCATTCAGCTAATTTAAGGTGTGTATCTGTGAAAGGAGGCCGTACACCTCCAAAAACGCAGTTTCTACTAGGTCTGTTTTATTCACATTTGCTTATTTCATTCTATTTAATACATTTTATTAGTTTGGAACAGCACCCTATCCAGGACAATGGGTAGGCAAAGGTATACGTCTGCCTAAAGGGGAACAATTTTAGAGCAAAAAAAAATTTCTAATTGTAACGAATGGGCGCATTCCTTTGTTGAAGTGCTCATTAGTACAGTAAGACCAGGGAGTGGTGAGTATAGCGCCACTAGCACAGGTATTACTCACAGCTCCTGATTCTCCAGGCTCTGACTCTGCACTGGGTCCTGACAGTGTAAAGCTTTAGGACTTGTGTGTGTAGGAAAGCACTATGAGCTGACGCTGTATGATGTCAGGACCTGATGCAGCAAAGGCACCAAGATTAGCGGCAGTGCCAGGAGCACAAGGGGAGAGGTTTTGGTTGTTTTTTTTGTCTGGTCTGAGGTCTACTTTATTTGGGGTCTGATCTGGGTCTCTATGTATTTGGTTGCTGGTCTTTACAAATTTGGGGTTTAATTAGAGGTCTATAAATTTGGGGGCTAATCTGGGGTCTTTATGAATTGGGATATACACAAATGGGGGATGATCTGGGGTCTGAATGAATTTGGGGTAGATTTGATGTCTAATCTGGGGTCTGTATAAACTTGGGGTTTGGTCTGGCTTATTTGGTGTCTAAATGAATCTGGGGTCTGTCAGAATATGTGGGATGTTAGTCTGTGTCAATTTTGGAGTCGGTCTGGAGATTTGTATTAATTTTGGGGTCTGGAGGTCTGTATTAATTTTGGGATTCTATATTAATTTTGGAGTCTGTCTGGTGGTCTGTATTAATTTTAGAGTATATATAAATTCCCGGGTCTCATCTGGGGTCTGAATTAAGAAGAAGAGGTTGGTCAACTGTGCGAGAAGTAACCACATCCCACAGTGGACAGTTGTGGGCGTGTACAGAAACTTGTTCAAAAGAGGTGCAGAGCATAGTCTGATGTTAGGCGTCCGCCCTGTTAGTTGCACAAAAAGAGAAGTTTTACACCCTATGCCTGGATGCTTATTTTACTTTCTGAAAAGTGAAGTAAGAAAAACCTACTTGCAAAGACACAGCTGCTGGGATTTGTTGTTCCGCTGTTCGTTGGAGGTTGCTCCTCTCCCATGCACCGTGCACTTTGGAGTGCTGCCCGGTTTCCTCCTTCATTGTGAGGAAGACACCTTTATAGAGACACTTTAGTCTATCAGCTACCCATGAAGCCATGAAACCGGTAACATCTGCGTAAATGTCATTTTGTGTACAAACTGCTAGTCCAATGCAGAAATTTCCTGATCTCTTTGCTTCCGATTTCTTCAGTCAAGAACTGTTCTTCTGCACAATCACCTTCTAATTGCTTCCCGCAATACTACACTAGTATTGACGTCATGAACCAGGACCCTACCTTGCACCTTAAAACCTTCAGCTTCAAGGGAACCTCAACCGTCATCAGGCAGGAGAACGCCAGAACCAGAGAGTGCCTTGAATACACATTTAAGCAGGTTGGTCAACTGTGCGAGAAGTAACCACATCCCACAGTGGACAGTTGTGGGCGTGTACTGTTAGTACAGAAACTTGTTCAAAAGTGGTGCAGAGCATAGTCTGATGTTAGACGACTAACATCACTGCACAAATCCAGGGAGCATCAGAGCCATGAATACTACTTCTCTCATCCAGTCACACACTCACACACACCTCTGTGACATGCTGCACGTGGAGGGGGCGATTTATCATAGACCAGCTTTTTATGTCGGTCTATGATATCCCCTGCACTGCTGGAGGATGCAGCTAATTTATGATGAGGAGCAGGTCTCATTATAAATTAGGCACATCCTCTTGCAGTTTGTGCGCCTAAACAGAAATATACTGCAGCTCGGAGATGTCATAGTTTTCTGTCTTCATTTATGCCAGAAAACTGGTGTAAATGAAGATACAGATGTAGAGTTAACACAAATGCTTAACTAGATGCGTTAACTAAACTAGTTGTGGTAAGTTAACACCTTCAATTGCTTTTCAACGCCTTTTGTTACAGGATTTCACGATGAGTTAAGAAATTTGAGTTAGGAGTTTAAGTGTTAACTCTACTACATCTTTAGATGTGTCAGGTCCACCCCCTCCCACCCTCTCCACACCCCCTTTTCAGAAAGTGTTGAGGGCGAAAAAATGTTGCAAGTATCGATTAAAAAGTCGCAAACACAGAGTTTGCGACTTTTTTTTACGCCAGAAGACTGGCACAGGGAGATGTAAAATCTCACCCAAAGTCTAAAAAGTTCTGTCAAATATCTAATTAGTTTATGTGTAATTAGTCTGTGAAGTCAAATTGATTGTAAACAAACATTGTGTGACGCATTGCACCATTAACTAATAAATTCACCATCAGACTTGGGAGTAATTAAGCAAATAGTCAATTCAGTTATAGTACTTTCAGGAAATTAAAGTGAGCAGAAAATTGATTGCTGTGGGTCAGCTGATTTTAGATTAAATTTTACTCTGATTATATGTATAAATATCAGGTGTCTACAGCAGCCGTACATATTATCTGAAGCATTCAGCTGTTGTCGATAAACAAAAGGTTGTTAATGGGCAAGTTAAGAGTAACTGCACATGATAAAGATTTTCATGTAGAAAATCTGCATAAAATTCGCACCAAAACCACTTAAAAATCGACGCATAAATATTAACTATTTATTGTGGCTATGGAGCGTCCTAGTGCAGTTTCTTGGTGCAGATTTTTTGCTCATGATAGGGTACTTTCACACTTGCGTTGCTGGATTCCGGCAGGCAGGTCCGTCGCTGGAACTGCCTGCCCGATCCGGTGATCTGTATGCAAACGGATACCATTTGTAGATCGATCCTGATGCAGATCCATCTCACAAATGCATTGCAATACCGGATCCGTCTCTCCGGTTGTCATCTGGAAAAACGGATCCGGTATTTATCTTTTTCACATTTTTAAAGGTCTGCGCATGCGCAGACCGGAAGACTGGGTACGGCAAGTGTTCCGGCAAGTGTTCCGGAATTTTGGACTGAGAAAATACCGCAGCATGCTGCGGTATTTTCTCCGGCCAAAAAACATAAGAGTGACTGAACTGATGCATCCTGATGCATCCTGAACGGAATGCTCTCCATTCAGAATGCATTAGGATTGAACTGATCAGTTTTTTTCCGGTATTGAGTCCCTAGGACTGAACTCAATACTGGAAAAGAAAACGATAGTGTGAAAGTACCCTTAACAACCCCATTAAAGTCTGTTTGGAAGACCAATCTACATAACGTGCGTAACACCACGAACATTTAACATTCTGCAGATTGGGCTCATTCAGATGGCCGTATGTAAGGGTCTGTATCCATTTCACAATTTTGTGTGCTGTCCATATCCATAGTTCTGTGGAACTATATATATAGCGCTGGCTATGTGCGTTCTGCAAAATGTGGAACGCATACGGTCGGTATCCGCAATTTGAGGACTTCAAAACACGGCCGTCTGAATGAGCCCTAAAAGTGATAGTGCTAAGTAGTTATTTCCTGTCTACAGGTTTGGGGGTGACTACCTTATTGGTGGGGGCCTGACTGTTGGGACCCACACTGTTCCCAAAAATTGGGGTTCCATTTTCCTGTCCTGATGTAGCAGCAGGTTGAGCATACAAAGTGCCACTCCATCCATTTTCTTTGGGACTTACGGAAATAGCTGAGTGCAATGCATAGGCCGGGTTCACATCTGCGTTGTGTAATCCGGTCACTGTATCCAACGTACATGCCGACTTTCAGCTGAACAAAAAATACTAAATTTTTTGTCCTACTGAAAGTCGGCATATATGCCGGAAAGTGGCCGGATTACAGCTGGATCTCATTACAGTGAATGGAGATCCAGTGGTGCATGGATACGATGCCGGATACGGTGAACTCTGGTGAGAATGAATGGAATGGCAGTGCCCCAACTAATCAGTTATTCTCCATCCTGTGGATAATTCTCAGTGCAAACCCATTTAATTTAGCAATACATGATGGCAAATCAAAGGATCATTCTGGCTCATACAGCGGGCTCCCAAGTGGGGGATCCTCTTTATAACATTCATATGCCCTTATAGGGCTGATGGACAGGGCTTGCCTTTATGTGGTGACCCAGTAAATCACTGCTAAGAATTAATTCACTGCTAAAAGGCTTATAGGGGTTATCCAGACAAAGATATTTATGACGTCCTGTTAGAAAAAGCCTTGAGCGCCGAAGCCTCTTCCTAGGCTAGAGACATCATTGTACTTCTCATGGCCTAGATGCAGGTCCGTCCCATTCAAGTCAATAGAGCTGAGCTGCAATACTACCAATAGATGTGTGGAGCTGTTTTCAGAAGTCTGCATCGCTCATTAGAGCTCCCTGAAACAGCTGATCAGAGGGGATGCCGGTACTTGGACCCCTGCTGATGTGATAATGATGACCTATCCTGAGGAAACCCCTTAAATATCTACCATCAAGAGTTAAAGTACTTTCTATGCTATGAATATTATCCCAAGAGCTGTATATAGGTGGCCTAGCTTAGTTATTGTGCCCTAAGGAAGAGGCTGGCCCTGCCCATCTAAACCAGGTGCTATCTAGAGTATCCTGATTGCATCAGTCAGGTAGTCTGGCTTTAGCTACCGAAGTGTGAGGAACTGCATGGATCTGTGCAGTGTAAGGCCAACTACAAGAGGTTCTTCATCACTACAAGCTGAGGATGAGTGCCAGAAGTCTAAGAGAAGTAAGCACAGAATCTTTACACTGTTTCAGGTACCATGGATGTATTATGTGGTGAGAAAATGGGGAAATTGTCCTAGGGCCTCCACCTCTTAGTAACCTTAAGGGGATGTGTCACAGAGCATATTCTACACTTTTCGAACCAGCACCCGGATCAGAATACTATTGTAATTGCATGTAATAAAAATTTAGTATAGCCAGTGGGCTATTCAATAAAATGTACAGCGTCACCAGCTATTTTTTTCTTTGGACCCATGTGAGGTACAGAGCTGGTTCTAACATTGTTAGAAAGAGATTGTCATTTACTATATGATATCTGATTTTCAATTTACATCAATCATGGCATTAACCCACCCATTTAAACAGTATACTAACATAGTTTTATGGTGCCTAAATATTTTGTGGTAGTTTAATTGCAGTCAGTCAATTAACAGCCTGCTGTTAATGCAAAGTAAAAGGAGCTTTTTTTTAATTAAATTTCCACCCCAGCCTGTGGTACAAGTGGAAAAGTCCATATTCACCTGCTACCCACTGCTGTATTCCGGCTCATTGTTTCTCTTCACTGATCTTCAGGTTCTACAGTACTCTGTAAACCAGTGTGAAAAATCATGTATGTGTGGAAGGCTACTATGAAAAATACAAATATAACATACCAGTACCAACATGTATACCATGTTATGTTACAGAGATACGCTGATAGGATTCTGTCACACATAGCGGTGGCTGCTGCGTGGCATTGCACAAAGCAATAAATATACTAGTGAGGCAATTGCTAGGTAGAGTTTTAGAATACCCTCTCTCTCTGAATATCTAAATAATACTGTTTATTAAAATTGAATATTAGATAATTTTTTAAGCCCTTCAAGACCCTGCGATTTTCTATTTTTGCGTTTCGCATTTTACTTTCTACCTTCCCAGAGCCATACCTTTTATACTTTTTCGTCCACGTAGTTGTATGATGTTTTTGTAAGGAAAAATTGGGCCATTGGTGCATACAATGTAGTGGGAAGCTGGAATTTTTTTTCCAAATGGCGTGGAATTGGAAACAAAATGCAATTCCACCATGGTTTTATGGGGTTTGTTTTTATGGCATTCTCAATGAGGCAAAACTGACCTATTACCTCTATAATAGTACCATATTTTTATAGGTATTTTTTGGGGGGTCTTTTAATATAAAAAAAAAAGTTGAAAAAACAGAACTCTTATTTGCATTGCTACTATATATTCTGACCCTGGTAAACCGATCAATTAGATTTTGTTTCCATTACAGAGTCAACTGTATGGGATAAATAAATTTATATTTTAATAACATGGGCATTCTGGGATGCAGAAGTGCAAATGATCTTTATGATTTATTTATTTTTATTATGGGGAAAAATTAATATTTTTTAAAACTTTTTTTTACACTTATTAGGGATGAGCGAACTTCATATTTTTAAGTTCAAGTTTGTGTTTGGGTTGGGTTATATGCTGAATTGTGTTATGAATTCCGTTACCACGGACCATAGCGCAATTCCATGATGGAATGTATAACTGAATGCCTTTAGAGGCATTCCGTTATTCATTCCGTCTTAATAGAACTCTATGGCCTGCATAACGGACCCTATGCAGGCCATATACTTCTATTATGACGGAATGAATAACGGAATGCCTCTAAAGGCATTCCGTTATGCATTCCATCATGGAATTGCGTTATGGTCCGTGGTAACGGAATCTATAACACAATTCAGCATATACCCCAACCCGAACACGACCTTCAAAATATGAAGTTTGCTCATCCCTAACACTTATATTAAGTCCCCTTAGGGGACTTGAACATGCAATTATTAGATGGTAATTAATTGAAGTCTATGGGAGATTTGCTTTGTTCCTGTAGAGTCCTGCTATCTCTTTGGTAGCCTCCGAGCCTTTAGAAGGCTTGAAGCTACCACAAGGAATGAACGGCTTCCTCAATCTTGGCACGGGGAGCCATTCAGATGCTGTGGTCACAATTGACCATGGCATCTGATGGGTTAAACATCTGTGATTGTTGTTATCACCAATAACAGACATTAGCTCTGGGTGTCTGCTGTTAAAAACAACAGAAACCTGGTACCATGGAGACCCAATTTCTGACGTGCATGTATAGTGGAGGTTGGGAAGGGGATAAACAAAACAGCCTTTTCTTCTAAAAGAGGTTTAGTTGCTTTGAGGTTACCGTGGGTTTCATTTGTGTCCTCGTGGACTATTACACACCTTGCTCTTGTTTAACAAATAAAGATACCTAACCTGGGTAAGTGTGAATATATAACACTTATTTACAGCGCCTAAAAGGCTTAACCCTATCTTGACCCAGGTATAATATGGTGATTAAGACTTGACTTTTATTAATATCTAATAATAAAAAAATGGCTGTGAGCCAAGACAAACTGTTAAAAACTATATCTAGAGTCACCGATGAGCAGCTTTCTTTACCCGCCATGTTTCGCCAGATCTAGGGCTTCTTCAGGGGTTTAGGGCAGGTCCTGCTCCAGGTCTAGCTGCTGCTGGTGAGTAGTTTCTTCACTAGGCGGATAAAGAAAGCTGCTCATCAGTGACTCTAGATATAGTTTTTAACTGTTTTTCTTGGCTCACAGCCATTTTATTATTAGATATTAATAAAAGTCATTATACCTGGGTCAATATAAGGTTAAGCCTTTTACATCTTGCTCTTGGCGTGATCTTTGCCTGTCAACCACATCTGGAGAGAGTAATGATGGTCTTGAATTTTGGCCATTTGTACACTACAGATGCAGCCGAGCTAAACTTGATGGTTAACACGTTAAGTAAAGAATGGCAAGAAACAGATAACTAACTTTTCAATGGATTTCAATGGCTTTGGTCACAGATAACCAATATAACACTGTGACATGTGTTATCTTAGTCAATTTTACCTCAGCTACATCTTTATTTGTCTAACTGTGGATTTGTAGAGTCCAAATTCCATAGATATGGTTTTGCTACCTTTAGTAGCCTGATGAGCATCAACAACTGTTATTCTGAGGTTCTCCGAAATCTCCTTTGTTTGTGCCATTATACGCTTCCACAACCGTGTTGTGAAGTTTAGAGATGATCGAATTTTTTGAAAAATTCGATTCGGACGGTTTGCCGAATTTTTTGAAAAATTCGGCTTGATCTGAATTTATTAGTGGCGAATAGCGTTAAAAAATGGCTATTTCCTGGCTTCAGAGAGCCTTTATAGTGTGCCTGGCAGTAACACGCATAGGGAGTCTGCTGTGGTAGTGAAGTAATACTGTGAGTCAGTATGACATGCAGATGACAGGCGTTGCTCTTAAAATCACTGCTCACTTCACTTCTTTGGGCAGTCACCGGGCCAAAACTGACTAAATAACTCAAGTATGAACTCAGCCTTACAGGTCGATGTTAGCGCCAAGAAGAAGCGCACTCCTTTTACACCGTCGTCAACTGATTCCACGTAGATGTCTTTTTAAACACTTATACAAGTAGAGCCCCCGACAGAGTGGAGAGGGTGTCAGCAGTAAGTTTGTGTTGACATCACCGATTATTTTGCCTTTCCTCTGATTAGTCAGAACAATAACCCCCAAAAAACAGATCCGGTCTGTTGAGCATCCGCCTTCACTCGGTCAGCATTTGGTCAGGAATCCATCAGTATTGCTAATGCCAAGAAAAACAGGACTGGATCCAGAGATGACACGTGAATGAGGAGACCACAGAGTGGCCCAATGACCAGTGTGGAGGTGGCAGCAGCATCATCTGAGGCCACAGAGTGGCAAGGTGACATAGTGATGAGGTGGCAGCAGCATCATCAGGAGACCACATACTGACCCCGTGACAGAGTAGGGAAGCGGGTGGCAATACGAGTACTAGCTGAAGATTGTGGGTGAAAGAAGGAGCACTTGGCATTAGATGTATGGCATTAGGTGGGTGGCAGCATCAGAATAGTAGCTGAGGCAGGTAGCCAGAAGAAAATGGTCTCTTTTGTCAAAGTGTTGGTGTGGCACCATGTATCATCTAATCTGATGCATCAGGCATTGGTGGGTGGAAATCCTGGCTGATCCACGCCTGATTAATTTTGACAAAGGTCAGTCTCTCCACATTTTGGGTGGACAGACGAGTACGTCTTGGGGTAACTTTGGCCCCCGCCGCACTAAATACCCATTCTGATGCCACACTACTGGCCAGGCAGGACAGCTTTTCCAGGGCAAACTCTGCTAGTTGCGGCCACAAAAACAGTTTGGCTGCCCAGTAGTCCAGGGGATCTTCAATGGGAGGTGGCACGGTATTGTCCAAGTATGCCACCACCTGCTGGTTCAGGTCCTGCTCCAGGTCTAGCTGCTGCTGCTGCTTGTGAGTAGTTTTTTCACTAGGCGGGTGAAGAAAGCTGCTCATCAGTGACTTTAGACTCAAGTTGCTCCTGCTCAAGTTGGAACTGCTCCTACCCCCCCACCCTGCCACAGCAGCCATGGCAGAGGAACGTGAGTGCAGAGGGCCCCCAGGTCAGACCTGCCCAGGCAAACCAGGTGCAGAACAGCATGACACCGCCATACCCTGCACATGTGGTATGCTGGAGGGGCACTGTGAATTGTTCCTGCAGTGGAGGCTGAGAACACGGTGGAGGATAAGGAGGCAGAGGCGGACATTGTCGCAGGACCAACGGCGTGAGAACTTGGAGGCGGAAGCAGCTTCACCTGGTCAAGTTGCTGGTGTGGCTGGGCAGGAACCACATTTACCCAGTGGGAAGTAAAGGACATCTATTGTCCTTGACCATAGTTATAGCAACCAACCAATTTTCCCAAAAAAGGCTGTATCACAAACAAATTTCACTACTGAATGGCTAATCGACGTAATTCGGTTCATACAGAAGAAAGTCTACAAGCACCCATCAATTTTCTCTTATTCTTTTTCCAATTAACCTCTTAAGGACGGGGCCATTTTTCACCTTAAGGACCAGACTGATTTTTGCAAATCTGACATGTGTCACTTTATGTGGTAATAACTTTGGAACGCTTTTACTTATCCAAGCCATTCAGAGATTGTTTTCTCGTGACACGTTGTACTTCACGATAGTCATAAATTTGAGTCAATATATTTCACCTCTATTTATAAAAAAAATCCCCAAATTTAGAAAAATTTGCAATTCCTAAAATTTCTATTTTTCTACTTTTAAAATAGAAAGTGATACCTCATAAAATATTTGTTACTTAACATTCCTCATATCTCTACTTTATGTAGGCATCATTTTGTGTATAAACTGCTCTAATATTGACCAACAATCCGGGCTCATCGGATCCTCTGGTAAGCTGTAGGCATACATACCATATGATCAGTTGCATTTGTATCTGATAAGGACTTGTGATATATCCAAACAGGACCACATGCTCACAGGATAAGGCCCCATTCAGACGTCCGTAATGTGTTGCGGATCCGCAACACACCATGCCGGCACTCCCCATAGAGATGCCTATTCTTGTCCGCAGGCTGCGGACAAGAATAGGACATGCTCTACCTTTTGTGGAGCCACAGCCAGATGATTCGGGGCTGAAACCCGGAAGTTCGGGGCCGCAGCTCCGCAAATGCAGAAGCAGAGAGCACATAGTGTGCTCTCCGCATCACGTCCGGCCCCATTCACAATGAATGGGTCCGCATCTATTCCACAGAATTGCTGAATAGATGCGGACTAAAATGCGGACGTGTGAATGGGGCCTTACAGTGCAAATTAATTACTCCTTAGAAGCCTGATTTAGCTTGATATAAATATATTAGTTCTACCTATATTCAGCGTATATAAGAACACTATCGAACTTTACCCATACTATATAACAGTGGGAGAGCTCCGCATGAATTGAGGGACTGTAACTATATGCCATCTATTAATACTGATTAGAAGTTTAGGCAATATCATTGTATATGTAATACTAGCCAGATTTATGTTGTTTGTTTTTATTAAAATTTTCTATTGGCTAGTACAAGCAGCTGGCCCTTGATTATATATTTGTATTTAATAGCTAAGTGGTATAGCAGGCCAGGCTATACTCCTGTAGAGCACTCTTATATATTGTGTATTTAAGTTCATCATTTTGTAAATGTTATTTTATTTTTTTGGAACGTTAGAAGGCTTAGAATTTCCGAAACCCACTTTTTAAGGACCAGTTCAGGTCTTTTTGTGGGGTTTACATAGTGGAAACCCCCCATTAATGACCCCATTGTAGAAACTACACCCCTCAAGTTACTCAAAACTGATTTTACAAACTTTGTTAACCCTTTAGGTGTTCCACAAGAATTAAAGGAAAACGGAGATGACATTTCAAAATTTCACTTTTTTGGCAGATTTTCCATTTTAATCCATTTTTTTCTATAATACATCGAAGGTTAACAGCCAAACAAAAGTTAATATTTATTACCCTGATTCTGCGGTTTACATAAACAACCCAAAAGTGGTTGTAAACTGATGTAAGGGCACACGACAGGGCGCAGAAGAAAAGGAACGCCATATGGTTTTTGGAAGGCAGATTTTGCTGAACTGGTTTTTAGATGCCATGTCCCATTTGAAGCCCCCCTGATGCACCCTTACAGTAGAAACTCCCAAAAAGTGACCCTATTTTGGAAACTAGGGGATAAGGTGCCAGTTTTATTGGTATTATCTTGGGGTACATATGATTTTTAATTGCTCTATATTGCGTATATTTTGTGAGGCAAGGTAACCAAAAAATGGCTGTTTTGGCACCATTTTTATTTTTTACAACATTCATCTGACATGGTAAATCATGCTATTTTTATAGAGCGGGTTGTTACAGATGCAATGATATCAAATATGTCTACCTTCTTTGTTTGTTTGTTTCAGTTTGCATAATAAAGCATTTTTGAAAAAAAAAATTATGTTTATGTGTCTCCATTTTCTGAATGCCATATTTTTTAATTTTTCTGCCGATTGTCTTGTGCAAGGGCTCATTTTTTTTTTTATTGGTACCATTTTTGCGTACATATGATTTTTGATCATTCATTATTACACTTTATGGGGCAAGGTGACCAAAAAATTGGTTGTTTTGGAAAAGTTTTTATTTTTACAGCATTCACCTGAGGGGTTAGCTCATGTGACATTTTTATAGAGCAGATCGTTACGGACGTGGCAATACATAATATGTATACTTTTACTTATTTATTTAAGTTTTGCACAATAATAGCATTTTTGAAACTAAAACAATGATGTTTTAATGTCTCCATAGTCTGAGACGCATAAAAAATGTATTGGGCAGCACTACTCACATAACATTTTCAGGTGAGCCGTTTCGTGGCGGTGCCAGCAATATCAAGTCCCGGCCTCTGAGTCCTCTTCACATACACAAATAAATAATAAATATTGCGGCACTCCAATGATAACGTCTTCAGTGCTTTATTCCCACCTCAGATCAAACAACGTTTCGACCATGTGGTCGATAAAGACCACATGGTTGAAAAGTTGCTTGATCTGAAGTGGGAATAAAGCATTGAAGATGCTATCATTGGAGTGCCGCAATATTTATTATTTATTTCCATAGTCTGAGAGCCATAGCTTTTTTTTTTTTTGACCAATTATCTTAATTAGGGTCTTATTTTTTGCGGGGCATAAAATTGCTTTGTTGGCACTGTTTATATTTTATTTTTTTACGGTGTTCACCTAAGGGGTGAGGTCATGTGATGTTTTTATAGAGCAGGTTGTTATGGACACAGCAATACCTAATATGTCTACTTTTTTATTAATTTATTTTTAACAAAACAATAGCAGTTTTGAAGCAAATAAAATCATATTTTAGGGTCTCCATTATCTGAGAGTCATATTTTTTTTTATTTTTTGACCAATTGTCTTAGGTAGGGTCTCACTTTTATTGGTACTATTTTGGGGGGCATACGCCTGTTTGATCGCTTGATGTTACAATTTTTGTGATGTAAGGTGACAAAAAAATGGCTTTTTTGGCACTGCTTTTATTTTTTTATTTTTTTCATCTGAGGGGTTAGGTCATGTGATATTTTTATAGAGCTAGATGTTATGGATGTGGCGATACCTAACATGACTACTTTTTTAAATTTATTTCACTTTAACACAATAATAGCATTTTTGAAACAAAAAAATGATGTTTTAATATCTCCATGTTCTGAGAGCTATAGTTTTTTTAAATTTTTTGAGCGATTTTATTATTTAGGGGCTCATTTTTTGTGAGATGAGGTGACTGTTTTATTGGTACCATTTTGTGAGACATATGCCTTTTTGACCACTTGGTGTTGCACTTTTTGTGATGTAAGGGGACAAAAATGGCTTCTTTTATAAAAAAAAATCAGAAGGGGAGGATCATGTGATATATTTATAGAGCCGTCGTTACGGATGCGGCGATACCTAATATGTGTGTTTTTTCTTTATTTTCTATTTTTTATTATAAAATCTGGAGAAAGGGGCGTTTTTTTCTTTTTTTCCTTGAAACTTAATTTTTTTGATTAAAAACATTTTTTTTCCCTTTTTTTAAACTTTATTTCCGTCCCACTCCGGGACTTCAACTTTTTGGGGTCTGATCTCCTCTGCAATGCATTACAATACATCTGTATTGTAATGCATTGCCTGTTAGTGTATTACTCTGTGTAATACACTAACAGGTTGCCTAGGAGACGCAGCCTGAGGTTGGATCTCTTGGGCACCCGTAGAAGGCAGGTCCATTGGGCAGCCTCTGCACGGCATCAGGCTTCCTTGTCACACATTGGGTCCACGCCACAGCAGAGCAGGGACCCAATGGGCTCCCTCACCAGTGGCAAACCCATTCTATGTCGCGGTCAGCGCTGACCGTGGCATATAGGGCAGTAAACAGCGATGTCGGCGGATACAGCAGGGGCCCAGCTATCAGGGACTGCCGGGCCCCTGCAGTGATTGGGCGGGCGCAGCTCCTGCACCCGCCCGATCAGCCCGCCGTGCATATACGGTGGAATGCATTCTGGCACAGCTTCCCCCGCCGTACATGCACAACATTTTGCGTTAAGGGGTTAATACACCCCCCAAAAAAATTCGATAAGAATCACAATTCACCACAGAACAGCTAATAAGACGTACGTATCTGTCCTAGTAATACACCCTGTAAATGGCTGTAGTGCAATGGAACTTCACCGCTGAACTGCAAATATTTTCTTTTGTGCCACTAAAACACACCAAAAAGGGCTATAATTTTCTCACTTCAACACACAACGGCTAATAAGCCCTTTTTATTTTTCCCCACTAATACACTCCAAAAAGGCCTTTAGAACATATCCGTCGAACGACAAATATATATACATTTTTTTTCACTAATACATGCCAAAAAGGGCTTTAGAACATATGACTACACCCCTGAACGGCAAATATATATTTTTTTGCCACTATTACACGACAAAAAGGGCTTTAGAACATATAACTGCACTGCTGAATGGCAAATATATATATTTTTTCTACTTATACACGCCACAAAAGGCTCTACAACATATTTACAACATATAACTTCACCGCTGAACAGCAAATATATTCTTCTTTTGCCACTAATACATGACAAAAAGGGCTTTAGAACATATAACTACACCGCTGAATGGCAAATATATTTTTATTTTGCCACTTCTACACTCCAAAAAGGGCTTTAGAACATATAACTGCACCGCCGAGCGGCAAATATATTTTTCTTTTTTCCACTTATACATAACATAAAAGGCTTTAGAATATATAACTGCACCGCTGAACGGCCAATATATTTTTCTTTTTCCACTTATACACGGCACGAAAGGCTTTAGAATATATAACTGCACGGCTGAACGGCAAATATATTTTTTTTTTTCCACTTATACATGCCACAAAAGGCTTTAGAATATATAACTGCACCGCTGAATGGCAAATGTATTTTTATTTTTTCCACTTTTACACGACACAAAAGGCTTTAGAATATATAACTGCACGGCTGAACGGCAAATATATTTTTATTGTTTCCACTTATACATGCCACAAAAGTCTTTAGAACATATAACTGCACTGATGAACGGCAAACATATTTTTCTTTTGCCACTAATACACATCAAAAAGGGCTTTAGAACATATAACTGCACTGATGAACGGCAAATATATTTTTCTTTTGCCACTAATACACATCAAAAAGGGCTGTAGAACATATAACTGCACCACTGAATAGCAAATATATTTTTTTTTTTCCACTCATACACGCCACAAAAGGCTTTAGAACATATAACTGCACCGCTGAACGGCAAATATATTTTTATTTTTTCCACTTATACATGCCACAAAAGGCTTTAGAACATATAACTGCACCAATGAACGGCAAATATATATTTCTTTTGCCACTAATACACGTCAAAAAGAGCATTTAAAATATATAACTGCACCGCTGAACGGCAAATATATATATTTTTTGCGACTCATACACGACAAAAAGAGCTTTAGAACATATAACTGCACCGCTGAACGACAAATATATTTCTATTTTGCTACTAATACACGACAAAAAGGGCTGTTTCACACTTCATCACACAACGGCTAATAAGCCCTTTTTTCCCACTAGTGATGTCGTGAACATAAAATTTTCAGTTCGCGAATGGCGAACGTGAATTTCCGCAAATGTTCGCGAACGGGCGAACCGGGCGAACCGCCATAGACTTCAATAGACAGGCGAATTTTAAAAACAAAAGGGACTCTTTCTGGCCACAATAGTGATGGAAAAGTTGTTTCAAGGGGACTAACACCTGGACTGTGGCATGCCGGAGGGGGATCCATGGCAAAACTCCCATGGAAAATTACGTAGTGGACACAGAGTCGGGTTTTAATCCATAAAGGGCATAAATCACGTAACATTCCTAAATTGTTTGGAATAACATGCTTTAAAACATCCAGTGTGTGTATACGATCAGATATGATGTTGTATTGATCAGGTAGTGTAAGGGTTACGCCCGCTTCACAGACATTGACAGACCAAACTCCCCTTTTAATGCAACGCAAACAGTTTATTTGCACAACCGCAAACTCCCCATTTGCACAAGGTTGGATACCAAGCTAGCCACGTCGCGGTGATGTCATTGAAGGTTTCTTCCTCCACCCAGCCACGTACAACACCAAGGGTCCCCGAAAGGTGAATTGAATAGATTTTTCGAACGGGGAGATGGTTAAAAAAACGCTGGCTCCCTCCCCTTTGTTTTTATCCACGGTCACTGCGTCTGCGCCGTGCAATTTACTGTCACACCCGATATGAGTGGTATTTTCTGTAGTACTATTCTCATCAGTTTAATGCCTGTTACATCCCCAATCTGGGGTCCATCTATTAAATTGATTTTTCGAACGGGGAGATGGTTAAAAAAACGCTGGCTCCCTCCCTTTTGTTTTAATCCACGGTCACTGCGTCTGCACCCGATATGAGTGGTGGTTGGCACTGGCAGTGGGCACACTACAGTCTGTGGAAGTCGGCCTGACACACACTGGCAGCAGGCAAGCAACTGAAATTAGACTAAGGTGTAAAAATTAAATGCCTGTGCCACCCGGTATGAGTGGTGGTGGGCACTGGCAGTGGGCACACTACAGTCTGTGGAAGTCAGCCTGACACACACTGGCAGCAGGCAAGCAACTAAAATTAGACTAAAGTGTAAAAATGTAATGCTTGTGCCACCCGGTATGAGTGGTGGTGGGCACTGGCAGTGGGCACACTACAGTCAGTGGAAGTCGGCCTGACACACACTGGCAGGCAACTAACCTTAGATTAAAGGGTAAAAATGAAATGCCTTTGTTTGATGCAAAGTCCTGTGCCACACGGTGTGAGTGGTGGGCACTGGCAGTGGGCACACTACAGTCTGTGGGCTTGCAGCTCCTCACACACGGGCAGGCCAGGGAACTGCAATATATACCGTATATGGAGAAAAAAAAAAAAGCAGACTAATGTAGCAGCCCTAAAAAGGGCTTTTTGGGGTGCTATCAGGACGCTGTCCTTACAGCAGAGATCAGATGAGTCTTTCATGACTGGAGTGGACACTGAATACACTAGCCTAGCTATCAATTTCCCTATTACATCAGCAGCAACTACACTGTCCCTCCTCTCACTAAGACTGCAGCTTCAGAATGAATCTAAAATGGATTCTGTGCAGGAGATGGGAGGGTCTGGGAGGGAGGGTATGCTGCTGATTGGCTGGAATGTGTCTGCTGACTGTGAGGTACAGGGTCAAAGTTTGCTCAATGATGATGTATAGGGGGCGGACCGAACATCGCATATGTTCGCCACGCTGAGGCGAACGCGAACAAGCTATGTTCGCCGGGAACTGTTCGCTGGCGAATAGTTCGGGCCATCTCTATTTCCCACTAATGCAAGACAAAATAAGATTTAGAAATATTTTCTTGTAATAAGCCCTGTTAATGGTTGTATCAAACAGCACTTGCACCCCAATAACTAGAACGGTTTGCTGGAATTATAGAGCTGTTTAATGGCAATTTGGATCCCCAGTCAGTACGACAAGGTGTTATAGGATTGTTCCTATTACCCAGGCTGTAACCTCCAATACTGAACCCTGTTCAACATAAATGCTGTGGAATGATTCCTCCTTATCCTTTCCCTACACCTTAAATAATCTTTACCTGAACTTGTAATTCGTTTTATTTTAGCACAATTACGTTTTTTCTAGCAATGTCGCTAGCGGCTGCTGACGTCTCTCCCTGCACTAAGTACACTGGAAAATGCCAGAATCCAAAATGGCTGAGGCCATTTATAGGGCTGTGACATCAATGTGCTGGCTGGCTGGCTGCTGATTGGCTGCATGAATGGCATTATGGGTGATCCCGCCTTCCCAGAGTTCCTTGCTCCATGTCCTCAAACATGCAGCAGCCATTTTAGGAAAAAATGCGATACGTTACCAAGAAGTGTGAGGAAATTTGGATTTGGTAAACATCTAATATTTACTGAAACTCGGATCAAATTCCACTTTGTCAACTTCGATTTGCTCATCTATAGTGAAGATCAGAATTTGATAGATCCCGGGTCTTTAAATAAAACAGGTCACCCACACAGGCTCCAATTCTTACTTGGATTTCTTCTTGGTAAATAATTCATGGCAAAGGTATTATCGGAGAGGTTGTAGTATGTGTGTATGCAATTGTTTTTTATGTATACTGTATGTATAGATGTAAGTAGGTATGTATCGTATGTAACATTTAATGCAAATAGTCATGTTTTACTTTGCAGCAATTTGCAGCAATTACAATTCAAACATTTGCAATAATTTTGTAAAAGGAAAGTAGAACAATATAAGGAATGTAATATCCTGCCAAAAAATAATACTATTAATCTGTAACTTAGAAGAAAAAGTGTCACCCCCTGGGTCCCTGAACTCACAGACAGATTCACCTATATTTTTTTCCCTTCCCCTGGCACATATGCAGTGCAGGTGCACTCAAAAAATAGTACTGAACTACAAGAACAGGATTAAATTATTGTCCCTGGCAAATTATTGTCCCTGGCAATATTGTCACTTGCACAAAATGGCCGCCGACGCCCACCTAACTAACAGATGGATTAAAACGTATTTTTCTGTATCACTGGGCTCAGGGCAGGGTACAAAAATGTTGCATTGCACCCACACAAAAAAAATCGCTGTAGATCGCAGACTTAACACCAAGCTCTGATATCAGATTATTTCCTAATCTCTCCCTCACAGCAGCAGCATCCTATCCCTACACTAGTAAGAGCTGATGTGACGTGTGGCACTACGTGACTCCAGCTTATATAGAGGCTGGGTCACATGCTGCTTCTAAGGGCACACATGTTAAATGCTTGTTGACTGGCCACCCTGCAGCCTTTTAACAAGCTCTATTACGTTGTTCACCACAGCGGAAATATTTTTTTATATTTTAATAGCTTACACTTTTTCAGGCGTAGCGATATGTAATATGTTTATTTTTTATTGTTTGTAAATTTTTTATGTAAAATTGGGAAAGGGGCGACTTTTAGTATTTTTTTTTTTTACCTTTTTTTTTTTTACCTTTTATTAACTATTAGCCCCCTTAGGGGTAGAACCTGGGGTTCTTGTAATCCCTTGTCCTAGTCACCCTAATAGTGATCTATCAGGGTGAATAGGACCTCACACTCTCCCTGCTGTCCTGTGCATAGTGACACAGCAGCAGGAGCTGACCATGGCAGCCAGGGCTCCAGTAGTGTCCTGGCTGCCATGGGAACCGATCGGAGCCCCAGCAGTGTAATCTGCCACTGCCACCAATGATACTAACACTATGGGGGAGGGGGGGTGCACTGCGCCACCAATGATCAATGATACTAATGGGGGGAAAGCACCACCAATGGATTATAGGAGGAGATATAGTGTTTATAGAGGTGGAACTGGAGGAGGGTATATAGTGTATATAGAGCGAGGACTGGAGAAGGGTATCTCTATACGTTATATACCCTCCTCCGGTCCTCTTTATATACTGATGCCCTGGCCATCGGCAGCCATGGCAGACCCGGGCTCTCAGTAGGGATTGCAGCAGTGTGACTTCTGGATGTGGTGCCAAGAAGAGAAGGGAACAGCTCTCCAAGTAGTCACTGTAGCCATTCTGGTCCCCGGTCCTGTGGAGGTTTGGGGGGCGGCACCCTGCGCCACCGATGAATGTAATTAACTCATTAATTCAAGTGTAGGCAGTGGGTGCCGGCAGCGGTATCACAGACCCGGCACCCGGCCTCTGTGCACGCCCGACCCGGCACGCGGGTCTGTGATACCGCTGCCGGCACCCACTGCCTACACTTGAATTAATGAGTTAATTACATTCATTGGTGTGCAGCGGCCACAGCTCCTCCCCTCCTCCTCCCTGGTATCTCCCCATTGGTGGCAGCGGCACCCGCATCACAGTGGGGAGGGAGGGACTAGCACACTGTGCTAGTGAAGATATGGCATGCGATATCCGGTACAACCCAAATTCAACAACAGTGCGGCCGTCCAGTCGCAAATGGCGATAAGACTAAAAAGTCTTGTCGCCATCTGCAAATTTTAAGGCGCATTGGCTACCGTTTTGGTCGCCATCTGGAGCCCTGCCTCAAACACAAATCCATTATATCATGGAGATTGAAAGAAATAGACTCCAAACACTGATTTAAATATACAACGGTATGGCTGCCACATCGCCCGACCAAACAATTAGCAGGTCATCGATATAGCGACCATACCATCGAATATTGCAAAAAAAGGTGTGTGTATCAATGAAGAGGAAGCACCTCTCCCACCATGCCATACAGCAGGTAATACAGTTGTGTTCAAAATTATTCAACCCCCAATGCTGTAAAGGGTTTTAGGGAATTTAGTGTACATTTGTAATTGTGTTCAGAATGAAATCTTACAAGGACTTTTTAAAGAACTAAATGCAACTAAAACGACATCAATTGTTTTTGTAATACAGTATTAAATGTTTTTTTTGTGATTTCTTCATTGACACAATTATTCAACCCCTTAAAGACTACCACTCTTAAGAACAGAGGTTCATTCAAGTGTTTTCGATCAGGTACTGAAAACACCTGTGGATGTCAAGGAGCAGCAATCAAGCATAATAAGACCCAATTAGGCAGATGTAAAATGACTGTGATACTCAGCTCCTTCTAGACATTTACTGGTGTGTTTACAGACATGGTGAAGTAAAGAGAATGGTCCAGGAAGACAAGAGAAGAGGTGATTTCTCTTCACAGGAAGGGCAATGGCTATAAGAAGATTGCAAAGATGTTAAACATACCAAGAGACACCATAGGAAGCATCATTCGCAAATAAAAGGCAAAGGGCACTGTTGAAACGCTCAGGGGTGGGATTCAAATTTTTAACAACAGGTTCCCTACTCCGCGGTGGATGCGCAGCGTTAAGCACATATACGCGCGTCACGACACGTCATATACATAGACCATATATATGCAGCACATATAAATACACTATATACATGGTACACATACATAAATACACCATATACACTACACACATATTGTCACATTTCTCCCACATGGCTCCCTCCATCCTCCATGTTGTCACATTTCTCCCCACATGGCCCCCTCCATCCTTCATATTGTCACATTTCTCTCCCCTGGCCCCTCCATCCTCCATGTTGCCACATTTCTCCCACATGGCCTCCATCCTCCATATTGTCACATTTCTCCCACATGGCCCCTCCATCCTCCATACTGTCACATTTCTCCCCACATGGCCCCTCCATCCTCCATATTGTCACATTTCTCCCCACATGGCCCCCTCCATCCTCCATATTGTCACATTTCTCCCTACATGGCCCCTCCATCCTCCATGTTGTCACATTTCTCCCCCTGGCCCCCTCCATGTTGTCACATTTCTCTCCCCAGCCCCCTCCTTGCCATCTGTTGTCACATTTCTCCCCACATGGCCCCCTCCATCCTCCATGTTGTCACATTTCTCCCACATGGCCCCCTCCATCCTTCATATTGTCACATTTCTCTCCCCCTGGCCCCTCCATCCTCCATGTTGCCACATTTCTCCCACATGGCCCCCTCCATCCTCCATATTGTCACATTTCTCCCCACATGGCCCCCTCCATCCTCCATATTGTCACATTTCTCCCCACATGGCCCCCTCCATCCTCCATATTGTCACATTTCTCCCCACATGGCCCCTCCATCCTCCATATTGTCACATTTCTCCCCACATGGCCCCCTCCATCCTCCATATTGTCACATTTCTCCCCACATGGCCCCCTCCATCCTCCATATTGTCACATTTCTCCCCACATGGCCCCCTCCATCCTCCATATTGTCACATTTCTCCCCACATGGCCCCCTCCATCCTCCATATTGTCACATTTCTCCCCACATGGCCCCTCCATCCTCCATATTGTCACATTTCTCCCTACATGGCCCCTCCATCCTCCATGTTGTCACATTTCTCCCCCAGCCCCCTCCATCCTCCATGTTGTCACATTTCTCTCCCCCAGCCCCTCCTTGCCATCTGTTCTCACATGATCACACTCACTACCCGTCCCTAACACGACCTGACCTGTCCTGACTCCTGTCTGTGGACTGTCAGCAACTCTAGGCAGCCTCTGCTCTGGCTGCTTCCTGCCGCTGCCACGCCGCTTACTCACCAGCAGGGGAGGGCTGGCAGCCTTAGTCCTGGGGGGAAAATCCAGTCAAGTGGCCCGTCAAGTGGTCACATTTCTCCCCACATGGCCCCCTCCATCCTCCATGTTGTCACATTTCTCCCCACATGGCCCCCTCCATCCTTCATATTGTCACATTTCTCTCCCCCCCTGGCCCCTCCATCCTCCATGCTGTCACATTTCTCCCCACATGGCCCCCTCCATCCTCCATATTGTCACATTTCTCCCCACATGGCCCCTCCATCCTCCATATTGTCACATTTCTCCCCACATGGCCCCCTCCATCCTCCATATTGTCACATTTCTCCCCACATGGCCCCCTCCATCCTCCATATTGTCACATTTCTCCCCACATGGCCCCTCCATCCTCCATGTTGTCACATTTCTCCCCACATGGCCCCCTCCATCCTCCATATTGTCACATTTCTCCCCACATGGCCCCCTCCATCCTCCATATTGTCACATTTCTCCCCCATGGCCCCTCCATCCTCCATACTGTCACATTTCTCCCCACATGGCCCCCTCCATCCTCCATATTGTCACATTTCTCCCCACATGGCCCCCTCCATCCTCCATACTGTCACATTTCTCCCCACATGGCCCCCTCCATCCTCCATATTGTCACATTTCTCCCCACATGGCCCCCTCCATCCTCCATATTGTCACATTTCTCCCACATGGCCCTCCATCCTCCATATTGTCACATTTCTCCCTACATGGCCCCTCCATCCTCCATGTTGTCACATTTCTCCCCCAGCCCCTCCATCCTCCATGTTGTCACATTTCTCTCCCCCAGCCCCCTCCTTGCCATCTGTTGTCACATGATCACACTCACTACCCGTCCCTAACACGACCTGACCTGTCCTGACTCCTGTCTGTGGACTGTCAGCAACTCTAGGCAGCCTCTGCTCTGGCTGCTTCCTGCCGCTGCCACGCCGCTTACTCACCAGCAGGGAGGGCTGGCAGCCTTAGTCCTGGGGGAAAATCCAGTCAAGTGGCCCGTTGCACCACCGAATCAGCTCACCAGAGGGCTCTTTTCCTTGTGTCTAACCCGTTGCGTGATAGCGAGCCAAGCCCCATTCCGGACAGCAGAGACATGGAGCAGTATCATGATTGACTGATCTTTTTTACTACAAAATCACAGTAACAACTTTATCTCATTGTGATTTTGTTGTAAAAGATCACAGAGAGGCACAGAGCGTTATCAATCGTGTTACTGCTCTGTGTCTCTGCTGTCGATGCGAGGCTTGGCTCTCTATCACGCAGCGGATTAGCCTCACAGGATCCGCTCGTGTTAAAGATCCCTAACCCCAATGCATGGCTACAATTACCCAGTCCAAATAAAATCTGGTCCTACCTTATCCAGGGTGTCGCTGGCATCGGCGTGATGTCCACTAGATCCAGAACAAGGTCCCTGTGGTGATAGAGAAAAAGAATAATCACATAAGGAAGGGATGGTGACTGCCCCTGTGATATCACCAGCAGGGGCGCTGTGCTGGCCTGTAAGACTGAGCCATGCCAACGTATAGCAGGGTAATCTAGGACATTTCCCTAAGTGCTACCACACAGTACTAATGCCCACCTTGTGTCCCCACAGTAATTATGCCCACCTTTGTTCCTGTCACAGCAGTAATGCCCAGATTATGTGCCCCCTCACAGCAGTAATGCCCAGATTATGTGCCCCCTCACAGTAGCAATGCCCAGATTATGTGCCCCTGACAGTAGCAATGCCATATTATGTGCCCCTCACAGTAGCAATGCCATATTATGTGCCCCCTCACAGTAGCAATGCCATATTATGTGCCCCCTCACAGTAGCAATGCCATATTATGTGCCCCCTCACAGTAGCAACGCCATATTATGTGCCCCCCTCACAGTAGCAATGCCCAGATTATGTGCCCCCTCACAGTAATTATGCCATCATTTGTGCCCCCTCACAGTAATTTCGCCATCATTTGTGCCCCCTCACAGTAATTATGCCATCATTTGTGCCCCCTCACAGTAATTTTGCCATCATTTGCGCCCCCTCACAGTAATTTTGCCATCATTTGTGCCCCCTCACAGTAATTTTGCCATCATTCCCCCCCACAGTAATTTTGCCATCATTTGTGCCCCCTCACGTTTATTATGCTATCATTTGTGCCCCCTCACAGTAATTTTGCCATCATTCCCCCACAGTAATTTTGCCATCATTTGTGCCCCCTCACAGTAATTTTGCCATCATTTGTGCCCCCTCACATTTATTATGCCATCATTTGTGCCCCCCTCAGTGAGGGGCACAATGATGGCATAATGTATGACATGATATGGCAATCTGTGAGGAGCACATGATGGCAAATCACTGTGAGACCCTCACAGTAATTTTGCCATCATTTGTGCCCCCCTCACAGTAATTTTGCCATCATTTGTGCCCCTCACATTTATTATGCCATCATTTGTGCCTCCCTCACAGTAATTTTGCCATAATTTGTGCCCCCTCAGAGTAATTTTGCCATCATTCCCCCTCACAGTAATTTTGCCATCATTCCCCCCTCACAGTAATTTTGCCATCATTCCCCCCTCACATTGTGCCCCCTCACAGTAGCTGTGCCCATCACCCATTCCCCCTCCCTCCCTTTGGTGTGAAGTGTTGGGAGCAAAACAAAGAACAAAAAAAAAAGCATACTTACCTTCTCCACTGATGACAGGCTCGGCTCCCACACTGACCCTGCTACAGGCTGTGCAAGGGAAGACTGATTCCCGGGCTTTCACAGCTCCTCCCACAGCCAGCAGCAGGAAGTGCGGCCAGCAGGGGAGCTCCTGAGCTGTGAAGCAGTGAGGTCTCACTGCTTCACTACGGAACGGCCCGGTGTGTGAGTGTAAGTTCAGCGGCGTGTGTGTGATGTGGTGCAGGGAGCTGCAGGACCGGATCGGGATCCCTGCTTCTCACCGGTCCTGCGAACCGGCTGTGATTTCAACAAACGGTTCGGCAGAACCGGAGAGAACCGGCTGGATCCCACCCCTGGAAACGCTACCTGGTCGTGGCAGAAAGAAGATGCTGACTTCGACTGCTGTGCACTACCTGAAGCGCAAAGTGGAGAAAAGTCCCCGTATGACTGCTGAGGAATTGAAAAAAGATTTGTCAGATGCAGGTACTGAAGCTTCAGCTCAGACAATAAGGCGCACACTGCGTAATGAAGGCCGCCATGCAAGAACTCCCAGGCCAACCCCCTTGCTGTCTCCAAAGAATAAGAGAGTTGACTGCAGTATGCCAAAAGTCATGTGGACAAACCACAAAAGTTTTGGGATAGTGTTCTGTGGACTGATGAAACAAAATTAGAACTGTTTGGGCCCATGGATCAATGCTATGTTTGGAGGAGGCCTATGAAGAAAAGAAAACCTTGCCTACTGTGAAGCATGGCGGGGGGTCAATCATGCTTTGGGGCTGTTTTGCTTCTACAGGTACAGGGAAGCTTCAGCGTGTGCAAAGTACCATGAATTCTCTTCAGTACCAGGAGATATTGGATGAAAATGTGATGCAGTCCGTCACAAACCTGAGGCTTGGGAGACGTTGGACCTTTCAACAGGACAAGCATAGCTCCAAGTCCACTAGAGCATGGTTGCAGATTAAATGCTAGAACATTTTGAAGTGGCCATCGCAGTCACCAGACTTAAATCCGATTGAGAACCTCTGGTGAGAATTAAAGAAAGCAGTTGCAGCGCGCAAGCCTAAGAATGTGACTGAACTGGATGCTTTTGCCCATGAAGAATGGGCCAAGATACCCGTAGATCGCTGCAAGACACTTGTGTCAAGCTATGCTTCACGTTTAAAAGCTGTTATAACTGGAAAAAGAATGTTGTACTAAGTACTAAGATTGAATGTCACTTGGGGGTTGAATAAAACTGATAATGATGTGAGCACAGAAAATACATTTGTGGTTATTTCATTATAAATGTTATGTTATATTTGTCTGACTTACAAGTGCCTCTTTGATTTAATTGTAAACAAGATGACTGAAATGATCAAAATCAATGTCAAACTGGCCAAAACACTCAATTTCAGTGGGGGTTGAATAATTTTGAACACAACTGTACAACGCTCTTGGCAATTTCATGTCAACCTCCCCATGTAGTCCGTAATATCCCCAAAGGGGAAATGATACGTGCCAGGCGCAATTGCTCCTTAGGGATAGGTGGAATGGGGGTATATAGTAACACAGTATATAAGACCGAAAAAAGACATTTGTCCATCCAGTTCGGCCTGTTTCCTACAAGTTGATCCAGAGGAAGGCAAAAAAAACCTGTGAGGCAGAAGCCAATTTTCCCCACTTAAGGGGAAAAAAATTCCTTCCCGACTCCAATCAGGCAATCAGAATAACTCCCTGGATCAACGACTCCTCTCTAGTAGCTATAACCTGTAATATTATTACACTCCAGAAATACATCCAGTCCCCTCTTGAATTCCTTTATTGTACTCACCATCACCACCTCCTCAGACAGAGAGTTTCATAGTCTCACTGCTCTTAAAGTGAAGAATCCTTTTCTATGTTTGTGTACAAACCTTCTTTGTACAAAGGGTCCAAAATGCATAGACCGACTATCTTGCATTTGTTGTTGAAAATGTTTTACAGCTTGGAATAAAGAATCCTTTGTTATAAAGAGCTGGATCCCGTACTTTTCTTAATTTCCAAGACAGCCGTGTACAGGCTGAAATCCGTGCTCATAACAAGCTGCCTTTTTCTTCTAAGTTATTTGAATTAATCTGTGTGGACGGCGGGCACTCCCTGCATATATATATAATCCGACAGTGTGGTTTTTCCTTCAACTGGTCAGAACATGGCTCATGCTTCACTGCGGTCAATGGAGGAAATCCAGGACCGAATGAAAAAGATGGATGCCATATTCAATGTTCCAGACCAGACCATGCAAGAAAATTTGGACTTAAATATTCTCATGTCTTCACTTGAAAAGCTGCTAAGCAAAGAGTTACGGACCTGGTGGGAAGCCCACTGTGTCCTACTTAGAGACTTTTTTGTCACAATGGCAGGAAATTTTGTCAGAATGTTCGATAAGGCTGATGCAGCTAATTGTACAATTTGAACATCAGACATTCTCAGGACTGCGGGAGGAAATAAAAGCTACACAAGAGTCATTGTTAATTCATATTGACAAACCTGCTTTCTCGGAACTGGAAAGTTGAAAAGAAAATCTCAACAAAATGGAGGAGAGTTTACTGCAATTAAAACAGAATAAGTTTTATAGACCTTATGGACTATAAAACCAATACTGTCTATACGTGGGCAGAATCCAAATCCAGCATACCACGCTCCATTTTCAGAAAGACCCGATCTAGAAGAAAACATTCTCCCAGGTTCTCTTTCAGCTCTACAGAGCTGGAATCATCTGATTCAGGAGCTGAGAATAGTCAGGATTCCACTCGCACACATGCTGTGGCTCCACATGCTTCTTCGATGCCAAGCAACATAAAAGGGCTTCAAAAAACGGAGGGAGGGCAGAAAGCATAGAAAAATCTCGACGTTACCCATCACGCTACAAGAAGGAGTAGAAGATTTACAAGTAATCAATTTACCATCTACTATATTGTCACAAGATCAGATGAATGTTCTTAAAAAGGGCTGTCCTTTTCACCTATCCACCACTTTGATTTATACCAAACTATTATGTATGTTAATAGGTTGGCACGCAATCTAACCTTGAAGAGACATTTTCAAAAGGAGAGAGATGTGGTTTATGATACTACAGCACAAAGTAGTGAGTTTAATCTCTCTGTCTCCAGCATGGATACGAGAGTTATGGACATGAATGAAAACCTAGGCAGTGATATGAACTTTAAAGAGGTTGCCCATACATGTTATTTGCAGGAGATGCGTACACAGCAGGAGAATATAGTACTGACTAATAGCTGCAGAAATTTCAAAATATCTAATAGGGATTTTTATCCCTTACAGTTTAGATCTCCTGCCCTGGATCGCTTCCAAGATTTAGTACCAAAAGATCTTTGTTTTCTATATGATGAAATAAAATCAGAAAAAGTCCCAATATATACTAATAGATCAAAGGGAGGCAAAAATATGTCTCTTAATGAATTTAGGGCTTTACAGGAATTAATGAGTAGGCAGGATTTGGCAGTTAAGGAGGCGGACAAGGGTGGAGCGGTAGTAGTGATGGACAGTTATGTTTATAAGACACAAGTCCAGAATATGTTAGACAATACTAGTATCTACTCTCCATTAAGCTGCAACTCTCTCCCCTTGTTCCAAACGAAAATGTCCCAAATCCTATCTAAGGACCTAGAACTGGGAATACTAAGTAAGAAAGAAGTAGACTATATTTATGTAGAGTGTCCGGTTATCTCTATTTTTCATTTGTTGCTGAAAGTGCATAAAGGCACCTTTCCACCACCAATGAGACCTATTGTAGCGGGGATCGGATTGTTCTCTGAGAGATTATCCAAATGGACTGATTCTCTCCTCCAACCTTTTGTCCCGTTAATTCCTGGATACCATAAGGACACCAGGTCATTTCTGCAAAATTTTGCTAATTTCAAGTGGTGATATGAACACACTTGGATTACGTCTGACATGATGCCTTTATACACAAAAATACCCCACAATCGTGCGATAGTGGCTTTGCAATGGTTTTTGAAAACTTATAGCGATTATACCTTGGAACTCAAGGAATACATGGGAATAGTGGTGGACTTTCTCCTCAAACACAATTTTTCATGTTTAATAATACATTTTACTTGCAGGTATTTGGTGTGTTGATGGGGGCTGGGTTCTCTCCCTCCATAGCCAATATCTTTATAGCATGGTGGGAGAGGTGCTTCCTCTTCATCGACACACACCCCTTTTTTGGCAATATTCGATGGTATGGTCGCTACATCTGATGACCTGCTAATTGTTGGGTGATGTGGCAGCCATACTGTCATTCTCCGTATATTTTAATCAGTGTTTGGAGTCTATTTCTTTCAATCTCCAACATGATACACTATCATTTATTATTAATTTTTTGGATTTGTGTTTGTAGGGGGACAATGTAAACTAAAGGGTCTGTACTTCTACTTTTAGAAAGGATACAGCGGGAAATACAACGCTCTTGGCAATTTCATGCCATCCTCCCCATGTAGTCCGTAATATCCCCAAAGGGGAAATGATACGTGCCAGGCGCTATTGCTCTGATACAGGAATGTTTATTCAAGAAGCAGCTAATGTAGGTAAAAGGCTGGAACATAGATTGCATGCCCCACAGCTAACTATTAGTTCTAGGAATTTGGTATTGTCAATGGACAAAAAACTTTGGTTTTTCCAAAGAAACCTAATACAAAGGGTAATAATAACACAAAAATGTCCAAAGACAATGTGGTTATGTTCATTACTAGGTACAGTGAGGAGTACAGGCAAATTTGATAAATAGTTAAGAAACATTTCCCAGTACTTAGTTATGACAAGGAATGGACCAGCCTGACAACGAGTGAAAGTTAGGTGCGTGGCAAGTACAGCCCTGACATTGGGAAATATGATCTGTCCAAGCCTATTCCAAGAAGCCTCTGTAACTAAACCTGTGTGGCTCTCCTACAAGGGCAGTTATAAATGTGGCCACAGCAGGCGTATATGCTGCGACCATATGAGAGTGAATAAGCATTTTAAATCCACGGCAAATGGCAAAAGCTATGAGATTAAGACATCTCTCAAAAGTAACACGGAATTTGCTATTTACCTTATTACATGTGAAGAGTGTGTGTTTCAATATGTAGGTTGTTCCACAAACCAAACTGAAACTAGAATCCATGAACACATTTCAGATGTATCGCATTACAAGACTCGCAATGTTTCAGCAGTCAGTTCACATTTTGTGATAGTTCACAAAGGCGATACATCAGCTTTAATGGCACAAGTAATTAAAAGGGTTATTGTGCCTATTAGGGGTGGAGATCACAGGAGAAAGCTTCTCAATAGAGAAACTTTCTAGATGTTTCAGTTGGGAACATGTTCTCCTACAGGTTTAAATAAATGGAATGACCTGGTTTTGCAATATCATTGACAAACTTTCCTGCATAAGTGAAGAGGTTTTTCATGTATTTTTTAGTTATATGCTTTTGGGTATTTTTATTAATGAGAATCATGTGTTCAGATTTTAATTAGTTTTGCACTCCGATCATGTGATACCGTAATCCTTAGGGATAGGTGGAATGGGGGTATATAGGAAACGATTAATGTTAGTTATATGTGTCATGAGTAAGAACCATGATACAAGTTTCCGAAATGCGTAGACCGACTATCTCGCATTTGTTGTTGGAAATTTTTTACCGCTTGGAATATAGAATCCTTTGTTATAAAGAGGTGGATCCCGTAATTTTCTTCATTAATCTGTAATGTATGCATAAATAGTTTTAAATATTTTGACGCAAAACTCCAAGTCTTCCAGCCAAGTATTTAGCAAATCATTTGCTCACCTGGATTTGAAAAGGTCTTTGAATTACTACATGAGATATGATGCCTACTTAAAGAAGCACTCCCACAATTTTTTATTAAAAAGTTGAGGTAAAATAGTAGCGAAGGTAATCTTTTTTTTGGTGACTACAGTTCTCTGCCTGGCTTTCTGCTGTTTCATGTGACCGACACTCTGACTCTCCAACTGACATAGTTTCTTATGTGTGGACAGAAAGTCAGTGTCTCTATTCATTCCCATGAGACTAATATAGAGGCACCACTTGGAATGAATAGAGAAACTGACTTGTCCACACAAGACACTATGTCAACTGGAGCGTATGGTAGGCTGTTTTGGCATAGAATAATTGGAATTGGTTAGACAAGTGCAGTGGATTTTGTCTGGCCAATTCCCGGCATAATTACTGGGTAGCAGACGGATCTCTTCCAGACTCCACTGTAGTCAATGGCGTCCAGTGGGGCAGGCAAAGTATCCGAGCAATGCCGGATCCGGAGAACTCCAGCAGGTTATTCTCTGCTGAAACAGCCTGGCGCAGAATGTGAAACTAGCCTGTGTGTCGGTCACATGATTGCACTTATCAACATTAAATTTTAGTTGCCAGATTTTTGACCATTCCTCTAGTTTTCCTAAATCCATTTCCGACCTAAAGGTGGGAAGAGAATGTCATGGAGCAGCAGGAAATGCCAGCAGAATGCTTGGGTGTATAGGGAGAGGCATTAACAGTAGAAAGAGGGAGGCGCTCGTGACGCTCTACAGAGCACTAGTGAGACCTCATTTGGAGTATTGTGCGCAGTACTGGAGACCATATCTGAAGAAGGATATTGAAACTTTGGAGAGAGTTCAGAGAAGAGCTACTAAACTAGTACATAGATTGCAGGACAAAACTTACCAGGAAAGGTTAAAGGACCTTAACATGTATAGCTTGGAAGTAAGAAGAGACAGAGGGGATATGATAGAAACTTTTAAATACATAAAGGGAATCATCACGGTAAAAGAGGAGAGAATATTTAAAAGAAGAAAAACTGCTACAAGAGGACATAGTTTTAAACTAGAGGGCCAAAGGTTTAAAAGTAATATCAGGAAGAATTACTTTACTGAGAGAGTAGTGGACGCATGGAATAGCCTTCCTGCAGAAGTGGTAGCTGCAAATACAGTGAAGGAGTTTAAGCATGCATGGGATAGGCATAAGGCCATGCTTCATATAAGATAGGGCCAGGGGCTATTAATAGTATTCAGTATATTGGGCAGACTAGATGGGCCAAATGGTTCATATCTGCCGACACATTCTATGTTTCTATGTTTCTATATGTACTTTTAAATTATTTGTTTAATAAAATGTGCTATTTTTTGCATTAGATATTTGCTGCTCTGTTTTTCTTTGGGGTTAAATGTGAATATAAGTCACATTCACATTTAAACCACTCATTTTTGTGGAGAATTTAACCATGAACTTCTGGGAGATATGGTATACCAATCACAGTTTTCAACAGAAACAGTTCAAGAACATCTCCTATGCATGCTTCATTTTCAAAAACCATGACTATTGATGATGGCCAAATGAAATTTATTTCCCATAGATTCTCCACTCTTTGCAGTTCCATTGGTGCAGTTGTGGTGGAGCCACCTCCTAAAAGAAAAGTGTATACCATTAATGTCTAGGATGTGGGCCTTGTGGGTGAGGAGAACGTGGTGATCCTCCCATTTGTGGCCCCATAGGTCTTGGCACAGGTGGACTCGTGACAGCAATGCGTGGTGTTGGCAGCAATAGACCATCTCTTCTTGGTGCTGTGTTGCTTGGTGAGGTCGCACCGTTACCAGGATGCATGCCTATATGTCCTGCATTAGCCTGGCTCTCTATTAGGAGAAAGAAAAATAGTTTTGTTGGTGAAAAATAGTTAGGAAAAAAAGCTATGCATGAATTGGTTATTTTAATATGTGAGCATACTTACATAGCAACCCATTTTTGTATTGCGCCAATGAAACTATATTAAAATAAAAAGCATCTCTGCAAATAGTCTTGATAGAAATCTCCCAAACCTACAGTCATGGGAAGAAAAACTTACTAGCTCCTTCCATTCTATTGAGATGCTATCTAAAACTCGGGCAAATGTTTTACCTCTATTGAGCAGCATAGGCTGTTGTGCAGTACCCCAGACTTAGTGGTATCTGCAAAAGTTTAGTTTTGCTATATAATGTTTATAATGTTAATGTTTTTTACTGAACATTCAGTTGTTCCAGCACGAGCCAGACAAGACCAGAGTTAACAGTCCTGGCCCAGCCCTCTCTGGAGCTCAGGGAGTGTGCTGGATCCACCTCCCAGCTCCAGAAGATTCCAGTCAGAATAGATGTAGAGAGGGAGGAAGAAGCAGCAGTCTCCTTGTGCTCCTCTCCCATATTCTTCAGCTCCAGGCCCTGGAACCTCAGTCACATCCACGAGCTCCAGGAGATGCAAGCAGGCAAGAACTAAAGCAGAAGGATTTGGATGGCTACTGTGAGAGAGAGAGAGTGTGTGTAACAGCGGCTGCTGTGCGCTGCTGTTCCCCTGCTTACCGCTGCGGTCCGGGTGCCGTGTTCTGCTGCCAGTGTTTCCTTTCAGCCCTGGCCACAGCATGCTTGCTGCTTGTCCTGCAGCATTTCTTTAAGGGCCGGCACGCGTCGCTTCCTGTGTTTTATGGGTTGGATCATGTGACCTCACTGAACAATCCTAGCCCTCTTGCACATATATAAGTGGCTCAGCCACCTTCCCAGATGTCTCAGTGTCAAGGTCCTTGTGTCCTGCTTAGGTTTCTGATATCTGCTTGTGTTCCTGCATTCCTGACTCATACATACTTGTACTCCTGGACTCTGCTACCTGTTTGATCCCTGCCTACTTGCCTTGACTCTCCTGTTGCCAACCCGGATTGCCTGACCTGTACCTGTGCCGCTTGCCGTGACCAATTGCCTGTTTGACTTTGCCTCTGCCTCATCCTTCGGTCCGGCCATGTTGCTCCTGGTTACAACTCGGCCTGCTGACAATGCCTGTGCCTCTGGTACCTTGCTCAGGTACCTCCTGGTCCGCCTGGACCAGCTGCCTTGTGTGCCAATCCTCCTCAAGAGGAAGCAACCTGGGGTTCCCCTTGGGAAAGTCTATCCCCACCATCAGGGGTACTGTGAAGATCGAGGAGTTTACTTAGACAATGCCCTTAGAGGAGGTAGGACACGTGGCACAGTGGGTTCACACCCGCTGGTTCATGACAATGAGACAGAGAAAGAGACAGCAAAGTAACCCAGCTTGAGGTGATCCAGACCCCGTTTCTTCACAGCGAAATCAAGTTAAGACACCCTATGCACCCCAGACTAGTGAACACTACAGCCACGTTTGTAGTTGATAGCCAGAGATCTGAGTAACAGAGATTTTAGCAAGAGAAAGAGTAACTAGAGGGCCATTGCTGTAGCAAGCTGCCTAGCTCATGCTTAGGCATCTAGGAAGAATTTGCACAGTGCAGAGAATGTACACCATAAAGAGAGACTTTTGTTAAGTTCAATCTGGCCTTGTCTCTGACTCTCCTAACACCATCACATGCCCTGCTCAGAAGCCATATGGACATTAACATCATGGGCACCCACGAACAACCATCATGAAGGGAGCCCAAAGCTACAGGGAGTGATCCGAGGGAACAAAGGGTGTGCCTCCTTGATAGCATGACCCCAGTGAGCGATAGCCATAGGAAGTACTGCAACACATCAGAGCCGTTACCACTCCCATCCTCTGCTCCGGCTGCTCAGGGGTAATTGTGTATGCCCTTTGTATATCTGCTATAGTTTATGTGACGTGTGTTGTCTGACATCTTGGCTCTTTCTTATCTTCGAATATGGTTTCCCTAATGCAGCCTACATTTCTCTGGCTTTGCAGATACAGAGGTGTGAAATCTCATCACCCTGCAATTGCCCTATTTTGACTCCTACAGAGGTCACCACCACTAAAATTTGGTTAAAGTGTCACTAACTTTTCAAAAACTTTTGATATGTCAGAGACATATCAAAAGTTTAAATTGTGGGGGTCTCAGACCCACTCACTAGAACAAGGGGAAATAAGCGCACTCATAGTGTGCTCTCTCTCCTCGCTGCACAAGACAGGCTCCAAAGAAGTCTAATGGTCCATCATGATTCCATCCTCAGTAGAGAGAGAGAGGGTATGCTGAGTATGTGTATTTCTCTCCTGTCATTCTAGGGATCATGGGGGACCCAGCGCTCAGACCCCCACGTTCTAAACTTTTAATATGTCTCTATGACAAATCAAAAGTGGTCATTACTAAAAACATTGACCACATACTACTTGGAAATACTATTAATGTCTGACAGGTTTGGATCTGATCACCAAGGTCCTACTAGAAATATACGCCATTTTAACTCCTGGTGACTCCCATCAACTTTTTTCAGACCCATCATACCCTTTCATACCTGTTGCATTATTTTGCAGCCTGAGGGCATTTCTTGCACTTGGAGGAAGTAATTCTTCTAGATCTCTCATAACAGAATTGGCTTGTGTATTATTATTCCTCTTATTTTTTTCCTCTTCCCTTTGCTGGAAAAGAAAATCCCAGTTAGATCTCCATGCAATTAGAAGATAACAGGATTACAGCTCAACTGACATGACATGTAGAAGTTATGGTCTTTTCTTACTAACTCCATGTGAAAATCTATTACATCTAAATTAGGTGCATGCGAAATATGTAACCGTAATTGACTTTGGCAGTCCTTGTGTAATGTACCGTAAAATAACAACTGCTTTACTAATTTCTCAGTTGGAGGGGAAAAACACACTTATTTTTTACCTTCCAAATTGTCTTCATTCTATCTGTTGAAATAAAATATGTCTCACATTTTGAATATCTGCCATTTAATAAAATAATAACTTACCATCTGCATTTTCTTCTTCAAATCTATGTTTGCTTGCTGATAGGCTTTTGATACAGCATTGAGGTAATAAATTGCTAATCTGCAAGACATATGCATGGAGCACAGACATTATAATTGTAAAGGATGACTTCTACTGATTTTTTAGAGTTCAAGTATGCAGTGGCCGCAACACAGTAAATCTGGCCTCACACTTACCAATTTTGGCAGGAGTGGCCAACCATCTAATGTGAATAGGGTTCCTAACTTTCCTCCAATGGCAGATGTTGGGGGAGATAAGAATTGGATTTAAATTTTCAACTGCAAGATCATTTTATTCACTAGGAGTTATGTTTGTACAAACAATTAAGAGGATTCTTTACGGGAAGAGAAGTGAGACTATGGAACTCTCTTCTCTGTCAGAGAGTTCAAGAGGGGCCTGGATGTATTTCTGGAGGGAAATAATATTACAGGTTATAGTTACTAGAGATGGGTTGTTGATCCAGGGAGTTATTCTGACTGCCTGACTGGAGTCGGGAAAGATTATAAATGGACAATACAGAGATATACAAACAATGTAAAGCACTGGAGAATCTCATGAAAACTATAGTTTATTCAAAACTTGATAAAGGTGGGAATACAACATTTCAACCTCAAATGGCCTTTTTCAAGCTAAGACAAAAATACTATTTTTGCCTAGGTGTGAAAAATGCTGCTTGAGGCCAGAACGTCCAATTTTTGGTGAAAATTTTAATAAAATATTTGTGTGATTGTTTGCATATTATTAGTTGTTTGTGGTTGGTGGAAGGCCATGCCAAGTCAAGCATGGAGCAGAGGGTGTGTTGCTGGGGAACCAAGTTGTGAACTGGGCAATACTTTCTAATGATCTTTTTATAACTAAGCCTTTAACCGTGACATCTGGAGGAAAAAAGGTTTCATCCTCAACATAGAGATTCTTTACAGTAAAAGCAGTGAGGTTATGCAACTTTGAGCCAGATGATTTTGTGATGGTTAATTCATTGTTCAAGTTCAAGAGGGGCCTGGATGCCTTTTTTGAAAGTAATAATATCACAAGTTCTAGGTGCTAGATTTCTTGAAATGCTAGTTTTATTCTGATTATCATATTTGTAGTTGGGAAGGAATATAAACTCATTTTCAACCACCTCATAGCAGTTCTTCACCTCTTGTGGATCAACACAGTAGAATTATAGGTTGAACTTGTTTCTGTTTTCAGTCTCATCAACTACAGGTATGTAACTAAATATTCTCACCTGAAAATATGTTATCACCTTCCATAAATTTATTAGTGCACAGCTGCAAAGACAACTATATTGTACTCACCACTACTGAAAACCCTCTTTTTCACGTCACAGTTTAGCTTTCCGTTCTTCTGATCTATCAGAAGAACAAAAAAATAAAAAAAAAAAAAAATAGGATCCCTTTTCTTGAGCATCCATTATTATCAGTTGGCATCAGTTGTGTCACTTCCATGAGAGATAAGTTATTTTTGATGGGAGAAAATCCTTTTTCACACGGTTAGTATATTGATCCGTATTTGCAAGCCAAAAGCAGGAGTGGGTCCAGAGATGCAAATATTTCAATTACATTTTATCTCTGTTTTGAACCCACTCCTGGTTTTGGCTTACAATTACTGATCTAATACTGAAGCAAAATTCTGACCAAATACTGAAAGAGGCTAAAGTCTTGCATGCAGCACTTGTTCTCCTCTCAAAAAATTACTAATTTTTGATTGAAGTGACACAAACAGATGCAAACTGTTCATAATTAAATAATAAAAAAAAAAGCCGGATAAGTTATTTTTGGTGCAAACTGATGTTAGCTGAGCATAACTGATGCTCAGAAGAATAACAGATCCATTTTTTTCTTCTTCTGTTCTTCTAACTGAGCAGAAGAATGGAAAGCTTATCGATGATGTGAACTCAGCCCTATAGAGACTAGGTTATATTATAGTCATGGTGTCCTTTCGGAGGCAGCGTGCAAGCATCAGTCAAAAATGCCCATAGAGTCAAGCTGAAAAGTCTAGAATCCTTGAAAAAGGTCTGTGCGTTAAGGTGAATAAAGAGTCTATTTATTTTTCACCTACATCATTTGAAATGCTGCCTTTTTCCCCCTTAATTTTTGCATAATTGTATATGGCAAGTCAGCATCCACATGATTGCACCCATCTTTTTTACTTAGTGCCATGTTTGATATACAATTATTGATTAGTATAATATAAATATTAAAGGGATTGTCCACTTTATCATTATTTTCACAAATGTGCATTTGCCATTTACTTATATATTGTTATTAATATGTCAACCCTCATGTACTCTGCCAAGAAGAGTGAACCACTTCTTTAGGATGGTCTTCTCCATAAATGCACTGTGCTCCCATGCTAAAAACGAAACATAGCAACTGAAGGAGGGGCATGTGACTCTTGAACACGTCCATCAGCAGCCTCCAGTGAATGACACTGTGCATGGTTCCGCTTTAATGCTTTTCAATGGGGGCCACTGATGGATGTGTCAGGTTACAAGCCCCTCCATCAGCAGTCATGTTTAAGATGGAAGCACCATGCAATTATGGGGAGGACTGTACGATGCGTTAATAACAATATATTAGTAAGAGGCTTATAATACTGTTTCTAGCACATTTTTGAAAATAATGATAAAGCAGACAATCCCCTTAATACAAAAGGTTTGATCACTGTTAGGGTTGTAATCAAAACAGTACTTACATCATAAGCAGAATGGCTGGTATGATTAATCCAGGATTTGCTATAGAGCTGAGAATTTTGGCAACAAAAGGTGGGAAGTCAGTTTCCATTGTTTCCTGGATAACATCGAACATTCTCTTCTTCCCACTAGAAGCAAAAAAGTGTTACTTTGCATATAACGAGAATTGTCATAAGCAATAGCCTACAATAGATTCAGAAAGTTTTCGGATTCTTTCAATTTTTCAAATTTTTTATGCTGCAGCCTTGTGATAAAAATAAATAAATATAAAATCAGGTTTTCTCCCATGAGTCAATACCGCATAATGACAAAGTGAAAACAGAATTTTAGAAATTTTAGCAAAATTATTTAAAAGGATAAACTACAATTTGGCACATGGACATAAGTATTCTGACTCTTTCCTACGATACTGTATTTCAAATTAAGCTCTGGGGCTTCCCTTTCTTTTGATCATCCAAATACAAGAATGAACCTGGATCACACCTCCTCATGCTATGCTTTGATGTAATACCTGCTTTGCAGATTGTTACATGCTTACATGACAAATTTTGATGGGTGGTGGGGCCCAGTGCCAGGGTGGCATTGCCAAACAGCAGGGGTGCTGTTTGGCTGCTGGGTCCTGCCATTTGCTGGTGCGGTGCTCTGGCGCCGGTGGCCGATATGCAGTGCCACGCCGAATTCAGAGTAGGTTCTCACCCGAGGAGGCAACCTTGTTGTGGTGAGTGGGCTTATGCTTTTTGATCAAAATGTATACTAATGGCCTATATACTATTTATGGTGCTGAGTAGTGATGTTAATTGTGCTGAGAAGCAGTTATTAGATCAAAGCATAGCATGATGAGGTGTGATCCAGGTTCATTCTTATTTTTGGACCTTTCTCTTGATCATCTTTGAGATATTTTTACACCTTGATTGGAATCCCCTTGTGGTAAATTCAGGTGATTGGACATGACTTGGAAAGGCACACATCTGTCTATATAAGGTCTCACAGCTGACAATACATATCAGAGCAAAAACCAAGCCATGAGGGGTAGATAACTGCCTGTAGAGCCCAGAAACAGGGTTGTGTGGAGGCACAAATCTGGAGAAGGGTACAAAGAATTTCTGCTGCACTTAAAAAGTTCCGAAGAGAACAGTATCCTCCGTAATTCTTAAATAGAAAAAGTTTGGAAAAACCAGGTTTCCTAGAGCTGGCTGCCCCGCCAAACGTAGTAGTTGGGGAGAAGTGCCTTGATAAGAGAGTTGACCTAGAACCCAATGATCACCCTAGCTGAGCTCCAACATCCGGTTTACAGATGGGATAAACTTCCAGAAGGTCAACCATCACTGCAGCGCTCCACCAATCAGGGCGTTATGGCAGAGTCTCTCCTCAGTAAAAGACACATGAAAGACCACCTGGAGTTTGCAACAAAGCACCCAATAAGACTCAGACTGCAAGAAACAAGATTCTCTGGTCTGAAACCAAGGTTGAAATTTTTGGCCTCAATTCTAAGCTTCATGTCTGGTGGAAACCAACTACTGCTTATCACCCGCTTAAAACCATCTCTACAGTGAAGCATGGTGGTGGCAGAATCACGCTGTTGGGATGTTTTTCAGTGGCTGGGACAGGGAAACTGTTCAGGGTTGATGGAAAGCTAAATGGAGCAAAGTACAGAGATATTCTTAATGAAAACCTGACCCAGAGTGCTCTGGACCTCAGACTGGGTCAAAGGTTTAATTTCTAACAATACAATGACCCTAAGCACACAGCCAAGACAACACAGGAGTGGCTTAGGGACAACTCTGTAAATGTCTGTGATTGCCCTGACTTGAACCCAAGAAAATATCTCTTGACAGGCCTGAAAATGGCTGTAAATGGACAGTCCCCATCCAACCTGACAGAGCTTGAGAAGATCTGCAGAGAAGAATGGCAGAAAATCCCCAAATACAGGTGTGCAAACCTTGTGGCATCCTACCCAAGAACACTGGAGGCTGTAATCGCTACCAAATGTGCTTCAACTAAGTACTGAATAAAGAGTCTGATTCTTTATGTCAATGCAATATTTTAGTTTTTGCTTTTTAATAACTTAGCAAAGATTTAGAACGTTCTGTTTTCGCTATGTCATTATGTGGTATTGAGAGCAGAACAATGGGGAAAAATGAATTTTTTTCTATTTTAGCACAAGGCCACAACCTTACAAAATGTTAAAAAAAGTGAAAGGGTCTGCAGACTTTCCGAATGCATTGTATTGGCATTATGCTGATAATGTTTTTTAACCCCTTTGCGCATATTCACGTACATGTAATGGAATGTGGCTTCCTGCCGCATCTTCTCATGCATGTACATGATGTGATTGGGCGGGTGCAGGAGCTGCACCTGCCCGAACAGCAGCATGGGCCCGGCTGTTACTGATAGCTGGGCCCCTGCTGCATCCGCTGGCATCGCTGTATGAAGTGATGCCGGCGGATTAACTCTTTCACATGCCGCGGTCAGTGATGACCACTACTGTGTAAGACGCTGACAGTTCAATTCAGTACAATACATAATGTATTGTACTGAATTGAAACAGGGATCAAACCCTAAAAAAGCATAGTCGCACACTGGGACAAAAAAAATGTAAAAAAAAAGGGTTTTTTATGATAAAATAAATATTTTAGTTTCAAGTAAAAAAACAAAATAAATAGCCCCCTCACCATAAAATCGTGTTTAAAAAAAATAAAAAAAGACATATTAAGTATCACCATGTCCATAACAACGTGCTCTATAAAAAAGACCCATATTCTGCCACCTCAGGTGAACGCCGTAAAAATAAATATAAAAACTGAGCAAAAAATTCAATTTTTTGTCACCTTACATCACAAAAAGTGTAATTCCAAGCGATCGAAAAGACATATGTACCTCAAAATAGTACCAATCAAACCATCATCTCTTCCCACAAAAAATGAGCACCTACATAAGACAATTTCCCCAAACGATAAAAAAGATATGGCTTTCAGTAAATGGAGACACTAAAACATTATTTTTTTCCTTCAAAAATGTTTTTATAGTGTAAAACTGAAATACATTAAAAAAATGTACACATATTATGTATCTCCAAGTCCATAATGACCTGCTCTATAAAAATATTATATGAATTACCCCCTAAGGTGAACACCATAAAAAAAACTGTGCAAAAAATTCTATTTTTTGTCACCTTTCATCACAAAAAGTGTAATACCAAGCAATCAAAAAGTCATTTGCAACCAAAAATAGGATTAATCAAACCGTGATCTCTTCCTGTAAAAAAATGAGCCCCTACATAAGACAATCATCCAAAAAATAAAAAAAAATATGGCTTTCAGAAAATGGAGATGCTAAAACATGATTTTTTTTTCTAAAATGCTCTTATTCTGTAAAATTAAAAGACATATTAGTATCGCCGTATCCATAACAACCTGCTCTATAAAAATATCCCATGATCTACCCCCTCAGTTGAACGCTGTTAAAAAAACTGTGCCAAAATAGACATTTTTTGGTCACCTTACCCCAGAAAAATGTCATATTGAATGATTAAAAAACCATATGTACCCAAGAATAGTACCAATAAAAATGTCAGCACTTCCTGCAAAAAAAGAGCCCCTTCACAAGACGATCATCAGAAAAATAAAAGAAATGTAGCTTTAAGAAAACGAAGACATAAAAACATTATTTTTGTTTTAAAAAATGCTTTATTATGTAAAACTGAAACAACAACAACAACAAAAAAATACACATATTTGGTATTGTCGCGTCCGTATCAACGTGCTCTATAGAAGCAACACATGATCTATTCTGTCAGGAGAACTCCGTAAAAAACAAAAATAAAAACTGTGCCACAACAGCCATTTTTTTGTTACCTTGCGTGACAAAAAGTGTAATATCGAGCAATCAAAAATCATATGTACCCTGAAATAGCACCAATAAAACTGTCACCTCATGCTTTAATTTACAAAATGAGGTCACTTTTTGGGAGTTTCTACTCTAGGGGTGCATCAGGGGTTCTTCAAATGTGACATGGCAACTTAAAATTATCCCAGCAACATCTGTCCTCCAAAATCCATATGGCACTCCATTCCCTCTGCACCCTGCCGTGTGCCCTTACAGCAGTTTACCACCACATATGGGGTGTCTCTGTAAACTGCAGAATCAGGGTAATAGATATTGAGTTTTGTTTGGCTGTTAACCCTTGTATGTGATAGGAAAAAATAGATTAAAATGGGAACTCTACAAAAAAGGGAAATTTGGAAATTTCACCTCCATTATCCTTTTATTTTTGTTGAAAAACCTAACCTCGGCACTCCAGCTGTGGTAAAACTACGACTCCCAGTATGCTCCATTTATTTCTATAGAGTTCTGAGAGCAGCCAAGCAAGGGGGGCATCTTGGGAGTTGTAGTTTTACCACAGCTGGAGTGTCAAGGTTAGCCATCACTGACCTAAAGGCTTAACAAAGTTTGCAAAATCAGTTATGAATAACTTGAAGGGTGTAAGTTTCTAAATTCGTCCTTAAAAAAGTGGGTTTTGGAAATTTGTAAAAATTGTAAATCTTAAATGCAAGTATCACATAACCACCTACCAATTGGGATGTGGTTGTTCCACTTTCAATGGTAAATATTGCAGCTTTACTCTCATTACAACTACATAATCAAAATTAAAAGTATCTCTTATAACCACATTTCACCACAGTTTCCCAGTCGTACATAATCAGATGATTAAATACTGTATTTAAACAGTACACACGTGTGGTTTTAGTTTTCTCATAATCCACTTAAAATGAAGTAATATACTGTATTGTTTGGATAAGATGCACCGAAAGTTGAAAAATAAATATATATCTAACCTTCCTTGATGGTTTAAACCCTGGTGGTTCCCCTGCAGCAAAGTCCAGATCCGTGTATAGGAGTTAAAGGGTGAATTAGAATGCCAGGACAATACCTTAAGGTTTAGCCCAAAGTCAAACTGGTGGGTTGACACAGAATGTTACAGCAAGGCAATTTTGGCAGTGGCAGGACATGATTGAGGGAGAGAACTGCGCTCTGAGATATATAGGCTTATATGATTTGGAACAGGATTAGTAAAAATCAACGTAATTTCTGCCAGGACTAATAGAAGAGACAATGAGAGACCTGATTACTCCACCCACCCACAGTGATTGACAGCTCTCCTTGTATCATTGTATACATAGAAGGCCATCAATTATCCTGTGTGGGCAGGATAATCAGGACTCTCGCCGTCTCTCCTCAGAACTGCGAGCCGGCGCTATGATTGGCTGCACCTTCCCTGTCTGACCATTTCTTTTAAACTCAGACAGCCCTTTTAACTAGTGCTGCAATGCACTCATTATAAGAATAGATTAAGTTTCATCACTTAGATCTTCCAGTAATATACCATCATATAACTTTCTCTACTATTACAGCATTCACTCCAGTTTTGAAAAGTGGGTGTGGTTAACTGAAGAGCTGATTTATGCCAGATTTGTCAATTATAACTTCTTAAAAAGTAGCAAAAATTGTCATAGTCTTACTCCAGTAAAGGGGTGATGTAGAAAGTAGAACAACATCACAAGACAGAAGCATTAGACTTAGAGGCTATGGACACCTCTAAGGGCAATTTTTTGTTATCTTTACAGTCTACTAACTTTGGCATAAAAATTATCTTTTCCATTGGGCTTTAATAAAAAATGTCACTTTTTCACTTTCTGTGCATCTGCAAACCACTCCCCAGGCAAAGGACAAGTCCCCGCCTCATACAAGAAATCCCCACATGTGAAAACTAACGGGGACCGGAGCGCACGAACGGGCGGTTATTTAAAAAAAAAAAAAATGTTGCCTGGACCTCAGTGGGGGCCATCCAGGAAGGTAGTGTAAGTATTTCACTACCTAAATCTTAGTGAAAGTTCCTCTTTAAGGAAGCAGTCAGGAAGGTCTGGCACTGCTGGATCACCCTAACTGCAAATCATACCATGTAGGCACTTTTAGCAATATTTTTTTCTTGCTAAAAGGTGTGTCTTATAGTCCAAAAAATGGTAATTCTAACATGAACATGAATAATTGGTAATAACAAAAGCATTGGAGCTTATTTATATTATCATACCTGAAAGGTCCACAGTCAAATGAAGGTGGTAGAGACATGATTGTGTAGGCTACTGGCAGTAGACTCAAGAAAAGGATAAGCAGAAGAAGGCCCATGTAAAAGTTATTTGATTTGGATGCTTTAAATACACGTTCATGGGGAACATTACTACTCATAACTGCCCAACATTGGAAGTACATAGAGGTCAGCAGCCTGAGGACATTGATTCCAATCAATCCAGGAGCATAAAAAGAGCCCATCCTGCAATGAAAAACATAGTACATAGGTGACTTGGCAACAGCAAACACATAAAACTGTGCACTATTGAGCGACTATAATATTTCAATCCACGTTACAGGATCATTAAAAGTTTTTGGATGTACAGCAATATCTGTATTTGGTGGTATGTTTTTAATTGAAGGCATCATGAATACTAATCTGATCTAATGAATATTTGAACATCATGTAATACTTTTTGGAAAATGTTTGAGAATTACTTTAGAATGTGGTAAAAAAATCAAGACTTGCTTAAAAAAAAGGATCTTTTCATGTTCTCAAAACAATAGAAAGGTCACCTCAGCTCCAGAAACAGAAAATGCCCTGAAGTTCTAAAGCCAACAATACAAGTAAGAAGATGTTGAGCTGAATGTTTGTTCAAAGGACAATTATCACCTTGATCCCTGCTCGTGGTTATTTAATAGATAGATGGAGACAAGTCTCTGCAAGTGTTATGTCAGCGGCTCATGCCCGCAACTGCCCCACTACTTCAGGTGGGCACAGGTGCCTCTCCACCCACCTTGTGTCTGACGCAGTTCCAGTGCTCTGGCAGTGTTCTGTGTGTCTATTCTACATTGAACCTCACCTTATTCTGCAGTATTGCAAGGGTTAACCTCCCTTTGGTTCTGTGTGCAGCTGCTTCTAGTGTGTTAATTAGCTCTGCTATATATGATGGGCTGTTTGCTCTTTAATATTTTCTAAATTGATATATGGGCAAAATAATAATTAGGGTACTGCCACACATGGTCTGGAGTGAATTCAAAAAAGAGGAGAAGTCGTCTCTGTCCTTTTATGATCCACTCCTGATTTTGGCTTCCAAAACTGCAAGTAAAAACCTAACCAGGTGGCTGTGCCCTTATCAATATCAGTTCTATGTTCCTGCCTTTGAAATGACCAGCAAATATAACAAGCAGGAAATTTATTAATGAACTAGTTTTGCCCTTTAAAATCTTTTGGCTTTTGTCAGTTAAGGTTACCACTTGAAAATGGGTATGAGCCTTAGCAAGCATAGCAGTTAGTTTAATGAGAATATTTTGTGTTTCTGATGTTTGAAAGAAAGCAGTAGGTGAGAAGTTCAGCTGCAGGAAAAAAATGCAGATTATTATAGTGTATGTAATAAGGATCTAATACAAAAATGCTTTTAATGAGTATTCATTAATCAAGCACAGTATATTTCAGCATAATTGACTTATAACAGAACAGGACACGAGGGGACATGTTTACCTTACACTTGTTACTAGGGATGAGCGAACCCGAGTTCAGGAAATGTTTTTTTTACAGTATAAATCAATTTCTGAAGTTATTTATGCGAAGTCTCGCAAGACTTCGCAAAGTAATAACTTCGACTTATCGGAATCATTACATTCTAATACTGTACAGAGCGCTTGTTCCATACAGTATTGAAATTAAGTTTTATGCGAATCGATTTTGGATGTTTCATCCAAAGTCGAATTTGCTCCTCCCTACTTGTTACCTTATGCTCAGGGTCATTCTTTGGTTGTGCCTTTTTTAACAATTTTAATTATAATAAAAGCGTTTCCAAATTACCATTACTCCCCTCATCAACAACTAATGGGCCACTCCTATAGTATTTTGCAATAGCCTTTTTTTTTTTTTTTTTAGCTTTTACTACTATTTAATTTTTTTACTTATTTTTTTATAAATGGAGTCCCACAGCCCCTTATACTGGTATTCCCATCTAATAATATTATGGCATATTTTATGGATATGCCATGAGATTATGAATAGTGGAGGTTTGACCTTTGCAAAACAAAGGCCCAGAGTCCTATTTGGCAGATCTCCTCCACAGTGGCGCTCTCTACCATTGACTATTTTGTAGGGAACAGCAACACAACTTCAATTAACTGAATGGGGCTACATTGGAGTCCTCTGCACAACTGCTGTTTATAGAACCAGTGGCCTACATAGAGAAGTAAGGGTCCCATAGCAAGGATCATACCAGGCCCCCCCACACAGGACAGAAGGGTTTCTGCCTAAACCCCTATCAATGACCCTTGGGCTATTTTTCCCACTGCCTCATTTGCTAAAAGTTGTTCCTTTAGAGGGTAGAGTCCTGACTAAGTTTTCACCCCTAGTAGAAGAAGGGATGATCCTAACTGGGCCCCTCTTGTCCTGGGCCCCATAGCAGTCGCATGGTCTGCCACTATGGTAGTTAGAACACCTCTGTGTAGGAAAAAGCAGTGAAAAAACAGACGTATTTAAAGGGGTTGTCTGAGTTTAAATAAATGGTCAAAGGCAAGATAATAAAAGACATTATCTCGCCGGTTCAGAACGTCTGTGCTCCAGTGCTGCTCCTGGCCTCAGCAGTCTTGTTCATATACCTCTGAGGCCAGTGATTCGCTGCAGTGTTCAGGCGCAGTATATAGGTGCATGATCACTGCAGCAAAGGATATGGGGGATTGGAGCAGAGGGAATTTGAACTGGTGAGAATAACTAATTTATTGTTTATTATCATAATGAACTTATTGTTTATGGTATTAACACCTTCCCTGTCTGACCATTTCTTTTAAACTCAGACAGCCCTTTTAACTAGTGCTGCAATGCATTCATTATAAGAATAGATTAAGTTTCATCACTTAGATCTTCCAGTAATATACCATCATATAACTTTCTCTACTATTACAGCATTCACTCCAGTTTTGAAAAGTGGGTGTGGTTAACTGAAGAGCTGATTTATGCCAGATTTGTCAATTATAACTTCTTAAAAAGTAGCAAAAATTGTCATAGTCTTACTCCAGTAAAGGGGTGATGTAGAAAGTAGAACAACATCACAAGACAGAAGCATTAGACTTAGAGGCTATGGACACCTCTAAGGGCAATTTTTTGTTATCTTTACAGTCTACTAACTTTGGCATAAAAATTATCTTTTCCATTGGTCTTTAATAAAAAATGTCACTTTTTCACTTTCTGTGCATCTGCAGACTGTTGCTTTCTGCTTCACAGTTAGGGCCCATTTATATGACCGTAGTATCGTCATGCCCGTGTAGTGGACCGCAAATAGCAGTACACAAAACACGGCAACAGCCGTGTGAACTTCACATCATGGATGTGGACCAATTGACTTCAATGATCTGCAAGATATGGCAAAAGATAGGACATGTACTATCTTTTGCAGGGTGGAGGCAAAGATCAAAAACCCATAGAAACACTCGGAAGCCCTTCCATAGGCTTTCAAGTCCATGCCTCTGCACCGCAAAAGAAAGGACATGTCCTATCTTTTGCCGTATCTTGCAGATCACGGACCCATTCAAATCAATGGTCCCGCAATAGTGATGTGGAGATCATATGTCTGGTGCCCATGTTTTAAAGACCACTATTAGGCCCCATTCACATGTCCGTGAGTGTTTTGCGGATCCACGGATACGCAAAACACAGACATTGGCGACGTGCGTTCCGCAATTTGCGGACCGCACATCCCCAACATTATATAGAAAATGCCTTATCCTGTCCGCAATTGCGGACAAGAATAGGTCATGTTCTCTTTTTTTCGGGAACGCGATTACGGACCCAGAAGTGCGGATCCGCAATTGCGGACCCGGGCTGGACATCGTCTGACCCCATAGGAATGAATGGGTCTGCAAATCCATTCCGCAAAATGCGGAACAGAATTGCGGACATGTGAATTAAGCCTTAGTGGTACGCAACACAAGAGCTGCAACCATATGGTCATATGTACGGGCCATTATTCTGTGAGAAAGGTGCTCTGATGGATCTCTAGACCTTATATTTACTTTCCAAACAGATCATAAACACTTAATATATCTAAATTGTTTGATACGAATTTAGCTTTAATGAGTGTTTATAAGCTGTCAGGAGTTCAGAGATCAGGGTTATAGATCCAGCTCTCTGACAGATTCACTAAAAAGGGGGATGCAACAACATGCAGATACACTGGAACTTCTGGAAGGGAAAGCTGTAAAGTAAATGCTGCTGAATACGTTTATTATTTATTGAAAAATTATTATATAGCCCAAAATAAGTAGAATGCAATGATAAAAGAATTGCCTCAAGAGGTGTCTATAGCCTTTAAAGAGGACCTTTCATGTGAAAAAAAAGTATGAACTAAGTATCATGATATGGAGAGCAGCGGCCAGAGATCTCACTGCACTTACTACTATCCCTGGGCGCCGCAGCGCAGAGCTCATAGCCTTGGAGAAAAAAACCTCCCAGGCTGTGAGCTCTGCGCTGCGATTGGACAGCGCTACAGCCTGGGAGAAAGAGACGCCCAGGACAAAAAGGCAGACTCCTCCCAGGAGAACCAAGTCACCGAAAATACCGGAGGACATAACGGGAGAATGGAGCGGCGCCCAGGGATACTAGTAAGTGCAGTGAGATCCCTGGGCGCTGCTCTTCATATCATGATACTTAGTTCATTTTTTTTTTCACATGAAAGGTCCTCTTTAAAGATACACCCTGTCCCAAGCAACCCCATCCTCCTATGCAACCCTCACTTTTACATCTAGTCAATATCGCTCTCTCAGACCAGGCCAAGGCAGCAGCTCTGTCCGTTTCCTACACATATAATACTGTATTTCATGTCACTGTTTATACTGTCACTGTAAATAATGTATTTTATAATACTGTTGAGAGGCACCTTGACAATAAAGTCTCTCAGTACACCTTATGAGTGAGCCCATTCTAGGTTTGGGCCCCGTAGCAGCTACTTCCCCTGCTTCCACTATAGCTACACCCCTGGGCAGTGCAGTGGAAATTTTGGTAGTCTCTGAAAAAGTTATTATGAATTATAGTAAAAAATGCATAGATTTCGAAGAACATGGTCATCATGGATACAGAAGTATGGGGGTATGGGAATAGGAAGGGGTTAGGACAATTTCAGATTATTAGGATTGAAGTATGGTCCTTTTCTTTTGAATATCGAATAAAAATAATAATAATAAAAAAAATATGTCACACAAGAAGAACAAATTTGAGACACAGAAATAATAAATTATACACAGTATTTTATAAGTACTATTACCAAATCATTCCTTGATTGAAGACCAGACCCAACACATTTCCACTAATATCAAATTCTGCATAGGAAGGCTGTAGAGGAAATGAGTATGTTAGAGAATAATACCAAGGGAAAAGCAGTCATTTCACAGTCTATGCTTTCTAAAGCCAATTGGCTTTCTTTCTTATTGCAAACATATATATGCAGTTAGAATTGAGTTGAGCTGGAAGATGCTAATCTGTTATTAAAGAGGACACCTCTCTCAGATGCTGCTGGAATCAAAGCTAGTGAGCTTTAGCACAGCTGTTTTGATTATCTGTATATGAAAACTGTGTTCACGAAATAGCATTGCCTATATGTGTTTCCAGGGTACTATGATTCTCTATTATGCTATCTTGTGCAAAGTGCTATTTGTGTGTGTGTGTGTGTGGGGGTTATTATTAGGGGGAAAAAAGTGAAAAATATATGTTATAATTGCCGTTCAGCGGTGAAGTTACATTGTACTACAGCCATTTATGGGGTGTATTAATAGGATAGATAAGTACGTTCCATTAGCCTTCCTGTGTTGATTTTACATTGTTTACTTTTTTGGGGGGGTGTACCTATCCTCCCCCCCCAATATCTCCCCCCCATGAAAAAATAATAATCACAATTCACCCAGAATGGCAATTAAAACGTATTCTTTTTTTTTTCTACACCACAAAAAAAAATATATATAACAATCACAATTCAACGCAGAATGGTGTTATATATATTTTTTCTGTGGTGTAGAAATGAAAAAAGAATATGTTTTAATTGCCGTTCTGGGGTGAATTGTGATTATTATTATTATTATTTTTTTTTGGGGGGGGGGGTTTATTAATCAGAAAAGAAAAATAAATATATATCTTAATTGCCATTCAGTGGTGAAGTATCATTATACTACAGACCTTTTTGGGGGCATTATTTTAATTTATTTTAATTCTTTTATTTTACAGTATGTCAGACAGACAGGTGACTGGCGCTTCAAAGCGAACGGGCAGTGGCCAAAATGTTTCTGTCGCAGGCAAAAAAAAGGGGGGGGGGTGGCAGCAGGAGTCGCAGCAAGAGGCCTGAGCTTCCTCGGTCTGCGACTTCGTCGCAAGTGACATCAGACATCAGGCCCTGTGCCCCCACCTGTGCTGAACATTCCTTTGTCATTTTCAGGTCCCTCAGCGCGAGAAGTATTATATGCTGTAGGCTTGGCTCCACTTTTAAGCGAGGATGAGTTAGAGGACAGTCAGCAGCTACTGCCCAGCCAAGATCTGGAGGAGACATCCGCCGCTCCCTCCGGTAGGTGCGCAAGTAGTGATGAGGAGAGTTGCGTGGGAGCAGGTGTTGCAAGCGGTCAGGCTTCTGGCCCTGAGACCGTTGAGGGGGACATCAGTGACATGCAGATGATGATGATGATGTAGCCGACCGCACCTGGGAGCCGAGTGAATTAGGGGCTTCATTATCATCATCCTCAGAAGAAGAGGGTGGCAGCTTGAGCGTGAGGCAGTGGCTGAGCCAGCAGGGTGGCAACGTGGCTGTGAGTAAGCAAGGTGTCAGCAGTGGGAGGTCGGGGTAGACCACCCGTCCAGAGTAGACCACTCACTTCGCAGGAGCCTACCGGCCTGGAAAGCAGCGGTGCAGGAGTTCACGGAGGCAGTGGTAGCAGGCTGTCAGCATGTGTTGGGCGGAAAATGGCATACTCGGCGGTGTGGCAATTTTTTGTTACGCCGCCGGAGGAGGCAAACATGGCCATTTGCTGAATTTGTGGGCAGAAGGTGAAGCGTGTCAACACATGCAGTGTCACCATAAAGTGGCCTGGGAGAACCGTTGCTCTAATGTGGTGGTCCAGCCTGCCACAGAAACCGCTGCATCCCCCAGTGGCACGCACCCAATTTAATGCAGTTAAGGCTCCACCACCTCAACCGAAGGGAGCTGTCTGTCCTTCCCATTATCTACTGGTCCTGATGCTCCTGCTCCTTCTCCTGCTACTCCTCATCAGTCATTCCGTCAGCAATCGTTCACCGAAGCGATTGCCAAGAGACAACAGTATGTGTGCACTTATCCAACAGCGCAGAAGCTAAGCGTGCTCCTGGTCAGGTTGCTGGTGCTGCAGTCCATCCCTTTCCAAGTGGTGGACTCTACACCTTTCAGAGAACTGATAGCTTGTGCCGAGCCGAGATGGAGATTCCCAAGCCGTCATTTATTTGCCAAAAAGGCAGTACCAGCCCTGAACACATATATAGAAAAGAAGGTGGGCCAGTCCTTGAGTCAGTTGGTGTCTGCCAAAGTGTGCGGCAGCACCGACGTTTGGAAAGTAACTGTGGGCAGGGACAATATATGTCCTTTATGGGCCACTGGGTAAATGTGGTTCCTGCCCAGCCACAACAGCAACTTGACCAGGTAATGCGACTTCCGCCTCCACGTTCTCACGCCATTGGTCCTGCGATAATGTCCTACTCTGCCTCCTCATCCTCCACCATGTCCTCAGCCACCATTGCATGGACAATTCACAGTTCTCCTCCAGCATACCACATGTGCAGGGCACGGCAATGTCATGCTGTTCTGCACCTGGTTTGCCTGGGCAAACGGAGTCACACAGAGGAGGAACTGCTTTGCTTCCTTCATCAAGAAATCGAATCCTAGCTATCTCCTTGACAACTCAAAATCGTAACCATGGTGACCAACAACGGGAAGAACATGGTGTTGGTGTTGTGTCAAGGAGGGCGGAGCCATGCACCCTGCATGGCGTAAGTTTTTATTCTAGTTGTAAAGCGGTTCCTGAAGTCTTCCACTCATCTGCAAGACATCCTGAAAATGGCCAGGAAACTTTGCATGCACTTCACCGCAAAGCACATGCTCCTTGAGCTGCAGTGGCAGAATGGCATCCCGCAACATAGGCTGATATGCGACATTTCCACCTGTTGGAATTCCACCCTTCATATGTTGGACCCATTATATGAACAGAGAAAGGCCTTAAACGATTTCTTGATGATACAGGCGGACAGAGGTACTCCCCTGTATAACTTCGATGTTAGCCAGTAGCAGCTCATATGTGACACATGCCGCTTGCTCGGGTCCCTTGAGGAGTCCACTTTATTCGTTAGTCGCCATGACTACAGGATGAACAACGTAATTCCACTGATTCATGTCCTGGAACAGATGCTGCTAAATCTGGCTGGCCAGGGGACTGAAGATGTGACGACTACATCTCACGGCCACATGAGCCCTGTGGGGGCTGAAGTAGAGGAGGAGGAGGATATTCGAGTCCAAGCAATGTGTAGAGAAATGGGTGCTTTTTCTACACAGGTGACAGGAGAGGAGGATCAGAAAGTGCCAGAGGAGCTACAGGGTGATGGGAAAGACGAGGCAGAGGACCCAGACACACCGTGGCAGTATGCAGTGGAGATGGAGGCAGGGACTCCCTCTGAGTCACTTGCGCAAATGGCCCGATACATGCTCACTTGCTTGCGTAGTGACAGCCGAATTGTCACCATTCGGCAGAGGGATGACTACTGGCTCTCCACCATGTTAGACCCTCACTACTGGTCCAAAATGGTGGCTTTTATCACACCCGCTGAGAGGGAGGACAAACTGAACTACCATTGAGACATCCTATGTGCGCCATCGCCCATTCTCACGCAGGTCTGCCCAGGGGGGCCCTCTGCACTGACGTTCCCCTGCCATAGCTGCTGGGGTTAGAGGGTGGGGGGGCAGGAGCAGTACCAGCTCCATCAGCAACAACTTAAGTCTGGAGTCGCTGATGATGCAGTTTTCTTCACCCGCATACTGAAGAAACTACTCACCAGCAGCAGCAGCTAGACATTGAGCAGAATTTGAACCAGCAGGTTGTGGCATACTTGGAGTGCACCCTGCCACCCCACATCAAAGATCCCCTGGACTACTGGGCAGCCAAACTCGATTTGTGGCTTCAACTGGCCAAGTTTGCTCTGTACAAGCTTTCCTGCCTGGCCAGCAGTGTGGCATCAGAGTGGGTGTTTAGTGTGGCGAGGGCCATAGTTACCCCAAGGAGAACTCGCGTGTCCACCAAAAATGTGGAGAACTAACCTTTGTGAACATGAATCAGGCGTGGATCAGCCAGGATTTTCAAACACCCGTGCCTGATGCATCAGGCTAGATCATCCATGGTGCCACACCAACAATTTGACAAAAGAGACCTGTTTCTTCTGGCTTCCTGCTTCAGCTACTATTCTGATGCTGCCACCCGCCTGATGCCACACCTGCTGCCAGGTTCTCCTACTGCCAGCCACCATCTTAAGCTGGTTCTGGTATTGCCACCCACCTCCTCACTCTGTCACTGGGCCACTCTGTGGTCTCCTCATGCTGCTGCTGCTACCTCAACACTATGTCAATGGGCCACTCTGTGGTCTCCTTATTCTGCTGCTACCTCAACACTATGTCCCCGGGCCACTCTGTGGTCTCCTCATACTGCTGCCACCTTAACACTATATCATCACTGGGCCACTATGTAGTTTCCTCATGCTGTTGCTACCTCAACACTATTCAATGGCCCACTCTGTGGTCTCCTCATGCTGTTGCCAGATCACTACTCTGTGGTCTCCTCATGCTGCTACCACCTCAACACTATGTCACTGGGACACTCGGTGGTCTCATCATGCTGCTGCCACCTCAACACTATTCCATATATCAAGCAGCACTCCGGATCACTCGGTCACACCTGATGCATCAGCCCGCCTCTGTCCTAGACTCGTTCGGACTTAGATCAAGTAACAAATTCAAATTGCAGGCAGCATCCACGGTGAATTTCCTTTATTCAGGATCGCAATCCCAATAGTTAGTGCAAGTACAAAAGCAGCTACGTCTGTGGCTATCTGCTAGCCTTTATCAAGCTTGATAAAGGCTGGCAGATAGTCACGCTGCATGCTACTGCACTCAACTACTGGATGTCACTGAGGACACTCACGTGGTGCTCATCATGCTGCTGCCACCTCAACACTATGTCACTGGGACACTCAGTGATCTCGTCATGCTGCTGCCACCTCAACACTATGCCACTGGGAAACTCTGTGGTCTCGTCATGCACGGGAGAAATCTTGGAGGCGATTGTGGGAAGAGGTGATAAGAGGAGAGAAGAGAAGGCGGTCTTGTGAGGATCAGAGATTGTGTGTGGGGATGTACTGTATCACTACTCTGTGGTCTCCTCATGATGCTGCCACCTCAACACTATGTCACTGGGACACTCGGTGGTCTCATCATGCTGCTGCCACCTCAACACTATGTCACTGGGACACTCAGTGGTCTCCTCATGCTGCTGCTGCTACCTTTACACTATGTCAATGGGCCACTCTGTAGTCTCGTCATGTTGCTGCCACATCACTACTCTGTGGTATCCTCATGCTTCTGCCACCTCAACACTATGTCAATGGGCCACTCTGGTTTCTCCTCATGCTGCTGCTACCTCAACACTATGTCAATGGGCCACTCTGTGGTCTCCTCATGCTGCTGACACCTCAATACTATGTCAATGGGCCACTTTGTGGTCTCCCCATGCTGCTGCTGCCTCAACACTATTTAATGGGCCACTCTGTGTTCTCCTCGTGCTGCTGGCACCTCAGTCACCACTATGTCATTGGGCCACTCTGTGGACTTCTCATGCTGTTCCCACCCTCACCACTCCATGACTGGACCACTATTTTGCCTTCTTGGCCTTGTTGACAGCCTCATTTATTTGACCCTTCTTCTGATCTGTCAGAAGGAAGGAAAAATGAGACGCACAATGGATCCTGTCTATGTAGCAGCTGTAAGGTCTGTATGACATGGCCCCTATTTAGCATTAGAATTGGTTTATGATTTGGTAGCTAAAAGCAGGAGTGGGTACAAAACACAGAAGGCATGCAAATATTCCATTCACGTCGTGTCATCTCTGTTTTGGATTTACTCCTGTTTTCTTTGGCTTTAGCAATACTGATGGATTACTGATCAAATGCTGACCGAGTGAAGGCGAATGCTCAACAAACAGGATCCGTTTTTTGGGGGTTATTGTTCTGATGGATCAGAGGAAGGGCAAAATATTCAGTGACATCAACACAAACTCACTGCTGACACTAATTCTTGATTGACACTTGATTCTAAGAGTGACTCCTGTCATCTGTGTGTAATACTGACTCAAGGTATTGTTTCACTACCACAGCAGACTCCCTATGCGTGTTACTGCAAGGCACAGTGTTCTATACCACTATACAGGCTAGACAGGAAATAGCTGTTTTTTTTGCGCAATTTGCCACAAATAAATTCCGATCGAATCGAATATTTTCGGAAAATTTGGTGAACTGGCCGAATCGAATTTTTGAGAAATTCGCTCATCTCCAGTCACAACATTTAATCACCCTATCTTAATGACCGTGTCATGTTCTGCCAACAGCATGCTCCTCAGCAGCCAGCGCCGCCGGAATTCAGACAGGACAATGAGGCCCGGGCTTACTGGTTTAGGAAGCGTTAGCCAATCAGAAGTGCGCTGATGACATCAATCATGTGACGCTAGACAAGTCACATGACCAGAAAGTGCTGTCTATTTAAACAGACAGCCTGCTGGCCACAGATTGCCTGTGATTGGTTTCACCCTCTGGATTGCCACACTAGCGTTTGTTCTTGCGAAGTTGCTATTGGATTCCTGACCCTGGCTTGTACCCTGACTCTGACTTGTGTTTGACTCTTTAAGTTTGCCGTTATTCCCTGATTTTGACCTCTGGCTATCCCTGGTTCTTTTTACTGGTTCTGATTCTGATCGGTTTGGATTCTCCCAGTATTGACCTCAGCTTGGTACATTTTCAGGTTCTGTCTTTATCCGCTGTGCTATTCAGTCACTAGTCATCTGTTATTTTGTTTCCCTGTGTTCACCTTCCTGATTCGGGCCCAGAACATGTATGCGAAGGGACTTCTGTCCAGTTGCAGGCTGCTGGTTAGGGCAGATTGCGCAAGTAGGTAGGGAAAGTGATAGGCAGGAGTACAGGGCTCACTGTTCCCTAGCGTGACAGACCACAACTATAACTTGATCATATTCTTTAACTTGCACAGTGAATGCTCTAAATAGATAATGAAAAAAGCAATGCTGCCTTACAAAAAATAAAATAAAAAAAACTTAATTAAAAGCAATCAAAAATTCCTACAAAGCCCAAGTTGGTAACAACAAAAACTACATACACCTCGTGTACTAAACAACACAGTTCTGGTGACAGAGAGATAAAAATGTTTTGACTCTCAGAATATAGCAACACAAAAACAAAAGAATTAAATTAAAGCAATTATTTAAAAAATGTACTTGCACTGCTCACAAACCAATGATAAACATCAGATGTGGGGTCCGGATAATCAATATCTCACTTGCAGATCCCAGATGTTGCTCTCGATGCAGATCAAAATCCCTCTACACTATGCTGTCAACCACGGCTATTTGTTGCTAGGGGCACCTCCACCTTAACAATGTCTATTCTGAATTTTTTTTAAACGAAACGGAGGACCCTTGGCGATTTTTTTTTTTATATTAAGTAATTTTTATTAGCATTTTAATAATACAAACATAAATCCCAACACCCACATACCCTCCCCCCACAAACCATCTTTATGATGCCCTCCATCTTCCATAACTTCCAACATTCGGCTACCCCATGACCACCACATAATAATTACTAAGGCACATGCCCTTTCCCTACAGCATTCCACAACGAACAATATCATCAGAACTGCGATCCTATAAAGGAATATACATTTGTTATCAGCCAGAACTTCCCCATCTTACAGTAAATAGCACAGAAACACTCCATACATCCTGCAGGAGACCGCCAACCACGGAGCCAGATATGTACAACAGGCAATAGTACCCTCACACTAGTCCCAGACGGTATCTCTGAAGTTCCCTGGACGCCAGCCTGGGGGCATTAATCCAAGGAGTCCAGAGCTTTTCAAATTTAGCCATAGCACCCCTCTTCTTATAAACCTTCGTTCCAAATTAAGTAGCCAATTAATCTTGGCTATAAATTCGGTTCTACTAGGACTACGCTCATCCAACCAGTGCTGAGCAATCAGCTTATTAGCCATATACAAAATTCTGGCCACTGCTATCTTCCTGGGCTCAGTGATTGGCAGGTCCTCCACATATCCCAATACACAGACAAATGGGGTCACATCCACTGTAACTTCATACAGAGAATCAATGAGATGCAGCACAGAGCGGCAAAAGCCCTTCAGGGCCGAGCAGGACCACAGCATATGTAACATACCCGAATCATCCCCCCCACATCGTGGACACTTGGAATCCAACCGGAGTCCAATATTAAACAGAAACTGAGGAGTTCTGTAAACCCTATGGATTAGATATAAGTGCGACAACCTGTGGGCCTCGCTAAGAGAGAGCTGCGGGATCCTCTCCAAAATCTCCTGCCACTGAGTTTCCTCTAACGGCCCCATCTCTGCCTCCCACCTTGTCCTACTGTTCAACGGATGATCTTGCAGAAATAGGTCCAGCAGGGTCTGATAGAGCAGAGAGATAACCCCAGAGGAGGAGCCTCTCCTCTCTACAAGCGCAATAATCTTGTTCTGATGTACCGTGCTCAACATACCGCTGTCATGGTCAGCCCGGAAGGCATGGCGCAGCTGCAAATACCTATAAAAATCTGAGGACAGTAAACCAGTTTCCGCCTGAAGTTGCTCATAAGATTTGAGACCAGTACTATCAATAATACCCCTATTGCGCCAACCCCCCATTCCCTGCAGGGAGCCCAAATGAGGCAACCACGGAGTGTCTCATATAGAAGTATACTGAGTGACGCGTTTGATGCCCTGCATGTCCCTCATTTTCCACCAAGTCTTATGTAAGAGATGCAACGTAGGGAACGCCAGACCCGACAGTTTTAGCCTATCTGCCTCTAATGCTTCATAGAGATTTGGTACCACCAAAAAGTCTCTCAATAGCCTATGTTGGGTGTCTCCCTCTCCCCTTTCCCAGTCCCTCATATGCTGAAGTTGGGCAGCCAGGAAGTACACTCACGGATTTGGAAGAGGCAATCCTCCCTCAGTTTTACCTCTCTGGAGTGTCTCCAGTCGCAGTCGTGCTGAGCCCCCCCTCCATATAAGCTCCCTAAACAGCCTATTAATGGAATGGAAAAGCCTGAGCGGTAACCATATGGGGGAATTATGTAGTAAGTAAAGCAGCTGCAGCATCCAGATCATCTTCATGATATATATCCGTCCTACCACTGACAGTGGCAGCTTAGATCAGACATGGAGTTTGTGTTTGAATCTGCCTATGAGGGGAGACAAATTCCGTTTCTCATATTCAGTAAGCTTCCTGGACGCAGTCCCGACTGAGCATAATCCGTAGAATGATCTACACAATCTATAGGGAGGAGGGACGATTTACTCCAATTGATAACCCGGCCAGAGTAACGCCCGAAAGTGCAAATCACATCCATTACTACAGGTAGGGACTCTCTAGCCTCAGCCAGGAACAGTAAGGCATCGTCCGCATACAATGCTATTTTCTCATGAGACCCACCTCTGCTATATCCTATGATGCCTACATGACTTCGAACAATAGCCGCTAAAGGCTCGATAGCCAGGGCAAATAGCAACAGGGATAGGGGGCAGCCCTGCCTGGTTCCCCTGTAGAGCTGGAATCCTTCTGATAAACATCCATTCACCCGTACTCGCGCTGTGGGCCTACCATATAGCAGCCGCACCCATGCTATGAAGTTCTCCCCCAAACGAAACCTTTCCAGCACCTCCCACAAATACTCCCACTCAACACTATCAAACGCCTTAGCGGCATCTAGGGAACAGATGACCCTATCCCCAGGGTTATCTACCGGGATCTGCATATTAAGGTAGAGGCGTCAGATGTTAATCGCTGTAGATCTGTCAGGTAAAAATCCTGACTGATCCATATGTACAATGAAGGATATAACCTTAGAAAGGCGCAAAGCTCCATCGCCGAGTTTTAATTAATATGTCCTATTATCTAAGTGAGTATGATAAATTCTGTGCATAAAAATTACTGAGCTGAGGTGCTAAGCAATCCGACGCTTGGTTCCCTGTTGTGCCTTGTGAAGGTGTAATTGCTTCTAGCAACCAACTGCGGAGATTGGTGACGTAGTGAAGAGTGATTTTGATCTGTGTCAAGAACATTATTCATCTCTAGAGCATTGCAACATGAAAGATCATTAGCAAGTGAGATTGCTGACACTTGCTCATTATCTCTTTTGAACATTTTAAACATTCTTATTCTTCTGGATTCTTGGTGAACTATTGACTTTCTCAATCTGGCACACCTTCAAAATGATATGCAATAATAATTTCAGATGGGGATAACCCTTTACCTAATTACATGATGGATATAACATTCAACTTAATTTCTTAGTTGTAAAGATTTGAACATTCATTCTAAAATGAAAATGCATATAGCTCTGCATTTATTTTTTGTTTAAGTATAGAACCATAAACTGTTTATGGGAAGTACTATGGATTTTAAAAAAATTTTGTTTTGTGCAATATTTTGCTTCTTTTTGGTTAATTTACATGTTATTCTAGATCCTTACCAGTGGCACATTCACCATGGAATATGCTAAATAAATGTGGAGCCCCAGTTATGGGTCTACAACACAATGAAAGCCAGATATCCCTCAAAGGAAGGAAAACCGAGCAAAGGGGTGTCTCCATTACAGATTTAGATCACTAAATCCACCATATTAAGTGGCCCCTATGTCAGGATCCCGCTTTTTTACAAGCTTTAAGGATGTGACGGGGAAAACCTAAGCCAGGTATCCATCCACAGACAGATATCCCTCTGGCTTTCATTGTGTTGTAGACCCATAACTGGGGCTCCACATTTATTTAGCATATTCCTGTTTCCCAGGGAGCTTTGCACTTCGGGTTGCTGTGTTGAGACTCTTAAGTGAGGCTCCGCGGTGTTTTTTGTAGATGGTCTTCCTGAGATCAGCTATTGTTGTGTTTGACATTCACCATGGAGGCAGCCCTCAGGGCCAAAGGAGGATCAACATTAAATTCCTTCTTCTGCTTCCCCGCTAAAGCAACAGCATTTTTTTGTGATCACCATTATGGGGGAGTTCAAAGAGATTTTTACAGCTGCCATTGACTTAACTGATAATTGCCCTGAGCTCCCTTTAGTAGTGGTTGCAGGCAGCCAGTTTTACAATATACTATGTGAGGTAAAGCAGAGGATTTAAATCTGTATGGAGTAGTTGTCTTGTGTAAATATATTGAGAAATAAGGTGTTTCTGACATAGAAGTTCGTAAACTGGGTTAGTTGGAGCCCAACTAACTAATAATTCTGTACTTCAAAAAAACAAGTACATTTGGCAGAAATCTCACTGGAAGACTCTTAATTTTGTTATAGGGCCCTATGATATTTGTAAGCACCGCTGATCCTTAATATAAATCACAGATTGTAAACTGTGTATGAACTACCAGAAGATACAAATTTGCTTTAGGGTCCATTCACACGTCCGTAGTGTATTGCGGATCTGCAATACACCCGGCCGGCACCAACATAGTACTGCCTATTCTTGTCAGCAATTTTTTTGTGGAGTGGCGGACCGGAAGTTCGGAGGTGCGCTCTGGAAATGCGGATGCGGACAGCACACTGTGTGCTGTCCGCATCCATTTCTACCCCATAGAGAATGAATGGGTCCGCACCCGTTCCACATAATTGCGGAACGGGTGTGGACACATTCACGGACGTGTGAATTCTCATACATTCTTCATCTATATTTAGACATTAATTCTCTGGACAAGTTATTTTTATATCCTTTTTCTATTGTATGGAGCTCTTATACACTGTATAAACACAATTTTTATTTATTCTATTAAACTTTCAATAGTGCTTAGTAGTAATAGATAATATCCTTTCTACTATCAAAGACTGAATTCACCCGTCAGTTATTTGGTCAGTTATTTCAATCAGTTATTGCCAGCCAAAAACACAGAATATTTGCGAATCTTTACATTACACCTGATCTCTGAGGCTTCATTAATGGTTTTGGCTCACAATAACTGATGGAAATAACTGGCCAAATAACTGAAGTGTGAACTTAAACTAAGGTAAAAGAGAATCTTTCAGCAGTGACCTCCATATCTAACTATCTGTATAGTCACATACTGTAGCTGTGGTTCACTTGTATAAAACATTGTTTTTCTTTTGTTGATCCGAGGCTCCAGTCCTGAGTTATGATACTTTTTCTTAATATGCAGATTAGACCTTTGGTGCAATGAGGGAGTCACCATCTCTCTTGTTGCGCACAAGCTCCACTCCTTTCTGTGGTCAGCCCAGGGCTGGTTCTATAATAAGGCAGACCAAGCGGCTGCCTTAGGGCGCAGAGAAGGGGAGGGTGGAAAAATGAACTTTCTTTTTTAAATCACTTGCAGCGAATTGCGCCGCAGTGCCGCCGGCCACCCACCTCAGCCTGCATGTGCCATGCAGCCCCGGTCCTCACTCACAGAGCGGCAGCATGGCAACATGGTCGTGGTGGCACTCAGGGTGTGTGTGACTGGCGAGTGGCTCCGCTGAGGGCAGCAGCAGGGACTGGAGCAGCACTTTGTGAATGTGACTCACACAGCCAGCCCAGGCCTGCCCAGACGGACAGTCGATTCCCGCAGGGTAGGTGGTAGGTGATGAGCGCAGAGCTCATATTGTTTATAATTATTACACAACAATAATGGGGGGGGGGTCACGGGTGACACGATGCGAGGGGGAAAAAATCTAATGTCTGTAGTCTGTGCCATGGAGGGGGAAAAATGTGACATGGGGGGGATGATGTGCCATGGGGGCGGGGGAGAAGTGTGACACAATAGGGGGTCATAATCAAGGGGGGGGGGGGGCGCCAAAATGTAGCTTTGCTTGTGTTGGCAAAAATCCTTGCACCGGCCCTGGGTCAGCCCCTCTGTTAATGCTTTGCCACTGACTTACCTTGTCAATCAAAACAGCAAGGAAGGGCTGGTGCCAGAATCGAGTGGAGTTTGGGTGCAGTAAGAGCATTAGTGATGCCCTCATTGTGCCAAAGGCCTAAACTGCAAATTAAGAAAAAGTATCGTAACTCAGGAAAGGAGCCTCAGATCAACAAAAGAAAAACATCATTTTAATCAGGTGAACCACAACTATGTGTCTATACAAACAGTTTAATAGGGAGGTCCCTGGTGAAAGATTCCCTTTAAAGGAGTTATCCAGAATTAGATGTCTGTTTTCTTCCCAAAACAGCACCACACCTTTCTCGCCACAGGATTTATATGGTATTACAGCTCAACTGTATTCACTTTACTGAAGATGCTATACCAGACACATCGTAATGACAGATGTGGTGCTGTTTTTGGTAGAAAGCAGCGATCTTTGTTTAATCCTAGATAACTTTTAAGTTATTTTGGTGAGTATTTGTTATTTTATTGGCTGACTTTAAAAAAAAAAAAAATAACTTGGACAATTCCTTCAAAGGAAATGTGTCACTGAAAATGTTACCTGCCAGTTAAAACCAGATAGTAACACACATCCTTTTTTTCTATTTTTACTTTCTGATTACACTTTTTTTTATCCTATTTCCTGAACATGATTATGGCCCATAGACATAATGGTCAGGAGGGGACCTCAGTGACTTCTATAAGGCCCAATGCACACTGCCGTAGTTCCGGCCGTCCCGTGCATTGGTGACCGCAATTTGCAATGTCCATGTGGCGGTCGGGATGGATCGAGACCCATTGAACTTGAATGGGTCTGTGATCCATCTGCACTGCAAAAAAATAGAACATGTTCTATTTTTTTAGTGGTGCGGAGGCATGGACAGAAACACCATGGAAGCACTGTTCCGCACTGTAACTCTGGATTGTGGACCCATTCAAGAGAATGGGTCTGAATCCGTGATGCGAGGAGCACACGGCCGGTGCCTGCATATTGCCGTGTGCATGAGGTATAATAGTTTTCTTGGCATGCTCTATGACCTGTGCAGAGGTTATTGTACAAGGAAAGAATAGATCAGATTTGACAACCACTATTGTGAATGGTGGATCTTGTCTTATGTATACACAAAGGTGATATCTCCTTATTATTACAGGCCGGTTCAGAATAATATACAACTGCAGAAAAGTGATCTGTACAGACCAAGATGTGATGTCTATTATTAGGCTTGGTGGCCAGTGCGAAAACTGTTTTTTGTTTAAATATAGATATTTAAATGGAAAATTAAAAATAACATCATCAAAAAAAATAATAATAGGGTAAACACAAAAATGTGATTTAAACAATAGGATATTTTCTGATGGCAATGTACAATAAACAAGAAGCGCATTAGAAGCAAATTTCAGATGCATGAAAAACTAATAAACAAAAAATACATATGATTATTGAAAGATATTAAATAACTTACAAACCCAGCTTCCAGGTCCCAGCACCAACAGTAGTTCATGAATCTTACAAAGCAGGCACGGAGGAAATCCCCAACTAGAATAGTCACATATGTCACCAGAATGTCAGATACTGTCAGCCTTACAAATTCCTAATTGGGATGCAAGCACATGAAAACAAGGTAGAATCTGATTGATTGAACAGCTACAATAATATAAAAATTATACGTTAATATCACTGTAATTAAATGATGAGATGCAAAGACAAACTACTAGCTTCTGCTAACCTTACAAGAGTACACCAGCGCCTCAATGCTCCATTCCGGTGCCGAGAACCCGTTCTGGCTTCTTCTGGTCCCTTGGCACTGCTGCAGCCAAACACTGGCACATGGCAACGTGTCCCAAAGCAGCGCCATAGCTTCTTCATTGATTACTAGTTACATCCCCATACTTTTGGTAGTGGTTGCACCTGATATTGCACCTTAGTCCTAATCAAGCGAAAACCAGGATCCCTGCAGACTCTTTGGTCAGCCCTTTAAATTATTATAATTATATGATTACAAAAAATAATAATGATAATAATAAAAATGTATAGACATTTTGATTAAATGGTTGGCTATTTTATCTATTATTCTTTATGAGAGATATCATAAGTTTTAGTAATTTTTGGCTACTTATTGTTTATCAATAATATTACGAGTTACCAGTTATAGTGAATTATCTATATTGCTGGTTAGTGCAGGGCAGAATTTTACATCTGAGTCTGGAGATATCTCTAGTTATTCACCTAGTTATGTAAAATTAGTATTCATTCTTTATTTGGGTGTAATTTGTAATAATTGTACATTTGCACATACCATATAGCATTTTAAACAAACCAATAAATACTCTTAAAAAGCATGTATTATTTCAGGCAGACCTTTTTTCTCACAAAAGCCTGCCTGATTATGATGGAATTATGAGCTTCTAGCTCCCAAAACATTTTCATCACTCAATTTGTAAGCCTGAAAACATCTTATAGCAAATCAGTAATATGTAGATATACTGAATTAATCAGATTGTGTCATAATACCACTTTTATAAACATAGACATAGGCTATGATTGAGAGCTTACTACTTGAAATGCGTAAGCACACTTGTCGATTTTTATCTCTTTATTACAGACAATGCTTGGATTTAGAAAGCTCTTAATCATAGGCATATTCCTGATTAAGGGTTTATTCAATCCATATTCTATCTGCAATAAAGAAATATAGATTCCTGCTATTTAGGGTTAAACGGGTGGTCCAGCTAAAAAACAATGGTGGTCATTTACTAACAGAAATTAACCTATTTTGGCGTATTTCTGATGTAGATAATGGTGCAAAGGTGATTTGTGTCACAATCTGCAACTTTTCCCCGCTCATGCCAGGTCTTAAAAAGGGGGCGTGGTAATGAGGAAAGAGGATGGGCCAGCCTGCTTTAAGCATAGAAAATGGTATAAATTTAAGCCAGCAATGGAGCTAGCATAGATTTAGACTGGCTGTGGATATGCTGAAGTTCTGTACAGGCTGGTGCCTCTTCATAACTTCGGTAGCGCACAGGGTTATTAAGACCGGCGTCTACAACGCCAGTCGTAATAAATGACCCCCAATGTGCTTCTATGTGTTTAAAATAGATGGATACACCACTTACTATTCAGTTTGGATTAACAAAGGTGACAATCACTGAACATAGGAACATTGTGAGGGAATAGTTGAAACTACTTCTTTATTGAAACGTCTAAAAAGGGGGAAATGGACATACAACATGAACAAAGAGGGACCAACTACCTCTAAGACACTCGCAATTGACAATTCAAGTCCACATCAGTCTGAGCGACCAAAATTTGACACCACCTGGTCAGTTTAGAGCACACAGACCTCCGTGTGCTGGATCGCTTAGGTGTGGAACCAAGTCAATGGGAGACCACATGAGTAGGGACCAATTGGGTTTGATATGTTACTAATCTCGTACTGATACAGACCATTGAGCACCAGTAGGTGTATGTGCAGCATCTGTTGTGCATGCACAAGGGGTGTATATACTCAGTGTAAAAGTGTTGAGGGTCAATACCACAGCTTACCTATTCAATATTTGGCACCTAAGTGTAACTTGCCCATATATTAGCGTGCCCACACTCAGACATCCAGGAACAATTCTGGCGTAGCCTGAGATATTGTCCTTTGGGGATGCCCTTCTTCAGAGGTGCCGGGTGGCAACTATCCCATCTCAAAAGACTGTTGGTAGCTGTCTCTTTGCGAAACAGACCAACATTGCCATCCCGGTCTCTGAATATAGTGAGATCCAGGAACGTAATCTGAGGTGTAATCTACTTCAGAGAAAACAACTTTTGCTTCCTCATCCCATTTATCACTACAGATGCCTGCTGCAAGAAAACCTGCCATCCCTCAAAACTGAAAAAATAATAAACAAATTCACTGAAAAACTGATGATGGTTTAAGTTCCACTTAAACTAACATTAACTGAACATAGGAACGTTGTGAGGGAATAGTTAAAACTACTTCTTTATTGAAATATCTAAAAAAGGGGAAATGGACATACAAACATGAACACAGATGGACCAACTACCTCTAAGACAATCCCAATTGACAATTCAAGTTCACATCAGTCTGAGCGACCAAAATTTGTCACCACCTGGTCAGTTTAGAGCACACAGACCTCCGTGTGCTGGATCGCTCAGGTGTGGAACCAAGTCAATGAGAGACCACAAGTAGGGACCAATTGGGTTTGATATTAGTCCATCAATACACCCCCTACTAATCTGGTACTGACCATTGAGCATCTGTTGCGCATGCACAAGGGGTGTATATACTCAGTGTAAAAGTGTGGAGGCTCAATACCACAGCGTGCCTATTCAATATTTGGCACCTAAGTGTAGCTTGCCCATATATTAGCGAGCCCACACTCAGCAGTCACCTATAATAACTCAATGCACGTGCCCACTGTAGGTGTGGTGCTGTTGCTACTGCCGACTGCTGTGTGAGCAACAATCCTGAAGGACTATATTAGAGCAAAGCTAACAACAATAGAGGCTGGGTATGAGCGACATATTTGATAAGTATCCGACTGCAATCATCAGGGGGCCGAAAACCACCAAACCACTACTGATGTGCAGTCACCAATCAACTAATGAGACCTGGCTGTCGTGACCCTATTGTGCCCCCACTGTTAGCTTGACGCGTTTCACCATATTAGGCTCTTCAGGAGCAATGTGTGGGGATGGACAAGCAACATTCAGAGGCCGCAACAAACAGCACTAGAATGGCTGTACATGGCTGCGAGGACCCACGGCATCAGAGGGTGCAGGGCGCGGCAAATGCCGCAGCTCCAACCCGACCACTTGCCCGCCCCCTCCATGGAGTGATCACGTTGGGAGTGTCAAAACCCTCCTGTCATCTTCAGAGACTGGGATGGCAATGTTGGTACTCGTCTGTTTCACAAAGAGACAGCTACAAACAGTCTTTTGAGATGGGACAGTTGCCATCCGGCACCTCTGAAGAAAGGCATCCCCAAAGGACAATATCTCAGGCTATGCCGGAATTGTTCCAGGATGTCCAATTTCCAGGTTGCCTCTAAAGATGGTTATCCGCAACATGTCTTGGCCAAGGCATACCAACATTCGTTGGCCCTGGATCGGAACACCCTGTTGATATCCAAATCAGATTTATCCAGCATTGAACAGATACGTATTATTGCCACATACGATGTGGCATATGAAACTGTAAGAGAGCTCCTCACCCGCTATTGGGGCATTTTAAAACTAGACCCCGATATTGGCCATCTAGTGGGGGATGCACCTCTGATCACTTATCGCCGTGGTCATAACCTGGTCGTAACCGTGGTCGTAAACTGCTTGGTCCATAGTTTCTTTCAAGCTCCTGCCACTACCACATGGTTGAGTACCAACTTGCAAGGAACTTTTCGGTGTGTAGGGTGTGTGGCATGTGGAGCTATACAATTGGATAATGAATTTACCTGCACGGTCACACGTAAAACCTTCACTATCAGATCCTTCATCAACTGTGAAACCACTGGTGTTGTGTACCTGGCCACTTGGGAAGGAATATGTGGGGAAAACCTCTCGTGAATTCCGCAGGCGAATAGGGGAACACCTCAATGATATTCGCAAAGGTGCGGATACCCCGATTGCCATGTATCATCAGTACAGACGCAATCAAGTTTCAGGGAATTGAAGTGGTCAGCAGGTCCCCCAGAGGTGGAGATTTTGACAGGAAGCTGCTGCAAAAGGAGGTGCAGTGGATATTTAGACTACGCACAGTTCAACCACAGGGCCTTAATGAGTAAAACTCCTTCATTTGGTTCCTTTAATGTAACATTGACAATTTTCAATTGTGCTACTGCCATTTATATGCCATATTTCCTTAAGTGGGGGGAGGGGCTTCCTCCTCTTATGCCGCGCGTCCTCGCGGCTGCGTATGGCCATTCTAGTGCTGTTTGCCAAGGCCTCTGGACAGTGGCCGGCGGCTCTTATATGTTGTTTGTCCATCCACACACATTGCTCCTGACGAGCCTAATATGGTGAAATGCATCGAGCTAACAATGGGGGCACAATAGTGTATCCCTGATGATTGCAGTCGGATACTTATCAAATATGTCGCTCATACCCAGCCTCTATTGTTGTTAGCTTTGCCCTAATATAGTCCTTCAGGATTGTTGCTCACACAGCAGTCGGCAGTATAAGCGGCACCACACCTACAGTGGGCACGTGCATTGAGTTACTTGTAGGTGACTGCTGAGTGTGGGCACGCTAATATATGGGCAAGCTACACTTAGGTGCCAAATATGGAATAGGCACGCTGTGGTATTGACACTCAACACTTTTACAGTAAGTATATACACCCCTTGTGCATGCACAACAGATGCTGCACGTACACCTACTGGTGCTCAATGGTCAGTACCAGATTAGTAGGGGGTGTATTGGTGGACTAATATCAAACCCAATTGGTCCCTACTCATGTAGTCTCCCATTGACTTGGTTCCACACCTGAGAGATCCAGCACACTGAGGTCTGTGTGCTCTAAACTGACCAGGTGGTGTCAAATTTTGGTCTCTCAGACTGATGTGGACTTAAATTGTCAATTGGGAGTGTCTTAGAGGTAGTTGGTCCCTCTTTGTTCATGTTTGCATGTCCATTTCCCCCTTTTTAGACGTTTCATAAAGAAGTAGTTTTAACTATTTCCACACAACGCTCCTATGTTCAGTGATTGTTAGTTTAAGTGGAACGTGAACCATGATCAGTTTTTTAGTGAATTGGATTAACAAAGGTGCCCCAATCTGAAGACAATAACCCTTGTCCTGGGTTCCAGCAGCTGCATTTATGACTTGTGTTCAATGTCAGAGAGTGGTCCCTGTGTTGGCACTGGTCATGTGCCAAAAGAGGGAACCCTCTCCTGGGTTGAACACTAGCTAGAAGTGGAACTGTTGAGAACAACACCGTAGATATACCGTAGATCTGTAGATATACCACTCATATAGTAATTGGTACATTTATTTATTTTACACATTAAAACATACTCTAGTAAGTAAGGTCAAAAAAGACAAATGTCCACCCAGTTCAGCCTATTATATTATTTTACTTCTTACTTTAGCTAAACTAAATTCCAAAGGCAAATCTAAAGTTTTGATACCCCCAGTGTGGATATCAAAACTTTAGATTTTCCTTTGGTGCATTTTTCAAGCTGCACATTATCATTTCAAGGGTGTTACCCCCCTAACGCACTAGTAACTGCAGTACCCCATTGGTGATACTGTCAACACTTACTCCTGACCGCTACTTTATATATGCATATTGCACTATTAAACCATCTTGCTGCCAAAAAGCTGTAGCAGGGAGGACTCACAAGCTCCCAGGGTTTCCTCACCATTATGTGCATGCAATGTGAACTGGTGGTGTATTATAGTGGAGTTTAGCAACGGTATAGCACGGAAATGGTGGTGGTGCGGAGGGTATACACATTTAAAGTAGCAATCCAGAGTCAGTGTCAGCAGTACTACTCATGTAGTACTGCAGTCAAAACCATTTTAGATTGCCTTTAACCTTAATGCAAATTCACATACAAGTACATTGCTGGGCGCTGATACTTAAAGGCCTTCTGTCATCAGGAACATAGTTATTAAGCTGGCTGACTTCAGACATGTCATGTGCTAATGTCAGCTGAAGCTAACAGTCTTTTCTTTCTTCTTTCTAGGTGCCTCTGTTTCTGTGAAAAATGAACTTTTATTTTATGTAAATTAGTCTCTAGGAGCAAGAGGGATGTTGCCACTACACCTAGAGGCTCTGTTTTCTCTTTTCTTGCCACGCCCTCATGATGTTAACTGACAACATTTTTCCCAAAAATGAGGCACCTAGAAAGAAGCTTCAGCCAGTTTAATAACAATGTTGTGATGACAGAAGCCCTTTAACCCCACGTCATAATGTGTAAGGGGATGCATGGAGCAGGTCTCTGTAGCGGGGCCGCTCCATACATAGTGGGTGCCGGCTGTAACATACAGTCGGCACCCGCCCCCACTGACAGAAAAAATTAAACCAGTGATCAAAAAGGCGCAAATACCACAAAAAATTTCCAGTAAAAGATACAGCTTGTTACACAAACAATAAGCCCTCATACAGCTCTGTAGACTGAAATATTAAAAAGTTATGGCTGCCAGAATATGTCAATGAAAGAAAATTTAGATTTTTTTTTAAAAGGTTTTGATTTTCTTCAAAGTAGTAAAGAAAAAACTTGGGGCTTCCGGTTCCTGTGCACACATGTAAGGAAGGAGGGAGATCGCGGTCCGTGCCCCAAGGCTCGCATTCGGGAGAAATTGCCACGAATAGGGGCTGAATACCCCATCTACAAATACCCCGTGATGGACGGTTACCATATAGATACATTTTTGGTGAAGAGCGGCTCCCCGTCCCCACATTTATCACTCCCTCAAAGAGAGGAAAGACAGGCATGGGGCAAGATGGCGGCCGTGACGGAAAGGACACACAGACTTACGAGATCCTCCTCACAGCCTCCACAGCACCAGACGAATACAGCAAGTGGTGGTGCAGAGGGAAAAGATCAGCCAACCCCCAGATCAGGACTTAACAATCTCCTGTCGGACAATGGTGATAAAGGTAGCTAATTTATTTGCAGCACACCATCCAGATAACTGAACTGGAGCAGAGAGTAGGCCTGGTGGAGGAGGAACTGGAGAAGGCCCAAACACAAGTACGAGAGGTTCTCCGGAACAGCCAGGCCCTGAAAGACAAAGTGGAGGATCTGGGGAATAGCTCCAGACGGAGCAATCTGAGAATATTGGGCTTGCCGGAATCAGTTTCATCGAACCAACTGATCCAGATCTGCACAGTGGAGATACAGCAGCCCCTGCGGCTTCAAGGTACTTTTACATTGGAGAGAGTAGACTGGCTTGGGCCTCTGAGGGCCTCGGACCAGGAGTTGGGAAGGGCAAAAGCGAGACCTACTATTGTAAAGTACTTAAATTATGCTGCAAAGGAAGCGATCCTACACAAGTACAGACGTAGCTCACAGCCTTTGATAGTGGAGGGACATAGGTTGTTATTGTTCAGTGACTATTCGACTGAGGTGGCAAGATGCCAGCGGGCTCCACAATAGTTAAAAAGAAAACCAAATTTGCCTTGCTCTACCCAGCGTCACTGAGAGTGTTCAGATTGGATGGCTGCACGGAAACCTTTCTCAGACCATAATAAGCCATGGAGGCGCTGGAAATAGAAAGTGGCCTGTCCCCCTCTCAAACAAGCCAATCACACTGAGGCAGACTTTCTGCACGAGGGAGACTAGGGATGGGACAGGTGCGACATAGCTCCCCAAGACCTTCATTTAACCAGGATGCTCCAGATGACTTTCAAGATTAGAGACCTGGTTGGGACTGATGGAGCACACAACACCTGTCGAGGAATGTGAGAATACAAGAGGACATGGTTATCTTTCTTAATTTTTTTGTTAAATCGAAGTTCTAAGTATATTTTGTGATATGGTAAACCGATAGAATAGTATTGTTAAACTATCTAGTGGACAGGACGGTGTGTTAAAGTAGAGAAGATCTAGATGAGGAGTGTAAGGATGGTCAATAAAAGCCTGAGAAGGGCCAGGGGTACGGTGATGCAAAATTATTAAAGGATAGAATTACAGAATATTCCGGGATAGATAATAGATAATTGAATCGAATGCGCCCAGAGAAGTGCGAAAAAAGTGAAATAAAGTGAGAATAAGACATCGTTTTTGAGGAAAGTTATGATTTGAGTTTAGAGGATGGGAGGGAGGGAAGGCGAGAGGGCGCTTGTTTTATGCTCCACACTGATATTGTCGCATCACAGGAGGGTCTCCGGGGGGGTAGTCTTTCTTGCCGGGTTGTGTCTCCTGCAGTGGCTTATGTAAAGGATTTAACATGAAGATTGTCACCTGGAATGTGAAAGGTTCAAGATCACAATATAAATGCATGACGGAGTTGAGACATCTGAAAAAACTCAAGATAGATGTGGCGCTGGTGCAGGAGATGCACCTGGAGGCGTGACTTTTAAAGACTTCGTAGGATGTAGGTGGGGCAGGTACTGGGCTCTGTAATAGGGAGGAAGGCTGGAGTTATTATTCTCTTATACAAACGGCTAAAATATGAGATCAGGTCCACGATAACGGAAAATGAGGGGGGACTGCTAAAAGTAGAAATGGAATCACTTACTATTTATAATGTATATGCAGCTAACTTGTCCCAACAAGTATTATATCAAAACTTAGAATCTCTTGTTATCCAGGAGGGAAAGTCTCAAGTTTTGGTGCCATCATAGAACCAGACCCCAACAGAATTCCAAGAGCAAACATACTCTACATCCACTTTCAGAATCAACGGGCCTGGTAGATGCGTGGAGATGATCACCCGATTGAGAGGGATTACACACATTTTTCCCATGCCCAACTCTACTGGTCCAGGATCGACTACCTATTAACTTCTCCTGGCCTGTTATTGAGAGTAACGCAGACAGAAATAACGGATTTGATAATATCAGACCACGCTCCAGTATTGATGGACTTGACAGAATGTGTTTCCAAAGGAACAGATTATATATGGAGTCAGCCAAGATACCTGGCGACTGATGAAGACTTCCTCAATATTCTTATGGGGTGGTAGTGGGATTATTCACAACAAAATGAAAATCACAAACAAAACCCTGAATTATTCTGGGAAACAGAGAATGTTGTCCTGAGGGGGCGCATTATAGCTTATACAATAGGGAAAAAGAAGGAAATACTTAAATAATATGAGGCAGCGGAAACTAAAGTACCCGAGGCATATACGTCCTTTCTGAATGACTCTACAGAGATAAACAAGATACACTGGGTTACAGCCAAACATAATTTTGACTATTATACGGAATGTAGGGTTAAGTGGTATGAGGATCGTAAAACCGTAGCATTGTTTAGCTATGGTAATAAGGCAGGAAAAATGTTAGCGAATCTGATGCGGCCACACAACAAACAGATACTCCAACATCCTCTGAAAGATGAGACAGGAACCCTACACACTAGCCCAAACGAAATGGTGGAAATATTTGGGAGATATTTTGAATCTCTGTATGCCCAAGAACCTTACGATAGGGACCAGGCTAGGGTTCTCCTTTAAAGAGTGAATTTACCTCGCCTATCGGAGGATCCCCTAAGAATTATAAATACCAAGACCACGGAGGAAGAATTGAAAGCCACGATTAAAACTCTTCCTAACGGAAAAGCATTGGGTCCTGATGGGTACCCTGCAGAGTTTTATAAAGCAATGGGAGAGGAAATAACACCCACACTGACATCTCTATTTAATTCTATCTTACAGGGAGGGAGATTACTACCCTCGGAAAAGGTTGCTTATATTAAAGTATTCCCAAAACAAGGGAAAGACATGACACAACCTTATCATTCAGGATGTAAAATTAATGTCAAATACACTAGCAAATAGACTAGCCTCTTTTCTACCTGGTCTTATAGGAGGCCACCAGTGGGTTTTGTGAAAGGTCGCTCAGCGGTAACCAACATTAGGAAAGTACTAGCAGCACAAGAAGGGCAGAAGAGGATGGAACAGAATGTCCATCCGGCGCTTTTGGTAATTGAGACGAAAAGGCATTTAACAATGTCAGCTGGAAATGGCTTGGGGAGGTCACGGATAAGATGGGTCTTATAGGTTCTCTCCGAAATTATTTTAGAGTGATATATGAAAACCCACAATCGAGAGTACACGTACCAGGATTTTTATCGAGCACAATAGAACTTAAAAAAGGCACAAGACAGGGGTGCCCGTTATCCCCTCTTTTGTTTAGTATAGCTCTTGAACCTCTAGCCCAGTTATTGATACAATCTGACATTTACGAGGGGATTAGGGTGGACAGGAAGGAGATTAAGCTTACATGTTTTGCAGATGATCTCCTTATATACTTAAAGGCCCCAGACATACATTTGAGAAAGATACTAGACACATTCCTTTAATATGGCCCAGTAACAGGGTACAAGGTAAATATAAGTCAATTGTTGTTCTTACATAAACATGGTAACCAACCGACTTTGCATTATGCAGTGGAAGTAATGCACGATCACATCACTTACTTGGGAATTAAGAAAGGATGGATCCCATCATCGCTATATACACTGAATTACCCCTCACTAATTCAGAAAATTGAGAGGGATTTAGAGAAGTGGAGGGACCTGCCGTTATCTCTAAGTGGAAGAGCCCATCTTATAAAAATGGTCAGTTTTTCTAGATTGTTATATCCCTTACAAACAAACCCACTACTATTGAGACATGGAGATTTAGCTAAGCTACAATCAGTGTTTACATCTTTCCTATGGAAAAAAAAGACCTTGTATAGCATATAAGGAGCTATGTATGTTGAAGTGGGATGGAGGTCTTCAGTTACCAAACATAAGACATTATAATAACCTAGCAGCTCTAATGCAACATGTGAAAGACTGGATTTGGGGAACTTCATATTTTCAAGATGGGCAGTTAGAACAGGAAATTGCACATCCCTGGGACCTGTTGGCATTTCTTCACACTAGACTTAGAGACATCCCAGTGCAGGTAAAACACTCTGTACTTCTGAGGGATACGATTATGGCATGGAAGGAAATTAGGAAGATAAATAGACTTCCAATATATCTGTCACCAAAGATGCCTCTATGGTCGTTACCTGCTTACCCTCAGGGATGGCAAAACAAAATGTACAGGGAATGGAAAGAGAGGGGAATTAGTTGATTGTGAGACATATTGAGCACGTCAGGACAAGGTTTAATGTCCTGGTAGGACTTCCAAACTAAATATCAGTTGGCAACATCACACTATCTCCCCTTTTACCAGATAAGATCCTATTGTAAAGCGCAATAAGATGAATTGGGAGATACAGAAAGATTGGCGTGGTTCAACGCCTTATTGGGATCAGATAAGAGTATGACACCCCTCTCAGATCTATACCGAAGAATACAAAACATACAGTCCATAGAGCTAAAGGAGTCTTTATTAACTGTTAAAGGGACTTGGGAGATAATGACTTGATACGGAAAATGAGAGAAGGAATGGACTTCATAAGACGGGCAAAATGACGGGCAAAATACAAAATGAGCAATGGTGGGAAACACAACTAAGAATCATGCATAAAGCCACTTATGCATTTGATCTCTCGTATCGGGACACCCTGGCACATTACCTTAGACAAAGCCATAAGTGCGCATTGCCAAAGGCAGGATTGTCCTGACCTTCAGTTGCTTTGGGCACAAACTATAAAACATATACACTAGGTATGGGGGTGACTGTTCCACCCAACCCACAGCAGTGTATATTCCAATTTATGCTGAAGGACCAAGATGCAGACTGTAATGGCTATTGTGGAGGAGGGGGATACATGTGCTTCTCATGTAGCACATGTGGGGGTTCCTACCTGGGAGGAAGTCTTAGGTACCATGAAACAAGTGTTATACATGGAAAGATTAGATACAGAACCTAACAAAGAAAAAAGCTACAGGTAGATTCATAAAAAAATGGAAATAGTTTATTGAATTCACATTATCAGAGGTAGAAATTCTAGAATTAATGGCCCCTTTTAAACAAACTAAAAATAGTATCTGGAAGCCCAAATAGGAAGAAAACTAGGTAAATTGAGCTTATAAGGTTACAAGAAATGCCATCGAGGAGAAAGGAAAAACAAATAAACAACAACGTGGAGAATGAGTTTGAATTGGAATGGGGTTGAGGAGGGGAAGGAGGGGTACAAATGGAGGGGAGAAATTATCCGCTTCTCTTCGCAATGTAAGTTGGTATCAATTTTATGATATACTGTATTGTATCTGTATTGTATTCTTTTCCTGCTCATAATAAAAATATTTCCCCCAAAAAAAAACCTATACAAGTTTGTAGCAAAGAAGGAAAAGCGTTCCAGCAATCCGATTAAAACCTTGGAGCTTTATTTTTCACAGGTTACGAGTAAGGGCTCACTTGCCTGAAACATGTTAACCAGAGTGGTGGAGGGGATGTTATCCACGTATGTGAATTTTTGCCACTGTGAAAAATAAAGAGCAAAAGTTTTAATCGGATTGTTGGAACGTTTTTCCTTCTTTGCTACATATATTGAGGACTGGTCCGGTCTGTTCCGAGCAAGGAGACAATGAATAGTGAGCTGGAAGACATTTGTTTGTTTGGCTATACAAGTTTGGTATCGCCACATTCGTATTGAGCCACAGAATAAGGAAATCAGGTCATTTTTAGTGCACAGTAAACGCTGTGATGTCAAAACCCCAAAACCTTGGCGTAATTCTGTTGTTTATTCAATTTTGCCACACAAAGGTTTTTTTTCTTCGTTTTCCAAGACAAGACATGGTAAATTAAATGGCGGCATTAAAAATGCATTGTGTCCCACAAAAAATAAGCCCTCATATGTAGCTATGTGAACTGAAAAATAAAAAAAGTTATGTTTATTGGAACATGGGGAGGAAAAATCCAAAATGCAAAAATTAAAATAGGTCTTGACATTAGGGGTTAAGGCCCAGAACCATACACATACAGCACAGAAATGGTATGGGATAAAGAGCTAAACATGCAGTGGGAGCCTGTTGTAAAGGCCAGTTCTGATTCTAAAAAACCTAACCCCTTAGATGCTAAGTTTGCTAGTGATCACAAATGGTTTACAGAGAGTAGGTGTTCTTTCTGTGCTTCATCAGGCCCCCAATTATTCAACTGTATGGTCCTAATGGGGACCATGGCAACCAGAGATCTGTCAATGGCCTCCGGGATTGCAGTTTACAGAACCCTATTTTGCCCTGCAAGGGCAAATCTAATAGGCAGTCTGTCAGTGCCATACTGACAGGCAAATACATTACAATTTAGAGTTCAAGTCAATAAAAAAGTAAACTTTTATGTAAAAAAACACATATATTTCCCCTTTATTGAGTCTTTTATTAATGGAAAAGAATGAAAATAGAAAATATACTACACATAACTGGTATGTTGCACCCAAATACCCACATAGGGAACAACAGAAAAAAAAAAAAAAAAACAATGCCGGAATTGCTGTTTTTGGTCACCTCACCTCCCAAAAAAGTGGAATAAAAAGTGATAAAAAGTCATATCTACCCCAAATTGGCACCAGTAAAAACTTCAGCTTGTCCCACAAAAAGCAAGCCCACACATAGCTGCTCTGAAGGAAGAATAAAACTGTTAGAATATGCCAAATGACTTTTTAATGAAAATGTGACTTCATGATGCAAGAGTAGTCAAACATAAATTATATAAATTTGGTATAGTTGTGATTGTATCCACACACAGAAAAAAAATAGCATGTGATTTATAGGGCAATGTGAACCCCATAAAAATATAAGTAAAAAATATTTTTTTTGCTGCCTCACTGCACTTAAAATGGAATAAAAAGTAACCAAAATGTCATATGTACCCCAAAGTAGAACCAATGAAAACTACAGCATGTCACCCAAAATCATACAGCTAAAAAACATATAGCTTCTAGAATATGGTTGCACAAATAATTTTTAATGATGTGCATTTAAATTCGGAACAGTAACAGTTGTAATCTTTTTTAAACCCCACATGGTGAACCATGTAAAAATAAAAGACACTGATAGGTTGCCTCCCAAAAAATTAAAATCTGATCAAAAAGGTGATATGTACCCAAAAATGATAACAATAAAAGCTACAGCTTTCCCTTCAAAAAACAAGTCCCCATATAGCTCTCCTGATGGAAAAACTAAATAGCACATGTTCGGACTATAAGACGCACACAGGATTTAGAGTAGGAAAATACAGTAAGAAAAAAATATTTTTCATTAAACCTCAGATAACACCACCAACTTAGACCCTCATTCTTCATCATACCTAAGACCCCCAAGCTCCATCAGACCTTAGATCAAGCCCTCATCAGACCCCCAAGCTTAATCAGCCTCACATAAGAACCCCCTAATCTCCATTAGCCTCACATCAGACCCCCATCAGCCTCTACTAGCCTCCATTAGCCTCAGATCAGACCCCCATGAGCCTCTGGTCATGCTGCAGATCCAGGACTCACCGCTCACTGCTCTTCTTCTGGTCTGCACTGCACTGTGACCTGAAGCTGCACAGCATCAGGTAATAGTGCGCGCCTACGATGCTGTATGCAGTCAGAGCGGGGCCTGGAAGAAGATCAGGGAGGGTGGGTACAGCCGCACAGCACTTCCTTCACCGCTCCCCGTCGCACCTGCATGCTAATGACTGCTATTACAAATAAAAATACTGACAGAATTGCAATAATTGGGCCACATTTCACCCCCAAAAATGGAATAGAAAGCTGTCAAAAAGCCACATGTACCTCTATATGGTACCAATAAAAACTACTATTTACCTGGCAAAAAAATAAACCATCACAAAGCTCAGTTGACAAAGAATAAATACATGTAAGTTATGGTTCTTAGAATATGTTTCCCACAAAATCACCTGCTTTGTAAAAAAAAAATTTGATTTAAATTCAAAATCTGAAAAAAATTAAGTTTTTAAATGACACCTCCATTTGGCTTAATTTCAGTGAAATACCTAAAGGGTTAATAAACATCCTAAATTCTGTTTTGAGTACTTTTATGGGTGCAGTTTTTAAAATTGAATGATTTATGAGGGGGTTCTAATATATAGGTTCCTCAAAGCCACTTCAGAACTGAATTTGTCCCTAAAAAAATAGGTTTTAGAAAGTTACTAAAAATGTGAAAAATTGCTGCTAAACTGATAAGTCCTCTACTATCCCTAAAAAAATAAAAGTACCATAAAAAATTACCGTATGTCAACATAAAGAAGACATATGGTATGCTAATTACTATCTATTGTGTGAGGTATGAGTATCTGTTTTAATCGCTTCAACCCCCCCTAGCTTAAACACCCTTAATGAGCAGGCCACTTTTTACAATTCTGCACTACGCTACTTTCACCGTTTATTGCTCCGTCATACAAATTACCACCCAAATGAATTTTACCCCCTTTTCTTCTTACTAATAGAGCTTTCATTTGTTGGTATTTTGTCGCTACTGAAATTTTTACTTTTTTTGGAATTTTACTTTTTTTGACCAAATTTTTGCAAAAAAACGACATTTTTCACTTTCTGTTGTAAAATTTTTCAAATAACGCTACATTTCAATTAAAATTTTTCTCTAAATTTATTGTTCTACATTCTAAAAAAATGCAATAAGTGTATATTTATTGGTTTGGGTAAAAGTTATAGGGTTTACAAACTATGGTGCAAAAAAGTGAGTTTCAGCGCTTTGACTTTCTGAGCACCTGTCCTGTTTCCTGACGTACTACAATGCCCAGACAGTAGAAACACCCCATAAGTGACCCCATTTCGGAAAGTAGACACCCTAAGGTATCCACTGAGGCGCATAGTGAGTTCATGGAATTTTTTATTTTTTGTCAAAAGTTAGCGGAAATGGAATTTTTTTTTTCCAAAAAATTTCATTTTCTGCTTACTTGTGTCAAAAAATAAAAACTTCCATGAACTCACTATGCCCCTCAGCGAATACCTTGGGGTGTCTACTTTCTAAAATGGGGTCACTTGTGAGGATTTTCCATTGCCCTGGCATTCGAGGGTCACCGCAATCATTACACGTATGGCTAGAATTAGGAGTTTTTGCGATTCTCCTTATATTGACCATACGGGTAATGAGAATTTTTTTTTCCGTTCAGCCGCTGCGCTGAAAGAAAAAAATCACAGATTTTTTTATTCACATTGATCAATGTGGATGAAAAAATCTCTAAAAAATGTGCAAAAAAAAAGAAAAAACAGAGGGAAAAGCTGTAAAGCTGCGATCGCTAAGGGACCCTAAGGCCTCATTCAAGCGTCCGCAATTCTGTTCTGCAAAATTTTACCCAAATTTTTTTTTTCCAATTAGCATTGGAGTCTATGAGAAATACACTGTGTTCCCATGGAGCCCTACTACAGGCAGGGGCTCCATAGGAACTAATCACTGACGAACGCAGAGGCTGCCACACACACACACTCCTGCTCCCCCAATCCTCGTCTAATTAACCATGGCATCTGAGGGGTTAAAGGTATGTTATTGGCACTATCGTCAATTGCATACATTAGTCCTGGGTGCCTGCTGTTTAAAACAGCAGGCTCCCAGTGGCTATGGTGCCTGCTGCGCTCGCTCACTATATTTAAATACTGGACCGGCAATTTAAATTTACGTGAGGCATTTGGGAAGGGGTTAAAATCTTATCATAGTGATTAAAGATACATAAAACAGCAAATTATGTTAGGATGATGTAGTAACTGTTCTTACAACTCCAACATTAGTTTCCCAGCAGGGACCTCTAGGGACATCAGCAGGATGTAGGGGTGGTGGGGTGGTGTCTGTTCCATTTATGTTGGTGGTAGAATTGTAGTAGTTGTATAAAGTCCAGTAAGTGACATTCTTTACAGCGTCCTCTTGAGCTAGCTGCAACAAAATAAAACAAAAAAACGTTTTTAGGCACTGACACACACACAGATGCATGAATGCGTATTAGGAACAGTTTGAGCAGGTGGGTATTCAGTTCTTACTTTCTCATTAACATCATCCATCAGGGCAAGCAAGAATGTGTATAGATTGCCAAGGAACAAAGCAAAGATTCTTCCCAACTGCCACTTTAATGCCACCCGAGGATGGTAATCTTCTATATTCGCAATTGTTTCAAACAGTGGGGGACAAAACATACCAAGCAAAGACATCACTATCTCAACCTGCAAAATAATAATAGGAGACAACCAAATGAAAGAATCAAGATGACAACTCTAAAGGATATTTATCAGAAGAAAATGTATAAAAGGAACTCTGGCGCAGATTACTAAAGATGGAGTAAACTTAGACCGACTGTCGAAACCTGTACCACATTTATCACAGTGGTCTGGCTAGATGATATATCTGGTACAGGGATAGACACTTTTCTTTGACTCTATGCCAACTTTTAGTTGGCTTACATTGAGATAGAATTGTGGCATAATTTAGTGCAAAATGGTGCATCCTAGGCCCTGCCCACTTTCCCATGGTGCAAAATGGTGCATCTTAGGCCCTGCCCCCTTTCCCATGAAGTCCCACCACTTTTAGGGCCTCCTTTCTTTTCAACCATGTTGGAAAAAAGTATGGAAACCCTAGATGCACTTTTTAGACAAAGAAAGAATATTTTTAATCTACTGATTAACTCCTATGGCCTTCGCTTTTATACATTTATTTGCTGGGCTCTATTTTACTATTTATTTTTTTTTTTTACTCTACTTTCATTTATTCATTAGTTGCTGTATCTATATCCACGATTATTAGCATGATCTTCCATGGATTTGCATATTTATATACTGTATATATATAAAATGGGAATTTTTGTCTGTGCTGCCATTTTTCCATTATATATATATATATATATATTATATATATACACCATATATACCATGTATATATTCAGAGCATGGTTTTCTTTTTATGCAATTATATCTTTTTATTTAGTCCTGCTGAGATCTGTGCTTCAAAGTCCATATAATTAGATACCCTCATTATTTACTATTAATTATTGGCACTGAGTGTTCCGTTTTTACTATACCAGGCCATGAGGAGGAAACACTGCCTATAGAGCCAGAGACATGATTGTGCAGAAGCAAGTTCCGAAGACCACAGTGGACTCCATAATTCTTAAAAGTAAGATGCTTAGAAGAACCAGGACTCACCAAACTAAGTAATTGGGGGGAAAAATGGCCTTGATAAGAGAGGTGACCAAGAACTCAATGGTCACTCTGGCTGAGCTCCAAAGATCCTGCATGCAGATGGAAGAGACCTCCAGAATGTCAATTACTGCAGCATTCCATTAGTGTGGGCTTTATGGTAGAGTGGGCAAAATGAAGCCTTTTCCTCAGTAAAAGACATATAAAAGCCAACTTGGAGTTTGGAAAAAAAGCACCTAAAAGACTGTGAGAAACAAGATTCTCTTGTTGAAACCAAGTTCGAACCTTTTGGCCTCAAAGTAAAGATGCTTCTAATTTATTGAGGCATCCCTTTTAATAAATTAGGCGCATCTCACTCTGGTGCAAAGGGATCCAGACTAGAATATTGGAACGCTAATCTTAATAAATATCACAAGTAAATGGTTTTTACTATATCATCCCAGGGCCCCCATTATTCTCACCATTGTTTTAACCTATGAATTGTCTATGTCCAAAGGAATATAATATATAGTGTTGAGCGCGAATATTCGAATTGCGAATTTTAATCGTGAAATCGCCACTTTGAGAATTCACAAATATTTAGAATATAGTGCTATAGATTTGTATTTGCGAATAGTGTTGATCGCGAATATTCTAATCGTGAATTTATCACAAATATCGGCACTTAGCAACATCCCTAGCAAACAACAGGAAAGTTGTCTACCCCTTAGTGTTGATCGCGAATATTCTAATCACGAATTTTTATCACGAATATATTATATTGCCGATTTTCGCAATAAAGTAAATAATGACTGATGATCACGAATTCTCGAATTTGCAAATTTATGGCGAATATTCGGAAAAAATTAGCGAAATATCACAAATTTCAATATATTGCCTTTGCCGCTCATCACTAAATACAGTATATTTAAAAATTTCATTGTATATTTGCTATAATTATGCATACTTCCTTTGCCATTTTTCAGTGAGGTCTAGTACTGGAAAGGTGCCCACTTTACTTTTTATCTATTTGTGTAGGTTCTGTACTACTCTTGCAGATTGTAAACTTCTGTGAACGATGCCCTCACTCCTTTTCTTTATATTGTTTGTTACTATCTAATATCTGATTTAGTCTGTACATACATCCTCTGATTATTTTGATTTCTAGAGAACAGCCTGAGGAAGTGGTGCATTACACAAAGATTGAAAAACACCAAAACGAGAATCCATGTGTTATTCCCTGCCTTCCCAATATGTGCACAAGACATATATGTGAATACAGTAGATAAACCCAGTAACTCACAGGCAGGGGCTTAGTCAAAGGCTCATGGGCCCTGATGCAAGAGTTCAGCTGGGGCCCCCCTTCCCTCAGTGCTTTGTGGCCAGGGGCAAAAATTGACCTAACCCCTCTCCATTAGCCAGAGGTGTAACTTGACCAGCATGTACTTTCTATAATACCGGTGTCTTCTTATGTGGCACAAGGGTCTTTGGGCCCCCTCAGACTCCTGGGTCAGGTAGCGACTGCTACCTCTGCACACCCTATAGCTACGCCTCTGCTCACAGGTAATGTCTTATCTGGAGTCATTTGCTTCTCTTGTTGTTCCGGTCTGGCCCAGACCACCATGATGATTTTCCCTGGTCACAATTACTGAGTATGCTGTTTGTCTTAGTTCCCCATATTACTAGTATCTTCTTTTGTCGCCCACACATTAATAGTCCCCCGTGTGTCCTCCCCTGGAATGCCTTGTGTGTCCCCCTACACATTAATGGTGGCCCTTTAGTTCTCCTCACAGTACTAGAGTTCCTCCATAGAGGAATTTTATTATGTTGTGGCCTTTAGTGTTGATCGCGAATATTCTAATTGCGAATTTCTATCGCGAATGTTGGCACTTCGAGAGTTCGCGAAAATCTAGAATATGGTGCTATATATTCGTAATCGCGAATATTCTAGTTTTTTTTTCATCAGTACTACTGCTTCTTGCTTGTGGGCCAATGAGAAGGCTGCAATATCTTTGTCAGAGCTTAGCAACATGCCTAGCAACCAATAGGAAAGTTGCATACCCCTTTACTATATAAGAAACTCCCCGGCAGCCATTTTCTGCTGTTTTTTGCAGTTCTGATAGAGACAGCAGTGTAATTCTGTGCTCTGTTCTTTGCTGTCACATTACATTAGATAGTTAGTTAGCTCATATATATATATAATACGGATAGTTAGTGGGAGATAGTCAGTGGAGGTTAGATAGTGATATAGTGTAGCTGATAGGTTCCAGTGCAGGGTGTTAGGTAGTGTGATAGGTTCTGCTGTTCATAGATACATGCTACATACATAGTGCTGGGATGTCACAAGCTCACAACAATACTTAGTGCACCAATTAGTAATATGTAGTCAGACCTGATAAAATGTGAATTTGCACGCATTGCACAAAAAATGCACATCATTAGTGCCTATTTGCACAATCGCGAAAATAATGACTGGAAGCGAATTCTAGAATTCCAGAATTTATTGCGAATATTATGCGAAAAAATTCGCAAAATATCACAAAAACTACTCATCACTACTTGTGCTAAAATAAAAAAAAATTCAAGATTTACTCCATCATTCTGCAATAAATAGACCATAATAAACAATGAAAACAAAGAGGGACATTTATTAAGATTCGCGATTAGAATATTCGCGCTCAACACTATATATTATATTCCTTTGGACATAGACAATTCATAGGTTAAAACAATGGTGAGAATAATGGGGGCCCTGGGATGATATGGAAAAACCATTTACCTGTGACATTTATTAAGATCAGCGTTCCAATATTCTAGTCTTGATCCCTCTGCACCGATACCTCAATAAATTGAAGCATCTTTGCTTTGAGGCCAAAAAGTTCGAACTTGGTTTTTAAACAAGAGAATCTTGTTTCTCACAGTCTTTTAGATGGTTTTTTTCCAAACTCCAAGTTAGCTTTCATGTGTCTTTTACTGAGGAAAAGGCTTCTTTTTGCCCACTCGACCATAAAGCCCACACTAATGGAATGCTGCAGTAATTGACATTCTGGAGGTCTCTTTGATCTGCAAACAGGATCTTTGGAGCTCAGCCAGAGTGACCATTAGGTTCTTGGTCACCTCTCTTATCAAGGCCATTTTTTCCCCCCAATTACTTAGTTTGGTGAGTTCTGGTTCTTCCAAACATCTTACATTTAAGAATTATAGAGTCCACTGTGGTCTTCCGAACTTGCAGTGCAGCAGAAATTTTTTTGTACCATTCTCCAGATCTGTGCTTTTGCACAATTATGTATCTGGCTCTATAGTCAGTGTTTCCTCCTCATGGATTGGTTTTTGCTTTGATATGCATTTTCATACAAAATGTGAAAAAAAGTGAAAGGGTCTGAAGACTTTCCGAATGGACTTTAGTGCCCCCCTACTAAGTATCACTGCATAATTTTGTATTTAGTGAGTTTCGCAGCAGGAAGTCAATATTACAAAGCCAGGGTAAGCAGAGCATAGCAGCTGCGTGTCTGCCTCTATGGTAAATACTCTATATTAATGTATAACTATGATATAAGCTTGTGTTAGCAATCTTCTCTGTCAGTATTAACATTAAAGAGAAATAATAGTGATTTTATATGGTTATCACAAGTGCGCTGTACGAAACATTTTATTACCTCATTTCTTTCATACCAGCCAACATTCTGCATCTTGGAGAATGTCTGTGAGCGTTTAACAACAAAGTAGATAAGATAACCACTTCCGCACAAGCAGCATATTATCATTACATTGGCTAAGACCCGGAGGAATCTAGTAAGATGAATGTTTTCATCTTTATTGCTTTCCTCTTCATCTACAATAGATTCCTGAAGGGAAGAACACAAAGTACAGAATGTCATTAGCTTGGGAAGTGAACATGAACAAACATATAGTGTCAACAAAGCTCAAATGAAAAACTATCCCCATAAAAGGATATAGCATGTTGCTTGGCTGCAATCATAGTATATTACTCGTAATAGTATAGTACACTATACCATATGACTGCATTTGTCAATTACCACAAAGTAGCATGACATCTAAACTATATATTTAGAAAAAAATAAAAGTGAGTCTAGGTTGCTGTGTCACTTAAGCCAGACAAAGCTAACATTATTAGCACAACAATATGCAAAATAAATGTGGAGCCCCAGTATTGGGCCTACAACACAATGAAAGCCAGATATCCCTCAACGGAAGGAAAACAGAGCTCCGCAGTGTTTTCTGTAGCTAGTCTCCCTGAGATTAGCTATTGATTTGTTTGATTAATAGCACAATGTGAGCCAAGCTCTAACGTATGGTGGTATAAGTCTCCTATTTTTTCTCCAGTTTTTACAGAATAAAATTTGTCTACCTTGTAAACACTCTCTTATCTGAATAGTAGCTATAGCATTGTTAATTCTGAGCAATAACACCTATTTCCAGTGCTTTAAACGGGTTGTCAAGAAATACATAATTTCTAACAGGTACCACCAGCCAGCCTTCTCTTTTGAAAAGATCATATCTACTTGCTCCCCACCACTTTGGCCCCCATGCTTGCTCTCCATCTTCTGGCTGGCATTGGGTTTATTTTCTTTCTTCCTGACATGGACATGGTCATCTGATATATTTTAACTAACTGCTGGCTTCAGCAGTGATATGTCTCTTGTGGACACATCACCTTTGAAGCCAGAGGCTGGTTGAAGAGGATCAGGTGACCATATCTATGCCAGGGTGGAAGAAAACGAACTTCCGACCGAAAGATGGAGACCTGGAAGCCAGAGCAGAGGACCAGATCGATCGGGAGCAGGTAAGTATGATCCTTTCAGTAGGGGAGGATGGCTGCCAGCACCTGTTCGAAATTACGTATTCCTTGACAACCCCTTAAAACGGGCTATCTAGCTTTCTAAAACGTATGGTCCATCCTTAGGACAGGCTGTCAATATTAGGTTGGTGAGCTTTTGACTCTTGGTATCCCGGCAAACAGCTGTTTGAAGCACCCATAATACTTAGAACAGCCATTACAAAAAGTATGGCATTCAGAATACGAACCAGTTTTAAGAGGCTACAGCTCTTGTATGAGCCTTGAGGCCCCTTCCAATAGCTGATTGGTGGAGGTCCGAACCGTCACCAATATAACACTTAAGGCCTATCCTAAGGATAGGTCATCAATTTTACAAAACTACAAATCCCATTTAATCATGTTGACTAGAAGTGAATAAATCTAGATTGTAAACAAATCAGATTTGACCCAAATGTTGTGAAAGGTGGATCCCAATCTAAATATTTGGTCATTGGATTTGGGTGCATTTTGGGGAGAGAGAGAGAGATATGAATGAAAAATGTTAAAAAGTAAGAGACTAGAGAGAAAAGAAAAAGAGTTCTGGGAGACCTCATAGTGTCATACACTAATTTTCAGGCCAAATGGAGCACTTTCCATTTGGGTAGAATTGAATCAGACCCAAATCGGTCTGGCAACCAATTTGAACCCAAATCAAATTTTTAATGATTCCTAAAACTTATCTGTAATGTCTGTTGTTGTCACTGATATGATAGCTTATGTAGCCAGGGTAAAACAATTAGGGGGTCCATTACTAACCAGAAATATGCCTATATTTGGCATATTTCTGGCGCAGATTGTGGCACGTGAAATCAACAGGATTCCATCATTTTAATCAATACCTGCTATCCTCTGTATAAGAAGAATTTGTGTGAAGAAGGCAAGCAATTTAATGAGATATTTTTGCTTTATTAAACTTTCACAAACATAACCGTGTTTCATTTAAAATGTTCTTAAATGTAAATTTCTACTTTATACTGTCCTGAAACGCTAATCCTTAATAACTTAATTACTTTCCTGCTGCAAAATGGGGAAACGGGCAATAAAAAATGGATTGGAACAGTGAATTGTTGGCTTCATTTACATTAATGAAGAAAAGTGAATTACTGTGTGTTCTGTATTGATGTTATGTAATGCTGCCCTAAAGCATCAAGATTAATTGACTTTTGTATTTACCTTAAAGCTGGTAGTTATAGATGCAAATTTGTTATCTGCTGTCTCTGGGTTTCCTATTAAGTAATCCCAGCTAGTGAACATTTTAAAACTGAAGTTATAATTCCCATCATCTCCATCACCCGTGCTTTCATTGGCATTACTCGCCATCCTAAAAGACAAAATATCAAACTATAATAAGAATCACAAACTTATAAAAACATTATGTATTGAGGAAGTCAAAGATCTGGTTCTTAAAATGGTCCATACTGTACATCTACACCCACCACTGGATGAAGCTGAAGCGTATACTGTGTTTTATTTATAAGAGTTCACTGGGACCAGTATTCAGCATCCTTAAAGGGGTTGTCCTGTTTTAGGAGGAAATCGGAGAGCACATGTGATCTGTCTGCAAAAAATAGATGCAACAGATCCTGTACTGTTACTTCGATTCTCCTGGCTGGGCTCTGTTTACCCGGCTGCAGCAGTGATGTCATGTCAACAAAATGTGACCACTGCAGCCAATCACTGGCTTCAGCAATATTGTCGATGAGATGTCCTAGCTGCATTCGGGCAAACAGAGCCCTACCAACAGAACTAGAGAAGCAGTGTGGGAGCTGTCAGGTAAGTAATCATCTATTTTTTTTTATTGTACATGGAACATATTTGTTGTTTGGTTTCCTAAGCCTTTTACCTGCGCGATTAAGTGCTCGATTCATGCTCCGATGCTCATATCAGGTGGGCTGGAGGGGTGAAGACAGGGATATGCCCGGGTTCAGCATTGAACCCAGACAACCCCTTTAAGATTTCTGCCATCGATTTGTAAGTGGAATGCAGCAGATGTGACTGATGATTAGCCCCATTCAATTAGCCAATCCGCACATGGACAGCCGCCATAGTTTCATATCACTTCTGGAAGCAGGTTTGAAATCCATGCTGAGAAGATCCATGGCCATACGAATTTCAATACAGATTCTCATTGGCAACAATGGAAAACAGGTAGAAAATGCGACAAAACCCATGAAGAATTTAAATCATGCAATTACATTTTAAATTATTAATATATTTTTATCACATGAATGTTAATGTTCTGTGCCTTATATTATTCTGTTAATAAATGAATTACCGGTATATTAATTAACTACATAACAAAGTAAGGACTGTGCCTTACATAGAACTGTTTTCTCACTAGTAGGTTTAGAGTATGAATATTTCTGAAGTCTTATACATATTGCTGGCATTTCTTCTGCAATTAGACCGACCACAATTACATTCACCTCATACGTACTTTTAGTAGTAAACAAATAATTCACATCCTGCAGCAGACGCTCTACTCTACAATTCTAATAAAATATTCATAGGCAAACTGAACAATTGGAGGAGAGGACAAACAAAATATATTTGCAGACATTGCGATCCAGGTTTTGCTTTTGCTCTACTTAGGAATGAGAAAACCAGTTAATGGAAGTAGAAAAAAATGCTTTGTGCTACATAAGTCAATACCCAACAAGTTAATGAGAGCTCCAAAAGAAGGGGTTTTCCAGGCTACAGATATTGATGACCTATCCTCAGACTGGCGGGGCTATGACTCCCAGGAACCCTGCCAATCGGCTGTTTAAAGAGGCTGCTGTGCTTGTGCAAGTGCTGCGTCCTTCGGCCCTCCGCCTACTTTGTCAAACACATGGGAGAGGAAGCTGTAATTACACTAGACAACCTCCACGCCCCTGAAGAAGGCACAGCGCTTGCACAAGCATTATTGACCCTTCAAACAGCTGATCGGCGGGGGTGCCATTAAATAGTAGTCTTCTACAAAGTTAACCACCCACCAGATGAAGCTTCCTAGAGAAACGCATTGGAGGAGCTGACTCTTGATGGGACTCCCAGCACGTTGCTGCTGCAGTTTGTAAACAAAAGCAGGAGGATCCGACCAGTGACACAGTAAATGGCGTTGTAGAAAGGGGTAAGTATGACATGACTTTTTATCTTAGGTGATTGGAGGGCTTTTCTGAGATTTTTCATTATTTGGGACAACCCCTTTAAAGAATCACTTGTATTACACCTTGCAACTGCATACTTTATACATAACAAATGACTCTCCCAGGAAGAGCTTGTTATATGAGCTTATTTGCATCCCTTTCTTCCCAGAAATCCAGAGGAGCATGTATGGCCTATAAGTCTCCTCCCGCCGATTAAGGCACTCTCTCCCCAAGGAGAGATAATACCCCCCATCTCCAATGAAATTAAACACATGGAGATTGAGAAAAGATAATAAGTACCCTAGATGTAGAGCCAGTGGTACGGATATGATCCATATGATTTGGAGATGCCCCAAATTGTTTAGGTTGTGGAAAAATGTAAAACAGACTTTTGAAGAAGTTTGATACATTCAGTTGTGTGTTTCTTGCCAAAACGATAATTTTGAAATACTGGAAAAAAGAGTGATTCACTGTCATTTATTATTTGTAGAATCTAAAGACAGATGAGGCTACTGCTCATTTCTACAGTTCCTTGGGATATTCATTTACTATTTTATTTCTTTTTTTTTTTTGCATGTCTATTTAAAAAATAAAAAATAAAACAAACGCAAGTTTTTTTTAAGAGATTCGCTTTACATCAGCCACAATTACATAGGAAACTGGTGTCTCCTATGTTTAACACTAAAACTTGATATGTTCTCATTAAATGGAGATTAGATTTAAAGGGGTTTTCTGAGAATACTGATTTTTCAGCAAGTGCCTGCAGCCTGTCACCATAAACAGAAGATTCCTAATTACCTGCTTCGCTCCGCTCCGGTCCTCCGCGATGCTTCCGCTCCATCCATGTTCCAGTTCCCAGGTGGTTTTCTTCTGATGATGTATGGACATGATCACATGCTTGCTGCAGCCAATGACTGGCTTCAGTGGTGACGTGCTTTTTCTGGCCTTGCCTCTGCTGGAGCCAGTCATTGGATGCATCGGAGCATGTGACCATGCCCATGCAGCAGCAGAAGAAAAAACTGGGAACCAGAACATCGACAGACTGGAGAAGATGAGCACGTAAGTATGAATCTTCTGTTTATAAAGGCAGGTTGCTGGGACGTGCTAAAAAAATCAGTATTCCTGGAGAAACCCTTTAAATTACAACATTGTATGAATGTCTTCTGCACTAAACTCATTTTATTCAGGTACATATGCAATATATCATTTAACAGACTTCCTGAAGCACATTTGAGTAAAGCAATAAGTAATAGCCACCTATTACTGATGTTTCCTAAGAGAACACATTGCCCTTTTACTTAAGCTAAAAGCTCATAAGCTGGGATAACAGAAAACAATTACATAGCGGCCAGAAAACAGCATTGTGAATAGTTATAAGTAATTCATATCTGAATGGCATGAACCTGGACTGTGGTGTCGTTACAAATAAGGCCGTTGGCGAATAAAATAGAGCGTAAGAGAAGAAAATGCTGCTTTTCTAATTATGGTTTATTTGTTCATGGCCAGATAATTTGTAGATGGCACTTCATATAAATGTAAGAGAAAATAGCATTTACTCCTATTCCATATTACAGTTAATTGCTGAAAGCTGTAGACAAAGACTCCCACACAAATCCCTAAAAAGCCTATGTTCACATCTGCGTCACGGCTCAGATTCCGTCTTATTCAACTGGAAAAATAGTGCTTCAGGGAGTCTTATCTTTCTGTGAAAACAATAAACACTCAATAGGTTTGGTGATACAGCATCTGTCAATTGCGCTTCAATCCAAACACCATAACGTCTACGTCAACACCAAAACGGTGTATCGTATGCTAATGACCTATTGCTGCACATCACAAATTAACAAATAGCCTTCCTAATTCTAATATGAAAATTTGAAAAAAAATGGCCAAGTTAGCAACATTAAAGGGAATCGGTCCCTATATAAATGCGGTGCAATCTGCAGCCACCATTGATAAAGCAGGAGAAGCTGAGAAGATGCCCAGAAACAATGATTTCTATGGGGACAACCATGTTAAGCATGTTAAGAGATGTGAAAGATGGAAGTAGTATCTCTGGGTCTGGTCACAGTGTTCATAGTGGCTGAGCTATCTCCACCAAACTTCACTCCCTCCAAGGGCTGGCACAGCGAAGAGGGCGTCACATCCCAGATGGGGCACACTCTGTGTAGAGTCTCTTGGCTGGTGGAAGGTGGGGTTCCCTTGACATTCACATACAAATGATAGGCAGGAGACTGAGGCAAACAGGAAACAAATATCATACAGTCTTTACTGAGTAGAAACATGCCCACGCGCAATGTAGGTACACAATCTTTGCATAGATGTTTTCAACAATGCTTTTGCTGAGCTAAAGTAGGGTTCTCCCATTTCAAATGTCCTCTGAGATATAATTGCTTAACTCACAATTCCTTGCAGTTCAAGCTGACGGGTGCACAAATGCCCAATAGTTTATGCAATTCCTGGGACCAGGATGCAAATTCACAAGTGGTAATGCAAGATGCAGACAAATATGATAGGGTAACTGAAACCCAAAATCCAGTCAACACTATGAGGTCTGTGGCCAATATGCTTTCTCCTCACAAACTGTCTACTGTACTCTCTTTCAGGTGCACACAGCCACATTGGACTTCAGTGACAGGACTAACTGACAGGACTGACTGGAGTAGGCTCATTCCAATTACATTCTATACTAGACTAACCGTGTGGAAAAAGGAGAGTTTATCTCAGTTATAACTCTGTCCACCTTCTGGAAAAAGATCTCAGAAGCTTGGTAAAAACACATGGTTCAGCCAGCAACAAACATTTAAAGTTACAGTACAATGTTTTCTACAAACAAAAGTACAACCCCAGTTTCGCAAAAAGTTGGGCCGCTGTGTAAAATGTAAATAAAAACAGAATGCAATTATTTGCAGATTTCATAGATCCATATTTTATTCACAATAGATGATAGAACACATATCAGATGTTGAAAGTGAAACATTTTACCATTTCATGAAAAAAACGAATTTAGAATCTGATCGCAACAAATCATCTAAAAAAAAGTTGGGTCAGAGCCATGTCTATTATTGTGTAGCATTTCCTCTTCTTTTAACAACAGTCTGTAAACGTCTGGGAAGTGAGGAGACCAATTAGTGGAGTTTTGGGAGAGGACTGTTGTCCTATTCTTGTCTGATATACAGGGTGATCTAAAAGTATGGAGACCTGAATAAATGAACGGTGGTTGGGAATGCCATCCTGTGTGTGGCATGTTGCGAGGAGAGGAAAGAGATTTTGCAGATCTTCAGGGAGCCCAGTACTGAAGTCATTGCAGCAGATTTTAATGCTTAGCACCCTAACAGATCACCCATCCATCATGGCAGAGTTGGCAAATTGCTTGACAAATTTGGCCAGACAGGTGAAAACATGCACCCTTCCAATTAAAAAAAAAATTGACTTGGTTCCAAGATGGCAGCTTTTCAAACAGCTGCCGTGTTGGACATGGCTCTTTACAGATTTGCCCCCTTACCCGTAGCAATATGCCAAACAGAATGGCATTCCCATCCACCGTTTGCCATTTATTCTGGTTTCTTCATACTTTTGGACCATCCTGAAGGATTCTAGCTACTTGACAGTCCTGAGTCTTCTTTGCCACATTTTTTGTTTCATGATGCACCAAATGTTTTCTACTGATGACAGGTCTGGACTGCAGTCCAGTTCTGCACCCTGACTTTTCTTCTGTGAATCTATGTTGTTGTGATTGATGCAGTATGCGGTTTAGCATTGTGATTTAAGCTCCACGTGCCATAGATACTAACGCAACCCTTTAACATCAGAGATGCAGGTTTTTTTGTTTTTTTTTATATATAATTTTTATTAAGGATGTCAGATTAAAGCATTACAGATGATACTGAATACATGCGGAAACTAAAATGTCAATAAGAGTCACAGACATCAGGAATTCAGCAGTACAATATAGAGAAAAGCAGATATGACATCTTTTTACATTTTCACCCCCCCCACCCCACCCCCCTGAGAATAACTTCCAAAACCCAAAACCTTAAAACCTCCCCCCTCTTGAATCCCACCCCTCTCCCGAAACCCGTAGAAATGGCATCCTGGGTGAAACTAGTAGTTGGTATTGTGTTACGTCTCCGCCCCTTAGAAAAACAGTGGTGACCCTTTCCCAGAATTATACTTCCAATTTCCCCAGGGATCCGTTTAGTCTAGACTCCATATACCATTTAGTCTGTATAAATGGAGACATAAGTTCCTTGATCTCTTCCACCATCAGTGATTTTTCAATGAACTTCCTCCACTTTTTAATAAATTTGCCCACCATTTTTTCCTTATATTTTTCCATATCCAACCTCTCCATAAGAAGCATGTGTTTCACAATGCCAATCACCTCTTCCCATGACGGCGCTGCTTTTTGCAGCCAGTATCTCAATAGTGCCTTTTAACAGACATTAGAATAATGTGAATACCCTTTTCAGCTACTAAATTACCATCAATCTCTCCTGGAACCTTTGGGATACACTGAAAAATACATTGTTGAGGAGTTAAGTCCAACTCTATTCCCCATGTTCCCTCTATGTATTCTTTTGCTCGGTCCCACAAGTGAGTTATGTGAGGGCAGCTCCATAACCCATGTAATAAATTGGCCTTAGGCAACAAGCACTTGGGGCAATGTCTTAAGTAGTGTGAGGGAGCATTGCGATACGATAAGTCAAAGGCATAGGTGGCTTTATGTATTATCCTGAGTTGAGTCTCACGCCATTGCTCATTATAAATAGCTTTTCTGATCATTTCAAAACCCCCCCTAATCATCTTAGCCAAGCCCGGCACATCAATTTCACGCTCCCATGAAGAGAAGGCCTGCGCAACTACCCCCAGTGTTTGTGTGCTATGTATCCTGCGATATAAATCGGAAAGTGGGATTGGTGAAGAGGTAGTCCCCATGAGAGCCGCGAACCAAGCCAACCTATCTGAATCTCCCAGACTTTCGGATTGCTTCCTGCAGTAGGTCCTTAGCTGATGAAAGGGAAGATAATGGGACGGGGGGAGATCATATTTATCGCGACACTCTTCCCACGTCAATAACCTCTGATGTGTTACATCCAAAACATCCCTCAAGAAGTTAATTCCTTTTTCCCTCCATATCCAAAACATCGCATTTTCCTTCCCCTGGGGAAATGACGGCAACGCCAACAAAGGCATATGAGGGGATAGATAAATTGGAAGCCTGTAGATCTTACGAACCGCCTTCCAGGCTATGATGGTGTCCCTTAATAACACCGATTGTTTAACGGGCGAGGGTATATGTTGGAGTCTTGTGTGTAGCATCGCCACCAAATCCCAAGGGGATGCCAATGCTTGCTCTATTCCCTGGGCTGTAAAATCCAATATCCAATCCCTCACGTGACGTACCAAGGCCGCTAGATTGTAATTACGTATATTAGGCAGTTGCAGCCCCCCCTCCCATTTAAGCATAGTCAGTTTAGCATATGCTATTCTAGGTCTTTTGTTCTTCCATAGGAAGGAGGTAAACGCCCTCTGGAGTCTAGTAACATCACTATGTTTTAGCAACACTGGTATAGTCTGGGTCGGATATAGTAGCCTAGCAAAGCTAGTCATTTTTAATAAATGGGTTCTCCCATGTAGTGACAAGGGTAGTTCCCTCCAATGTTCCAGCTCTCCCACTATTTTTTGTATTAATGGATTGTAGTTAAGGGAATACAGCGAGTTCGGTGTCCTACCTATCTTTATCCCTAAATAGGTGAAATGATCCTGACGTACCATCATCCTACTATGACTGTGGAAACCCCCGACCGAGTGGTCTAGAAAGAAGACTTGGCTTTTAGTCACATTGATTTTGTACCCTATCGCAGACCCGTAGTGGATAAGGACATCGAGTATCTGTTGTAATTGAGTGTCTGGCGCACCCGAGAAAATTAAAAGGTCATCTGCAAAACAGGATAATTTAATCTCCTGATTGCCCACCCTAATGCCCTCAAAAGAATTGTCATGGATGAGGAAGCGAGCTAGAGGTTCTAAAGCTATGTTAAAGAGCAGGGGGGACAATGGGCAACCCTGTCTAGTTCCTTTTCCCAGTGCTATCCTCGTAGAGAGGAAGCCCGGAATATATACCTGTGCCATCGGATTGTCATAGATGGCCCCTAAATAATTACGGAAATTTCCCTTAATCTCCATAGCATTCAGTACTTCGTCCAACCATGCCCATTGCACATTATCAAAAGCCTTCTCGGCATCTATGGCAAGAAGGGCAGGATTGGACGAAGAATTCCCTCTCTTGCGGGCGTCTAGTACCGCCAAAACTCTCCGGATATTGGAGACCGCCGACCGTCCCTTCATAAAGCCCACTTGATGCGGACCTATCAAGTCCGGCAGTATGTCGGCTAAGCGCGTGGCCAGGAGTTTAGATAAGATTTTGATGTCCTGGTTAATGAGGGAGATCGGTCTATAGGATCCCGGCTGAGACAAGTCCTTCCCCTGTTTTGGCAGGACCTTTATGTAAGCCATCCTACCAGAAGGGGGGAGACCCCTGCCCTGCAAGACGGTATTATAAAGTGACGTCAACGTGGGGGTAATTTCTCCTGAGATACACTTATAGAATTCGGCTGGGAAGCCGTCAGGGCCGGGGGCTTTACCATTAGACAGACTTTTTATGGTTTGTTTAACCTCCTCCTCTCCTATCTCCTTATTAATAGAGTGTAATGCCTCCGGCGTTATAGTCGGAAGGGTAGTACGACTCAATAGATCGTGAGCTGTTTCCCTATCATAAGGTTCTGGGGAATACAATTTTCTAAAGTAAGCTCCAAAAAGCTCTACCACCTCCTTCGGATGGGTGCGTAATGTCCCCTTGTCATCTTTAAGAGGCCTATAGTGGGTTACTGGTGTGTACGATTTGGACAGATTTGATAACAGTTTACCCATCTTGTTGCCATGGCGGAATAAATCAGCTCTTTTCCTGTCCCCATACCATTTTTCTCTGCCTTCCAGGTAGTAATCGAAGGAGTGTTTAGCAGTTACCCACCGGTTTTTATTACTGTCTGAGGGATTTTGGAGGAAGTCCGTATAGGCTACTCTCAATAGGGCCGCTGCCTCTTCGTATTTACGTTGCGCCTCTTTTTTCCTCCCTACCGTGTAGGCCATGATGCGTCCCCTCACTACAGCCTTAGCTGTGTCCCAAAAGATGGCTGGGTTACTCCTATACGAGTCATTATCTTGGGAAAATTCCCACCACCATCCTCTCAGTAGGTTGACAAATTCTTTGTCTCTTAATAGATGAGGGGGAAGTCTCCAAAGGAAATCCGAGCCCTTCGAAATGACATCACTCATTTACACCATTACTGGGGCATGGTCAGAGATTATCAGATCAGAAATCTGGGCGTCTCGGATCCTGGTCAAAAGGTTCCCAGAGACCAACATGTAATCAATCCTAGACCATGATACCTGAGAATGAGAAAAATGAGTATTCTCTATCTGCCGGGTGATGGTACCTCCATATATCTATTAGGCCCGTCCTTTCTAGCAGTGGGGTGAGAGTATGGGCACCCTGTGGGTTTGCATAGGACAATGCCTGGTTATGACGTCTATCTTCACGTTCGTCATGGACCCTATTAAAGTCTCCAGCTACAATGAGGTGATCCCTCCCCTCCTTCAACAATGTATTTTCCAAATCTTTATAAAAAGTAGCCTGTGCCGTGTTCTGAGCGTACACATTATATATTGTCAGGAATACTCCTTGCATGTCTAATATAATTTTCGCTAACCTCCCTTCTTTATCTACCTGCGTAGATGAAACTTCTGCCTGCAGATTCCTATGCAAGAGGATGATCACCCCCGCCTTCCTCCCTACACACGAAGAACCATAAACCCGGCCCACCCACATCCTTCGCAATCGCCAAAAATCGTTTTCCTCTAGGTGCGTTTCCTGGAGGAGGGCCACATCACACTTGAGTTTTTTAAGATGACGCAGTACAGACATATGTTTATATGGGGAGCGAAGGCCCTTTACGTTCCATGATACTATTCTCATGTTATGTCAAAAATGTGATGCTCTCCCAGGAAAGACCCCCATAAGCGGGTAGTCAGACAAAACCGCAACCTAATGTTAAATGCCATTTCCACAAAGTTCCTAAGTGACACCCCACCCCGTCCCCCCCAGGCCCAACAAATCCTCAAACCAGAGAACATTCTAAACAATGGAATTAAAACCTCCCTCCATTTTCTGGACTTCACTTTTTTCGCGTAAGTGTGACCATATATAGGTCGTACATTCAACCACATCGTAAACACTTTACCCCAAAAACTCCCTCACCCATTTGAACACGGTAATACATGTAGAAATACTTGAAAAAGAAAAACTGCCCTCATTGTCGTAGGCAATGTTAAGGTAGCCCTCCTTAAAGAGGAGCAGCGGTAATTAACCCTCTAACATCTCACGTGTCCTTGCCGTCTCAGGATAGATCACAGTCAGTCCCAGGTCGGGTCCCTCGAGCCGTCTCTCGTTGACTTGTTGCATAACGTCCAGGAGATCCGTGACGTCCCGGCATCTTGCTCCGCCGTCCTCTCGTCACGCCATTTCCCCTCATCTGTGAGGGCTGTGAAGACGTGGTGTCCTCCGCCAAATCTAGGGCCTCCTCCGCTTCCTTGGGCGTTAGGTAGGTATCCACAGATCCATCCTGATGAAACACCTTCAATGTCGCTGGATATAGCAGAGCAAATCTTGTTTTCTTGTGTACCAAAGAGGTGCAAATGGTAGAGAATGCCCTCCTGCGTTTTGTGACTTCCACCGAGTAGTCACCGAACAATAGCATCTTGTGATTGTTCACTAGTAGCGGTTGGGAAGACTTTTTATATTTTGATAGAATGGCTTCCTTAGATGCATAATTTAAATAGCGAACAATAACCGGTCTGGGTCTGGTGTGGCCCTGAATGTGGTCATGCTGGGGAGGCGGACCGATTCTGTGAGCTCTTTCCACAGTGAAGCTGCCTTGTAACCCCAGGGCTTGTGGTATATCTTGTGCACAGAGTCGCGCAAGCTGATGCGGCGATATGGCTTCAGGTACCCCAACCACACGTAGGTTGTTTCGCCGTGATCTATTTTCAAGATCATCTACTTTATCTTTCAAAAATATATTGGTTTGGAGTACCTCTTTAATTTGCGAGTGGGCTCTTTCCACTTCACTTTCCATCATGAGCACTCTCTGCTCCAGCTCCTCCAGTTGATGGGAATGTTGCTGAACTTCGGTCTGTAACTGCTGGAGGGCCGTAGAAACAGTAGACTCCAGTGTGGCCTTAATGTCCGGCGCTAGCAACTTGGCTACTTCAATTGCCATTGTCTTGCAGGAGAGCTGGATGTCAGGGCTCGCACATGGGGAGCAGTTTTCATCCCCCTGGTCTCCCGACTCCAGTTCTGATGGGCAGTGAGGTGGCTGCGAGGTTGATCTGGTGTTGCGGCCCGCTTTTTCAGTCGCCGTCGCCATCTTTGTTTTATGCCGCCTGTTCTCCCTCTGTGATAGGGTCAGTTCAGCTGTGCGGGAGCCGCTCCGGAGAAGAAATTTGTCCATGCGCGGGATCACCAGGCTAGCACTCAGCTCTGGTGGGCGTCAAGTGGGCTCCGGACTGCGGGTTCCCCGGTTTTCGGGTGAGAGGTAGCGGAGCTCTCGTTTCCCGCTGCCTTACATTACGCGTGCCGGAACCGGAAGTCCGAGATGCAGGTTTTTGTATGATGGCCTCCCAACTCTCCCACAAGGGCTGATGTTGGCAAGATAAGGATTGGACTTAGGGTTGGGCGATATCAAAAATATTGCCACGATAACGATATTAAGAAATTTATCGCGATACCGATATATATATATATTACAATAAATGCCCATTTAGAAGAAAAAAACACTTGGAGACCTTATACTGTATAGGGGTTGGCCACAAGGAGACGTTATACTGTATGGGGCAGCCGCAAGGAGACGTTATACTGTATGGGGGCCACAAGGAGACGTTATACTGTGTGGGGGCAGCCGCATGGAGACGTTATACTATGTGGGGGCAGCCGCAAGGAGACGTTATACTGTATGGGGGCAGCCACATGGAGACGTTATACTGTATGGGGCCGCCACAAGGAGACCTTATACTGTATGGGGGCAGCCACAAGGAGACGTTATACTGTATGGGGGCAGATGCAAGGAGACGTTATACTGTATAGGGGCAGCCACAAGGAGACGTTACACTGTATGGGGCAGCCACAAGGAGACGTTATACTGTATGGGGGCAGCCACAAGGTGACATTATACTGAATGGGGGAAGATGCATGAAGATGTTATACTGTAAGGGGGCAGCCACAAGGTGACATTATACTGAATGGGGGCAGATGCATGAAGACGTTATACTGTATAGGGGCAGCCACAAGGAGACGTTACACTGTATGGGGCAGCCACAAGGAGACGTTATACTGTATGGGGGCAGCCACAAGGTGACATTATACTGAATGGGGGCAGATGCATGAAGACGTTATACTGTATGGGGGAAGCTACAAGGAGACATTATACTGTATGGGGGCAGCCACAAGGAGACATTATAATGTATGGGGGCAGCCACAAGGAGACATTATAATGTATGGGGGGAGATGCATGAAGACGTTATACTGTATGAGGGCCACAAGGTGACATTATAACCCCTTTCCCAAATCAGTATAATGTATCCTTGTCTCCCCATACAGTATACAGTAATGTCTCCTAATTGCTCCAATATACGGGCCACAGGGAGACATTATAGTGGGGGGCCTATACTGCTGGGCCTCCTGACAGGTATATTCCCCATCACCTTCTAGTGTGTAGAGAAGCCCTGTGCAGGGGCTACAGCTGGGGGCTAGGAGGAGAGGGCCACTCTCTTTTACCTGCTTCTCCCTCCTTGGACAGTGGCAGGCCAGGATCTGGAGAACTCCCTGAGAGAGACCTGCATGGCCTCCCTCACTTGCTGCTGTCCCGGCACTTCCTGCCTTTGGTGGTGCGCGGGGCTAGGAGCCAGGAGGCAGCGTCTGCTGCGGTGACTTCATGTGCCGATCCCCAGGGTCTCCAGTCTCCAGTACCCCCAGCTTTTTCAGGCCCTTCTATGGACTCCAGGATGCGGCTGCAGTACGTAAGGGGCTGCTCTGTGCCCGCAGGTCCCGGGATTTGTGTCAGTTCGGGGGGGCGGAATCATGGCAAAATGGGAGAAAGCAGGACGCAGCCGCTGCAGGGACCAACACTTACTTTGTGCAGGAGCAGTACATGGACGTTTTAGGAGCGGTCGGCACACGTGCGACCGCTCCTATAATGTCATAAAATACCGCGGTTATTAGGAAACTGTGATATCGCCATATCACAGTGTCTTAATACCGCGGTATATCGCAGACACCGGTATATTGCCCAACCCTAATTGGACTTGTTGGATGGAATTGCCGAATCATTTTGTTAGTAGGAAGATACACTGCTACCCGGCAGCAGTTTTCTAGTCTGTCCTGATATGACTAAATATGTATACTTGACCTAGCATGTTTAGTATTTTAGCTGACATCATAGTCTTTCCTTGCCATTATTGACAGAGTGCTTCCTCACTGCATAGGTAAAGTGTTTACTCAGATTGTTGATGTCATCAAGACCTGGCCCTATGTTCCCCCATTTTGACAATCTGGCTTTTCTAGCCACTGTTTGCCAAGATTCCTTTGTGATATGGTAAACATTATGTTAGGACAGTGAGTTTGGAACCACTGTGTCGACCAACAGATTTTACTTTGGGCTACTCCTAAGGGCATTATCTTGACTTCACTGCAGGGGAACCACCATGCTGTTACCTCCTGGAGTAGTCTCTGTATAATAGACCACTGACCCATGGTGGGTCAGAGACGCCCTGGTGCAGAGCACCGAGGTGTTAGGTTCAATCTTAGTCAGAGACAAGCCAAGGTCAGGGTAAATGGTCCAATGTCAGAGCAGGCAACAGAGGGTCAATACGGAGCTCAAACAAAGGTCAGGTCAGGCAGTAGAGGATCACAATCCAGGAAACACCATCAGAAAACAGAATCTACACACCTTCACAGGATAATAGAATGCTAGAAAACTGGAAAAAAAAATTCGGCACCTTCCCACAGGTGGAGGTACCTTAAGTACCCCAGGGTTGCTAATCATTGGCTGCTGAAGATGGCCCTTCATGACAGAAGCCCACAACCAACTACACCAAGTCATGTCGATCTGGAAATGCTGAATAGATATTAAAGGAGTTGTCTGGGATTTTAGTATTGATGACCTATTATTATTATTTTTATTTTTTATTAAAGTGCCATTCATTCCATGGCGTTGTGCGTATGAAAAGGGGTATACATTCATAATACAAGACAATTGCAATAAGCATGAACAAGACAAGTTATAAACTGGTACAGAAGAAGAGAGTGCCATGTTTGATGTGCCATCTCCCTTCTCTCTTCCTGCTCACCACTGCTGTCTATGGCAAAGCAGCAGCAAACAGGAAGAGAGACGGGAAACGTCACATGCACACTGCGCGTACAGCTGATCGGTGGGGGTGCCTGTTTTCGGACCCCTGCTGATCTGATACTGATGACCTAGCCTGAGGATAGGTCATCAATATTAAAAGTCTGGACAACCCCTTTAGGCAAGACCACAGTTTTCTGGTATGGTTGTTCGAAGGCACCTACTAATACCTTAAGAAGATCCCACCATTTCCAGTGTCAGTTCTCCCTAACCTATATCCTCTTTATTCTCCTTATCTTTTTCCTTCCTTTTTTTTTTAATCCTTTCACTTTATTTCCTTATTTTTCTTTTTCTCTTTTGCTTTCTTTCTTTTCTCTTGTCTCCTTTCACTTTATTTGTTTCTCCATTTGCATTCCTTCTTGTCTCCTTTCACTTTTTTGTTTTTCCTTTCGCTTTCTTTCTTTCTTGTCTCCTTTCGCTTTCTTTGTTTTGTCTTTTATTTTCTTTCTCATCTTCTTTCATTTTCTTTGTTTCTCCTTCTGTTTTCTTTTTTTTTCTCCGATTGCTCGTTCTTTCTTTCTTTCTTTCTTTCTATCTTTCTTTCTTTCTTTCTTTCTCTTCCTTTCTATCTTTTTTTTGTATCCTTTCATTTTATTTCTTGATTTTGCTTTCTTTTTTCTGCTTTCACTTTCTTCCTCCTTTCTCTTTCTTAGTTTTCTCTTTATGCTTTCTTTTCTCTATGTTTCATGTTTTATGTCCCTTTATTTCATGTCTTCTTTCACTTTATTTTATGTTTTCTTTTTCTTTCTTAAGTAAATAGTAATTTCGGCCGGCACTCGATTCTCAGGGAAGGAGCGAACTCCACGTATGTAGTGAAAGGATCCCAGCATCCGTGTCTTGTATCGGAGAATATCTTCTTTATTTTACATTAAATAAGTCACATCCAATAGACCAGGACACGTTTTGGCAATCTGCCTTTCTCAACTGTGAAGAAAGGCAGATTGCTGAAAGGCGCCCTGGTCTATTGGATGTGACTTATTAAATGTAAAATAAAGCAGATATTCTCCTATACAAGACACGGCTGCTGGGATCCTTTCACTACTTCTTTTTCTTTCTTGTCATCTTTCACTTTCTTTCTTGTCATCTTTCACCTTTTTCTTGTCTCCTTTCACTTTCTTTGTTTTCTCCTTTCGCTTTCTTTCTTTTCTCCTTTCACTTTCTTTATTTCTTTTCTTTCACTTTCTTTGTTTCTACTTTCACTTTCTTTCTTTCTTGTCTCCTTTCACTTTGTTTCCTCATTTCACTTTCTTTCATGTTTTCTTTCACTTTCTTTATTTTCTCCTTTCACTTTCTTTCTTGTCTCCTTTCATTTTCTTTCGTTCTCCTTTTGCTTTCTTTCTTTCTTCCCTCCTTTCACTTTGTTTGTTTCTTATTTTACTTTCTTTCTTGTCTCCTTTCACTTTCTTTGCTTACCCGTTTGCTTTATTTTTTGTCTCTTTCACTTTCTTTGTTTTTTTTTAAAGTATCGGCCTGTCTGGTAATTGGGACAACAGTAGCTCACATAGGCTAGTGCTTTTTCCTATAATGTGCAAGCATGGCCACCACTGATGGATTACAGGGTGGTTGTAACCATGGAAACGAGCAGTGTATAATGTGATGGAAAAATTTATCAAGCCAACAAAGGAGGCAATATGGATAATAACAAAATATTAGTAAGTGCCTTGTATTAACCCCAATGATCAAAATGTATATGTCTCTATGACATATAAAAAGCTCAGCCACCACATTTTCCTCATGGGACAAGTTGTACTACTTACGTTCTGATAACCACCATCAAGCTGTATCCAAAGACACCAACTCCAACCAAGAAATAAGAAAGTGGCAGTCTGAACTTTAGCCATCCAATTGTGCGTTGGTTGTTGTAAAAACCATAGAACAAAACAGAATATTTGGCATAACCCTATAAGATAAAAGGTGAACACAACCATTCTGTTCATGTCAGAAAACTTGTACAAATCAAAGCTATTCTTAAAGAGATTGCCCATGAACAACATTTGTCACCACTGGATAGATGATAAATGTGTGATGCAGTCTGGTTGCTAAGACAAGAACAGAGATCCTCGCATCCACTATGTGAATGGAATGAAAGTGCGCATGTGTGACCAACTTCTATGGGTCTGGTGCTGTACTCGGTAGTTTCACAGACAGTGGAAAGAGTGGCAATAATACATTAGCATTACCTCTTTATACACACAGAGGACTTGAGGACCCCTGTTCTAGTGATAAGTGGTGATCCAGTGGTCAGACCACCAGCGATCATACATTTATGACTTATCTAGTGGAAAGGTGATACATTTTGTTAATGGCCCAGCCCATTTATGGTTTTATATTGTACATAAGTATAACAGAGATAAAGATAAGATAAAATGTAATGTTTTTATTAACTTTACATATTAATTTTCAGTTATGACATATGTTATTGCTTAGAGTTCATAATATTGTATTCATTTGCACCAAACAGATATGCCACTGACTATACTAGCTAGTCAAACGAGACTGTTTGCCAATATATTCCTGTCAGGAACACATCAGAGCCCCTCATGCACCACGTCAGGGTAACTCAGCATGGCATGGGGTCCTACCACTACGCTAACTATGGTGTGAACACGGTCTGAAGGTGATGGAATACTGCTCACAGCCAAGCTTCCACACAACCGCATAGCAGGACAACTAATGCAATGTGAATAAAGCAAGACTGCAAGCCACACACATATATATTGGAATATATTGGCAAACAGTCTCAGCTTTTAATATCTGCTTCTTTGACTAGTTAGTATAGTCAGTGGCATATCCGTTTTCCGGTGAATTTTTTTCTGTGATTTTTATATTTATATATTTCATTCGCACAATGCTCTGTTTTGTGTAGGATGCCATTGTGGTGCATGTGGTCCGCGCCGGCATCCTCCATTGTACGCATTTTCTGCTAGGGATGGTCGTTTGCTGCAGTCCACATGCGGTGGGACTGCTCCCCGAATGAGAAACACGCTACAGTGTTTGGGGTCTGAGCAGTTCTCCCATAATGGCCACTATATTTCTGTGACTTTTGATAAAGAATCCTAATTTAAACACAATAAAACCTTGTACATTTAGCAACATTTGACATATTACATAAAAACAATATGTTTTATAGTAATTTATACCTCAAAGTCCCAAAGGACGGAGAAATCCATGGCGGTTTTTTCTTCATTTCTAGGCACTGTCTTTCGTGGTGAACTGCCATATGGCAAACCCATTAATATCTGGTAAGGGAAGAACAAACATGGAATTAAGTAAAGCTTTGTAGAAAATTTGAACTTTAAAATTATTTTAAAGGGAATACAGTATGTCACTATTGACCTCCCTGTCCATCTGTTTGCATATACATATAGCAGTTGGGGTTCACTTGAGTAAAATACTGTTTTTCTTTAGTTGATTCGAGGCTCCTTTCCCAAGTTATGATATGTTTTCATAAGATGCAAATTAGGCCTTTGGTGCAATGAGGGCATCACCATTGCTCTTGTTGTACCCAAGCTCCACTGCTATCTAAGGCAAACCCCCCCCCCCCCCCTGTTTTGCTTCTGTCTGGCACTGTCATGAACCACAGTTATGTGTCTGTGCAAACAGTTTGATAGGGAGGTCACTGGTGACAGATTCCCTTTATTCCAACATCGTTGGATGTTCAAATATTCCGGATTGTCAGACATCTTGAAATAAAATCCCAAAAAATCCAAAAAAATAAATCAAATAAAACAATCCTTCATATAGCTACATGCTGACAAAAAATGAAAAAAAGTTTTGGCTCTTGGAATTATAAAGGGGTTGTCCAGGCTATAGATACTTATGACCTATGCTTTGATTAGGTCATCAGCATCAGATCTGTTGTGGTCAGACACCTGGCAGCCCCAATGATAAGCTGCCAATAGTGCTGGAAATAATACAGTGGACGCAGCCGGAAGCAGACAGCTCCATACACTGTGTAGAGGCTTTGGCAGGTTACTACAGCTCCCATTCAAGTATATTTTAATTAGAAGAGATGTCATCTACCTGTGCAAACCATGATACACTATGAGGCATAACAGCTCATGTAACCTATGTGACATAGCCACTACTGTTTAGAGCAAAAAATGTATTATTCTTCTATTCTCAAGAAGTAGAACTGGTGTTTGACCATGTAACAGATTATTTCCACAGCACTGGTTTTGGGGAAAACCAGGAGCAAGGATCATAGCAGGAGAGGATATAGAGAAGGGTGAGGGCCCCATTTCCCCATTAAAGGCCAGGTCTTTCATCATCAGATGGGTGTAATCAAGCACCAAGTTTGCAATCCCTTAAAGAGCCTCTGTCAGCATGATCAACCCTAATAAACCAGGCATATTGCATGCTAGGGTTGACCATGCTGGTTAAAATGATACCGCATCGGCAGCGGTGAGCAGGTGTAATTACACCCAAGCCGTTCCATTAATTTCCATGGGACGGCTCGTTTCTATACAAGTGTATACTACAGAGCCGTCCCATTGAAATGAATGGAACGGCTTGGGTGTAATTACACCTGCTCACCACTGCAGATGCGATAATGAGCAGGTAAACAATGAAGAGGAGGCAGCGCTGGCATGGCGCGTGCCTTCTCTTCAAACAGCTAATCGGCGGGGATGCCGGGTGTCGGACCCCCGCCGATCTGATATTGATGACCTCTCCTGAGGATAGGTCACTAATAAATATAACTTTGACAACCCCTTTAAGTTTTCTGACTTACATACAGAGGGTCTGAGGTTCAAATCCCAAAAAAGACTTGTATATTTTTTCTCCCTCATTTAACCCATCTTATGTGTATGGCAAAAGGGCCTGATGCAAGTAATGCTGTACTTGCTAGGCTGTAAGTAGTGTATATGACATCATGCTGTGACAAAGCTGAAACTCACACTCCCTATATCTAGTTCAAGATCTACTTCTCAGTGTAAAGGCAATGTTTGATCCAGAGTTGAGTGTCACAGATATGAGAAGAATAATTGCATCTGCTACTTCTGTCCTTATCATGCTTGATTTCTAGCACCGTCAAGCAAGGGGAGGGGTGAGTTTCTTACAAAAGCAGTTACAAAAGCAGTGCTCCAAGGACTCAGTTTGCCCCTCCCCAAAACTTGAACTTACTAATCTGCATATGAATAAAACACACATATCTCTGCAGCTTTTGCTACTTGCTCAATTACTGTACATTTGGATTTTATTCTTTATATATATATATATTGTGGTAAGGTGCAAGGTGTCATATGTGATGGCAGGTACGTGTCACCGAGGTTGCTGGCCTCGGTGAGGTGAGAGCCGGGTTTTTTGTCTGCAGCAGCTAGTGCTGTTTGGCTTTGTTAAATAGCATGGCTGCAAAGCCGATCCGGGCCGGCTCTTACTGGGAGCAGCTAAAGAGTAGGGTGGGTGGCTGCTCCCCACGGTCCAGTCCATGTTTTGGGCTGGATATAAAACGCAGCCAGCAGCTGTGTCTGGGGAGTGTGATTATCCTGGAGCTGCTAACAGGGCTGGGAGTTCTCTGTCCAGGAGGAAAGAGCTCAGCAAGGAGGTATTTTGTTCCTGGCTACCTGAAGCTGGATTCTCCTGCGGCTGGGCCGACAGCGTGGTGCGAACCTGCACCTACACCTCCCAGGTGACTGAACCTGTGTTGGACTGTTTTTGTTTGGCTACGTTATTTCCGTTGTGTGTGAACTGTCACCAAGAGACTGTTTTTCATTTTGTGTGCAAGTGTGAATAAAACACTGTTTGTTGCACAATCTGGACTCCTTGTTTTGCCTCTAAACTGCACCCGCACCGCTGTCTACCAGAGCGACTCCCCACATTTGGTGTCGGATGCGGGCATGCGCAGTGAGGCTGGCGTGAACGCCGAAGTTTTGTTTTTCTAAAGTGTATGGAATATATTAAGCCAGCAAAGCTGCAAGCAGGAGTTTCTGGCAACATGGAGGCTGCTGTGAAGGCTCTCATAGAGGCTAACGTGCAGCAGCGGGAGACCAACCAACTACTGCTACAACATGTGATGGCATTACAGGCGGCAGGAGCGCCCCACCACGTCCAAGATGCCCGGAAAGCGGTCCGTGCGGCGATCCCAAAATGACCCCGCAGACGACGTTGAGACGTACCTGGCGGTTTTTGAGAAGGTCGCCGTGAGGGAAAAGTGACCCCGTGACCAGTGGGCTGAGGTGGTCGCTCCGTTCCTGGCTTCCGGACCCCAGCAGGTGTTTTTCGACTTGTCGGATGACCAAGCGGCAGATTATGACACTGTGAAAGGAGAGGTCCTAGCCAGACTGGGCGTGAACGTGCTGGTCCGCGCCCAAAGAGTCCACCAGTGGGACTTTAAAACGACTGAACCCGCTAGGCCGCAGTTCTACGATCTGCTGCACAGGCTGCAAAAGTGGCTGCAGCCCGATCTACTAAGTCCCACTGCCATGCTGGATCGACTGTTGGCGGACATCTTTTGGAGGGCCCTGCCTTATCCCTCCAGCACTGGATCGGCCAGGTATCGCCCACCAATGCCCTGGAGATGGTCGACCTGGTGGAGCGCTACGAGGCCACCAGAAACCTGCAGGGGACTCTTGCGGGAAGGGGTCAGTCAAACCCCGGAGGCCTCTGCCCCAGTTCCGACGTCCGGCGACAGAGCGGCCTGCCCGGAATATACCCCTGCGAGTCCGCCTCCGTGGTATGCTGGAGGTGTCAGGAGCCAGGCCACATCAGGGCCGACTGTCCGCATCGGGATGAGCCGATGGATATGAACTACGGGGTCGTCACTCCCTGTATGCACGGAAGCTGTGCGCAACTGGCACCCGTGAGGTGCAGGACCATAACCACCTGTGTCAGGTAGAGGTGGGAGACTCTCTGGCGGTGGCTCTGCTGGACTCCGGGAGTTTAGTCTCCCTGGTAAGGGCTGCACTTGTACGGCCTGCGGAGTATACTGGCCGTAAAGTCGGGGTCCTGTGCATCCACGGAGACCTGAAAGACTATCCCACTGCACTAGTGACTTTGTCCACAGCGGCTGGTAGGTGGACCCACGAGGTGGCTGTCGCTACTAAACTCCCACACGAACTAATACTTGGGAGGGACTTCCCGGTTTTCCGGCGCTGTGGCCGGCAATAAAGGTATCTGAGGGACCCGAGACAGGGGTGACCCTAGTAGAGTGGCCTGATACCGCTGGAAGGCCAGAACCCTGGGAGCCCGAGTCTGAAGGGCCGGCGGTAGGGGTGACCACTGCTCCAGCGGTAGAGGGGGAGACAACCCCACTGAGTGTAATGGTGGGAGACACGGAGGACTTGCCACCGGGACCTGAGTTGGCAGACCTCAATGTCTCCGGGAAAATTTTGGGACCGCACAACACCGGGACCAAACCCTAACCAGGGCCTGGGAGAATGTGCTGGAAATTGATGGGAAACCCCAGAAACCAGGGGCTGAATTAATGTTCCCACGGTTTATTGTTCTGCAGGATATGTTGTATCGGGTGAACCAAATCCGAGGCGAACCTGTTGAACAGTTGGTGGTGCCCACAGCGTATCGTAAGCTTGTCATGGAGCTTGCCCACCAACATGTTCTTGGGGACACCTGGGGTGGCAGAAAACCCAGGACCGCATACTGCAGCGATTTTATTGGCCCAGTGTGTTCAAGGAGGTAGAGAATTATTGTAAGTCCTGTCCGACCTGTCAGATAACTAGCCCCCAGCCACATTTCCGTAGTCCTCTGGTACCTCTGCCAATTATTGAAGTACCGTTTGAGCGAATCGCGATGGATTTAATTGGGCCTGTACCAAAGTCTGCCAGGGGCCACCAACACATTCTGGTAGTTCTCGACTATGCCACTCGGTATCCGGAGGCGGTGCCTCTGCGACATACCTCAGCTAAGCTCATTGCCAAAGAGTTAATGGAGATGTTTTCCCGTGTGGGCCTGCCAAAAGAGGTTCTGACAGACCAAGGGACCCCTTTATGTCCAAAGTAATGAGGGAACTGTGTAAATTGTTGCGTATAAAGCAGTTACGGACGTCCGTTTACCATCCGCAAACAGACGGTCTTGTGGAGAGGTTTAACCAAACTCTAAAAAATATGTTAAAGAGGGTGGTGTCTAGAGATGGGAAGGACTGGGATCTGCTTCTGCCCTATCTCATGTTCGCAGTGCGAGAGGTGCCCCAGGCCTCTACTGGGTTCTCGCCCTTCGAACTGCTTTATGGCAGACACCCTCGGGGCCTGTTGGATATCGCCAAGGAAGCGTGGGAACAACAGCCTGTCCCCCACAAAAGTGTCATTGAGTATGTCGCCCAAATGCAGGACCGGATGGAAAGGGTGTTGCCCTTGGTCCGGGAGCATATGGAGGCAGCGCAACAAGCCCAGAGTAGGGTGTACAATCGTCAGGCTCGGGTACGGGACTTCAATCCGGGAGATCGGGTTTTGGTTCTGGTACCCACCCTTGACAGCAAATTCCTAGCTAGGTGGCAGGGCCCCTATGAGGTGATCGAGAAGGTAGGGAAGTAAATTACAAAGTACACCAGCCAGGGCGGCGCAAGCCGGAGCAGGTGTACCACGTGAATTTACTTAAGCCGTGGAAAGATAGGGACACAGCCGACGACCACAGCCCCCGGCCAGGGCTTCTAGGTGAAAAGGGTCCAGCCCCACAGTTCGAGGCCTGTGAAGCAGTAACCACGGTAAAAATTGCAGACAGCCTGTCTTCCAAACAAGTTCAGGAAGTCAGGAGTTCATCAGTCGGAACACGGATGTGTTCTCGGACCTCCTGGCCGCACGTCTCTCATCCAACATGACATCGTCACTGAGCCTCAGGCCAAGATCCGGTTAAAACCATACCGGGTACCCGAGGCTCGGCGACGGGCCATCGCGGAGGAAGTACAGTTAATGTTGAAGCTCGAGGTCATTGAGGAGTCGAAAAGTGAGTGGGCCAGTCCCATAGTCCTAATACCCAAGCCGGATGGGACGTTGCGGTTCTGCAACGACTTTCGCAAGTTAAATGAAGTATCCAAGTTTGACGCGTATCCCATGCCCCGAGTAGACGAGCTGGTTGAAAGTTTAGGACAAGCCCGTTATTTTTCTGTGCTGGACCTCACTAAAGGGTACTGGCAGGTACCCTTAACGGAGTCGGCTAAGGAGAAAACCGCATTTGTTACCCGCAGGGCCTGTATCACTACAAGGTGTTACCCTTTGGCCTGCATGGCGCCCCGCCACTTTCCAAAGGTTAATGGACATAGTGCTGCGACCACATCGTCGGTACGCCTCGGCCTACTTGGATGATGTAGTCATCCACAGCACCGACTGGGAAAGCCATTTACCCAAGGTGCAGGCGGTAGTGGATGCCCTGAGGAAAGCCGGACTGACCGCTAACCCAAAGAAGTGCTCCATAGGGTTAGAGGAGACAAAATATCTGGGATATGTAATTGGGCGGGAGTCATCAAACCTCAGGTAACTAAGGTAGAGGCCATTCGTAACTGGCCCCGACCGGTCACCACCAGGCAGGTAAAGTCGTTCCTGGGGATTGTAGGTTACTACATGAGGTTTGTGCCCCACTTTGCCACAATAGCAGCGCCATTGACAGACCTGTTGAAGGGGCGAAAGTCTGGGAGGGTTAGCTGGAGTGAGAAGGCGGAGGAGGCTTTCTCCGCGTTGAAGTCGGCCCTGTGTGGGTCCCCGGTTTTGGTGACACCCGACTTCAACAAGGAGTTTGTCGTACAGACCGACGCCTCGGAGGTAGGCCTCGGTGCGGTACTGTCGCAGGAGGTCAACGGGGAAGAACATCCCGTTGTCTTCCTGAGCCGTAAGCTCAGTCCCGCCGAGTCCAGGTATAGTATAGTGGAGAGGGAGTGCCTGGCTATCAAGTGGGCACTCGAATCTCTCCGCTACTACCTGTTAGGGAGGAGGTTCCGTCTGGTGACCGACCATTCCCCCTCAAATGGATGAGTCAGGCCAAGGAGAGGAATGCTCGGGTCACCAGGTGGTTCCTATCTCTTCAAAATTTCAAGTTTTCCGTGGAACACAGGGCAGGCCGCTTGCAGGGCAACGCAGATGCCCTGTCCCGCGTCCACTGCCTCACGTGTGTTCACCCCTCAGGGTTGAACAAAGGGGGTATGTGGTAAGGTGCAAGGTGTCATATGTGATGGCAGGTACGTGTCACCGAGGTTGCTGGCCTCGGTGAGGTGAGAGCCGGGTTTTTGTCTGCAGCAGCTAGTGCTGTTTGGCTTTGTTAAATAGCATGGCTGCAAAGCCGATCCGGGCCGGCTCTTACTGGGAGCAGCTAAAGAGTAGGGTGGGTGGCTGCTCCCCACGGTCCAGTCCATGTTTTGGGCTGGATATAAAACGCAGCCAGCAGCTGTGTCTGGGGAGTGTGATTATCCTGGAGCTGCTAACAGGGCTGGGAGTTCTCTGTCCAGGAGGAAAGAGCTCAGCAAGGAGGTATTTTGTTCCTGGCTACCTGAAGCTGGATTCTCCTGCGGCTGGGCCGACAGCGTGGTGCGAACCTGCACCTACACCTCCCAGGTGACTGAACCTGTGTTGGACTGTTTTTGTTTGGCTACGTTATTTCCGTTGTGTGTGAACTGTCACCAAGAGACTGTTTTTCATTTTGTGTGCAAGTGTGAATAAAACACTGTTTGTTGCACAATCTGGACTCCTTGTTTTGCCTCTAAACTGCACCCGCACCGCTGTCTACCAGAGCGACTCCCCACAATATATATATATATATATATATATATGTATACATGCACACTATATAAATATATATCTTAGTACAAGCATTTATTCAGTTATGAAATGACTTATAAAAGGCCCATACCTCTGGAATTACCACAAGTCCAAAAATTAGACCAAAGAGCACCAAGTTTACTCCATACATCCACCTCAAGAATATAAAGTAAGATGCAACAGACGAACCAAAGTGACCTTATAAAAATAAAAAATAAAAAAATTATTACAAGATCACTATAAAAAGTCAAAAGCTGAGTGTATATGAGTAGTGCTGAGTATTTGTAATTCAAGCCTCATGGCATGGCATGATATGCTCCCCAATGCAATTTGTCAGAGTCCAAAAAGAACAAACCTCCTCTGTATGAAACTGTAGACATACCGTATCGAAATACTTTAAGTCCCCATAAAAGAGCCACAGCTAAACTTTCTATCACCCAGACAAAATACCTGCTTTTCTCTCCTTCCCTGTATCTAAATACTGTGGCCAGGGAAAAGTGACTTTCGGTGCCTCCCTAGAAGGTAGTATCAGGGGCATATGCACGTCCGCCCAGGTAGCTTTTATTTTAAAGAGGACCTGTCACTATGAAAACGCCATGCAATCTACCAGCAGCATGTTATAGAGCAGGAAAAGCTGAGCAGATTCATACATCGTTTTATGGGCAAAGATTTGGTAAAACTTGTAATTGATGCATTGAATTTTCTGCTCTGTCCATGGGGCTGTGAAATTAGTGACTGACAGCTATCCATGTATTCTATCAATCACTGGAAACAGTTGAATGTACTGTCTTTAGCTCAGAAAGAAAAGAGATTTAAATCTATAAATTGCAAGTTTCACTGAATTTTCCCCCCACAAAACTATGTACATATCAATCCGCTCAGCTCCCCCTGCTCTATTATAGACTGCCTACAGATTACCCTGCATTTCATGGTCACAAATTCTCTTTAAAGAGGACCTATGCTATACGACCTCAGGACATGTCTGTTTATTAATAAAAATTCAACAAGTTGGCCCAGTGGTTAGCACTGGTGCCTTGCAGCGCTGGGGTCCAAGGTTTGAGTCCGACCAAGGACAACATTTGCATGGCGTTTGTATGTTCTCCCCGTGTTTGTGTGGGTTTTCTCCAGGTACTCCGTTTTCCCCCCACACTCCAAAGACCTATTGATAGGGAACTTAGATTGTGAGCCCCATTGGGGACAGCTTGATGCTAATGCTGTAAAGCGCAGTGGAATATGTCAGCACAATATAAGTGCGTAAAATAAATAATTACTATTTCTTATAACTGTTATTTGGGTTAGAAATGTGTTAAATTGACAGTGGCAAACCTTGCAATGGCATAGCCCTTTGACAAAGGGAGCGGTGGTACCCATCGTATTATGAGCTGTATGGAGCTATTATACCACACCAATAGATAACAGGCTCTGTCCACACGCTCTGATGGCTACATGAGGCCTATCTGTATGCTACTACATAGCAATTTCCTGCAGCTTCAGTGTTTTGTTCTGAATGTTGGAAATTAGAAAATCTGATACATAGACGTGAAGCGCAGAGAAACCGATTAGTGTATGTACCATATGCAGAATGTCACATACTTTCCACCTCTTTAATTTTCATTTCCCATGGTATGCAGGCTGTTTTAAAATTTTCAAAGTCCCGTTTAAATTTGATCCATTTCTGCAAACAAAAAAATGTTGATTTAATAAGAAATGTGGTAAAAGGAAAGGAACATCATGAGTGGCTTCAGTGGGACACATTCATTGGGTACTGTAAAATAGCATAATAAAATTCAGGTGGACTGGTTCTGAGTCTTTCATTTGACCCCATTCTTCTCACCCTTCAGCACTGTTAGGTTCTGTGCCACCTCATCACTATATTTAATCAGCATGTCATTCATGACAAAAGGGAGTTTGTAGCCAGAAGTTATTAAGACTGCAATTTTTTTTCCATAGGGATACATTAAATGACAGTTTTACCAAAATCATCTCGCAGTGGAGGCCTAGCCTTAATAAAAATCAGGCCACCCCTTGTTAATAAAGTGTAATTTTGGTGCAGTTTTTTTTATTTATTTATCATTTTCATAGGAATGAGCTAAGTTTATTTGGCTGGTCCATCTGTTTTTAAAATCTGCTGGGGAGCAATAAGGATTATGAAACAAAGAAAGAGGCTTAAAGGGGTCCAAGACACAGAAATTGATGACCATTCCTCAGGTCATCAATATTAAATCGGAGAGGGTCCAAATCTCAGCACCCCGCCAATCACCTGGTTGAAGGAGACACAGTACTTTTGCAAGCACTGCATCCTTTTTAATGTTTACCTGTACGATGACTCCTTTGTAGTGGTGGTCCAATGTCCTGTAATTACGGCTGTTCATCCCATTCAAGTGAATGGGAGAGGAAGCGGTAATCACACTGCACTGCCACTACAAGGGAGATGGTGCGCCAGGTAAACATTGAAGAGGACACAGTGCTTACACAAGGCCCACAGCCCCTTCACACAGCTGATCGGCAGGGATTTTGGGAGCCAGACCCCCATGAAATGATATCGCTAACCTATCCTGGGGATTTTAGCCCAAATAACACCATTAACTCACCTGCCAAAAGCCCCTCCATTCCAGGGCTTTAGGTTTGGACCCCATCACACTGGAAATGATGATGTTATGTCCCTCATTCACATGACCGCTTAGTCAATCATTGACCATAAAAGTCACATGTGCATATATGATACGTGACCGCTAAGGCCATTGATTGGCTGATCAGTCACATGGAACTCCAGGGACTGGAAGTCCTGGAGCTGTACCCTCAGTGCTGAAATGGAGGGCCTTCAACAGGAGAGTTGAGCTTTTTTCTCTGTTTCGATAAGCCTGGCTGCTCCCCTGCAGATTTTAAAAATGGTTGAACAACCCCTTTAAGTTCTTTGTCTATACCTTGTTTTCTTTTAGGATTTACTTTTTTCTTAAATCGAACCTGTCACCATAAAAATGCAGGCAGCATATTGCATCTATGCATTACAGAATATAATATTCAGTATATTCCAATGCTGTGCTGTCACCTTCAGGCCACCATGGGAATATATTAGTAATTGGCATATAAGTCTTGTACTGGCTTAGGCATAATACTAGTAAGTAGGGATGTCCCGATACCATTTTTTTAAGACCGAGTACGAGTACCGATACTTTTATTTAAGTACTCGCCGATACCAATTACCGATACCTCATATAAACAGCGGCGCAGTTACTGATAGCAATGAAAACAATTAAAGCTGGAAGTTTGTTGCTGTGGATAACGGCTTTTCTTTTCCTTTGTACAAGTGTTAATAAATTAATAAATGGGAATACAATAGCGTTTTCAAACCAATGTGCCTCCAGGGGGATCTGTTTTTGGGGGATCTGTGGAGGACACACTGTTATGGAGGATCTGTGGATGTCACCGTTATGGAGGATCTGTGGATGACGCACTGTTATGGGGGATCTGTGGATAACACAGTGTTATGGGGGGGATCTGTGGATGACGCAGTTATGGGGGATCTGTGGATGGCACCGTTATGGGGAATCTGTGGATGGCACCGTTATGGGGGGGATCTGTGGACGACACCATTATGGGGGACCTGTGGACGTCACCGTTATGGGGGACCTGTGGACGTCACCGTTATGGGGGACCTGTGGACATCACTGTTATGGGGGACCTGTGGACATCACTGTTATGGGTGGGGGGACCTGTGGGCATCACTGTTATGGGGGAACCTGTGGACATCACTGTTATGGGGGGACCTGTGGACATCACTGTTATGGGGGAACCTGTGGACATCACTGTTATGGGGGGACCTGTGGACATCACTGTTATGGGGGGACCTGTGGACATCACTGTTATGGGGGCGGACCTGTGGACATCACTGTTATGGGGGTGACCTGTGGACATCACTGTTATGGGGGGCCTGTGGACATCACTGTTATGGGGGGACCTGTGGACATCACTGTTATGGGGGGGGCCTGTGGACATCACTGTTATGGGGGGGGGGACCTGTGGACATCACTGTTATGGGGGGGAACCTGTGGACATCACTGTTATGGGGGGGGATCTGTGGATGAGGCTGTAATGGGGGGATCTGTGGATGACACTGTTAGGGGGCTATGTGGATGACACATATATAGCATCTTATGCTATATACATGTCATCCACAGATCCCCCCCATTAGTGTCACCCAGATTACACTTGCGGGGGCCGGTGCAGCTTGACTCAGCAGCTTGACCGCAGCTGCTATATTCTGTTTCATTACCCCTAACTTACTGTGCCCATGATTACTAACTATTAATGCGCAGTCCCTCCATGCTCCTGCCCCGCGCGCCTTCTGTAATCATAAAGTGGGCGAAGCAGGCAGGCGGGACATGAGGCGCATGGAGGAACTGAGAGCTCAAGCTGCCCGATTCCTCCATGCGCCTCATGTCCCGCCTTCCCGCTCCACCCACTTTATGATTACAGAAGGCGCGCGGGGCAGGAGCATGGAGGGACTGCGCATTAATAGTTAGTAATCACGGGCACAGTAAGTTAGGGGTAATGACACAGAATATAGCCGCTGCCGAACCGGAACTTCCGGTATCGGCAGTGGTATCGGCGGCATTTTTACGAGTACAAGTACTCGTGAAAATGCCGGTATCGGTCCCGATACCGATACTAGTATCGGTGTCGGGACATCCCTACTAGTAAGGACTGCCTTCCCTGATCTTAGCCAGGGGAAGGCGTCCAGGGCCGGGAAGTGCCCGACTCCTGGTTTTAACACCTTTATTGCTCCTATCTCCCCCTGTTGGGGGCAGTGCTGGAGCTGTGATAGAGAAAGGAGAAATGCATCATGGGTTTGGTTGGATACAGCAACAGGAAGTACTACATACAGGATGTAAACAAAGAGAGAGAGAGTCCAAATTGAAAAAAAAAAAAACATGGGGAAAATGTACATTAGGGAAGTAACTACATGATCATATCTGTAAAAAACGATAGTAATCCGACAAAACCCTTTTAATGGTATATTTGCTGAAGAAACATTTTAATCTCTTTATTCCGTCACTGCGTTCTTAAGATGTTGTGAGCTGATTTGTTGAATACCAATGAAATACATGGACTAGTTACATAATTCATATATTATCAGGATGTGACTTACTGTGAGCACTGATCCATGCCTGATTTCTGTCTTGCATTTTCCATTACTCAAGGAATAACAATGAGTTATGAATACACTTAACAGGGCTCCGAATAATATTCTCCTGCACGCAGTCGTTAAACGTCAATGCTTTTAGCAAGAAGTAATTTTCCTCTGTCACAAAACCAATCACAATCAAACAACATACAGCATGTATGAGAGGATGCATTTAACGTAAAAGATGCACATTCCATGGCTGCTCAAATAACTCAGACATTTTTATTATTATATTTTTTTATTTTATTGCTACTTAATAAAAATCCATGAACTTGTCAACACTTGGACCGCATTAGACATGTTTAGGTTGACTTGTTGTGCGTAAGTTATACAGTTTGTTTAGCCTGTCCTCTGTAGTGCTAGTCAGGATTATCAAGACCACGTCATCAGAAAACGAATTCTCTTATAAATCCCACACAATTTACACAGTGCAAAGTGGATAAACCAATGAACAGTTATATACCAGCTGAATCTCACCCGTATTTTCAAGTCGAAAATCCTCAGTCTATTACAGTACCAGCAGAGTGAATGAGGTTTGCCAAATCTCATGTACATAGGGGCACATTTATTAGGACCAGCGTTTTAGGCTAGTTTCACACTAGCGGCATGGACCTACCGATCCGGCCCCATTGACTATAATGTCGTAGTTTTATTCCGGCGGCCTCTCGGAGTGCGCTGCCGTGCTGCAGCCGGAACTCCGCTCCTTCCCTATTATAGTCATTGAGGCTGAAGCGGTAGTCTAAAGGCACATGTTCACCCACCGGAACAGCCTGCTGGAGGTCCGTGCCGCTAGTGTGAAACTAGCCTTAGACGTCGGTCTTAATAAGGCCCTGTGCTGGCGGTGTATCCACCGGAGTTATGGTCTTAAATTTACACAATTTTCTACGCCCAAACCAGGCGTAGAAAATGATGAATGAGATGGGCCCTTCCCCGCCCATGCCATGCCCTCTTTTTTAGACGTGGTGCAAATGAGGAAAAGTCACAGATTATCTGTTTAATAAATGACCCCTATAGTGGTTAAGGCTACTTTCACACTTGCGCTTTCCCTTTCCTCTATTGAGATCCGTCATAGGATCACAATAGCGTGGGGGAAAACGCTTCCGTTTTTTCTCCATTTATTGCCAATAGGGACAAAACTGAACTGAATGAAACGGAATGCACCAAAATGCTTTCCGTTCTGTTTGATTGTGCTCCCATCACGGACAGAATAACGATGCAAGCAGCGTTTTTCTGTCCGCAATGTGGTGCGGAGGAAGACGGATCCGTCCTGACACACAATGTAAGTCAATGGGAACGGATCCATTTTCTCTGACACAATAGAAAACTGACCCGTCCCCCATGGACTTTCAATGGACTTCATGACGGGTCAGTCTTGGCTATGTTAAAGGGGTTGTCTCACTTCAGCAAATGGCATTTATCATGTAGAGAAAGGTAATACAAGGCACTTACTAATGTATTGCGATTGTCCATATTGGTTCCTTTGCTGGCTGGTTTCATTTTTCCATCGCATTAGGCCTCATGTACATGACCGTTGTTTGATTTCCTGTCCGCTGAGCCGTTTTTCGTGCTTTTCTGAGGACCCATTAGTTTTCAATGGGTCTGTGGAAAACTCATTAAATGCACCGTTTGTCCTCCGCGTCCGTGGTCCGTGATTACTGTCTGTCAAAAAAATATAACCTGTCCTATTCTTGTCCGCGAAAAATAGTTCGCGGACCCATTAAAGTCAATGGGACCGTGAAAAAAGGCGGATGGCCATCCGTGTGTCATCCGCGTTCCGCGTCCGCATTTTTTTGTGGATCCCTTGGCAGGCATTTGGCAAATTGTCAGCCTGTCTTTTGGTAATGTCTTTTGGGTCATGTCCGCTAAAAAAAAACGGAAGACACACGGAAACACAACGGAAGCAAAAACGGACACGGATCACGGAACAACGGAACCCCGTTTTGCGGACCACAAAAAAATACTGTTGTGTGCATAAAGCCTTATACACGGCTCGTATAATGATAAAGACCACCCTGTAATCCATCAGTGGTGGTCGTGCTTGCACACTATCAGATAAAGTGCCAGCCTCTCTGGTGGCTGGATCTGTGGGAGCGCCCATAGGCTAGTGCTTTTTCCTATAGTGTGCAAGCACGGCCAACACTGATCGATTGCAGGGTGGTCGTAACCATGGAAACGAGCAGTGTATAATGTGATGGAAAAATGAATCCAACCAGCAAAGAAGGAAATATGGATAATAATACATTAGTAAGAGTGCAGTGTACTCAAGTTAGGGTTCAATAGTGTTCCTGGGTGTTGTAGTGCAGTTATGACCGCTAACCTGGGACAGGCCGACTCTCTGATTCTTCTTCTAGGACTGGTAGTTATAGGTAGAGTTCGTGATGCCAGTGCCAATTAACGGTGGCACACCGTTTGTTGATAGTAGGACTAATTGAGGAACTACGTTGCAATAAAACAGAACTTGAACTTTACTGAAGCTTTGATAGTAATCATGCATAGACATAGATGGAAGCGCAGTTCCTTAGAAGACGGTTGGTTTAGCAGGTTATAAGTTACAGTTCACATATGGCAGGCACTTACACAGCAAGGTGAATCACAGAGGGTTAACACAGGACTGTTGCAGTACAGGCGGCTTGCACTCTCTACCTGACTGATCCCGGACAGGGAAACTATCCTCCAAGGCCCCAATGCCCTATATCTGGCGTATATCCTTGGAATTGTAATTATTAAGTACCTTCTCTGGTATCTGTAGTACCTCTTGCTTTCCTGAACTTTGCTCTGCCTTTCCTCAGCTTCTTTAGGCTGTTTACAGTGATGATCCTGCTTTAGTTATGCCTTTTTGTAGGTGCGGACTCAGGAGGGGAACCCTTTCCTTAGATCTGGAACCAGGTTACAGGGACTGCAATGCCCTCTCCTAGTCTGCAGGCTCCAGGCCTGCACTGCCTTTACAGGCTCTAGTGATGTGCAGTTCATGAACGAATCGTTCTTTTGAATCGATTCTGTTCCCTGAACCGGAGGAGTCGATTCGTCAGACTGAGCTGAATCGTTTGAAAACAGCTCAGTCAGACTAAGTACATAGCAGAGCAATAGCAGGGAGGAGCGTAACCTGATCCCAGAGTGAAAGCCAGGCTGCTGCCAGCCCCGCCCCTCTCCGCCCTGCAACCAATCAGATGTGAGGCAGCAGTGAGTCACACAGTACAGGGAGCCTAAGAACCGAATGAGCCTATGAGTTAAAAGAATCCAACGATTCTAATTAGTTATAGATTCATTCGATTCTTTGAGTTAAAAGAATCGTGTCACCAGAACATTACGCCGAGTGTACTCGCGCAGGGCTCCTGTCAGCCGACAGTCTACTCTACTATTCCACAGTTAGAAAAGGTATAACAATGTATATTACATGCCAAAGGAACACTCGGCATCTATCAACTAGGACCTTATGGACATGTTGTGCTAGGAGCTTTCACAGCACATATGCAAAGCAAACACTTTAAACAGTGTGAATATACCCTTAGTTGTACAATACTTTTGTCCATTAAAAACAGTTTTCTGCATTGATCGTTGGCCATTACATTTGTACTGTGTGATCTCCTCCTTTCTGTGTGATAAGGTGAACGGCTCCGGTCCTGACAGCTTCAGTTCACTTGCTCCCTGTCAGCCGGGAGCCGACTCAGCAAGTGAACCGAAGATTCAATGAACTGAGCATGCGCACTGAGCTTCGGTTCACTTGCTTGTCAGCCGCATCAGCCGACTCAGGAAGTGAACTGAAGATCCGATTCATGAATCGGTTCATTTGAATGATCTGATCCAAATGAACAGATTCATGTAAAAGATCCGAACTTCCCATCACTAACAGGCTCATGGCCTGGACTAGAATCCCCCTTCCTTCCCCTAACTGGGCCTATATATACTAGGGTTCCCTAGCTCCCTCTATTGACCTAGAGCTGGAATGACATCCCTAGCAGGCCTGCACATGGCAATACATTACAGTAACAGGGTGATAGGATATATAAATAGGCATTATACAACATTGCATTAAATGAAGATGACATTCACCAACCTCCCCATAAATGAGGGGAACGTACGCACTCAAGTGACCCTTCTGTAGTGTCGGGCATCACAACTCCCATACACTACAAGTGCCTTGTATTAGTTTCCTCTACATAATCAATGCCATTTGTTGAAGTGAGACAACCCGTTTAAAGATAATACCACCGGATCCGTTCATAAGGTATGCAGACGGTTGTATTATCAGAACAGAGGCGTTTTTGCTAATCCATGATGGATCCAGCGAAAACACTGGTGTGAAAGTAACCTTAATTGTACGTGTAGAAATTGACCTTCAGAACAGCTTTTAAAATCTGCAGCATATTAATTGTTTGTGCGGCTCTGCAGCTGGTTTCCCCACAGATTTAAATGGAGTTGTTTAAATACATGGAAAATATGTACCAAAAATGCACAGAAAAATTCAATAGTGTGCACTCATGTGTGGTTTTTATTGTGTTTTCATGAAGCTCTACGATCTTCAATTCTGCCTCTGGATAGAATCCATCTGGAAATTTCAGCATGGATATCCATACAAAATTCCGCCTTCAAAACCTTAGTGTGAACAAGCCCTAATATTCTTATCATTTATGGTAGGAGTTACCCTATCACAGTGATCTGCGAGTGTTCACCGCGGTGCGAGTGAATAGATCAGACGAGTTTTATTTTATAATTTATTTATGTTTTCACAGGAAGAGTGGGGAAGGCGGCATTAATAAGGCTACTTTCACACTAGCGTTTTTGCTGGATCCGGCAGGGTTCAGCAGAAACACTTCCGTTACTGATAATACAACCATCTGCATCTGTTATGAACGGATCCGGGTGTATTATCTTTACCCAAGACGGATCCGTCATGAACTCCATTAAAAGTTAATGGGGGATGGATCCGTTTTCTTTTGTGTCAGAGAAAACGGATCCATCCCCATAGACTTGCATTGTGGGTCATGACGTCTTGCTCCGCATCCCGGGATGGAAAGCAAACTGCAGCAAACTGCTCGCAAGATCTCGGCGGCCCAGTTATTCCTCGTTGACGCACGGGCGCGTCATCTCACGAGAGGCGAGATGGCGCGATCTGGGTGCCTGAACTGGCGCACAGAATATCAGTGATGGTGCAGGACAAGTTCGTCACCAGCCTGCCAGCCAATGATCTGCGCTGGCAGGCTGGTGACGTAAAAAAAAAACGAATCAAAAGCCATATAATGCATTATATTTATAAATATAATGCATTAAATGGCTTCTGTGCTCTGTGCTGGGTCCTTTTCATCGGTTGGACCCAGCACAGAGAACATGTCAGAGTGAGTACACCAAGCACCACATATTTAGCCCCAGATCATCCCCCATCACCACAATTAACCCCTTGATCACCCCCTATTAATCACCTGTCAATCACTAGTGAAAGGAAAAAAAGTGATCAGTGTAAACTGTCACTTTTTTTTCACCAGTATTGACTGCTAGGTTTAGGTTAGTTTAGGCCCCTTTGGTGGGTAGTTAGCTTCAGTTAGCGCCCAGCCCACCGCACCGCAGTCACTGATTCGATGATTAGCAATGCGCTAATCAGCATTTGTACTTTTATAGTATCTGTAAGTAATCAGAATTGATCACACTCAGGTCTATAATAGTATTAGTGTCACCTTAGTTCGCCCCCACCCAAAATGCAGTGTTTGCCAGATCAGGCCTGATCTGTCGCCCACACGTGCGTTCACCCACGCCCGCCGCGCCGCAGTGACAACATTTTTTTTTTTTTTTATCACTGCACAATCACTTCACAAGCGCTGCGGCGATAAAAAAATCAGTTTTGATCTTTTTTATCAATCGCAGCGGCCTCCTGTACTTCGCTAGCCTCGCATTTGTAAGACAGGCTTGCTTTTTTTCTTGGGTAGTCTCAGGGAATACCCCCTAAATTTAGTTTTCCAAATGTCAAATAAGGGGTATTCGTCTGAAGAGGCCTACAGGATTCTGACCCAGTCGGATGAGGAATGGGAACCCTCATCTGACGAATCTAGCGGGTCAGAATATGAACCTGTAGAAAGCAGTGGCAGTCTGACCCAAAGTTCGGACGAGGAGGTTGAGGTCCCTGATAAGACCAGGTGTACCCGGCCCCATGTCGCCCATGTCGTTTCAAGGGCAGCAGAGTGGGGCTGGCGCTGTCGGATTACGTGGTGAGGCATACACCACCACGCAGACAGGCCCGTAGAGCCCCTAGAATCCCTGAGGTGCTGGCAAACCCTGATTGACAGCCCCCATCTTCAGCCGCACCAGTAGTTCCCCCTTTAACCGCCCAGTCAGGAGTTCGGGTGAAGACAGCTCAGATCAGATCGGCACTGGGGTTTTTTGAGCTGTTCTTCACTGCGGAGCTCTTTGACCTAGTCGTGGCAGAAACAAACCGGTATGCCACTCAATTTATAACCGCCAACCCGGGAAGCTTCTATGTCTAGCCTTTCCGGTGGAAACCAGTCCAAGTTTCCGAATTTAAAACTTTTCTGGGCCTTCTCCTTAACATGGGCCTAACAAAAAAGCATGAATTGCGGTCATATTCGTCCACAAACCCAATTCATCACATGCCCATGTACTCTGCTGCCATGTCCAGGACACGATTTGAGACCATCCTGTGTTTCCTGCACTTTAGTGACAGCACCACCTCTCGTCCCAGAGGCCACCCAGCTTTTGACCGGCTCCACAAAATTCGGCCCTTCATAGACCACTTCAACACCAAATTTGCAGATTTGTATACCCCTGCACAAAACATCTGCGTAGACGAGTCCCTTATACATTTTACCGGGCGCCTTGGCTTCAAACAATACATCCCAAGCAAGCGCGCCCAGTATGGGGTCAAATTGTATAAGCTCTGTGAAAGGGCCACAGGCTATACCCACAAATTTCATGTCTATGAGGGTAAAGATCAGACCCTGGAGCCGGTCGGTTGCCCTGACTACCTGGGGAGCAGTGGGAAGACAGTCTGGGACTTGGTGTCACCCTTATTCGGCAAGGGGTACCATCTTTATGTGGACAATTTCTACACAAGTGTGCCCCTCTTCAGGCATTTGTTCCTAGAACAGATTGGCTGCTGTGGCACCGCGCGACCGAGTCGCCGGGGCTATCCCCAACGGCTCGTTACTACCCGTCTTGCAAGAAGGGGAGAGGGCTGCCTTGTGTAACTAAGAACTGCACGCGGTGAAATGGAGAGACAAGCGTGACGTTTACATGCTCTCCTCCATTCACGCAGACACGACAATCCAAATTGAATGGGCAACCAGTGTCATTGAAAAGTCCCTCTCGGTCCACGACTATAATTTGCTCATGGGAGGGGTGGACTTCAATGACCAGATGTTGGCCCCATATTTGCTTTCCCGAAAGACCAGACGCTGGTATAAGAAGGTGTCTGTATATCCAATTCAATTGGCTATGTACAATAGTTTTGTTCTCTACAGTAAGGCTGGGAGAACAGGATCCTTCCTCAAATTTCAGGAAGAGATCATCAAGAACCTCCTGTATCCAGGAGGTTCCGTGACCCCAAACCCCAGTGTAGTGAGCCGTCTACACGAGCAACACTTCCCCAGTGTCGTTGCTGGTACCTCAACCCAACCGCCACCCCGAAAAAGATGTCGCGTCTGTAGAAGGAATGGAATAAGGCACCCGCTATTTCTGTTCTGACTGTCCTGACCACCCTGCCCTATGCCTAGGGGAGTGTTTCCGGAAGTACCACACTCAGGTACACTTAGGGACGTAGGGACTGCCGGACACAGGTAGTTTTTACACAAGGGTCTCTCAGGATACTAGGTTTTGAGAGACCCTAACACACAGGGGTGCTAGTGTGCTACTGCAGCTATGTGAAACGGTAGAAAAGTCTCCTTTCACTTGGGATAAAGTGCATAATGTACTTCGCACCATCTCTGTGCGATTTACACTTTACACATTGTCCTATGGGAGAGGAGAGGTTTCTGCAAGGAAAATAAAGAGTGAAAATAAAACAAATAAAAAATTAAACAGGTAGCAAGAAAAATAAATCTTGAGTTAGTCTAGGTTTTAAAAATTTTATGATGTTCAAGTTTATAAAGTTCGTAACGTTCAAGATTATGAGCCTGCTGCTTGTTTTTTCTTCTCTTTTTTTTTTTTTACTAAACATCCTTTATTTTCCAGCTGGACCAACCGATGAAAACGCTGCAGCACTGATGTGCATTCTGAGAGAAGCATTGCGCTGCTGTCAGAAGACACGTGAAGTCAGTGTATGCGGCGCTGCAGGACGAGATTTCTTCTCCGCAGTACAGGTACGTTTGCCCAGGCATATGAGCTGAGGAGAGGTGTTGGAGTTCATATGCTTTGGCAAACACTTTGTATCAAAAATCTGGCAAAGATGTCTTCCTCCACAACGATCGATTGATCGATGTGAATGGAGAAATCACGTTTGCCAGGACATAGGAGCTGAAGTGGGTATGGATGTTTGGGCGGAGCCCCTATGTCCTGGCAATCGCCAGACCCCTCTTTTTTTTTTTTTGCATATTCTTTGGCAGAGATTTTTTCATCCACATCGATCGATGCGAATGAAGAAATCTGTGCCGTTCATTTTTTCTTTCAGCCCAGAGACTGAACGGAAAAAAAAATCTCACCCGTATGCTCCATATAAGGAGAATAGCAGAAAAACCTAATGCTGGCCATACATGTAATGATTGCGGAGAGCCTCAAATGCCAGAGCAGTACAAAAACCTCACATGTGACCCCATTTTGGAAAGAAGACACCCCAAGGTATTCACTGAGGGGCATATTGAGTCCATGAAATATTGAACTTTTTGTCACAAGTTAGCGGAAAGGGAGACTTTGTGAGAAAAAACTAAAAAAATCTAATTCCGCTAACTTGTGCAAAAAAAAAAAAAATCTACTATGAACTCGCCATGCCCCTCACGGAATACCTTGGGGTGTCTTCTTTCTAAAATGGGGTCACATGTGGGGTATTTATACTGCCCTGGCATTTTAGGGGCCCTAAAGCGTGAGAAGAAAAATGTGTAAAAATGCCCTCCTAAAAGGTACTCATTGGAATTTGGGCCCCTTTGAGAATCTTGGCTGCAAAAAAGTGTCACTCATGTGGTATCGCCGTACTCAGGAGAAGTAGGGAAATGTGTTTTGGGGTGTATTTTTACATATACCCATGCTGGATGAGAGAAATATCTCTGTAAACTGACAACTTTGTATGAAAAAAATGAAAAAGTTGTCATTTACAGAGATATTTTTAACACACAGTATGGGTATATGTAAAAATATACCCCAAAACACATTGCCCTACTTCTCCTGAGTACGGCGATACCACATGAGTGACACTTTTTTGCAGCCAAGATGCGCAAAGCGGCCCTAATTCCAATGAGTACCTTTAGGATTTCACAGGGCATTTTTACGCATTTGGATTCCAGACTTCTTCTCACGCTTTAGGGGCCCCTAAAATTCCAGGACAGTACAAATACCCCACATGTGACCCCATTTTAGAAAGAAGACACCCCAAGGTATTCCGTGAGGGGCATGGCGAGTTCATGGAAGTTTTTATTTTTTGTCACAAGTTAGCGAAAAAAAAAAAAAAAAAAAAAAATCCATTTCCGCTAACTTGTGACAAAAAATAAAAACTTCCATGAACTCACTATGCCCATCAGCGAATACCTTAGGGTGTCTACTTTCCGAAATGGGGTCATTTGTGGGGTGTTTATACTGTCTGGGCATTGTGAGGCCTAATTTTGCATAAGCATATGTTGCCTAGAATTTATCACAAGTGTTTATAATAGCCCCCTGTCACTTTCCTCATTATTTGCGGGCGTAGCTAAAGGATCAAAATCAGTGCTCCATGCAAATGCACATACTAGTTAGGGTGGGTTCACACTAGCATTATGGTTTCCGTTATGGCCTTCCGTTATAACGTGGTTATAATAGAACATAACGGAATCCATAAGACGGAAGGACGGATCCGTTCTTTTGCCCATAGACTTCTATTATGACAGAATGCAAAACGGAAGCCTTTAAAAGACATTCCGTTTGCTTTATGTCATAATACAAGTCTATGGGAAAGCATAACGGATCAGTCTGGATGGAAAACAAATCACAGACATTAGCCCTGGGTGTCTGCTGTTTAAAGCTGAAGAAATCTAGTGGCTATGTTGTCCTCTGTGCTCTGGATTGGGCGCCATCTTTAAACGCCAGATTTCTGCCATACATGTATGAAGGAGGTCAGGAAAAGGTTAATCCATATGCAAATTAGCAGTCAAGTGCACCGAGGGCTGGCCTAATCCACTCTGAGCACCCTTACGCCTCCTGCTTTCTTTGCCAGCTTCTCCCTCTCCTTTTTAACATGCAGAGGCAAGAAGGCTATGTAGGAATCTGGTCCTGCCTAACAAGAAGAAGAAGCAGGAGGGGCTGGCAGAGGAGGCAGGAGGGACAATGGTCACAGAGTAGTTTTGGTCTGCCATCATTTCACTTAACTGTTCATTTATATATGGATTGAAAGTACTTTTTCTTAATAATGAACCAACAGATTGCGGTGAAAGGTGTCATTACATTCAACTGAGAACCGTACAAGGCATTTTGCTTAGTATAACAGTGAATTTCCATGAGAGGGACTCTCTTTAACATACACCTTGTGGGACCAGGTGGCTTTCAGAGCAATGTCAATAAGTCAGACATACCTTTAGCATCATGACTTTGTATGCATAGAATTTCTTCCCTTTTCCCTTTCCCAGTGCACCTTCAAATTTTTCCACAAATTTCTGAGCATCCCTAGTGGAAGAAATATCATGAGTAGTAGTAGTAGTAAAAGCCATCAGTTTACTATTAGTAGAGCCCATATTAGCCTTTCATAAATTTTAGCACAAAACCCTTTTTTTAAGCTGGTGAGTTCATTACCATACTGTATGATTATTCTCTCAACTCCGTCAGATTATGAACACTAGGATGTAGACATCTCTTCAGTTCTTATTGTCTCTTTATGGGTTGAGCGAACCCGTTCGTACCGAATTTTGGGGTGTTCAGGACACGGACCCGAACCCGAACATTTCCGTAAAAGTTTTGGTTCAGGGTTCGGAGCTTTCTTGGCGCTTTTTGAAAAGCTGAACAGCAGCCAAGCAACAAGCGTCATACTACTTGCCCCAAGAGGCCATCACAGCCATGCCTACTAATGGCATGGCTGTGATTGGCCAGAGCAGCATGTAACCCAGGCTCTATATAAGCTTGAGTCACATAGCGCTGTACGTCACTCTGCTGTTACAACTGTATGGAGAGAATGCTGCTGGACTTGTGATTTTAGGGAGAGAATAGGAGAGAATCTAACTCAGCGATCTACCTAGAAATAGTTGTGTGGGAGCAGGGCATTATCCTTTTTCCCTGCCCTGAGCTCATTGACCAAAAAATACTAACTTTTAGAATTCTGTTAGGTGGGTGGCGGCGGCCATTTTATGCATGCTCAGTGCACCAGCACTGCATCCGAGCTTTTGGGACATTGCAAATCACCATTTTTTGGGGGCAAACTACAACATCTGTATTAGTCAGTGTGCAATTTAAGCTAGAAATGCACCCATCATTTTCTGGGGTTTGAAAAACACACTTTTTTCTCCCAAAGCAGTATTTTCCAGATCTGCAAGTGTTAAATTCAAGTTTAATATATACAGCATTCATATTCTGTTAGCAAAAAAAGACTTTTTTGTCAATCTACAACATCTGTATTAGTCAGTGTGCAATTTAAGCTAGAAATACACCCATCAATTTCTGGGATTTGAAAAACACACTATATTTTCAAAAAACTGTATTTTTCAGATCTGCAAGTGTTAAATTCAAGTTTAATATATACAACATTCATATTCTGTTTGCAAAGACTTTTTGGGCAATCTACAACATCTGTATTAGTCAGTGTGCAATTTAAGCTAGAAATACACCCATCATTTTCTGGGGTTTGAAAAACACATTTTTTTCAAAAAACTGTATTTTCCAGATCTGCAAATGTTAAATTCATTCATATTATGTTAGCAAAAAAAGACTTTTTGGGCAATCTACAACATCTGTATTAGTCAGTGTGCAATTTAAGCTAGAACTACACCCATTATTTTCTGGGGTTTGAAAAACACACTTTATTGACAAAAAACATGATTTTCAGGCCTTGCAGCATCAGCACGTGTGAAATTACAGGCTTATATGCTGCTGTCAAATTCAGTTGTTAAACAAACAGTCGTTTGGGCACAAAAAATTTAGTTGGCAGCCTTTGATGCAGATGTCATTGTGAGATACATCCTTAATACATTTGGGTTACATTCAGAGATTTTAAATACTGACATTTGGTGCACCAATATTGAATTCAGGCTTACAGAGGTTCAGGCCCTGTGAGATCCCCCCTATACATACAGGGATTTGAATTAGGCATTTGAAATACAGCCATTTGAAATACAGCCATTTTGCGCAAAGATATATTTACTTCAGGCCTACACTGATTAAGGGCGTGTGTGATCCCCCCTATACATACAGGGGTATGATTTAGGCATTTGAAATACAGCCATTTGAAATACAGCCATTTTGTGCAAATATATATTTACTTCATGCCTACACTGATTCATGGCATGTGTGATTCCCCCTATACATACAGGGGTTTGAATTAGGCATTTGAAATACAGCCATTTGAAATACAGCCATTTTGTGCAAAGATATATTTACTTCAGGCCTACACTGATTCGGGGCGTGTGTGATCCCCCCTATACATACAGGGGTTTGATTCAGCTATTTGAAATACAGCCTTTTTGTGCAAAGATATATTTACTTCAGGCCTACACTGATTCAGGGCGTGTGTGACCCCCCCTATACATACAAGGGTTTGAATTAGGCATTTGAAATACAGCCATTTGAAATACAGCCATTTTGCGCAAATATATATTTACTTCATGCCTACACTGATTCATGGTGTGTGCGATCCCCACCTATACATACAGGGGTTGGAATTAGGCATTTGAAATACAGCCATTTGAAATACAGCCATTTTGTGCAAAGATATATTTACTTCAGGCCTACACTGATTCAGGGCGTGTGTGATCCCCCCCCTATACATACAGGGGTTTGAATTAGGCATTTGAAATACAGCTATTTGAAATACAGCCTTTTTGTGAAAAGATATATTTACTTCAGGCCTACAGTGGTTTACACCATGTGAGATACCCCCTATACATACAGGGGTTTGATTCAGCCATTTGAAATACAGCCATTTTAAATACAGCCATTTAGTGCAAAGATATGTTTACTTCAGTTCGACAGTGGTTCAGACCGTGTGAGATACTCCCTCTACATACAGGGTTTGAATCAAGCATTTGAAATACAGCCATTTGAAATACAGCCATTTTGTGCAAAGATATATTTCCTTCAGGCCTACACTGATTCAGGGCGTGTGTGATTCCCCCCCCCCCCCCATACATACAGGGGGTTGAATTAGGCATTTGAAATACAGCTATTTGAAATACAGCCTTTTTGTGAAAAGATATATTTACTTCAGGCCTACAGTGGTTTACACCATGTGAGATACCCCCTATACATACAGGGGTTTGATTCAGCCATTTGAAATACAGCCATTTTAAATATAGCCATTTGAAATACAGCCATTTTGTGCAACGAAATCTTTAATTGAGGCCTAGTCTGGTTCAGGCCGTGTGAGATACACCCTTTACATACTGTCGTTCTTTTCTACTATTCATTAAACACCCATTTAGGGCAAGATCCTGAATTCAAAAAAATTGAGGAGAGTGTCAAATAAGGGACGTGGCCCAGGTCGTGTTGCTGCTGGTGGAGCTCCTGTTTCAGGGAGAGGATGTGGTCGATCTGTGTCAGCTACACGCATAAGTGAAACCCCTTCCTCAGGTGCAAGTAGGCGACAAAACCTGCAGCAGTATTTGGTCAGGCCTAATGCTGCTCTACGAATGGTGAGGCCTGAACAAGTACAGGCAATAGTAGATTGGGTTGCTGACAGTGGATCCAGTTCCTTCACATTGTCTCCCAGTCTCCTGCTGAAAGACCATAGTTGGCACCTGCAGCCGATGTCCATCAGTCTTTCACTTCACCCCCTTGCAAATCAGCCAAGCAGTCTGAGCCCCAAGTCATGCAGCAGTCTCCTCTGCTTTTTGATGACTCTGTTAGCAGGGTTTCCCAGGGTTATCCACCTAGCCCTGCCCCAGAAGTGGAAGAGATTGAGTGCACCGATGCCCAACCAGTTATTTTTCAAGATGAGTACATGGGAGGACCATCACAGCACGTCTCGGATGATGACGAAACACAGGTGCCAACTGCTGGGGCTTTCGAAAGTGTGCAGACCGACAAGTAAGTCAGGGGTGAAGACTGGGTGGAAGATGATGTGGAGGACGATGAGGTCCTCGACCCCACATGGAATCAAGGTCATGCGAGTGACCAATGTAGTTCAGAAGAAGAGGCAGTGGTCGCACAGAGCCACCAGCACAGCAGAAGAGGGAGCAGGGTGCAAAAGCTGAGCGGCCGTCCTCTAGACAGTATACCTCCTACTGCCCACTGCAGCAAGTGACCGAGCACGCCAAAGCCTTCAGACAATGTGCTGACGACAAGACACGAGTGGTTTGCACGCTGTGCAATCAGAGCCTGAAGCGAGGCATAAACATTCTCAACCTGAGCACAACCTGCATGACCAGGCATTTAAGTGCAAAGCACGAGCTGCAGTGGAGTAGACACCTCAAAAACAAAGAAAGGTCTCTGGATCCTCCTGCTCCTCCTCCTCTTCTGCTGAAGTCGCGGCCTCTTCATCCACCTCTGGAGTGACAGTGCCACCTGGCACCCCACAAACAGAGGATCTGCCAGCAACACCAACACCTGGGTCACCAAGCATCTCCACAATGTCCCACGGAAACGTTCAGTTCACCATATCCCAAATGCTTGTGAGGAAGAGGAAGTACCCCCCTACCCACCCGCGATCCCTAGCCCTGAATGCCAGCATTTCTAAATTACTTGCCTTTCAAATGCTGTAATTCCGTCTGGTGGAGACGGATAGTTTTAAAGGCCTTATGGCGGTGGCTGTCTCACAGTACATGGTGCCCAGCCGCCACTACTTTTCAAGGCGAGCCATCCCTTCCCTTCACAACCATGTAGGGGACAAAATCAGGTGTGCACTGCGCAACGCCATTTGTGGAAAGGTGCACCTGACTACAGATACGTGGACCAGTAAGCACTGTCAGGGCCGTTATATCTCCATAACAGCACACTGGGTAAATGTAGCGGCGGCTGGGCCTGAGGCGGATAGCAGTTTGGCGCATGTTCTTCCACCACTGAGGATTGCAGGGCGCTTCAGTTTGCCTCCTTTTGCTTCCTCCACTTACTCTGCTTCCTCATCCTCTACCAGCTCGCCTACACAAACTGACTGACAGGGGTCAGCCCCTGCAACTTCTGGAAGAGGGGTTCGTTGACCACTTGGACCTAGCATAACCTTTGCAACATCTCTGACTAGTAATAGGTAAAATTTAATCTTTATTAATCACTCTATTAAAAATACATTAACTACTTGGGAACATGCAACTTCTGGGTCTCCAAATTGGGCACATGGCCTGAGCTTGCCCTTTACCCCTTGGAGGTTCTGGCCTGCCCTGCAGCCAGTGTATTGTCTGAACGTTTGTTTAGCATGACTGGAGGTGGTTATCACAGGTTAAATTTCCCAATGTTTTGGGGTGTACCCTAATTTTAAAAATAAAATTTAAAACAAAAAAGCAGTGTAGGCTACCTCCTCATCTTCCACCGCCCCTTCCACCTACATCGCAACATCCGCCGCCTCCTCAACCTCCTACTCCATATGGACCTCGTCCTCCTAGATCAAGATTATTATTTTTTATTTTTACCTATTTTATGTTATTTGAAGTCATTTCACTATCCACATTTGTTTGCAGAGCACTTGCCATGCTCTTAACAACATTTTGCTGGCATTCGCAGCCCTCTAGCCCTTTCCATGACATTTTTACAGCCATTTTAGTGCTCAAAAGTTTGGGTCCCCATTGACTTCACTGGGGTTCAGGGTCAAGTTAGGGTCAAGTTCGGGTCCCGAACTCGAACTTTTTTCCGAAGTTTGGCCGAACCCATCGAACCCAAACATCCAGGTGTCCGCTCAGCTCTACTCTTTAACTTTTCCTATTTTTTGGTTTTACATTTATCAGTTACATTTTTGTATGTATACTGTATGTTTTCCCCAAAAATGTTAGTTGAATGGTATGTGCTCTATGGTGTATACTATCTCTCTCGCTGAGGGTGAATGCTAGGAGCGGCCTGCTGTAGCAGATAAGCAAAGACGAGAGTGTGCAGGAGGTGAGGGAATCTCTATGTGTCATATGATGGAATTGCCTACAGGGAGTTATAGTAATGGGAGGAGATGGAGTGTGGTGAAGTATCACTGGGAGCAACATGAATACCTCTGCTGGTGCAAGAAAACAAAAGATGCAACTGAGAAGCCTAGGGGGAAAACTGGGGATAAGAAGTGGTGGTCACCAGGGGGTGGTCAACAGAGTAGGATAAAGATAGACTGCAGTGGCAGAGCACACCATTGTGTGGAGGGGCTGTTGGAGAACAAGCTTCGGCTGCCACCAAAGAAGACGGCTGCAGATGCGATGGCTATAGAGACAACAGCTTCTGAAAAGCTCATGTGAAGCGCAGAAGGGGAATCACTTGGTATAAAGAAGAGGCAGAAGAGTTTAGTGCTGCTGGGTCAAAGAGGAGTCAATTCCTTGGCCTTGGCATGACAGCCCTTTGGAAATTTGGAGCAGAGGGAGGATAGATGGCCTTTGATCCCTAATCTGTACACATTTTTAGGATTAGTGAGGTCCCTGTTGGGACTCATGGACTGTTAATATGGATGATAGATAGTTGTAAGGACAGTGCCATTAAGAGATCGAAACCTTGACAAGTTATGTATCCTAATATTGAGTGATGTAACTGTGATCTAAGTATGTACCTGTGAATATATTTGGATGCAGCATTTTGAAATGTACCATGCCCTCTTGTAGAGAGACTCTAGTGCGTCCCTGCTTATTTACACCACAGCTGCCTTCTCAGACAGCTCATCGGCAGGGGTCCCAGGTGTCTGACCCCCACCAATCATAACTTTTGATCTATCTAAAAGATAGATCATCCCTAATAAAAGGGTGTAGAACCCCATAAAATTTTAAAATAGTTTCCTTATAACAATAACTTGACAAATTTTGCCTAAAACTGGCTTATCAGCTCAATTAAATTTGTTATTTTAGTTTCGAAGATGTTAACGTAGTTTTTGTTTCTTGCGTCATTTCCATAGCAGGCTTTCTATGATTCTACAACTCCAGGTAATTGTGATTGCAGTATTACTTTCCTATGTATCTTTAATTAAAAGAGCAAATGTGATCTGCCTCTAGTAAGAGATAGTCATTGCATTTCAAGTCTCTGGTTTCACAGATCAATCTATACATTTTGAATCTCTGTCTTGGCTTCTATTGTTGCAGTTCAGTCTCTGTGACTTCAAAGAAGCATTATTATCAATACAGCGTGTGCCTAGAAAAACAGCACCATAGATTATACCGAGTGTTTCCCTAATATACTTCCCTTCCTTTAGTACATGACACACTTCCTGTGTTCTATAAATTTATAATTTGCCCCATAGCACCAGTAGGGTGCATATGTCTCTGCAGCCCTATTCAGTTCAATAGAAAATAAAAATAGCTGTATATAGGTTGTAGTGGTAGAGTCAGGTCAAATGGTCACAGTCAGGTATGTGTGTGTAGTTCTAAGACAAAAGACAAAGACCTAGTTGTATGTAGGTCAGTGTCAAGACAGGCAGCATTCATGCAAAATGAGTAACCAGATACAGAATCAGAACAGGCATCATACAGAAGCAAAGGAGTCATACTGAGTGAATCAAGATAACATACTGTAATTGAGAAACCCCTTTGGAGATTGCAGATAGCTAAATGAGCCTATTGTATTGTTCAGGCAATAAAACAGGTCTTAAGACTGCCTTAAGAAGCCAGACATTGTGCACTATTTGATTTTAGCACCTACTAGCCATTTAAGATGCCTGGCACGGCCCACAACTGGATCTTGGCTACATAATGGCTAATTGCCATAAAATATAGTCTAAACATCAAAGGTACCCATCCAACAGGTAATGGATCAATGTCCCAGATGTACGGTATGGAGTACCTGCCTCTTAACTCAATAGGTCCAAAGGCAAAACAGAAATACCAGTGTGCATAAATAAAAAATTGTCTTACTGTATCCTGTACCCCCAACTCAGTTGGGGACAATTGCTTCACCAGAGATGTCCGGGTTGGATTTATTCCCCACATTTGCCACTACTTGACCTATTATTTTTCCAGATAAGTAGTGCACCCACCCTTAAAAGCGACCCCTCTGGAAAATGTCCCTCAAACTGGTTACACTAATGCTTTTATGCTTTCTTCTTTTTTTTTAGCAGGAGCAAAAGAGTGGCAGGCCTGTTTTGGGCCTAGTTGAGGGCCTAACGAGAGGGTGGTGGATGACACAGAATTTAAAGAACACCAAAGAGAAAATCCATCTTTATCTTCCGTTACCGTGACAGAAGTTATTTGTATTGTACCTTAAAATGGCAAGTTTTTTCTTCATGCGCCATGGCTTACTCCTAATAGTAGAAATCAACTTCTTCTTTTCCTCAACTTGTTCCATCAATTTCACCATCTCTTCTTCAGTCATTGATTCTTCATCTGAAGAGGAAGCTGAAGATTGCGAATCACTGTAAAACAAAGCAGACATTTTGTTGTGATTGACATAGCGCATTTATGTGTACAAAAGCTGCATTTGTATGGGATTTTTGTTCATGACTGAGGTAGTTTCATGGTTACTAACAATCTGTGCCTAACAGACTTTTAACATATCACCCTACTACTGATTATCCAGAGCTTTGCTTGAGCAGGAAGAACATTACGTTACTGTCTAAGGACCTGTCCTCAGGCAGCAGCGTGCATACACTGAGGGCTGCTTACAATCAGCATCAGATACTCCCTGCACAGAAAAAGTTCTGACAAATGTTTTTGGCCACTTTTTTTTGTAAAAAATTATAAAATATTTTCCTGTCATAAAAAAAAAAAAAACATGGCAAAAATCCTGTTGTCTCCCTTTCAGCTCTGCTTCTGCTTCCATTATAATTTTACAAAAAAAATATAAATATCTGTATATTTATAGTATTGGGGGGGAAAAAATCTGTGCGTGTTTCTGAATCCCATCAGAAGAATGCTGTTGCTTGAATTTTAGCAAAGAACAGTGATAACATTTCTTGTTAAACCTAGTAAGAGTGGAAGAGAAATCAGGGAGATGTTACTGCAAGTTTTATTTGGATAGCGCTATAAAGAACATTGCAGTTTGCAAGTCGATTCAACATTTTTCTATGGGCAGAAAAAGTATCACTGACGAAGAGAGGTCAGGACTGCCAACAACAAGATCAACTTATGAAAAGATTGCAAAAGCTACTCAAATTAGGAGTCAAAGCCATCCACTGACTGTCAGGAGCACAGTAGAGTAAGTGAACATCGAAAGAGAAACAGTAAAAAAATCACTGATAATCTTGGAATGAAGAAGGTGTGTGCAAAAATAGTCCCCAAGATGCTCACCAATGAGCCCAAGCAAAAGAGAGTTGCCAAGACCTTTTGAAGTTGTTTTGGGCAGTGTCATCACAGGTGACAAAACATGGGTCTACCAATACGACCCTGAGAAGAAGCAGCAAAGTGCACAATGGAAGACTGAAGATTCTACCCGACCACAAAAGTTCTACCAGTTCAAATCAAAAGCAAAAACAATGTTGCTAACTTTATTTGACATTAGGGTTTGTTCACTATGAATTTGTCTCAACTGGACAAACAGTCAACCAAGGATTCTATTTTGAAGTGTTAAAAGTGTGAAAAAATAAGACAGAAACAACCAGAATTTTTTGCATTACAACAATGCACCTGTTCACAAGGCACTGTTTGGTAGGGTTTTTTTTTGGCTAGTAATCAAATAACTGTGTAGGAACACCCTCCCTGTTCACTGGATCTAGCCCACAATAACTTTTTTTTGTTCCTAAAGATGACGTAATTATTAAAAAATCATATATTTACGACAGCAGGACTGATGGCCATTCAACAAAACTGGTTTGAAAATTGCTTTGACGCATGGATGAGGCACTGGCACCTACTACCTACTTTGAAGGCAATCATAGTAAAATTCAACAACTAGGTACGTGGCACAGCGTCAGACTATATATATCTATATAGTTATATGTAGTAGAGGACCCTAAAACCATCTGGACTTAATGTGGAGTATAATTTTGGAGGTTTGAGATAGGAATGGTTTGCCCTCTTGTTTATGCAGGGCCCGTCTGCTTCTCTTGTGTGTTAGGTAGTTACTACAGGAATATTAATTTTGTATAAATATTTGTTTCTCAAAATGTTTTTTCTAAATGGAATTTATATTTCTTTTCTTCTTTTTAGGAGGTCGATGAATGCGGAGAGGAGGAATATGGACTTTATGGAAAGACGCCAGACCAATATGCGACACTATTTGTGAAAATATATATATATATATGATTTACCTTACTGACTGTTCCTGCTTGGGCTGCATCTGTGATATTTATATGGTCACTATAATAACTCATAACTCTTTATTTGTTGGTCTGGCCTAAATAGAGGAGATACCTCTTCAGTGGAGATATGCAATAAATGATCGTGGGGGACACTTTGAGCGGATGTCCCACTTACGTGGGGGTGACCGCCCTGGGGTGTCTCCATGTCTCCTGGTATCTATCCCATCACAGATCGTTGTAATTCTCCGATTTGATGCACTATTTGTGCAGTTGGGGCATATACCTGCTGGTTTCCCTTATAAAAAATGGCTACTCTATTGCACATTAAGCCTGTGAGCACGCGCTTGGCTGTTGAGATAGCTTTCCCTTCCTTAAGATGGCCATTAAAGTTCATGATAGTTTGTGCGCAGGCGCAGGGGTGTCATATGATCGAGTGACATAATTTTATGACATGGTGTGCGGCCCGTACATGCGCAGTCTAGAGAAGGAGATGCCGAGTACAATAATAACATCAATAGTGTCCCATCTTCATAGGCATCTGTAAGTTAATTGTTTCACCTCTCCCCATTCATTAACTAGGTCTGAGCACTTAGCTCTTTAATTAACACAGGTGTGGAAGCTTAAATAGATTGATATGAATTTTAAGATATTATATTATTTGAATTAACTGTACTTTGCACAAATGGTTGTTAGATGTGGATATGCACACTATCTTTATTGATATGCACTATGATGTTGACATGGAAGTTATTCACAGTATTTATGATTATTATCTTTAAGTGTATCATTGTCATATACTTGATTGTACACCCTATATATATCCTGCACATGATCCTGTTCATTGCTTGAGAAAGGCTCTGGTATAGAGCTGAAACGTCGCGGTCCACATGGGTGAATAAACTCGTTTTTTCTTTTTAAACTATTGGAGTGCTGCCCTATTTTTCTATATACTATTGTGGGTTATGCTTATACCCTTGGGCTTGCACCCATTACAAGGTTATTTTGGTGCTGCCTAAATATTTGATATATACATATGTAGTAAGGCTGACTAGTCAGCCTGCATTTGTGGGCGGAGGCTCTTCTTAAACAAGCCACTGCCTCACTCCTGGGCGTGTGTTCTTCAGGTGCTGCTGGGTGTCATTAGTGAACTAGCTTCTCTGGTGGCAGGATCTCTTTCTTTGCAGCATGGAGCCAGAATGGAGCTTTATTTCGATCGCTGCTATCGTAGCAATGCATGCGCTGCAATACATAAGTAAGTTGGGCCATGGCCATCTCTCCTGGCCGGTCAGAACCCGACTTTTCTAGTGAACGGGAGGATTCGCCTCAGAATCTGCCTCCTCAGGTTTGTTTCGTTGGGGCTAAAAAATTTCTATTTCTTTTTCAACTTCGTTTGTTTGATAATAGGAGTTATTTCCTATATATCTTGCAAATTTTACTTCGCTTGTTTGTCGCATGGAAAGTTACTTCAGTTTGTATGCAGTAAAGGAACAGTTACCCGGGCTGCATGTGACGTCATGATTGGAGATCGGACGCAGCTGTTGTTTGTTTAGGCCTATTGCTGTAGCTGTTCCTTGCCATGTGACTCCCCCTCTCCCAGCCACCACCATCTTTAGACTTCAGGTTTTTTCCTTGCTTTATGTACTAAAACCCTGATACACTTTATGCTCTGCTCTTATTCTGAGCGGCATTTCCACATTCGGCTTTACTTCTGTCTTATGCCTGCTTGCACCTTACTTTATACGCCTCACACCCTCAGATGCATCTGTACGTCTTTTATTGTCCATCACTTTCACGCTGCTCGTTCCAAGACGGCCTTTACATTTTGCTGTTACACATGTTTCACTCTCTGCTCACCGGAGCTGTGTCCACATGTCTGCTATTTTCATCATGCTTCATACGTCAATCTCATTCGAGTTGCATTCACCTGTTGGCTGTTACAGCCATTCCGTACCCAAGCCGACATCCGGAACTGTATTACACGCCTGCTATTACATGTTTCATACTCTGCCCACGGCCAGAGCTGCTACTGTTACTCAATTTTTTTTTTTTTTTAGCCGCACCAGACCGGTGTTCACTCTTGGCTGTTGCATCATGTTGTTGTGTGTGGTTAGAGCTGCGTTCATGCGTCTGCTAGTATACCCTGTTTGCTCTGCTCACAGTCAGAGCTGTGTTCACATGTCTGCTGTTACAACAGGTTCATACTAGGCTTGTTTCGGAGATGCATTCACGTTTACAGTCACATCATGTTCATGCTCCACTCATATTTAGAGCTGCTGTTATACCTCTTTTCATTCTCGGCTCACACTTATGTGGTCAAACTCACGACCAGAGCTGCGTTCATACGTCTATTGGTATATCATGTTTGCTCTACTCACACCCAGAGCTGCGTTCACACGTCCACTGTTACTACAGGTTCTTTCCAGGCCCATTTGAAGTCATTTTTCACAGCATGTGTCATGCTCCATTCACAACCAGAGCTGCCGTTATACCAATTGTATGCTCTGCCTATAACCAGAGTTGTGTTCACACTTCTACTGCTACAACAGGTTTTATACCCCACTCGCCAGAGCCGCTTTTCATGTCGGCTGTCACTTCGAGTTAATATTTCATTCACATCCAAAGCTGCGTCCGCACGTCTGCTTTTACATCTTGTCCTCTACTCCATTCACTACTAGAGCTGTGTTCATGTGTCCGCTGATGCATCACGTAATACTCTGCTCACATTCAGTTTTGCATTTTTCCGTCTGCTTTATACCATGTTTTTCATGCTCTAGCCATACTCAGAGATGCGCTCATACATTGTTACTCACATCCAGAGCGGCATTCACCCATCTGCTGTTACACCATGTGTTACACTCTGCTACCACTCAAAGCTGCATTCTCCTGTTACTTGCTACTCTCAGTAATCTCAACGGGGCACTCCGCACCCACTGCTTGGTACCGCTCCCGGCAAACATGGCTGCTTTCTTTTCAGGCTTGTGTTTTTTGCTCTGCAGTGTAAAAAATAAATAAAAATAAAATAAAATTCCTTTTAAATCCTGGTTCGTATTCAGGCCACATGTTATAGTCATAATTTCCTGTTGTTTTCTAATTCATGTACAGTATGTTCATATGCAGTCATATTCTCTTCTGCTCAATTCAGGCTCCCCTGTCCGTATCACCGTACCGCTGGACAATCCTCTTTATTTCACTCTTCATCACTGCTAGTCCCCTCGGCTAGACATGATTTATTATCGCACTGCTTCATTCTGCCACACAGTCCTCATTTCCTTAGCTGGTCTCTCTTCATTGTTGCATAAATTTTCCACAGGACTTCCTTTCATGGCACCACCCCCTCCTGCTGGTCTCTCCTCTCCGTTGCCCTGCTCCCTTTGCCACTACACTGGTCTTAGCGCACTGCTCCCTCTACTGGAGAGTCTTTTTTTCTGCACAGCTGCATCCGCTGGACAGTTGGTCTTATTGGTCATTACTGCACTGCTCCCTCTACTGGTCAGTCTTCTTTACCAAACGGCTCCCGCTGTTGGACAGTGTTTTCCATACGGCTTCCTTTGCAGGTCGCTCCTCATTGCTGCGCTGCTTCCTCTGCTGTTCACTCCGCATGGCCGTCCCGCTCCCTCCGAGGGCAGCTATCACAACGATAGGGTAATTCCCTCTAGCATTTCAGTCCCTGTTCATAGTCGAGCATACCTCGTCAACCAAGTTCCCGTACAAAGTCTTTTGTCTTTTACTACATCTAGGAATTCATTTTCCCACGTAGCTTTGTCGCAAATTTTGTATTCCCTCACTCACGGGAGGGCATATACAGGAATTATACTATGGCTTCCTAGCTTCTTGCCATACTAATACCAGACTCTACAACACGAATCAACCATTTTCTCATTGTTGATTCAGATACCAGGTCGGTTTTCCCGCTTCAGCATTAAACCATTCTCAGGGGTCACAGAAGAACGCAGGGACCATGGCAAGCAGATAGATGATGTCTGGGGAACTATTCAAGGATTCCCTTCTTACTTCCATGGTTTCTTTTGCCCCTCACTTCTTGCATAGTCTACGCAGTCAGGTTTCTCTTTCGGTTCCACAAACTCCTGAAGCCAGGGCAATTGTCAGTACTAGAATCACAGTTCCCTAGGTTCAGTTAATATTTCATGCTCCATTCCACAGCGTATTCCCAGTCCTTCATTCCGCTTCGGGGCACTATCTGCAACATCGAGCATCATGTCTCCGGTTTCGTCATTTGCAAGATGTGATGTACGTCTCCTTATGGTTTTGCCTCATACATCCTGAACGTGTGGTCAAGATTGCCGATGCCTTGCAGATGGTCAGGGATTTGTTTGCACTTTCCATTGTTTCTTCTATAACCTACTTGGATTGGCTTTTGCCGCCTTTTCTAGGCCAACCCACGGCTATGGCTAACGGCACACTTCAAGTCATTAAGTTCGGTTAGCTAGCACACAGCTAGCCGGGTTAGGTTGTTCTTGATGTTTATTTCCCTAGGGTTCATCAAGCATCAATGGCCGTAGCCATGACCACAAGTAGTAAGGCTGACTAGTCAGCCTGCATTTGTGGGAGGGGCGGAGGCTCTTCTTAAACAAGCCACTGCCTCACTCCTGGGCGTGTGTTCTTCAGGTGCCCCACCCTCCCTCCCTTCTCTTTTCATTTCCACGGGGTATGCCCCCTTTTCTAGGCCTACCCACGGCTATGGCTAAGGGCACACTTCAAGCCATTAAGTTAGGTTAGCTAGCACACGGCTAGCCGGGTTAGGTTGTTCTTGATGTTTATCTCCCTAGGGTTCATCAAGCATCAATGGCCGTAGCCATGACCACAAATAGATAGATAGATAGATAGATAGATAGATAGATAGATATAGATATATAGTGTACACATGGTTAATGCATGTTTTTTAATGCACATTTAAAGGATATACAGTAGCATAAATGTCTGATAGGTTTAGCACTAGAAGGTAGAAGATAAGGTGGAGTGGTGGCTGTGCAGAGGAGTTGTGGAAAAACTCTAGTGCTTTCATAACACCCATCTCTGGATGACACGACAAGGAGGTCTTCATTCACCGTTCTTTATGGTTCAAAAACTTTTTATTAAGAATTCAGGTACAAGGACATATGATCATAAGACCATTAAAAAATGCAGGACACAGCAGATATTGCATATAAAGAAGAGATATTGGAGGTTCGCAGACCTCAATAAACGGGCCCATAAGGCAACAAAGCTACAAAAGTAATCAAACAAAGCAAGGTTGCCAATATGTAATACAGTCAGACATAAACTGGTCCAGCTTAAACAAATACTTACAACAAGAACAAACCGACAAAGACAAGGGAAGGACAAAAGACAGAAACAGAAGGGAGGGGGGAGAGGGGGGGGGGTAATCTAAGCGTCCCAGCCCATTCCACAGACGTATCTAAGTAGAGCCAGTTGGTAGGGAACCCGAGGAGATCCAGGTTGCAAAGGCCATTCACCGTTCTTTAGAGGGGTTTTCTTTGGGAGGGAGACTTTGGGTAAAAATCAAAAAGAGGCATTACTCATCTCACTGTTCCCCGTTGCTGCCATTCCTATGCTGCATTGACCCCTCTTCTTTCTACTTCATGCTCCCAACTCGATACGCAGGAAATAGCTGGAGATGCCCACTCGGGCAATTACTGGCTGGGGCTTGGTCACCCAAAAGGAAAGTGATTGGCTGAGCAGACATCTCTAGTTTCCTGTGTCTCAAGCCTGGAGCAAGAAGTGGAGAGCGGCAGGGCTAATAAATTAATAACAATTAATACTTAATAATTTTTATGTCAAAATCGTCAACATCTTCAAGAGGATAATATGCACTAAAGGTACCTATATTATGCACCAACTATATTTAGATGAGAAACAAATTACAGTAAGTTTTTTTCTGGGGAAGTTTTTTTTTTCAATTTTAGCCTAGCAACATATGTGCAGTTTTTGATGCAGCCAGAGGTGAAGTTTTCATACAATTGTATGAGTCAAAGCTGGAGTCAAAAGAGTCAAAGCTGGAGGTGGATCCTGCAATAGGGAGAAATATAAGCCTTTCTTTTATATTCCCCACTTCTTTTGAATCCACTCTTGACTCTGGCTTAAAAAACTGCTTTAAAAACTACATTTGTGATTCCAGTTTTAAAGTGACTATAAGGCCCCTATAACACGGGCATGATTTCCGCGCGGGTGCAATGCGTGAGGTGAACGCATAGCACCCGCACTGAATCCGGACCCATTCATTTCTATGGGGCTATGCACATGAGCGGTGATTTTCACGCATCACTTCTGCGTTGCGTGAAAATCGCAGCATGCTCTATATTGTGCGTTTTTCACGCAACACAGGCCCCATAAAAGTGAATGGGGCTGCGGGAAAGTCGCAAGCATCCGCAAGCAAGTGCGGATGCAGTGCAATTTTCCCGCAAGGTTGTTAAGAGATGGGACCTGATCTTTATTATTTTCCCTTATAACATGGTTATAAGGGAAAATAATAGCATTCTCAATACAGAATGCTTAGTTAAATGTGGATGGAGGGGTTAAAAAAAAAAATTAGCTCACCTTATCCACTTGATCGCGTAGTTGCCGATCTCTTCTGTCTTCTTCAAGCATTAGCTGCCATCTAAAGGACCTGTGGTGACGTCACATCACATGGTCCAATCACATGCTCCATCACCATGGTGATGGACCATGTGATGAGCTCGGTAACATCATCACAGGTCCTTTAGCCAGCAGCTAATGCTTGAAGAAGACAGAAGAGATCGCAACTACACGATTAAGTGGATAAGTTAATTTGTTTATTTTTAACCCCTCCATCCACATTTTACTAAGCATTCTGTATTGAGAATGCTATTATTTTCCCTTATAACCATGTTATAAAGGAAAAAAATCAAATCTACAGAATACTCAACCCAAACCCGAACTTCAGTGATGAAGTCCGGGTTCGGGACTGGGTACCAAACATGCCGATTTTTCCCACGTGCGTGCAAAACGCATTAAAACGCTTTGCACTCGCGCGGAAAAATTGTGTATTTTTCCGCAACGCACCCGCCTCTTATCCAGGCGTCAAACATGACGCTTGTGTGAAAGGGGCCTAAGGGTCCATTTACATATCCGCAACTGTTTTGCAGTCCGCAAATTGTGCATCCGCAAAAAATGGACACCGGCCAAGTGCGTTCCGCATTTTCTGGACTGCACATGGCCGACACTATAATAGAAATTTATTTTCTTGTCCGTGGCTGCGGAACGGAAGTGCGGATGCGGACAGCACACCGTGTGCTGTCCGCATCTTTTGCAGCACTGTTGAAAATGAATGGGTCTGCAACCTGTTCCACAAAATTGCGGAACGGATGTGGACCTATTATGCGGACGTGTGAATGGACCCTAAAGGGTATTAACGGAAGGTGAAGTTTATGATGAAAGAATTCTTTTTCATAATAGCTTTTATGCCTAAACATATCCAAATGGGTTATTTGATGGTTAAATGTGCTGTACATTTACATAGTAAAATACATTTTTTCAATGAGTTTGACAGATATGCTGCACATTATATTCATAGTTCAGCTTAATGGCATTATTAATACACATTTCTCATCTTTGTCCTCTTACTTTTCCTATTTATCTTTATTATACATTTGTGTCTATTGAGAATTTTACTACCATTTACGCTCCATTAGAAAGCCTTATTGCTACAATAAAACATGACAGTTGCTAGATATTTTATCTTCTGCTCTGCTATATAGAAAAGTCCACACTCTTCAAGGAAAATTTGCAAGTTATTAAGAAAATATGTTGTGATTTTCAGATGCAAGAAAGAATCCTGCAGATTTCAGTTAATTGGCCTTTGCCATGAACTGATTAAATATTTGCAGAAAGGTTTGCACAGCGGGGATAATAATATGAGAACAAGGAACCGCTGATTGTGAAGGCGAGTAATTCTATACAGTCTAATTTAGAAAAAATGAGAATATGCTTCATGACAAGCCAGGGAGAATCATCTAAAATTTCACTAAAAGGAACTGCACAATCTACATTATTATAACAAGTAACAAAGAGTATCTGCGTAACTATCATTTAACCATATTCAGTTAATTTATAAATCCTTAACCCCTTAAGGACATGGCCATATTTCACCTTAAGGACCAGGTCATTTTTTGCAAATCTGACCATTGTGACTTTATGTGTGAATAACTTTCAAACGCTTTTGATTATCCAGGCCATTCTGAGATTGTTTTTTCGTCACATATTGTACTTCATAACACTAGTGAAATGGAGTAAAAAAAATCATTTTTATTTATAAAAAATACCAAGTTTACAAAAAATTTGGAAAAATTTGCAAATTTCCAAGTTTCAATTTCTCTACCTCTATAATACATAATAATACCGCCAAAAAAAGTTATTAATTTACATTCCCCATATGTCTACTTCATGTTTTGATCATTTTGGGAATGCCATTTTATTTTTTGGGGACTTTACAAGGCTTAGAAGTTTAGAAGCAAATCTTGAACATTTTCAAGAATTTTCAAAAATCCACTTTTGATATGCACTATGATATTGTTTTAGAAGTCACTTTGTGAGGATTACACAATAGAAACCACCCAAAAATGACCCCATTCTAGAAACTACACACCTCAAGGTATTCAAAACTGAATTCAAACGTCATTAACCCTTTAGGTGTTCCACAAGAGTTAATGGCACATGGAGATAAATTTTCAGAATTTCAATGTTTTAGAAAATTTTCCATTTTTTATTCCATTTTTTCCAGTAACAAAGCAAGGGTTAACAGCCAAACAAAACTTAATATTTACTGCACTGATTCTTTAGTTTGCAGAAACACCCCATATGTGGCCGTAAACTGCTGTATGGCCAAACGGCAGGGCGCAAAGGAAGGGAACGCCATATGGTTTTTGGAAGGCAGATTTTGCTGGACTGGTTTTTAGACACCATGTCCCATTTGAAGCCCCCCTGATGCATCCCTACAGTAGAAACTCCCAAAACGTGACCCCAATTTGGAAACTACAGGATAAGGTGTCAGTTTTCTTGGTACTATTTTAAGGTAAATAGGATTTTTTGTTGCTCTATATTACACTTTTTTGGGGGGCAAGGTAACAAAAAATTGAAATTCTGAAATTTCATCTCCATTTGCCAATAACTCTTGTGGAACACCTAAAGGGTTAACAAAATTTGTAAAATCGGTTTTGAATACCTTGAGGGGTGTAGTTTCTTATATGGAGTCACTTTTTGGAGTTTCTACTCTAGGTGTACATCAGGGAGGCTTCAAATGGGACATGGTGTCAAAAAACCAGTCCAGCAAAATCTGCCTTCCAAAAACCATATGGCGCTCCTTCCCTTCTACACCCTGCCGTTTGGCCATACAGCAGTTTACGACCACATATGGGGTGTTTCTGCAAACTAGAGAATCAGGGCAATAAATATTGAGTTTTGTTTGGCTGTTAACCCTTGCTTTATTACTGAAAAAATGGATTAAAAGGGAACATTTTCAAAAAAATTGCTGTTTTCGGACTGTTTTTATTTTTTGTTATTTACATAGTTGATCTGACAGGTTAGATCACATGCTATTTCTATAGAGCAGGTTATTACGGACGCGACAATAGCAAATATGACTACTTTTTGGGGGGTTTGTTTCAGTTTTACATAATAAAGAATTTTTGAAAAATGCCTTTTTGATCGCTTGGTATTACACTTTTTGTGATGTAAGGTGACAACAAATGGCTTTTTTGCACGTTTTTATTTTTATGGTGCTCATCTGAGGGGTTAGGTCATGTGATATTTTTATAGACCAGGTTTTTACGGACGTGGAAATACATAATATGTGTATTTTATTTTTTTAATTTTTATTCAGTGATAAATGTGTTTTTTATTTTTACTTTTTTTTACATTTTTTTTGACCCAGACCCACTTGGTTCTTGAAGATCCAGTGGGTCTGATGTCTGTATAATACAGTACAGTACACTATATAGTGTACTGTACTGTATTTTTTACTTTACACATTCTGATCAGACTTCTGCCTTTAGCAGAATGTAAGTAATGCACTGCATTAGTGCAGGCCGCAAATGTACTTTATGGCAAAAAATAAGTTATTTTTTTCACTAATAATGTCACAGTTGTATTTACTGATTATATTTCACTCTAGAAAATGCAGTGCCGGCCGCAAATGTACTTTATGGCAAAAATAAGTGATTTCTTTCAACCACAATGTCACAGTTGTATTTACTGGTTATATTTCACTCTCAGAAATGCAGTGCAGGCCGCAAATGTACTTTATGGCAAAAAAGAATAGATTTTTTTCAACCACAATGCCCTCAAAGTGAAATTTAATAAGTAAATCCAGCTCTTAGATTGTGGGTGGACATTTCTACGGTTATCAGACCAGTCATTTACAAGTGGCTTGGAGGGTGTGTTCCTGCTGCACTGCATACGTGACAGGGAAATAAATTCTGTAAATTCGGCGGCATTTAGATTGTTGGGTGATCTGTACCCCTTTTTTCTTTCACACTACCCCTGCACTGCATACCTGACTGGGAAATATATTTAGTAGATTTGGCGGTTAGATTGTTGGATGCTGTAGTTATATGCTGTAAAATCTCCATAATGTCTCCATGATAAATCTGCAGCGTGGGGGCCCTGTGTGACTACACACTTTCAAAATAATCCTTTAGCGTCGCGAATAGATGCCGGGTGACGGGGACGCTCCATGACCCCTTTTTTCTTTCAAACTACCCCTGCACTGCATACCTGACAGGGAAAAATATTCTGTAAATTTGGCGGCGTTTAGATTGTTGGGTGATCTTTACCCTGTTTTCTTTCAAACTACCCCTGCACTGCATACTTGACTGGGAAATAAATTCTGTAAATTTGGTGGCATTTAGATTGCTGGGGGATCTGTACCCCTTTTTTCTTTCAAACTACCCCATGCACTGCATACCTGACTGGGAAATATATTCTGCACACTGGTAGATGCGCTGCTGATGGCATTCCCACCTGACACTGCGGCCTCAGTGGAAGTACAAGGTAAAGGCAGAGGAGGAGGAAGAAGTCATCAACGCAGCTGGGGCACAGCCAGCACCTTAGAAGGCAGGGTTAGCTTGGCATAAATCTGGAAAAGCTTTGTCAGCACGCCACAAGAATCAGCACCACCAGCTGATATGGAACATCTTAGCAGGAAGCAGCATTTCAGCAACATGGTGGAACAGTATGTGTGCACACGCCTGCAGTTACTGACTGATGGGTCTGCCTCATTCAACTTCTGGGTCTCCAAATTGGGCACATGGCCTGAGCTTGCTTTTTATGCCTTGGAGGTGCTGGCCTGCCCTGCAGCCAGTGAACGTGTGTTTAGCATGGCAGGGGGCGTTATCAAAGACAAGCGCAGCCGCCTGTCCACAGCAAATGTGGACAAGCTCACGTTCATTAAAATAAACCAGGCATGGATCCCACAGGACTTGTCCGTACCTTGTGTAGAAAATACAGGTGTACCATCCTCACCCAGCCTTTGTTATACTCCAGCGCACTTTCTCTTCCTCCTCCACCACCGCTTCCACCTACACCGCCAGGCCCACCGCCTCCTCAACCATCTACTTCATATGGACCTACTCCTCCTAGTTCAAGATTATTATTTCAAATTTTTATGTATTTTATCTTATTTTAAGTCATTTCCCTATCCACATTTGTTTGCATAGCAATTGTCCAGCTCTTACCCCCATTTTGCAGCCCTCTAGCCCGTTCCATTACTTTTTCAGAGTTATTTTAGTGCCCCAAAGTTCGGGTCCCCGTTGACTTCAATGGGGCTCGGGATCAAGTTCGGGTCCTGAAATCGAACTTTGCGACGAGGTTCGGCTGAACCCGGCGAACCTGAACTTCCTGGTGTTCACTTAACTCTAGTGACTAGTCATCTACTATCAGGTACTAATCCTGGGACTTGGTGCTCTATTTAAATCCCTTCCTGGCCTAATACCAATGCCAGTGATAGTCTCTGACTCATTAGCTGTGTTGCTGGTTCCTGGTTGCGTATTTTGGATTACTAGTGTTTTGACCACGGCTAGGGATGGTTTGCCGGGTTTGCCAGGTTTGGCCGAACTTCAGGTCAAATTTCGGGTTCAGGACCCGAACTTAACCCTGAACCCAGACCCCATTAAAGTCAATGGGGAACCGAACTTCACTTTATTATTCTCTGTTATTACATGGTTATAACGGAAAATAATATCATTCTTAAAACAGAATGCTAAATAAAATGGCCATTGAGGGGTTAAAAATAATAAAAAAAACTCACCTCATCCACTTGATCGCTCAGCCGGTATCCTCTTCTTTCTACTTTCTGCAGGACCTGCAAAAAGACATTTGATGACATCACCGCGCTCACCACATCATCGCAGGTCCTGCAGGAAGAAGAGGATACCGGCTGTGCTTTTAAGTGGATGAGGTAAGTTTTTTAATTTTTTTTAACCCCTCAATGGCCATTTTATTTAGCATTCTGTCTTAGGAATGCTATTATTTTCCGTAATCACCCGAACACTGAACCTGAACCCGAATTTCAGTGAAAAAGTCCGGGTTCGGGTCCGAGTACCCGGACTCACAAAGTTCGGTACGAACCCAAACTTTGCAGTTCAAGTTCGCTCAACCCTAACCACGGCTTGTCCTTTTGACCACCCTCTTTCTAAAATACTGAGTTTCCCTTCTGGTTCTGGTCCCATGCTGCAGATTTTGTTGAAGATTTTTCCATGACTGAAAAATGTTTGAAGGACACTTAAGGGATTATATACAAGAGTATTTGACTATAAATAATATTATAAGTGATAACCAATAGTGATGAGCGGTAGGGGCAACATTTAAATTCATGATATTTTGTGAATATTTGGGAGAATATTCGCCATATATTTGCGAATTCGAAAATTCGTTATCTCCAGTCATTATTTTCTTGATTGCGGAAATCGGCAATTTAAAAATTTGCATTACAAATATTCGCATTCAACACTACTCCTAAAATCAAAGATATTACAGCCTTCTCATTGGCCCACAAGCTAGAAGCAGGGAGGGATCATGTATACTGTTCGTTATCTCCAGACATTTTTTTCTTGATTGCAGAAATCGGCAATTTAAATATTCACATTATGAAAATTCGCATTATAAAAATTCGTATTCAACACTACTCCTAAAATCAAAGCTATTGCGGCTTTCTCATTGATTTTAACACCGAAAAAAGATACCTCTATGCACTACAATATATTTTGTGCAGAGATATAAAGTCCCACCTCACAGATTATCTTAATTCCACATGTGGACTAGGTATAGTAAAACATAACTTTTACTTAAAATTACTTCTAAAAGGCATATACTTGCAGTGAGACAAACGGACATACATACACATATACAAGCGGTGAGACGGGGGGGTGTTGGAGACACTTCTCCACACACTATAGGGCTGAGTTCCACTGACTGACTTTCTTCAACTGAAGCAATTGTTTATCCTGAAGTAGTAAGTAGCGCGTATATATTAATCTGGGATTCCCTATGCTGTTATATGTACTACACTTAGTGATCATGGCTTTTTGTATGTCCTATTTTGTTTCTTATAGATATCCCTTGACTTCTGTAAACCCCTGATGAGTTCCGACCGTGTGGAATGAAACATGGCATGTAGGGCTATATAGTGAAGGGCTTTACAGTCAATAGACCCCAATACAGGGACAGGTTCCGTGTGGGGTCGCCCCTGTCTGGGCGGGTGCTCTGTGTCTGTAAGGCAGATTAATTGAATAGCCCCTTGTCACTGTATACAGGGATGGTTTTACGATAGGGCACAACAGGAGTGTCCATAACGCCATAACCACAGGCACCTTCGTCACCAGTGCCTCTAATTGGGGCACTTATACCACCCACTGTCTCCAGACCGCAGATCTACTGGATGGGGTAAGATCCACCCATACTATACTTACCCTTGCAGCCTAAGAGGGTGGTATTTTTTGTATATGTGTATGTATGTCCGTTTGTCTCACTGAGAGTATATGCCTTTTAGAAGTAATTTGAAGTAAAAGTTATGTTTTACTATACCTAGTCCACATGTGGAATTGAGCCTTCTCGTTGACCCACAAGCTAGAAGCAGGGAGGGATCATGTGTACTGTTTAAAAAAAATCTCGAATATTCGAAATTCCGAATATATATCACTATATTCTAAATATTTGTGAATTCTCGAAGTGCCAATATTCACGATAAAAAATTGCAATTCGAATATTCGTGATCAACACTAATAACCAACATGGGTTTACCAAGGACAGAAGTTGTCAGACTAACCTGATTTGTTTTCATGAGGAGGTGAGTAGAAGCCTGGATAGAGGGGCGGCTGTGGATATAGTGTTTCTGGATTTTGCAAAGGCTTTTGATACTGTCCCTCATAGATGTTTAATAGGTAAAGTAAGGTGTATAGGCTTGGAAAGTGTAGTTTTTAATTGGATTGAAAACTGGCTGAAGGACCATGTCCAGAGAGTTGTGGTCAATGATTCCTATTCAGAATGGTCCAAGGTTATAAGTGGTGTACTCCAAGGTTCAGTGCTGGTTCCTATATTATTTAATTTATTTATTAATGAGATTGAGGACATGATTAATAGCACCATTTCTATTTTTGCAGATGACACTAAGCTATGTAGTACTGTACAGGGGCGGACTGACCATTAGGACACTCAGGCATGGGCCGAGGGCCCGTGGCCAGTAGCGGGCCCGTCCCCAGGGCAGACGCGGCGGCAGGGGACATCAGGAGATGAGCGCTTCCATTGCGCTCATCTCCGTGCAGCGGCAGAGGAGGGAGAGGCGTGTCCTCTCCCTGTTCCTCTGATAGGCTGCCAGCACTAGGCCGGCAGCCTATCAGAGGCCGGTGCAGGCGGCGTGATGACATCATCGCACTGCCGGAGCGGTACAGCATGAGACACAGGCCGGAAGAGGCCTGCATCGCATCGCTGGAGGTAAGTATAAGTGTTCTTTTTTTTTCTTGGGGCTACTGGCACTTAAGGGGGACTAATGGCACTTAAGGGGGCTGCTACTGGCACATAAGGGGGACAGCTACTGGCACATAAGGGGGACGGTTACTGGCACATAAGGGGGCTACTGGCACATAAGGGGCTACTGGCACATAAGGGGGCTACTGACACATAAGGGGGCTACTGACACATAAAGGGGACGGCTACTGGCACATAGGAGGGGCTACTGGCACATAAGGGGAACTAATAACACATGAGGGGGGCCTAATGGCACATAAGGGGGGACTACTGGCACATAAGGGGGGCTACTGGCACATAAGGGGGCACTACTGGCACATAAGGGGGCACTACTGGCACTTAAGGAGGCTGCTACTGGCACATAAGGGGGACAGCTACTGGCACATAAGGGGGACAGCTACTGGCACATAAGGGGGACAGCTACTGGCACATAAGGGGGGACGGCTATTGGCACATAAGGGGGGCTACTGGCACAAAAGGGGGCTACTGGCACAAAAGGGGGCTACTGGCACATAAGGGGGCTACTGACACATAAAGGGGATGGCACTGGCACATAGGAGGGGCTACTGGCACATAAGGGAGGACTAATAACACATGAGGGGGGCCTAATGGCACATAAGGGGGGACTACTGGCACATAAGGGGGGACTACTGGCACATAAGGGGGGGCTACTGGCACATAAGGGGGCTACTGGCACATAAGGGGCGCTACTGGCACATAAGGGGGCACTACTGGCACTTAAGGGGGCTGCTACTGGCACATAAGGGGGGACGGCTACTGGCACATAAGGGGACTACTGGCACATAAGGGGGGACTAATGGCACATAAGAGGTGCTACTGGCACATGAGGGGGGACCAATGGCACATGAGGGGGGACTAATGGCACATAATGGGGGCCTAATGGCACATGAGGGGGGCCTAATGGCACATAAGGGGGGACTACTGGCACTTAAGGGGGCTGCTACTGGCACATAAGGGGGACAGCTACTGGCACATAAGGAGGGACGGCTACTGGCACATAAGGGGGGGACTGCTACTGGCACATAAGGGGGGCTGGCTACTGGCACATAAGGGGGGACGGCTACTGGCACATAAGGAGGGACGGCTACTGGCACATAAGGGGGGATGGCTACTTGCACATAAGGAGGGACGGCTACTGGCACATAATGAGGGACGGCTACTGGCACATAAGGGGGGACTACTGGCACATATGGGGGGGGGCTACTGGCACATAATAAGGGGGGGGGGCTACTGGCACATGGGGGGAAGCACAAGAGAGGCACTTATTACTAGCACATGGGGGAGAGGCACAAGAGAGGCACTTATTACTGGCACATGTGGTGGCATGGAGAGGCACCTGTTACTGGCACATTATTATGGGGCACTATGGGGGCTTCTACTGAGGCCACAAAGAATGGGTATTTTATATGGGGGGGCTCTGTGTGGTACTAGTATTACCAGGGGTTTTATCTGTTTCTGCAGTGTAGTATTGGGGAGCACAGAGGCACAGTATTGGGGGTAGTAGGATGATTTGTCCAGAAGATGGGAGGATGATGGAAAAGTAGTAAACTAAGATTTTTTTTTGTTAAACTGCAGAGATGGAAAATGGCGACAACATGGCGGTCTGGTCTGAAGGTCTGAAAGGAGAAGACGAGGACAGAAAACTTCTACATCAAAGAAGACGTCACTGGACGTAATAGGTAAGTGCCCTGTATTTCTGTAGTGATGGGATCAGAGGCATAACAATGGCGGTGTGACCAGGTAGTGGATGCGGGATATAGGTGTGGCTGGAGGTGTAACATGAAAAACGCAAAGGGGGGTGTTCAGTCAGCACTACCTGAATACAGGTGCACGTTGCTATGGCGATTATACATACAGACAACAAGGTGCAACAGCACTCTGTAACCAGACCTCTGCCCAAGATGAAAGCTACAGAGGACATAAATGATATCATATGCAAACAGTGGAGACATTGGTTTACATTTTGATCAAAAGGTAGTAAGCCCACTCACCCCGACACGGTTGTCTCCTAGAGTGGGTACTAACACTAAATCTGACCTGTTATGGGCCATAATAGCCGCATAACATCCTCCTAACGCTAAATCTTACCTGTTATGGGCCACAGCCACACAAGATCCAGGGAGTGTGAGACCAGCATGCATGCTGGATTTAACCTTACTTATTAACCCCTTCTGGTGCTATAACAGCCTCCATTAGATCCAGGGATGCAGGTACCAACATGCATGCTGAGCCCACTGTGCACTCCTACTGGAGCCAGATGGTAACTGGCAGGTAATGTGAGTCGCATTCAGCTTTATACTCACTCTGATTAAAAACCAGCATCTATGGCAGAGAGACTAGTCAGGTGTGCACGACTGAAGCGGAGGCTGCCACACCTCCGACTCTTACTAAACTGAAAAACGCAAAGGGGGTGTTCAGTCAGCACTACCTGAATACAGGTGCACGTTGCTATGGCGATTATACATACAGACAACAAGGTGCAACAGCACTCTGTAACCAGACCTCTGCCCAAGATGAAAGCTACAGAGGACATAAATGATATCATATGCAAACAGTGGAGACATTGGTTTACATTTTGATCAAAAGGTAGTAAGCCCACTCACCCCGACACGGTTGTCTCCTAGAGTGGGTACTAACACTAAATCTGACCTGTTATGGGCCATAATAGCCGCATAACATCCTCCTAACGCTAAATCTTACCTGTTATGGGCCACAGCCACACAAGATCCAGGGAGTGTGAGACCAGCATGCATGCTGGATTTAACCTTACTTATTAACCCCTTCTGGTGCTATAACAGCCTCCATTAGATCCAGGGATGCAGGTACCAACATGCATGCTGAGCCCACTGTGCACTCCTACTGGAGCCAGATGGTAACTGGCAGGTAATGTGAGTCGCATTCAGCTTTATACTCACTCTGATTAAAAACCAGCATCTATGGCAGAGAGACTAGTCAGGTGTGCACGACTGAAGCGGAGGCTGCCACACCTCCGACTCTTACTAAACTGAAAAACGCAAAGGGGGTGTTCAGTCAGCACTACCTGAATACAGGTGCACGTTGCTATGGCGATTATACATACAGACAACAAGGTGCAACAGCACTCTGTAACCAGACCTCTGCCCAAGATGAAAGCTACAGAGGACATAAATGATATCATATGCAAACAGTGGAGACATTGGTTTACATTTTGATCAAAGGTAGTAAGCCCACTCACCCCGACACGGTTGTCTCCTAGAGTGGGTACTAACACTAAATCTGACCTGTTATGGGCCATAATAGCCGCATAACATCCTCCTAACGCTAAATCTTACCTGTTATGGGCCACAGCCACACAAGATCCAGGGAGTGTGAGACCAGCATGCATGCTGGATTTAACCTTACTTATTAACCCCTTCTGGTGCTATAACAGCCTCCATTAGATCCAGGGATGCAGGTACCAACATGCATGCTGAGCCCACTGTGCACTCCTACTGGAGCCAGATGGTAACTGGCAGGTAATGTGAGTCGCATTCAGCTTTATACTCACTCTGATTAAAAACCAGCATCTATGGCAGAGAGACTAGTCAGGTGTGCACGACTGAAGCGGAGGCTGCCACACCTCCGACTCTTACTAAACTGAAAAACGCAAAGGGGGTGTTCAGTCAGCACTACCTGAATACAGGTGCACGTTGCTATGGCGATTATACATACAGACAACAAGGTGCAACAGCACTCTGTAACCAGACCTCTGCCCAAGATGAAAGCTACAGAGGACATAAATGATATCATATGCAAACAGTGGAGACATTGGTTTACATTTTGATCAAAAGGTAGTAAGCCCACTCACCCCGACACGGTTGTCTCCTAGAGTGGGTACTAACACTAAATCTGACCTGTTATGGGCCATAATAGCCGCATAACATCCTCCTAACGCTAAATCTTACCTGTTATGGGCCACAGCCACACAAGATCCAGGGAGTGTGAGACCAGCATGCATGCTGGATTTAACCTTACTTATTAACCCCTTCTGGTGCTATAACAGCCTCCATTAGATCCAGGGATGCAGGTACCAACATGCATGCTGAGCCCACTGTGCACTCCTACTGGAGCCAGATGGTAACTGGCAGGTAATGTGAGTCGCATTCAGCTTTATACTCACTCTGATTAAAAACCAGCATCTATGGCAGAGAGACTAGTCAGGTGTGCACGACTGAAGCGGAGGCTGCCACACCTCCGACTCTTACTAAACTGAAAAGCGCAAAGGGGGTGTTCAGTCAGCACTACCTGAATACAGGTGCACGTTGCTATGGCGATTATACATACAGACAACAAGGTGCAACAGCACTCTGTAACCAGACCTCTGCCCAAGATGAAAGCTACAGAGGACATAAATGATATCATATGCAAACAGTGGAGACATTGGTTTACATTTTGATCAAAAGGTAGTAAGCCCACTCACCCCGACACGGTTGTCTCCTAGAGTGGGTACTAACACTAAATCTGACCTGTTATGGGCCATAATAGCCGCATAACATCCTCCTAACGCTAAATCTTACCTGTTATGGGCCACAGCCACACAAGATCCAGGGAGTGTGAGACCAGCATGCATGCTGGATTTAACCTTACTTATTAACCCCTTCTGGTGCTATAACAGCCTCCATTAGATCCAGGGATGCAGGTACCAACATGCATGCTGAGCCCACTGTGCACTCCTACTGGAGCCAGATGGTAACTGGCAGGTAATGTGAGTCGCATTCAGCTTTATACTCACTCTGATTAAAAACCAGCATCTATGGCAGAGAGACTAGTCAGGTGTGCACGACTGAAGCGGAGGCTGCCACACCTCCGACTCTTACTAAACTGAAAACGCAAAGGGGGTGTTCAGTCAGCACTACCTGAATACAGGTGCACGTTGCTATGGCGATTATACATACAGACAACAAGGTGCAACAGCACTCTGTAACCAGACCTCTGCCCAAGATGAAAGCTACAGAGGACATAAATGATATCATATGCAAACAGTGGAGACATTGGTTTACATTTTGATCAAAAGGTAGTAAGCCCACTCACCCCGACACGGTTGTCTCCTAGAGTGGGTACTAACACTAAATCTGACCTGTTATGGGCCATAATAGCCGCATAACATCCTCCTAACGCTAAATCTTACCTGTTATGGGCCATTATGGCCCATAACAGGTCAGATTTAGTGTTAGTACCCACTCTAGGAGACAACCGTGTCGGGGTGAGTGGGCTTACTACCTTTTGATCAAAATGTAAACCAATGTCTCCACTGTTTGCATATGATATCATTTATGTCCTCTGTAGCTTTCATCTTGGGCAGAGGTCTGGTTACAGAGTGCTGTTGCACCTTGTTGTCTGTATGTATAATCGCCATAGCAACGTGCACCTGTATTCAGGTAGTGCTGACTGAACACCCCCTTTGCGTTTTTCAGTTTAGTAAGAGTCGGAGGTGTGGCAGCCTCCGCTTCAGTCGTGCACACCTGACTAGTCTCTCTGCCATAGATGCTGGTTTTTAATCAGAGTGAGTATAAAGCTGAATGCGACTCACATTACCTGCCAGTTACCATCTGGCTCCAGTAGGAGTGCACAGTGGGCTCAGCATGCATGTTGGTACCTGCATCCCTGGATCTAATGGAGGCTGTTATAGCACCAGAAGGGGTTAATAAGTAAGGTTAAATCCAGCATGCATGCTGGTCTCACACTCCCTGGATCTTGTGTGGCTGTGGCCCATAACAGGTAAGATTTAGCGTTAGGAGGATGTTATGCGGCTATTATGGCCCATAACAGGTCAGATTTAGTGTTAGTACCCACTCTAGGAGACAACCGTGTCGGGGTGAGTGGGCTTACTACCTTTTGATCAAAATGTAAACCAATGTCTCCACTGTTTGCATATGATATCATTTATGTCCTCTGTAGCTTTCATCTTGGGCAGAGGTCTGGTTACAGAGTGCTGTTGCACCTTGTTGTCTGTATGTATAATCGCCATAGCAACGTGCACCTGTATTCAGGTAGTGCTGACTGAACACCCCCTTTGCGTTTTCAGTTTAGTAAGAGTCGGAGGTGTGGCAGCCTCCGCTTCAGTCGTGCACACCTGACTAGTCTCTCTGCCATAGATGCTGGTTTTTAATCAGAGTGAGTATAAAGCTGAATGCGACTCACATTACCTGCCAGTTACCATCTGGCTCCAGTAGGAGTGCACAGTGGGCTCAGCATGCATGTTGGTACCTGCATCCCTGGATCTAATGGAGGCTGTTATAGCACCAGAAGGGGTTAATAAGTAAGGTTAAATCCAGCATGCATGCTGGTCTCACACTCCCTGGATCTTGTGTGGCTGTGGCCCATAACAGGTAAGATTTAGCGTTAGGAGGATGTTATGCGGCTATTATGGCCCATAACAGGTCAGATTTAGTGTTAGTACCCACTCTAGGAGACAACCGTGTCGGGGTGAGTGGGCTTACTACCTTTTGATCAAAATGTAAACCAATGTCTCCACTGTTTGCATATGATATCATTTATGTCCTCTGTAGCTTTCATCTTGGGCAGAGGTCTGGTTACAGAGTGCTGTTGCACCTTGTTGTCTGTATGTATAATCGCCATAGCAACGTGCACCTGTATTCAGGTAGTGCTGACTGAACACCCCCTTTGCGTTTTTCAGTTTAGTAAGAGTCGGAGGTGTGGCAGCCTCCGCTTCAGTCGTGCACACCTGACTAGTCTCTCTGCCATAGATGCTGGTTTTTAATCAGAGTGAGTATAAAGCTGAATGCGACTCACATTACCTGCCAGTTACCATCTGGCTCCAGTAGGAGTGCACAGTGGGCTCAGCATGCATGTTGGTACCTGCATCCCTGGATCTAATGGAGGCTGTTATAGCACCAGAAGGGGTTAATAGGTAAGGTTAAATCCAGCATGCATGCTGGTCTCACACTCCCTGGATCTTGTGTGGCTGTGGCCCATAACAGGTAAGATTTAGCGTTAGGAGGATGTTATGCGGCTATTATGGCCCATAACAGGTCAGATTTAGTGTTAGTACCCACTCTAGGAGACAACCGTGTCGGGTGAGTGGGCTTACTACCTTTGATCAAAATGTAAACCAATGTCTCCACTGTTTGCATATGATATCATTTATGTCCTCTGTAGCTTTCATCTTGGGCAGAGGTCTGGTTACAGAGTGCTGTTGCACCTTGTTGTCTGTATGTATAATCGCCATAGCAACGTGCACCTGTATTCAGGTAGTGCTGACTGAACACCCCCTTTGCGTTTTCAGTTTAGTAAGAGTCGGAGGTGTGGCAGCCTCCGCTTCAGTCGTGCACACCTGACTAGTCTCTCTGCCATAGATGCTGGTTTTTAATCAGAGTGAGTATAAAGCTGAATGCGACTCACATTACCTGCCAGTTACCATCTGGCTCCAGTAGGAGTGCACAGTGGGCTCAGCATGCATGTTGGTACCTGCATCCCTGGATCTAATGGAGGCTGTTATAGCACCAGAAGGGGTTAATAAGTAAGGTTAAATCCAGCATGCATGCTGGTCTCACACTCCCTGGATCTTGTGTGGCTGTGGCCCATAACAGGTAAGATTTAGCGTTAGGAGGATGTTATGCGGCTATTATGGCCCATAACAGGTCAGATTTAGTGTTAGTACCCACTCTAGGAGACAACCGTGTCGGGGTGAGTGGGCTTACTACCTTTTGATCAAAATGTAAACCAATGTCTCCACTGTTTGCATATGATATCATTTATGTCCTCTGTAGCTTTCATCTTGGGCAGAGGTCTGGTTACAGAGTGCTGTTGCACCTTGTTGTCTGTATGTATAATCGCCATAGCAACGTGCACCTGTATTCAGGTAGTGCTGACTGAACACCCCCTTTGCGTTTTTCAGTTTAGTAAGAGTCGGAGGTGTGGCAGCCTCCGCTTCAGTCGTGCACACCTGACTAGTCTCTCTGCCATAGATGCTGGTTTTTAATCAGAGTGAGTATAAAGCTGAATGCGACTCACATTACCTGCCAGTTACCATCTGGCTCCAGTAGGAGTGCACAGTGGGCTCAGCATGCATGTTGGTACCTGCATCCCTGGATCTAATGGAGGCTGTTATAGCACCAGAAGGGGTTAATAAGTAAGGTTAAATCCAGCATGCATGCTGGTCTCACACTCCTGGATCTTGTGTGGCTGTGGCCCATAACAGGTAAGATTTAGCGTTAGGAGGATGTTATGCGGCTATTATGGCCCATAACAGGTCAGATTTAGTGTTAGTACCCACTCTAGGAGACAACCGTGTCGGGGTGAGTGGGCTTACTACCTTTTGATCAAAATGTAAACCAATGTCTCCACTGTTTGCATATGATATCATTTATGTCCTCTGTAGCTTTCATCTTGGGCAGAGGTCTGGTTACAGAGTGCTGTTGCACCTTGTTGTCTGTATGGAGGTGTAACATGGGCGTGGCTGGAGGTAGGGCATGGGTGGGGCCTGGAAGGGGGCCCTTGATTTATTTTGCCCAGGGGCCCTGAGGGTTCTCAGTCCGCCCCTGGTACTGTACAGTTAATGGAAGATGTCCATAAAATACAAACTGATTTGAACACTCTGAGTGATTGGGCATCGACTTGGCAAATGAGGTTCAATGTGAATAAATGTAAAGTTATGCATCTTGGTAGTAATAATCTCTGTGCATCATATGTCTTAGGGGATGTAACACTTACAAAGAAGGATTTGGGTGTCCTTGTAGATGGTAGAGTAAATTACAGCATACAATGTCAATCAGCTGCTTCTAAGGCTACCAGGATATTGTCATGCATTACCACTTTACAAGGCATTGGTGCAGCCTCTGGAATATGCAGTTCAGTTCTGGGCACTAGTCCATAGAAAGAATGCTCTGCAGCTGGAAAAAGTACAGAGGAGATCGACAAAACTGATAAGAGGCATGGAGGGTCTTAGTTTTGAAGAAAGAGTAAAATAATAAAATTTATTTAGTCTTAAGGGGGGACATGATTAACCTATACAAATATATCAAAAAAATACAGTAAAAAACTGTTCCCTGTCAAATGCCCTCAAAAGACAAGGGAGCACTGCCTCGACTGGGGAAGAAAAAGTTCAGTCTCCAGAAGTGTCAAAAGTTCTTTACTTTAACTGTGAATCTGTGGAATAGACTTCCTCAGGACGTGGTCACAGCAGGAACAGTGGACAGTTTTAAAAAGGGTTTATGAATTATTAAAAGTAAATGACTTATGCTTATGAAAATGTGTAGAAATCTGAGTCTCACTTCCTTCTGGGAATCGCATACCCACCTATCCCTTGGTTGAACTTGACGGACTTATGTATTTTTCTAACCGTATTAACTATGTAACTATGAAAATAGGTTCGATCCACCTGAGTCGCAGAAAATTCGACAATAACCTCTTTAATGTATGAAGGCACCCTAAAGAACTGTCTCATCTGGACTAACTTTTGTCTACATGAGGACCCAATGGCAATCAGCTGTTATCACCATTTAAAGCTGCAGTGGTCACTGCAGGAGGAATATGGTATTACATGGCTCTCCACTTCAGCAAATTGGGTTTTTCTGAGTGGGAGAACCCCCTCATTTTTATCCTTAGCCCAAATAGAGCCTATGAAAAAGGGTTATCTTAATGGGTCAATCCTTGATTAGATCTTGAAAAAGCTTTTATTACAAGAAGTTTGTAGCAGACATCCAAAGGCAATTTGATTATAAGCATTTTATTTAATTAGTCTAAGCTCCATTTCTTTACTTTAGGGCACAGATCTTACACTTCCACACACACCTATTGTGTATGTAAAAATCCTAGTAACTGCCTGCCTTTTAAGGGAATCTGATCCATAAGACATTGAATACAGATACTATTGACATGAATAACAGTTACATACAGAGTAAGGCCTCATGCACATGACCGTGGTTTTGGTCCGAATCTGATCCACATTTTTTGGACCCATTCATTTCAATGGGGCCGCAAAAGATGTGGACAACACATGGTGTGCTGTCCACATCTGCATGTCCATTCCATGAAAATAATTTTGTAGACAGGAATAGGCAGAACTTACACGGCCAGTATTTGTATTTTGAGGATCTCCAATTTGTAGACCACAAAAATGGCTATGGCGTGTGCATGAGGCATAAAGGTGGTGTCCCACACGGCTTTAAGTGGCCATTTTTAATGCAGTTTTTTTAGCCAAAGCCAGAAGTGAGGGGTGGGGGGGATGATAAATATAAAAGAAGGGCTTATACTGGATCCACTTCTGGCTTTTGGTCACAAACAAATCTGCATAAAAAACTGTCACAAAAAGCTGTGTGTAAAAAAAATGCTAAATACCTATAGTCAATGTTTCTCAACCTGTGGCTTTCAAGCTTTTGCAAACTACAGCTCTCAACATTGTCCAGAACCTTTATATTACGGACACCAGGACTAATATACTTTGATTTTGTGAAATTGCATAGTTCATAACTGTGCTCACATAAAAAGGACTGTATTCCATCATAAACTCTATAGCAACAAACATTGTAAAAAATAAATGCAATATCAATACAAAGCTAGTGGTAAATCAATAGGGAATCAATAAGCTTTTTAGAGGAAATAACTCACCACCCTGAGAAGGCGCATGCTGTTCAGTAATTCAGTAGTAATTGTAAGCAAGTTAACACAGTAAACCCATATACAAATGGAACACTAATGTTTCCAAGCACATGAAGAATGATGTGGTAAAATAACAGAAATCTGCGGGATTCTATATAAACTAATAGATGATTAACTACTTTTACTGAGTCAGACGAGTCATAGCAGTACAGTCTGGCACTAGGACCAACGAGAGATAACTGGAAAGAAGCCTTAAAGAGAACTTGAACTAGATGGGTTCATCAACATGGTTCTATAAACCAGAGACAGACCCTGTTCATTCCACATCTGTGGGTGTTCTATCTGTTAGACAGACCCTCACCAAAGGGCTTGTCTCACTTCAGCAAAAGGCATTTATCTTGTAGACAAATTAATACAAGGCGCCTACTAATGTATTGTCATTGTCCATATTGCTTCCTTTGCTGGCTTGATTCATTTTTCCTTCAAATTATAAACTTCTCATTTCCAGGGGTTACTAATACGACCACTCTGCAGTCCAGAGTTTTAATTACACAGTTACATCCAGAAATATTATTTGCAGCATGACTAGGGTTAATTTGCTTTCAGTCTGATATGGTAATTTCACCTGGTCAGGGGATGTACCTGTGTGCAGTTATTCTGTGTTTGTTACAGTAGTTTAGTGATGTACATGTTATGATTTTTAAAGATCTTTAGTCTGCCTGCCCTGTGGGTATATTCACACAGAGTAAAAAAAAACTCAATATGTATTATTCTTTACCTGTTTTTTACCGCGGCTTTGGTGCCTTTTTCGGCAGACATTTTATTACTGCCCCTTTTCAACGGAAATTCTGTATCGAGAATCCATGTCAAGAATGGTCAGGACACGTTTTTTTTCCATGATACGGTTTTTAAAACCACAATTGGAAAACAAGTGCTGTATTGTTCAAAGGGGTTGTCCCACGAAAAATATTTTACGGTTTTCAAACCAGCACCTAGATTTAAACACTTGTATTTGCATGTAATAAAAAATGTAGCATAGCCACTGAGTTAATCAATAAAATGTAACTGTACAGCGCCACCTGCTGTTCGTTCTTTCTCGTATTTATTTGACCTGCCCACTGAGAAGGCTGCACATGCTCAGTGTCATCCTTCAACTGCCTCCTGAACTGTGATAGGGCGAGCATGGACACTCCCCTTGAGCTGTCAGCTTGATATAAATCTAGCAAAGCAATGAATGGGGGAGATCTCTGGATCCATGTAAGGTACAGGGCTGGTTCTAGATTTGTTAGAAAGAAGTTATCATATACTATATAATGTCTGTATTTCATTTTTTTACATAAGTCATGGGATAAACCCTTTAATGAAATCAATGGGAAAGTTCTGCATGGATTTTTGGCACAGAATCTAAAACAAAATCCACACTCAAAATAAAAAAATAATAATCGTATCATACACATCCATATGGTTTTGATGTATTGTGCTGTATTGAAACAGGGATCAGACCCTGAAATACGCATAACGGGATAAAACATAAAGTGAAAAAAGAAGTTAAAAAAAATAAAGTTTAAAAAAAATATTAAAAGTTTCAAGTAAAAAAAAAAAAAAAAAAAGGGCCCATTTCCCAGTAAAAAAAGAATTGTAAAAAATAGGAAAAATAAGAAAAGTAGACACTAAACCGGCTCTATAAAAATGTCACATGAACTAATCCCTCAGGTAAACACTGTAAAAATTAAAAAATAAATACGATGTCAAAAAAGCCATTTTTTGTCACCTTACATCACTAAAAGTGCAACACCAAACGATCAAAAAAGTGTATGCCCCCCAAAATACTACTAATCTAACAGTCACCTAATCCCGCAAAAAATGAGACCCTATACTAGACAATCGCCCAAAAAATAAAAAAACTATGGCTCTCAGACTAAGGAGACACTAAAATATGATTTTTTTTGCTTCAAAAGTGATGCTATTGTGTAAAACGTAAATAAACAAAAATAAAGTAGACATATTATGTATCGCCGCGTTTGTAATAACCTGCTGTAAAAAATATCACATGAACTAACCTCTCAGGTGAACACCGTAAAAAAAAAAAGTGTAAAAAAAGCCATTTTTGGTCACCTTACATCACAAAAAGTGTAATACCAAGCAATCAAAAAATCATACGGACCCCAAAACCACAACTCCACAAAAAATGAGACCCTAAGACAATCGCCAAAAAAATTTAAAAACTATGGCACTCAGAATGTGGAGACACTAAAATATGATTTTTTTAGTTTCAAAAGTGTTGTTATTGTGTAAAACGTAAATAAATAAAAATAAAATATACATATTAGGTATCGACTCGTCCGTAAGAACCTGCTGTGTAAAAATATCACATGACCTAACCCCTCAGATAAACACCGTAAAAAATTAAAAATAAGAACGATGTAAAAAAAAAAACATTTTTTGTCACCTTACATCACAAAAAGTGTAATAGCAAGTGATCAAAAAGTCATATGCACCCCAAAATAGTGACAATCTAACCCTCATCTCATTCCACAAAAATGATACCCAACTTGAAACAATCGCCAAAAAACTATGGCTCTCAGACTATGGAGACACTAAAACATGATTTTTTTTTGTTTCAAAAATGATATTATTGTGTAAACTTAAATAAATAAAAAAGTAGACATATTATATATCACCGCGTCCGTAATGACCTGCTTTATAAAAATATCAGATAACCTAACCTCTCAGATGAATATCGTAAAAAAAAAAAAAAAATCAAAAAAGGCGTTTTCTTGTCACCTTACATCAGAAAAAGTGTAATACCCAGCGATCAAAAAGTCATACGCACCCCAATCAAACTGCCATCTCATTCTGCAAAAAATTAGACCCTAACTAAGACAATCGCCCAGAGAATTTGAAAACTATGGCTCTGAGACTATGGCGACACTAAAACATGATTTTTTTTTTTGTTTCAAAAATAATATTATTGTGTAAAACCTAAATAAATAAAAAAATTATACATATTTGTATTGCCACGTCCGTAACGACCTGCTCTATAAAAATACCACATGAAATAACCCTTCAGGTGAACACCGAAATAAAAAAAGGTGTCAAAAAAGCTATTTTTTTTGTCACCTTACATCAGAAAAAGTGTAATACCAAGCGATCAAAAAGTCATACACACCCCAAAACCATACCAATCAAACCGTCATCTCATTCTGCAAAAAATGAGACCCTAACTAAGACAATCGACCAAAAAATATAAAAACTTTGGCTCTCAGAATATGGAGAAATTAAAACATGATTTTTTTTTTATTTCAAAAATATTATTGTGTAAAACATAAATAAATAAACAACATACACATATTGGGTATTGCCACGTCCGTAACGACCTGCTCTATAAAAATACCACATTAAATAACCCTTCAGGTGAACACAGTAAAAAAATAGTGTCAAAAAAGCTATTTTTTGGTCACCTTACATCAGAAAGTGTAATACCAAGCGATCAAAAAGTCATAGAACCCCAAAATCATACCAATCAAACTGTCATCTCATTCTGCAAAAAATTAGACCCTAACTAAGACAATCGACCAAAAAATATAACAACTTTGGCTCTCAGAATATGGAGACACTAAAACATGATTTTTTTTACAGAAATGCTTTATTGTGTAAAACTGAAACAAACAACCAAAAATGTACACATATTTGGTATTGTCGCATCCGCAACAAAAATACTACATGATCTAACCTGTCAGATGAACACTGTAAATAACAAAAAACAAATACGGTGCCAAAACGGCTATTTTTTGTTATCTTGCCTCACAAAAAGTGTAATACAGAGCAACCAAAAATCATATGTACCCTAAAATAGTAGCAATAAAACTGCCACCTTATTACTTATATTCCAAAATGGGGTCTTTTTTTAGAGTTTCTACTCTAGGGGTGCATCAGGGGGGCTTTAAATGGGACATGGTGTTAAAAAAACAATCCAGCAAAATCTGCCTTCAAAAACTGTATGGCATTCCTTTCCTTCTGCGCCCTGCCGTGTTCCTGTACAGCAGTTTACACTGTATACCACATATAGGGTGTTTCTGTAAACTACAGAGTCAGGGCAATAAATATTGAGTTATGTTTGGCTGTTAACCCTTGCCTTGTTACTGAAAAAAAATATAAAATGGAAAATCTGACAAAAAAGTTAAATTATGAAATTTCATCTCCATTTTCGATTAATTCTTGTGGAACACCTAAAGAGTTAACAAAGCTTGTAAAATCAATTTTAAATTCCTTGAGGGGTGTAGTTTCTAAACTGGGGTCATTTTTGGGTGGCTTCTGTCACGAACTCGCCCCGAGCTCCCAGACCGCAGTACCTGATCAGACCGGGATCAGATGCCAGCAATCAATCGGGACAAGTTCTGACACTACACACTGTCCAATTTGATCACCCTGCTTCTTACAATCCACCAGATTGCACAGGAGATCAAATTGTGACCGGTTCCTTTTTAGAAATGAAGGAATTTTACAGGGGCCTAGGCTTGGAAGAACTCCTCTCCCACCTACCAGCCCACACACTCATTCACACAGCAAACCCCCACCAATCTGATCTAACCAACCCGATCTGCCAGATCAGACTTGGTGGGACTTAGCGGACACAGAATCCCTCCTGCCACACACACAGGGCCTTCAAGGGAAACCTACAACCCGGACGCAGACCTCTCCTCTAAGAGGCTGCTGTCCTCACCTTGTCCGTGGGATCAATTACCCCACACACCTCGGTCTATTATATACCTGGTACTGAGACCGCACACAGAGTCTCAGCATGTACACAGAGGATACCCCACTATCCACACTTCACACAGAAGCTATGGTCACAGACTTACAATCAGACATCCACAGTCACCTTCAGAGAAAGATTGGCATTTAAAGCAAACAGGTAGCTGAAAATTAGGAACTCTAATTGCCTCAAAAATATTGCCCGTGCTGGGTTAAGAAAAGGTTTTAATAAACATAAAGATATTACTAAAAACAGAAGCATACAGATATATACAGAGAACAGTTTTAAAATAAAAGGGATAAATGAAGACTGACGCTTACGTTACTCACACAGAGACTGCAGCTATCAGGTCCTGAGGCAAGACGGAAACACGGATCCTCATTCAATCAGATTGACCTCAAAATGGGGAACACAGTACAATCTGCTCTGTCCAATTTATGAGGACTGGTCCAGGCAGTCTGTAAGCCGACCTGTAAGGCGGGACACATGGGTGGGCTGTGAGGTTTATGACCTGTCAGTCCCACTGAAATCTGGTCTGAAATTGATTTCTGCCCATAACTCGGCACAGGAGAACGCCCGTCCGATGATTGTGGGCTCATTTTTCAGCTCTCAGGGTTGGGGTCACAGAGGTACCAAACATGGGGTGTCCACGTGGCCCCAATCAGGAGAACCGATTTCCTGATCCAGGGTTATCACAAGTGGGTGGTTCTTGATATGAGCCTAACCAACATTTCTTGACTGTTACAATGGCATAGGTCAACAACCTCTATTGAGCGGTATATTCGAGTTATGACCAGAATATGATTTTTGGATTCTTCTGGTGACAGGGAGAGCTGCTCGCCCCCTCCCTCCGGGATGCACTCAGCTTGCTCCTATCGTAAAGTAATAAACCTCTTTCAAGTGGTTCACTACCTGAGTCTGTTTATATAAAGTGTCCTGGAGGCCACAGACCGTTGTCACCTCTAGGTCAGAGGCCAGGAACTAAGGAGTTTATGGCTGTGGTCTGGTTTTGAATGTAGGGAGAGACCTTATAGGCCTGGGGTTGACATGAGGTAAATTCAGGAAACATGGCTGCCATGGAAAACCATAATCCATATCCCTCATACCTCACACCTCCCCTTTTAGAAGGTGCCTGGGGAGGATGACTCACAGGTCATTCTCCATGGCACCTGTCACTGTGGGTTCAGCAGCCCGGGACAGTCCATCCGCATTCCCATGGTCACTCCCCTTCTTGTGCTGGATGGTGAAATCGTACTGCTGCAGAGCCAGACTCCATCGCAGCAGTTTTCCGTTGTCACCGGCTACACGGTTCAGCCAGCTCAAGGGGTTATGGTCCGTGATCACCGTAAAGTTGCGCCCATAGAGGTATGGCTCTAGTTTCTTGAGAGCCCAAACTATGGCAAGACACTCCTTCTCGATGGTGGCATATGCCACCTCCCGGGCAGCAACTTTCGGCTAAGGTACAGAACCGGGTGCTCCTCCCCAGCCAGGTCCACCTGGCTGAGGACAGCTCCTAGGCCATAGGTAGAGGCATCCGTTTGTACCACAAACCTGCGGGTGAAGTCAGGGGCCTGAAGAACAGGAGAGTGGGAGAGAGCGTGTTTCAAGGCCTTGAAAGACGTCTCACAGTCAGGGGTCCAGGTGACCATTTTGGGGAGTTTTTTCTTAGTGAGGTCTGTCAGGGGTTTTGCCAAGGCACTGTAATTCGGCACAAATTTCCGGTAATACCCGCAAGTACCCAGAAAAGACATTATTTGCTTCTTGGTCTGCGGGGTGGGCCAGGTAGTAATAGCTTCCACCTTGCCAGTCTCAGGTTTAATGGTGCCTCCACCGACCAGGTGTCCCAGGTAGTGGACTTCAGTCATGCCCACCTGGCACTTTTCAGGTTTGATAGTCAGCCCTGCGAGCGGATTTTCTCGAGGACCTGTGACAGGTGGGTGAGATGCTCCTCCCACGTGTTGCTGAAGATAGCGATGTCATCGAGATAAGCCACCGCGCAATGTTCCAACCCCCAGCAAGTCATTCACCACTCGCTGAAAGGTGGCTGGGGCATTTTTCATGCCAAAGGGCATCACTAAAAACTCAAAAAGCCCAAAGGGAGTGATGAAGGCCGACCTTTCACGAGCTTCCGGGGTCAGGGGTATCTGCCAGTATCCTCTACTCAGATCCATGACTGTTATGAACTGGGCTGCTGCCAGTTTGTCTAACAGTTCATCGATCCTGGGCATGGGATAGGCATCAAAGACCGTCACAGCATTTAGCTTCCGATAATCCACACAGAATCGGGTTGTCCGGTCCTTTTTGGGACAAGGACGACAGGAGCAGCCCAGGCACTGTGGGATTTTTGGATTATCTTTAAGTCTAGCATCTCCCCACCTCTCGCTTCATATTCTCTAGAACCTCCAGGGTAACCCGGTAGGCCGACTGCCGGATCGGACGGTGACTGCCGGTATCTACCTGGTGCTCTGCCAAGTGGGTCCTACCTGGTTTCCCGGTAAAAGATCCTGCTGCCCAGAAAGGACTGCTGCAAGTTTACTTTGTTGCTCCCCGTGAGCTGCGGGTTAATTTGTAACGCTTGCATAGATATACAGTCCTTGCTGACTGCCAGCAGATCAACCAGGAGGTCCTCTTCTCCATTCTCAGGTAGGCTACACACTGGCAGGGCCCATGTAGCCCTGTCCTGGTGGGCTTTAAGCATATTGACATGAAAGGTCCTCTCTCTCTTTCCCCATCATCCAAGGCTACTACATAGGTCACTTCATTAACCCTTTTGTAACGGTATATGGCCCTTCCCAGGCTGCCTGGAGTTTATTCTGGAGCATGGGTACCAGGGCCCACACCTTCTGCCCAATTTCATAAGCTCTCTGTCGGGCATGCCGGTCATACCATCTTTTCTGGTTGGCCTGGGCCTTGGTAAGATTCTCCCGGACCTGACCAACCAGAGTCTCCATTTTCTCACGGAGGTTTAACACATAATCCACCACGGAGATCCCGGCCCCCAGTCTCTCCCTCCCAGGCCTCACGAATGAGATCCAGGGGTCCACGGACCCGTCTCCCATACAGAAGCTCAAAGGGGAGAAGCCTGTGGATGCCTGGGGTACCTCCCGGTATGCGAACAACAGGTAAGGGAGATAGCGTTCCCAGTCCCGGCCTTGGGTCTCCACAAACATCTTAAGCATCTGCTTTAGGGTGCCGTTAAAGCGTTCACAGAGGCCATTTGTTTGCGGATGGTAGGGGCTGGCAACGATATGCTCCACCTGCATTTTCTTGCACAAGCACTGCATCAAGTTGGACATGAATTGTCCACCATGATCAGTGAGCATCTCCTGTGGGAAACCTACACGAGAAAATATACCTAACAGAGCATCTGCCACTTTGTCTGCACGAATGGAAGACAAAGCAACAGCCTCTGGGTATCGGGTGGCATAATCTACCACAGTGAGTATAAACCGTTTGCCAGAAGAGCTGGGAATGGCCAAGGGTCCGATGATATCCACTGCCACCCTCTGGAAGGGCTCATCGATGATGGGCAGAGGGATCAGCGGAGCCTTACTTACATCCCCACATTTTCCGACTCGTTGGCAAGTAACACAGGAACGACAGTAGTTGGCAATGTCCGTTCCCATGTTAGGCCAATAGAACCGGTAGGCCAGCCTGGCCTTGGTTTTCTGTACTCCCAAATGCCCAGACCAGGGGACTTCATGAGCTACTCTGAGTAGCTGAGCCCGGTACTTTTGGGGTACAATCAACACCCTCTCAGTAACCTGTGATTGGCTGGGGTCAGGGAAACTGTCTCTCTATATAACTTCCCCTGTTCCCAGTAAACCTTTACTTTGTCAGACTCTCCAGGGGGCCTGGCTGCAGAGGCCCTTAGATCTTCCAAAGTGGCATCTGTAGACAGGGCCTCCTCGAACTCCAAGTTCGCGGCAGGTGCCTGCTGCACCGCCCAGGTAATTTCAGGGAGAGGATGTGGGAAAGCTGTGTCACCCAGATGCTCCTCCTGTGCAATCAAGTCCCCGCATCCTCCTCAGCAGCATTCTGGGCACTCTGCTGTCGAGTCACAACTGCTATGGAGGGTACGGGGTGCCCTCGTCACGGGAACCTCTTAATGCAAATACATCACACTTATTATTCATATGGGAAGCCGGTGGGGGACAGACAGGTGTCTGCCCGGCGTTCCCCTCTGTGGAAAAAACATGATTAGGCAAGACACAATGTTTTACTCCCAGTCCTTGCCCAAAGTCCTCTTCTAAGGGTCCCTGGTTCACAGGCAGGGGGCGAGACAGGGTCGGAGGGGTAGAAGCAGGTTCATACTGGGAAGTCATGCGGCCCAAGTCAGTGCCCAGCAGCACGTTAGTCGGAATGGAGTCTGACAACCCCACTTCTCTCAGGCCGCACCCTGCACCCCAGTCTAGGTACACACGAGCCATGGGGACAGTAGGGCTAACTCCCCAATCCCTTTCACAGTTATGGTCTTTCCGGGAAGGATGTCTTGGGGTCCACCAGCTCGGGACGCACGAGGGTCAGCTGTGCGCCGGTATCCCGCAGACCAACGGTAACCTTTTCTCCGATTTTAACAGGTTGCAGGTTATCAGCATTGGAACTTGGCTGTGTGGCCACGCAGTACACACCAGAGGGTTTTCCGGCGGCCCGGATTTCTTCTTGTCTGGGCAGGTGAGGCTGATATGGCCGGTCTTGTTGCACACATAGCAGCGCCGGACATCTGCGGTTGCGGGTTTCCCTCCAGAGTGGTGGGTGTTTGCCCCAGCGGGCATTCGGTTGGCAACAAAAGGGGAGGAATGCTGGGCTTGGGGCTCTTCCAGCTAGGACTCGGTTTGCGGTGGTCGGGCACCCTGCTGGTCACATATAGGTCAGCAAGCTCTGCAGTTTCTTCTGCTGTTTTGGGCAGTCGCGTTAGGACAAATTGCTTGACTTCAGGGGGCATATGTGAAGTAGCTGGTCCTGGATGGTGAGGTCAGCAAGACCCTCGAAGGTATTAATGTCCAGACCCTTGATCCACTGGTTAAAGGCATATCTCAGGCTACCCAGGACATCGGTATAGCTGTCAGTGGGGCCACGCTGCAGAGTCCTGAACCGTTTTCGGTACATGTCAGGGGTGAGGTTGTAGCTTTTGATGATGGCCGCCTTGATTTTAGCATAGTCCCCATCACAGTCCATAGGCAGGTCAGCAAAAACATCCAGTGCCTTCCCTCTCAGGCCTGGAGTGAGATATTTTGCCCACTGGGTTTCGGGGAACCGATACTGGCGACACATCTTTTCAAAGCTCCTGAAGAATCCATCAACCCCTGACCTCTCGTCCATCACAGGGAACTTGTCAAAAGACGGCATTGGTTGACGTACCTCTCTGGTGTCTGTGGGGACAGGTGATGCAAGACCCCGGTCGAGCCGTGCCAATTCCAGCGTCAGCTGGCGCTCTGCGGCTTCCCTCTCAGCTTGGCGCTCGGCGGCTTCCCTCTCAGCTTGGCGCTCTGCGGCTTCCCTCTCAGCTTGGCGCTCAGCTTGGCGCTCAGCGGCCCTCTGGTACTCCAGGATGAGTTGAAAACGAATGTTGGCATCAGAGTCCCCTAGGAAGGCCAGCGCAGCCTGTAGGGATGAGGGCAGTCCTTCTGAGGTGGTACTCTGCTCAGAGATCTCGCCAGCAGGAGAGGCAGGCCTTGGGTTTACCTCACAGAGCAGCTGGGGAGGACTGCCATCTGACCCGGTTGTCATGCCTGTCCTCCCTTCATCATCCGTCTGCAGCGCCCGTACGAGGAAGTCCTTTGTCCGGTCTGAACCATCAATCCCTCTGAGCTGACAGAGACTGATGAGCGCTTCCTTCGTCATCTTCTGGTATGAGGCGGACATGATGCTGCACTTCACCAAATAAAAGATAGAAAAGAAAAACAAGAGGGGGGGGAACTGTTCTGTATGTGTATGTTCTGCAGCACGGTCAGCTCACCTGTACACTGGCACCGCACTGCCAGCTGTTAGTGGAAGGTTTAATTGCTTAAACCTGGCACTAATGCTTTAAATGAAATCCCACACGCTGCCACCAATCTGTCACGAACTCGCCCCGAGCTCCCAGACCGCAGTACCTGATCAGACCGGGATCAGATGCCAGCAATCAATCGGGACAAGTTCTGACACTACACACTGTCCAATTTGATCACCCTGCTTCTTACAATCCACCAGATTGCACAGGAGATCAAATTGTGACCGGTTCCTTTTAGAAATGAAGGAACTTTACAGGGGCCTAGGCTTGGAAGAACTCCTCTCCCACCTACCAGCCCACACACTCATTCACACAGCAAACCCCCACCAATCTGATCTAACCAACCCGATCTGCCAGATCAGACTTGGTGGGACTTGGCGGACACAGAATCCCTCCTGCCACACACACAGGGCCTTCAAGGGAAACCTACAACCCGGACGCAGACCTCTCCTCTAAGAGGCTGCTGTCCTCACCTTGTCCGTGGGATCAATTACCCCACACACCTCGGTCTATTATATACCTGGTACTGAGACCGCACACAGAGTCTCAGCATGTACACAGAGGATACCCCACTATCCACACTTCACACAGAAGCTATGGTCACAGACTTACAATCAGACATCCACAGTCACCTTCAGAGAAAGATTGGCATTTAAAGCAAACAGGTAGCTGAAAATTAGGAACTCTAATTGCCTCAAAAATATTGCCCGTGCTGGGTTAAGAAAAGGTTTTAATAAACATAAAGATTTTACTAAAAACAGAAGCATACAGATATATACAGAGAACAGTTTTAAAATAAAAGGGATAAATGAAGACTGACGCTTACGTTACTCACACAGAGACTGCAGCTATCAGGTCCTGAGGCAAGACGGAAACACGGATCCTCATTCAATCAGATTGACCTCAAAATGGGGAACACAGTACAATCTGCTCTGTCCAATTTATGAGGACTGGTCCAGGCAGTCTGTAAGCCGACCTGTAAGGCGGGACACATGGGTGGGCTGTGAGGTTTATGACCTGTCAGTCCCACTGAAATCTGGTCTGAAATTGATTTCTGCCCATAACTCGGCACAGGAGAACGCCCGTCCGATGATTGTGGGCTCATTTTTCAGCTCTCAGGGTTGGGGTCACAGAGGTACCAAACATGGGGTGTCCACGTGGCCCCAATCAGGAGAACCGATTTCCTGATCCAGGGTTATCACAAGTGGGTGGTTCTTGATATGAGCCTAACCAACATTTCTTGACTGTTACAATGGCATAGGTCAACAACCTCTATTGAGCGGTATATTCGAGTTATGACCAGAATATGATTTTTGGATTCTTCTGGTGACAGGGAGAGCTGCTCGCCCCCCTCCCTCCGGGATGCACTCAGCTTGCTCCTATCGTAAAGTAATAAACCTCTTTCAAGTGGTTCACTACCTGAGTCTGTTTATATAAAGTGTCCTGGAGGCCACAGACCGTTGTCACCTCTAGGTCAGAGGCCAGGAACTAAGGAGTTTATGGCTGTGGTCTGGTTTTGAATGTAGGGAGAGACCTTATAGGCCTGGGGTTGACATGAGGTAAATTCAGGAAACATGGCTGCCATGGAAAACCATAATCCATATCCCTCATACCTCACAGCTTCTATTATGTAAGCTCGACAAAGTGACTTTAGACCTGAACTGATCCTTAAAAAGTGGGTTTTGCTTCTAAACTTTTAAGCCTTCTAATGTCCCCAAAAAATAAAATAGCATTCCTAATATGATTCAAACATGAAGTAGCCATATGGGGAATGTAAAGTAATAACTATTTTTGGAGTTATTACTATCTATTATAAAAGTAGAGAAATAGAAATTTGCTAATTTGCTATTTTTTCCAAATTTGTGGTAAATTTGGTATTTTTTTATAAATAAAAATGAATTTTTTTGACTCAGTTTTACCACTGTCATGAAGTACAATATGTGACGAGAAAACAATCTCAGAATGGCCTGGATAAGTAAAAGCGTTTTAAAGTTATTACTACATATAGTGACACATGTCAGATTTGCTAAAAATGGCCTGGTCCTTAAGGTGAGAAATGGCTGGGTCCTTAAGGGGTTAATTCTCTTCAGCAGTTTGGACTTTCTATGGCTTATACAAGTCTCATTTTTTCAGTCACTACACAACAATATGGCTTAATGACCTACAAGTTTTCAGAATGAATTACTTTCCTATTAAACATGAGTAATTTCGGGTTATTCTCTTAAGGCTAAAAAAATAATTTTATATGTCAAAAGTTTTATGACTTTTTCCATCATATTCATCATTTGTTATATTTGAATGTAAGGTAAAAATGTTACTAATCTTTAGATATTGGCAGCGTCTATTTTATCATTTGGCTTCCAATTAAGCAATTTAGAGACAGGCTTCAAACAGACCAGCAGTTTTGATATACATAAGAGGTAGTGAGTAAAAAAAGAATGAAGTCTCTGGTGACGCATAGAGATGTTGTTAATACAATGTCTCTTAATAGACCAGCCAATCCAGATTAGAGGAAGAACTGAGGAGCTTTCATTATAAGACTGCCGCTCAGTTCCAGTCATTTCAGTGAAGTATAGAACGTTAGACAACCTGGATCTCCAACCTGTAACCCGAAAAATTTCAGGTAAAATATTGCATGCTGGTTGTAGTTGATTTTATTGATCTATTCTCCCTTGTGTCTATATTTTTATTGAACATTGGAAATGTATATTATGTAATATTATTGTATTTAGGGACGTTTGTGAAATGTATGTCCGCTGATCCCACCTTTTGACTCCTGTGGGCATTTGTCAAAGATCAGTGTGCTATACTGTACATACTAAACTGTATACATAGTAAACAACCTGTCTATAGCTTTCTAAATAGAACTGACAAAATTCCAGTTAGAGCCAAAGGCCATAGCCCTCAGAAAAGCACATTTATACCCCTTCAATCTAGTGATCTATGAGGGTTATTGCACCCCCACTGATCAAATCTTCTGAAATGCATCTATGGTATATATTCAAATCAAATAGTGAAATCAGTTTCCAGTATACAAAATCACCCAAATTGTAGTCCAGTCCAATTCTAGGCAGACAGAAATTAAGAATGAAGACAACAGTATAAGACAACAATATTTTAGAGGAAACATTCCAACTATTACCAGGGTTGCAAACCAGTTTTTTTTCTACACAACTTATCTCAACATTATAGACAGCCACCATATTTATGGACAAATTGGGAAACCATAATAGATCACGAAGATAATAAGTAAGATATGTCTACAGCTCAGACATCCATATCAGCACACCAACTGCATCTACAATCACAATAATTTGCACTGACTCCTCCAGCTTCCAAAAAAAGTCACATCATTTTTTTTGCAGACGCTATTTTTAAATGGTCCATAAATTTATGGATGTTGAGCCTTTCTATGGGTCATTATCAAGCCTAGTGATAACCTCTTAGTTAGGACTAAAACATTGCTTGTAACATGATGGTGGAAAACAAAGTCACATTGAAGGCCAATATCTTAATTCTTCATGTCTATAGCAAGACAGGAGCTAAAAGTGAAATGTTTCTTTCATCATTAGTAATGGTTTACTATGACACACTAGACATAAAGCTATAGAACGTCAATGCTCAATAAAGCTTGTACTAAATTGTTACTATTCATACAAGGTTAATTTATATATGAACCAAATTGTGCTATAATTTTTAGGAAATCTTTTTGTTTATGGGCAGCTTATGAGGTCTGGTAGCCCAATGTTCTACCAAATGAAAATAAAATATTAGAATATATAGACTTTTACAACCGTATTGCCTAACTCCAATGCATACCTTCTTTCCTCTATACTCACAGGTGTTAAGGAATCTGAGATATGGCACTGGAGGTGACAAGTACTGTACTCCCCCAGCATAGTAATGTCCCTCCCCCATGCCCACTGGGTTAATGAATCAATGTGGATTTTTTTAACAGTGCAGATGAACTTTGTTGTTGAACTATTTTTTACTAAGGTTGTCAGGGTTAAGGTATAAGAACCATTCAACTCTACTGTTCCACACTGGCATACTGTTCACTGATGCAAAAGTATTAGTAAATGTGCTTCATTCTCACTATCTCATGAAGATAATTCTTTATAAATGGAAGCCAGGCAATATAGCATTACATGGCAGGCACTCAAATATGGGGGAACCCTCCTCTATGATATCTATATGCTCTTACATGGCATATTGTCAGGGCTTGTTTTCAGAGACAACTCTTTTAAGCATGTTGCAGGTATTTTATTACGAGTGTAGTATTTGAAGCCAGTTTTGCTCGAGTCCGCACTGGCACACATTATTTTATACAATTTATCAAATGGTGCACATTGTTTGGCCCATCTTTAACTGTCTAGAAATCCTAGTCCAGGTTTTTTACACAATCTCTCCTACTGGAGTGAGATTGCAACTTTTTTGTGACTTTCTAAAGATGTCACAGTGATAATTTTGGAGTGAAACTAATTAATATAGATAACCATACCAACTTCCCCACCTACTTTTCAGAGGAATGTAAAATGTACAACATCACAAAAGCACTCTTTTGTAACTTTTTTAAACTAGAGTTCTGGAATGTAAGGCTTGATAAATTCCATCCACTATATCCTGCTAAATTTGATTTAATTTAGATTTTAAATGTTTAGAATATTTTTGATAAATTACAAAATAGTTGCCATTAGTAGTTCTCTTCAGCAGGTTCTTCCATACAATATGTGATAAAAAAAAAGCAACCATTTTCTTGCATGATATGATTATGGTTGGCATGGAAGTACTTGTTCTAACGAACTACTATTGACCAATGTCTAACTATGCTCTGTATCCTCAGAAATTAAAACCACTCAGTTGTCTCACTGCTTTTGGTTTAGTAATATTTAGCCATTTCTTAGGGCATCATCTACACTTTATATGACATCATGCTGGCAATCTAATTTATGGACTATCTTTAGTAAGGTCATTAAATGAAGCAGTCAGCTTCTCCCTAATTTGAGAAAAGGCAATGGGTAATTACACTATCAAACTGAAAAAAATGGAGCTGAGGTAGGTTTGAGATTTAATGTCTCTTCAAGAACATGACAGTACATTCGGTAGTTCATTACAGCACCAAACAATACCTGCCACTCTTCTTTTGTTCATCCTTCTTTCCCTTCTTCGCACTATTTTCTTCCTCCTTTACTCTCTTCTTAGCATTAGCTCTGCCCCTGTAACCTGTTGTCCTGACTCCATTTTCTTCATCTTCCTCCTCCTCATCATTATTCTGTCTTGATTTGGTTCGGCTCCTGGTCTTTCTATTTCCTCTTGGTGACTCATCTTCACTACTATCTTCGTCACTCTCATTTTTTCTTTGAGAGTCCTTTTGGGCTGAATTTCTGCCAGTTATCTTTCTTTTTGTGTTCTCTTCCTCTTCCTCATCTGTAATGTAATGGTAAGTAAATAGTTGTTACATCAGTGAAAATGTAAGAAGCAATAGTTATTTCAATAAAAGTAATTACAGAAATCAGTTGTATCCGACTCTCTCTGTAAGGCTCAGTGTATATTGAAGAAGAATATCAAAGGAGCTGGTGGGCCTCTTTGTTTTAGAAGTGACAGAATGAGGGCTGATGCACATGAGTGGGAGCACAATCTATGTGATACTGATACTGAATACAGTGATATTGCATTGATATGGAAACATTTATATCCACGCATAAAAACTACAAAACAGTTCATTGAATATGGAACATATGTTCCTCATAGTGATAATACAGTACACAGTAGAACACAGACTGCGAAATCAATATGAACAATACAAAATTAAAAGATGTTTCAATGCCAAGCTTCCATCTCTCCTACACTTCCCATTCTCACTAGAGCAGAAACGTGATCTGAAATCTACATGATCTACATGCACGTCACATCTGCTGGGCAATCAATGGTTCAGTGGTAACTTGTGCAGGAATGGCACAAGGCTGCTGAGGACACCGGTCACATGCTGTTCCTGCACAAAAAAAACACTGGGCCCTCTAATCATTAGGTTGCAGTTTCAGAGAACCCCTTTAAACTCTATGTGAACTTTTTGTCATTCCAATGCATGTAACATAAAAAAAAAAAAAAACACCAGTCCCCTGACACCTTCCTCATTCTGATCAACAGACAACAAGAGAGGTGGTGGATGGGGAGTAACAATTGACTGCAGGATCAGATGACACAAGGTTTGTTTGTAGTCTGTAAGGATGTAATCACATATATTGTTGTCAGCATACCAGGATAAAAACTGTAATCCAAATGCAACGTGTGAAATGAATAAATAACCCTCCCATGGAAACATTTAAATCAGGATAGGATCTTTACAAAATGGTAGGATATTATTAGAGGGGTATTCGCATCACTTACATTATACCCTGTCCAGGAGGTCACCGGTTGCTGTATCCAGACTGCAACTGAATGCAGTGCATGCCCGGATAATGGAAAACACTTGAGCTCTGTGTGCTAAGCTGTTATACCTACTATAACAGTGAGTTGAAGAACAAAGGTCCATGTCCCACTAAAAAAGGTGGCCATCAGCATTCAGGCATAGAATGAATGACAAGGCAGTCATATTTAAATCCATCATTGCCAACAGTTTACTGTAGTTTGTCTTTATGGAAGTATGTGAGATTTCTTTCTTAACTTGAGGTATCATAATAAAGCAGTTATCCCACAGATTTAAAACTGTTTTACCCACTTATCTACTTATCTGGAGGGCTTTCCTCCCTTTTTGTGGGAGGGCAGCAGCTAACACAAAACAATCAAGCACATGCATCTTGTTAACGCTTGATAGTTTTTTTCCCTGCATATAAAATAGTCCCTTACATATTGTTCCAGAGATTGATATGGTATGTAATAGCGAAATATTTATATGAATTTAAAAGTAGGGATAAAGGAAGGAAAGGTGTTCGAACCACTTAATTTGCTTCACTACACCAGGACTAAGAAGAGGAAGAATGCAGTGAAGCTACTGAACATGTTAGTCCACCATTGAATGCAGAAAAAGAATGATTGGGTGGATAAACAGCAGGGGGCACTACCAGAGAGAAAAATGTAATGTACATACAAAACCAAACAATATTTTTATTTCATGTATATTACAATAATACTTAATTTGAAATGTGCTATTCATTGCATAGTAATACATTTTGTGGGATAAACTTTTAATATATAATTAAAATAAAACATTTTCAATGAAGAAAATGTTTTTTTAAGAGTTTTCAAAAGTTGAGTGGTCATTGGGAATACTATGAGACAGTAGAAAATGTCCCTAGAAATTATTTTAAAATAATGCAACTATGGAAAGGTTGTTTCAGAAAGCGTTTTTCTTTAATGTCACGCAGAGATGATTCCTTTCTCAAGATATTTTCATGTTTAATCTTCATTTCCCTCCTATTGAATTCCAAAGTCTTCTGTAATAAAGTCTTCAAATTGCAAAAGTAAGAAAGCTCAGATTAATCTTTAGAAAACTTCTGAAAGGAATCCCTCTGACAACAATTCCCTAAGCTGTAACTCAGCTTTGTAGTTTTATACAAAATTATTTCTTCTTATATGGAAATATAGTTGTATTAGAAATTGTTAGAAGTCAGAAGCAGAAAGATCCAGTAAATGGTATGCCTTTGTCAAAGCTCAGTTTGACCAGTATCTTCTAAACATCTATTATTATTACATCTTAGATACCGCCATGAAAATGTTATCTGTTTTTATTATTTTGGAATTATTCTTGAGATTTTGAATTTTGAAGATGATTTTTTTATTTTATGCCAGAAAGGGAAATTAAACATTCTGCAAGACTAAAGCCGAGGTCCATGGGTACCGGCACCACCTTTAGTGTACCAACCAAGCTGGTGCTCGTTGAGCACGTTTTTACTTCTAGGAATTTTGTGGACTGATCTTGCCCAGTGTAGCCTAAGACAATGCTCCAGTTTGTAGAAATGATATGGTGTGTGTGAACTGCCAGAGAACTTGTGGCACCCTGAGCACCTATCACTAGAGTGAAAGACTGTATTCATGTAAGCTGCCTGTTCCATTGTGGTGAAGAACTGAACGGCTCTTATTAACCAAGTAACTTTTAAGCCTTGTGCCTCCTGGCCAGATTCAGAATAAGACAGTTTTTGCTTGCGCCACCTCTCTTGCGGTATCTACAGTACTTTATTATGATCATTATGCATTGGCAGCATCAGAGATCCCTTGACTTTTCCATTTATTCGCAGTGGAACCTCTCTAATAAAGTATTTCTTTGAGAAGACCACCTCCATCTAGACCAGATTATTCTGTAACATATTTTCATTGGAATTTTGGGGTAGTTGTCTCGCAGAGGTCTCACTTTACAGTACAGCCTCTGTAACAACTTCTCAATATTGCATTATAAAAGTGTTCTAGGAAGTACACATATCAGTTGATAGAATAAAAAATCTGTCGCAGGAAATCTGGTCTGGATAAAGCAGTGATATTCTCAAAGACATAGGGGGAAATTTACCACAAGGGTCATATTTTAAGTCAATTTTGCATGAGCCTACATTGGGGTAATTTGCACCAAATTTATCAAATGTTGTAGGTTGTTTGATAAATTTGTCTTAACTTTAAGCAATTTTGTCTAGAAAAGCTACTCCAGTTTTTCTACTATACCCTCTTACTGGAGTGACTTTGGGACTTTTTTTTGTGTCCTTTTAAAAACGACACAAAACTTTTTAAAGCCAGATTTCTGGAGTGGAGGCATGAAAAATTACCCCTGTAGTCTTTTGGCAAGGTTTCACTGTATTTATACCATGCAGAAAAGATTCTGTCTGACCACTTTTAACTGGAGCAGAAACTGATCTGTTTTTAATGACTCTCAAAGTTGCGGCTATCCAAGTATTACTTACAGAAGTGAGCATATCCCTATGAGCACAATTTCCTCATTGTTTATATGGAATTATATCAGAGGGCACCAAAACATATACAAACTATTTCTCTTTGGATACTCACCATCAGTATCTGAATCAGTTTCCAAATGTCCATCAATTTCAATGCCAGCTGCCAAAAAAGATGAACAAGGCATGTAAACATTTTGCTTGCTCTGTGCTTAGAACAGTTTTCATTGTCTGTTGCTTTCATTTATGATTTTATGAACCTTTTTTGTAATGTTAAGACTTAAAGGAGTTGTCTCTCTTAAGCAAATAGCATTTATTATGTAAAGAAAGTTACTTTCTAATGTAATGTTATTATCAATATTAATTTTTTTAATTTTTCTATCACATTATACACTGCTCGTTTTCATGGTTACAACCACCCTGCAATCCTTCAGCTTGGCCGTGCTTGCACACTATACAAAAAAGCACCAGCCTATATGTGTTCCCACGGTCCTGGCCAGCAGGGAGGTCGAGATTTTTTCCTATACCGTGCAAGCACGAGCACCATTGATGGATTGTAGGGTGGTTGTAACCATGGAAACCAGCAGTGTATAATTTGATGGAAAAATGAATCAAGTCAGCAATATGAAGCAATATGGATAATAACAATACATTAGAAAGTACCTTGTATTGACTTTCTCTATATGAGAATGCCACTTGCTGAAGTGAGACAACCCCTTTAAGAATACATTAAAGAGACATAAGAGAACGTTAAAAGGAATATGTCACCTCCTGCAAGAAATACCATGATTCATATATAGAAAGCCTGCTGCTGAACTTAGTCTTCTCCTGCTGTGGACCCACAAACTGGCCCTCGGATCTAATGATTGGGCTCCTTCTCTTCCCTATGTGTGCACGCTCTGGAGTCCTCTCAATGCTTTCCAGGGTTGGAAGCAGGTGGTCTATACGTGTATTCCTATACTTCATATGGCTTACAGGAGGTCACACATTCCCTTTAAACAAGTTTAAACATTGGTGTTTGAGCTATTGCTTGCGTTTTGTTGTTTTATATTGGAGTACTAATAGAAAAGCATAATGATATCAGTGCAGTAAATCATTAATGGCAATATACTGAAGACAAATAAATGTAATTTAAAAAAAATTGTATATGTAACAAATATACAAATATGCTGTACTATCTATCTACACTACACTGGTGGTCAACAATGAAGTGTTTAATACCTAGAGTGGTCTCAAGACTTTTACAGTATATTAGAAGGCACTTACATAGATACATAGATAGATAGATAGATACACCATCACGCAGTGTATGTAGATTACAGTACATGTACATAAGTAGAGAACAGGTTTCATTGTACGTACCATCCTCCATTATAATCTGTAAGCGACTCTTCTTTTTTTTCCCCATGTTTAATGATGTTTCGGGATGCCTACTATTGAATAACCCTGGGCAGCAGTCAGTTTCTCCACCAGCTATGGTTAATACAATTGGACTTCCTTAGCATATTACAGGACAACTTTCTCCTTCTCAGTCTGGGTCCTGCATTCAGCTACAGCGTAATATATCTACTGATCTCCTTTTCATTTTGACCTGTGCTGCACCTGGGCTATTAGATTACATGGCATATCACTTAAACATGAAGGAAAGGCCTGGAGATCAGATGGAAGAATGCAGAATTTATGACTTTTATCCTTGACTACATTTCTACTAAAATGCCATGGTCTCATTGTGCTAATAAAGCATTTACACATTTTATCAGTGCATGCTATACCCTCATGTCTATTAATTGCATTTCTCTATTTTTCATATAATTCGAATCCACTCACTGCTATAAAACTAAAAGTGGAGCTGTCCATATTGTTTGGTTTAAAAAAATAATGTCTTATCTAACAGTACTACATTTTTAATCCCAAATTGTTATATAATCCCAAGACTATTTATTATATTCATTGGAATATCTAAGAAAATGAGGCACAGACAGAAGAGAGGGGAAGAAAGAGAAGATGCACTTATCTGAACCTTCATTGACTCAAACTTACATTTCTGAAGTGGCATTGCTGGAAAAAAATACAGTACATCCAGGATTCAGCTATGCTACAAAGATGAAGATACAGCAAAGGTCAATGAATCAGCAGAAAATAGTTTTAGTTTAGAGATAGATCTGCTTAAAAAGTAATGTTTTTGTTTTACCTGCAATTTCAGGCAAATAAAATTGCATTAAAATTAAATTGTGCAGTTTAACAAACTCAGCACTGCTTCAACAGTTTAATAAAATAAGTTAAATAATGACCTACAGAATGACCTACAGTATTTTTCTAGTTATAAATTGGTGTATAAACAAAAAGAAAATCAAAGCTTTGCATATAATGGACTTCATTTACTAAGTGCATATAGATTCTGGTGTAAATGGAGCACAGTTTCGAGAATCTTGGTTTACACCTAGTTGAACAATGGTAGTTTCACCTAAAATGGGACATGGTGCAGCTTGCAGCCCCATTTATTTCCCGTTGCATTGTTGGTCCTGCAGTGCTGGTGAGTGGGTTTGGGGCTGTGAGCTGGATATCAGCACCTTTCAGACCGTGTTCATACACCATAGGTAGTCTAGTGGTAGGACCCCATGCCATGCTGAGAAACCTTGACGTAGTGCATGAGGGGCTCCGATATTTTCCTGACTGGGAGATATTGGCGAATGGCTCAGCTTTTAACATATGCTTGAGGGATTAGCCAGTGTTGTCAGGTGCTTATCCTTGTGGTGCACTATTTTTCAGTGATTTATGATACGGGACATGACCTAATATGCAAAAAAAATTGCCAAAAATGCACCACAATTCTGGTGTAAAGTTCTGTCTCAAAGTAAGCCAACCAATATTTGGTATAGAGTAAGAGTGCATTTACAACAACAGATTATCTGACAGATTTTCTGACCAATCATCAGTCAGATAGACGTTTACACACAGATCTTTTGTTATACACATCAACTATTGATCTTATTGGACAGAATTTGGTCAGATAAATTTTTGGTATAAATGCACCTTTAGATAAAAGTGTCTATCCTTGCATCAGATTTACCATCAAGCCTGAGCCTCTGTGATAAAGGAAAAAAATGATTCACTGTGTGATCCCTAGTACTTGTCCTGCGGACAACCTACTCTTTTTGATGGTCTTTTAATTCAGATGTCACTCCCTACCCTCTTAAGGTGGCCATACACATTAGATAAATGTCACCTGAACCTGCTGATTTTGGTGGAACTGGCCAACAATCTAATGTTTATGGGAATAATTCAACTTTCCCCCCATAGCAGCTGTTATGGAAAAGAAGGGTTGGGCATTTTGGATCTCAAGTAAAAAGCAAATGTTAGTATTCTAGAAAATACTGGCCTCATAGGGGCTGGGCAGATGGTCTTCCCATGTCTCTGTTTGGGGGAATAAAAATAAAAAAAACTGTCCAATCTTGTGTTTATCCCCAAGAAACATGGCATGTTATGTATGTGGCGGCTTCACTATCTCCCACACCTAAAAAATACCATGCACTTTCTGCAGAGCCAAACATGCAATTCAGAGAAAAAAAAACTACACATGCAGTGTAAAATGCAGATTGGATCTGAAACATGTCTTCCTAAATATTCACATATTCATAAAATACTATTATGTTTCGTTTTTTTCCAATAGAAACAAATAATTAGAAAATTATGGATTTTTTGTTTGTGAAGTTTATTTCCTCTTCACTGGATTTCGCACAACATAGTATAGTTCCTGTGGGGAACTTTAACATGCTTATTTAGTATAGCATATTGTGTCTGCCGTCTTACACCAAAAAGACAGCCTATTAGACCCTTCCTGTGATAGGACCTAATAGGCAACTGTTTGAGGCACACCCCAAGGCCATTCTTAGGCCCACAGCTGCCATAGCTGTCTGCTATCATGGTGACAGAGGGAGCCCCTATACAACATTTTGACTAGGCCTACATAAAAACACACACATATGAATAGTCAGTAAGGGTTTGAAAAATCCTATTTAGTAAAAGGCAGTTTGATACTGTATGTTTTGGTATTTTAACCATACTTTCTGGTCAAATTATTGCAATATTAAATTTTTATGTTAAAAAATGCATCCATTTATGTTTCCCATAGCATTTCCCTGGAACATGTAATAACAGTACAATGATACTTTATGTTAGTACTTGAGTGACTGATTTGGTTGATAGAATAATTCAGTCAAGAGATGAAGTCTAGAGGACATTGTGGGATAATTTTTGTCAGCTGATTTTAAGTGGTCTCCCTTAATTTACCATACAAATTGCAGCTTTGTTTTAGAAGATCACATGCATTGTCTGGTCATTGATATTTTACTTTTCCATTCCAACTTGACAATTTCTTTTGTGCATCATTCTTCACCTAAAAGGCTGCTCCTGAAGGGGATCCATTATTAATGAGGAGAGGTAAAACAAATTAATCATGTGTGTCAAGTATTTGTAAGACTAGGAGGCAACTAACTCTTATATTGAAACTTCTCTGCTGGTAAATGAAGCATATTCTAGAATTCTTTCATCATTATTTCCCATTTTCAATATTCTTACAAGGGCAACTCTTAAATAAAAGACATGCATCAAAGAAAAGTGTAACCTAACGAGATATAAACAAGCAACATGGGTTTTAATTATTGATGCCATATTGTGTTGCCTTTGTTTAACACAAGTCCATGAGACATAATCTAGAGGTTATCTCCCTTTCACTATTCTATGAAGTGTCGTGTTGATGTCCTTAATGCTACTAATCTGGATTTCAAGTGACTTCTATTTTAAGTTTTAATTTGCTAAGATGAAGAACATAGGTAGATAATTAGACATTTGACATCACTGAAGGTAACATGACACATTCCAAAAGAAACTTGTGAAAGCAAATTCGCCATCTTATAGTAATCAATGTAATTAAACACCAGTGGTCAAGCAAACCATATTGTAATTTGGAAACTTTCGGATACTATATTCAATTTTTCATGGATTAAAATCTTATTTTACATAGTAACATAGTTTATAAGGCTGAAAAAAGACATCTGTCCATCCAGTTCCGCCTGTCATCCTGCAAGTTGATCCAGAGGAAGGCAGAAAAAACTGTGAGGTAGAAGCAAATTTTCCCCACTTTAGGGGAAAAGATTCCTTCCCGACTCCAATCATGCAATCAGAATAGCTCCCTGGATCAACAAGCCATCTGTAGTAGCTATAGCCTGTAATATTATTACACTCCAGAAATACATCCAGGCCCTTCTTGAACTCTTTTAGTGAACTCACCATCACCGCCTCCTCAGGCAGTGAGTTCTATAGTCTCACTGCTCTTACCATAAAGAATCCTCTTCTATGTTTGTGTACAAACCTTCTTTCCTCCAGATGCAGAGGATGTCCCCTTGTCACATTCACATTCCTGGGGATAAATAGATGATGGCAGAGATCTCTGTACTGACCCCTGATGAATTTAAACATAGTTATTAGATCTCCCCTTAGTTGTATTTTTTTCTAAAGTGAATAACCCTAATTTTGATAATCTTTCAGGGTACTGTAGTCCACCCATTCCAGTTATTACTTTAGTTGCCGTCCTCTGAACCCTCTCCAGCTCTGCTATGTTTACCTTGTTCATAGGAGCCCAGAACTGTACACAGTACTCCATGTGTGGTCTGACTAGTGATTTAAGTGGCAGGACTATGTTCTCATCACGGGCATCTATGTCCCTTTTGATGCAAGCCATTATCTTATTGGCCTTGGCAGCAGCTGCCTGACACTGGCTTCTACAACCTAGGTCCTTTTCCCTGTCAGTGTTATCCAGTGTTTTATCATTTAATATGTACGGGTGACTTTCATTATTCCTTCCCATGTGCATAACCTTACATTTGTCAGTGTTAAACCTCATCTGCCACTTCTCTTCCCAAGCCTCCAATTTATCCAGTTCCATCTGCAGCCGTATACTGTCCTCTTCTGGGTTAATTACTTCACACAGTTTAGCGTCGTCTGCAAAAATTTATATTTTACTGTGCAAGTCTTCTACAAGATAATTAATAAATATATTGAAGAGAATAGGGCCCAATACTGACCCCTGAGGTACCCCACTAGTGACAGTGACCCTCTCTGAGTGTGTACAGTTAATAACCACTCTCCATTTTTGATTACTGAGACAGTTTCTTACCCACATACAGACATTTTCTCCAAGTCCAAGCATATACTAACTTTTTATGTGGTACAGTGTCAAATGCTTTGGAGAAGTCCAGATATTGTCGGGATATTTATATTGTCTCCGATTAACAGTCTACAGGGTGGGCCATTTATATGGATACACCTTAATAAAATGGGAATGGTTGGTGATATTAACTTCCTGTTTGTGGCACATTAGTATATGTAAGGGGGGAACTTTTCAAGATGGGTGGTGACCATCGTGGCCATTTTGAAGTCAGCCATTTTGAATCTAACTTTTATTTATTCAATAGGAAGAGGGTCATGTGACACATCAACCTTATTGGGAAATTAACAAAAAAAAACAATGGTGTGCTTGGTTTTAACGTAACTTTATTCTTTCATGAGTTATTTACAAGTTTCTCTTTGTTTACAGCCATTGACATGTCGCCGAGGTTAACACGTGAGGAGCGGATAGAAATTGTGTTGATGTCTAGTGAACGCAGTAACTGGGTCATTGCAGCAGATTTCAATGCAAGACACCCTACGAAACCACACATCTCCCATGCTACAGTTAGCAAACTGCTTGCTAAGTTTTGTGAAACTGGTTCAGTGTTGGATTTGCCAAAATGTGGACGCATGAAATCTGTCACTAATGAAGAAACATCAGTGGCTGTCCTAGCTTCATTCAGCAATGGCCCACAGCGTAGCACTCGCCGCATGTCACTGGGGAGTAGCATTAGTCGAACATCCCTTCGGCGGATATTAGCTACTCACAAATGGCACCCTTACAAACTCCAGCTACTGCAGCATCTCAACGAGGATGACCCACATCGGCGCACTGAATTTGCAGAATGGGCAAAACAAAAATTAGAACAGGACTCTCAGTTTATGCAGAAGATTTTGTTCAGTGATGAGGCAAACTTTTAGTTTGGTGAAGTTAACAAACAAAACCACTGCTATTGGTCTGACACTAACCCACAATGGATAGATCCCTCAAAGACTGTTGGAACAAAATAATTGATGGTATGGTGTGGTATATGGGGTACAAAATAGTGGGGCCATTCTTCATCAATGAAAACCTCAAGGCCACTGGATATGCGAAATTGCTACATGATGATGTGTTTCCTTCCTTATGCACTGAAGCTGGCACGTTCCCTGAGTTTTTCCAGCAAGATGGTGCACCACCACATTATGGGTGTCAGGTCCGAGCATTCCTAGATGAACAGTTTTCTGGAAAGTGGATTAGTTGTCGTGGGCCAGTTGAATGGCCCCCAAGGTCTAATCTGACCCCCTTAGACTTTTATCTTTGGGGTCATCTGAAGGCAATTGTCTATGCTGTGAAGATACGAGATGTGCAGCACCTGAAACTACAGATACTGGAAGCCTGTGCTAGCATTTATCCTGCGGTGTTGCTATCAGTGTGTGAAGAGTGGGAGAAGAGGGTTGCATTGACAATCCAACACAATGGGCAGCACATTGAACACATTTTATAAGTGGTCAGAAACTTGTAAATAACTTATGAAAGGATAAAGTTACGTTAAAACCAAGCACACCATTGTTTTTCTTTTGAAATTCCCAATAAGGTTGATGTGTCACATGACACTCTTCGTATTGAAAAAACAAAAGTTGGATTCAAAATGGCCAACTTCAATATGGCCGCCATGGTCACCACCCATCTTGAAAAGTTTCCCCCCTCACATATACTAATGTGCCACAAACAGAAAGTTAATATCACTAACCATTCCCATTTTATTAAGGTGTATCCATGTAAATGGCCCACCCTGTATATTATTTATGTAAATAAATTAGAATCTATACGAAAGGAGATTCAAATTTATTATCATAAATACCGAGCTACAACGAGCTTGTGATCTGCACTAAGTTAGACGACAAAAGGCAGTGGTAAATCAAAATATATATTTATTAAATAATAATACAGTGCAAGTTAAGATATATATATATATATATATATATATATATATATATATATATATATATATATAAATTGGTGACAATATAACTCCAAAAATGATCAATGATCTACAAATCTTTTAAGAAAATTAAACACTCTAAAGTATATATATATATATAATGCCTTATAACACTTTTGATACACTTTTTATCAATTTGATACCTGATTTCTCTCAGCCGACAAATGTTTGATTAAACCCAAATCTGGTCAATATCAGATTTCCTCTTTTATATATATATATATATATATTTAGTATTAACCGGTCTAGAACGGAATCTCATTCTTTGGAGATGATACCGTGTTTCCAACGATATCTATAAATCTCCGCTGAAGCGGATAAGTTTAGGATGATGCTGCAGGTACACCCCAATCTTATTCCAAAACAGATAGTATACACAGATACTAGACACAGAATATGGTTAATTGAATATTAAATGTATATATATATAGATATATATTATAATAATTAATCGTCCTATAAAATATAGGTAAGGTTATACTTTACCGGAATATCGGCTAGTAGAAATCAGCTTCAATGGTTATAAGATGGCTGCCTTCAAATAGTGGTCAAACGGATGTATCAGATGGATCAAGAGGTGGATCAGATGTCAAGATGGTTCAGGATGTTCATTCAAGAAGCTCGTCCAAGAAGCTCTCCCCTGTCAGCTCATACCATCTTTTTTTTTTTATCCCATTCAGGAAGGGGCTTGGCCAGGTTTAATCATTTACTAGTGACGTCACTAATAGGATTTCCCCCATCGATCTCTCAACATAGGTCTTGATTCCCCTACCATTAGAGGGCACTATAGATCCATGTAAACAGTTTTGCAATTAAAGCTTTTTTTCCTTTTTTGTCTTTAATTTGAAATAGGGATACTCTTTAACTAGGATTTGAGACCGACCTTCTAGAACAGGGATGCCCAACCTGCTGCCCTCCAGCTGTTATAAAACTACAACTCCCACAATGCCCTGCTGTAGACTGATAGCTGTAGGCTGTGCGGGCATGCTGGGAGTTGTAGTTTTGCAACATCTGGAGGGCCGCAGGTTGGGCATCCCTGTTCTAGAACAATAGAATGTAAATACCAATGTGTAGTCAGGATTATACCTCTACTCTCAAGTATTTGTAGATACACAACTCCTAGACGTGACTAAGGCCTTTTCCATTTATATGGAGAAAAACACAGTCATATAACACTTGTCCTTAATGAAAATCCATTGTTCTTGATCCCTCTCTTTACAATCCTCTTGAAATAATACCTGACACTGAAATGATTAACTCCCCACAGTAACATACACATTTAGACTATACAAGAAATTCACGTATTTTTATAATAAATCCCCTGACCATATCTTCTATAGAATATCATCAACACACTTTTAGTCATTTAAAACATTCAATTTTAGGACGTATTATATAAAACCCAGAATCCATTCACCTATTGATTAATAGAAACATTACATTGAATAGTAAAATTAAATCCTTTCTATCCACTGAGAAAACTCAACATATTCCTTTATCTGGGCAATTGTCTTTTATTGAACCTTGGAAATCTTCTTCTTCCAAGACCAGACTGTGTAAATATTTTTGCACAGACTGCTAACTTTTGAGTTACAGATTTTAAGTCCAAGGATACTGAACTCAAACAAGATCAGACCAAAAATGGCTTTTCTTAATGTTCCTGTTCATATACCTATATAGGCCTTATATAATGGACTCTTTTTTTCGTAAAAGTTCTGACAATATACAACATCCATTGATTTGCCGCTGTCAAGTCTAGAACTGACCTCCTCATAGAAACTGATTAAGTTAGTTTGACATGACCGATCCCTCACTAAGCCATGCTGAAATGGTGTTATTTTCTTATTTTAATTGAGGTACTACAAGATTGCATCTCTTAGAAAACCTTCAAACAGTTTACCCACGACAGATGTTAAACTTACCGGCCTAGAATTTCCAGGCTCTGTTTTTGGGCCTTTTTTGAATATTGGCACCACATTTGAAATTTTAATATTAATTCAATTCAAAGTTCAAGTTAACTCTTAGTGACTGCCAATACACCTTTTTTTTTTTACAGTGGTAACTAGGGGCCTTTAACCTACATGCAAAATGTTTGGAAAACAGCCTCTTGTACCTCTAACAAATAAAATCGTATTCTTCATATTAACTGTTGTATGGGTTACCATTTTGCCCTTTTGCTTTGGCAATACCAACTGTTTTGTGACTGCTGCTAGAACATGTCAGCATTGCTATAATGTTATGCTTATGTGTGTTATTATATCTACCAGTACTTAGGTGTGCCATGTAACTTGTACCCAGCCATGATGATATATGATTTATATGTACTGTGCCTTTATGTCACTATGAGACACCAGCGAGAGAATGGTAAATGTATGTGCACTACTGTAGGTGAGAAGCTCTCAAAGTTTTGAGACCATAGCAAGAATGTACAGAGATGACATAAGGGGCAGAGCATACTAGGGGAGTCATATAGAATGCCTTCAAAAGTATTTGTACCCCTTGAACTTTCCAAATTTTTTCATGTTTCACCCACAAACCTAAAGGGGTTCTGCAGTTCTTTTTAACTGATGACCTATTCTCTGGATAGATCATCAGCATCTGATTGGAGGGGGTCCAACACCCGTGACCCCTGTCGATCAGCTGTTTGAGAAGGCAGGCCCAGCGACATCATCACTAGTATCACTGGCCTGGGTGCAGCTAAGCTCCATTCAAGCGAACAGAGCTTAACCCTGCCCAGACCAGTGATACTAGTCGTGACATCACTGGGCCTGAGGGAAACCGAGAGAAGGCTGCGGCGCTCCTGGAGCGCCTCAGCCTTCCCAAACAGCTGATCGGCAGCGGTCCCGGGTGTCAGACCTACGCCAATCAGAGGCTGATGATCTATCCAGAGAATAGATCATCAGTTTAAAAGAACTGCAGAACCCCTTTAAATGTATTTTATTTGGATTTTATGTGATAGACCAAAACGAAGTAATAAGTATGTGTGAAGTGAAAAGAAAATACATGGTTTTTAAAAGTTTTAATAAATAAAAATCTTAAAGGTGTGGCATGTATTCAGCCCCTTTACTCAGCCTAATTTTTAACCCTTTTTTTATATCTGGAAGGAATAATAGGGACGTCATAGAAAATTCTGCAGAGGGCACCATCTACCTATGGATGGCCCTGTATAAACAAGCAGTGAGTCAGAGTAAGCCACTCTTTAGGAGAATGGAGTAGGTGATAAATTGGTAGATCGTTCTAAATATTATGTCTAAAATGGAGTGCTCTTTATAAGTCTTGTTTAACGCTTACAGTTGTGTTCAAAATTATTCAACCCCCAATGCTGTAAAGGGTTTTAGGGAATTTAGTGTACATTTGTAATTGTGTTCAGAATGAAATCTTACAAGGACTTTTTAAAGAACCAAATGCAACTAAAATGACATCAACTGTTTTTGTAATACAGTATTAAATGTTTTTTTTGTGATTTCTTCATTGACACAATTATTCAACCCCTTAAAGACCACCACTCTTAAGAACGGAGGTTCATTCAAGTGTTTTTGATCAGGTATTGAAAACCCCTGGGGATGTCAAGGAGCAGCAATCAAGCATAATAAGCACCAATTAGGCAGATGTAAAATGACTGTGATACTCAGCTCCTTCTAGACATTTACTGGTGTGTTTACAGACATGGTGAAGTCAAGAGAATGGTCCAGGAAGACAAGAGAAGAGGTGATTTCTCTTCACAGGAAGGGCAATGGCTATAAGAAGATTGCAAAGATGTTAAACATACCAAGAGACACCATATGAAGCATCATTCGCAAATTCAAGGCAAAGGGCACTGTTGAAACGCTACCTGGTCGTGGCAGAAAGAAGATGCTGACTTCGACTGCTGTGTGCTACCTGAAGCGCAAAGTGGAGAAAAGTCCCCGCTTGACTGCTGAGGAACTGAAAAAAGATTTGTCAGCTGTGGGTACTGAAGTTTCAGCTCAGACAATAAGGCGCACACTGCATAATGAAGGCCTCCATGCCAGAACTCCCAGGCCCACCCCCTTGCTGTCTCCAAAGAATAAGAAGAGTCGACTGCAGTATGCCAAAAGTCATGTGGACAAACCACAAAAGTTTTGGGATAGTGTTCTGGGGACTGTTGAAACAAAATTAGATCTCTTTGGGCCCATGGATCAACGCTATGTTTGGAGGTGGAAGAACAAGGCCTATGAAGAAAAGAACACCTTGCCTACTGTGAAGCATGGCGGGGGTCAATCATGCTTTGGGGCTGTTTTGCTTCTACAGGTACAGGGAAGCTTCAGCGTGTGCAAGGTACCATGAATTCTCTTTATTTCTAGGAGATATTGGATGAAAATGTGATGCAGTCCATCACAAACCTGAGGCTTGGGAGACGTTGGACCTTTCAACAGGACAATGATCCCCAGCATATCTCCAAGTACACTAGAGCATGGTTGCAGATTAAAGTCTGGAACATTTTGAAGTGGCCATCGCAGTCACCAGACTTAAATCCGATTGAGAACCTCTGGTGGGACTTAAAGAAAGCAGTTGCAGCGCGCAAGCCTAAGAATGTAACTGAACTGGAGGCTTTTGTCCATGAAGAATGGGCGAAGATACCCGTAGATCGCTGCAAGACACTTGTGTCAAGCTATGCTTCACATTTAAAAGCTGTTATAACTGGAAAAGATGTTGTACTAATAATGTCACTTGGGGGTTGAATAAAACTGATAATGATGTGAGCACAGAAAAGACATTTGTGGTTATTTCATTTTAAATGTTATGTTATATTTGTCTGACTTAGAGGTGCCTCTTTGATTTAATTGTAAACAAGATGACTGAAATGATCAAAATCAATGTCAAACTGGCCAAAACACTCAATTTCAGTGGGGGTTGAATAATTTTGAACACAACTGTACGTTGTGGCATTCTGGTTTTGAGATCCGGCAGAGGATCTCAAAACCGGGCCAAAGCAGTTTCTTTTTGTCTCCATTCATTGTCAATGGAGACAAAACTGACCAGGATGCATTCTGTTCAATTTTGTTGAATTTTTTGACTGTGTCAGGTCTGTAAAATAGAACAAACCGGATCCAGCAGAAGAATCAATGTAAGTCAATGATGCCAGATCAATTTTTTTCAGATCTGAAGAATAAAAAACAGATCCGTAACCAATTTTAGTGCCAGATCCAGTTTGTTCCGTTTTGACATAACCACATCCTAACAGAATGGAAGCATCCGGATGTGTTAACATGAAACAGAACCGTTTTGGTCCGGTTTTAAGATTCTCTGCCAGATCTTAAAACCGGAAAGTAAAATGCAAGTGGGAAACAGGCCTAAATTAGGTGCATCTTACTCCAGCACACAAGGGTTCAAAGATTGGCATAAAGGAACCCTAGTCTTGATAAATGTTCCCCACCATGTTCTAATCCAACAGGGATTTTTCAGTTATATCATGTGCACTGACAAATGGTGATCCATAAAGCACAAAGCCATTTGCATTCCTTATTGCCCCCCCAAATATCACAGACCCCCCATACATACACGTCTTCACTTTATGCTGTGTATTTATGTGGATCTGTGATACTGGGGGGGGGGGGGCGAATAATAAATACAATTCCACTATGAGTCTGTATGCACTCATACAATAAATGTGTACTCAACCAGTTCTTCAGTGCTCATAGTTTAGAGGATATATTCCTCTACATGTCCCTATAGGTTTGTAATATCATTCTATTTATATTTGGGGAAAAAAACATCGCTTTTTCAAATGTATTAGAGAGCTACTTGAAAGTTTGTGAACACTTAAGAATGTTCACATTTCTGCATACATTTGACCTAAAACTACATCAGATGTTCACACATGTCCTAAAAGAAGATAAAGAAAGACCAATCAACAAAAAATGTTTGACTTCATCATTTATTTATTGAGGAAAATGATACAATACACATGTCTGAGCCCCTTCACTTTGTCAGAACATGCAACTTTTTTGCAGTGTTGCTTGTGTAGATTTATATGGAAAACTATTGTTATATTTTTCTCTACAATATATATCTCTCTGTATAATGAATGTTTGGGAATCTAAAAGTAGATTTCATTATATAAGAAATTAAGTTTCAGCTTACCAATGCACTTTTTAAGCAGAAATAGTATGCATCTTCTAGAAAAAGGTGGCAGGCAATTATCTACAATATTCCACAAGCCTTACTTACATGTGCTATTATCGTACAACTTCCCATATTGTGAGCTCATCCTTGGGTTTTGTTCTGTAATTATGGAAATAAAATGGTTTTCTTCTCTTTATCTGCTTGAACGGTTTCCAGTTGATACTTGTCTTTTTATATCGTCGAAAAAAATCACTGCCGAAATCCATTATAGAGGAGGCCAAGTACAACTTGTACAGTAATGTTTATCATAGCATGAACAAAACATGAAATTCAATGACAAGAGAATAGAAGATTCTATTTTATCTCTCCTCAATATGCTTCCCCACATATTGGACAATTTCAATTGTTTGTTCATCCGTTGTTTAGGAGTTGTTTACTTTAGTCATTTTTTTTCTGTTATAGACAAATAAAGAAAAACACCCAGCACCCAGCTGTAATCAATAGAGAAACCCATTGCCCATTGATATCAAAAGGTTTTCTGTGTAATTCATGGATGTGCAGAGTACTGCAGAATGCGAGATGCTCTTTGTAGCTGTTTCCACTCTGGCTATAATATATAATCAGAAGCCCTTAATGGCAGTCATGTACCTATCCTAGAGACAGACCAGGTGATGGTTAAGGGGGCCCTAGGGATAGAACCCAGCGCTGAATTGCTTCTCCCATTGCCAACATACTATAGATTCACTTCATTTTCTATCAGCCACCATTAGACGGAGCTCAATGCATAGAGATTCTACAGATTTCATTGATTTTAAAAGTAATTTATAGATTCTTATGCACTGAGCTCCCCCTAGTGGTGGCTACAGGCAGCCAGTTTAAAATATACCACATGAAGGGAACCATAAGATTTATCAGTGTATTTAACCTGTCCCACCTTTTCTGACATAGAAATTTAAAGTTCTTCCTCTTTAAAAAAAATTGCAAATTCATCAGAAAGCTGGGGAGTCATTCCACTTTGGGAGTGTGTGACTGACATACTGGTAAACTGGTTGGGGAAGCGATGCACATGCTATGCTTTTCTATGGAGCCCTATGAGATCTGTGTATGCCCCTTCCTATTAGGGTATTTGATATAGGATCTCTAATATTATTAAAAAGGGCTGAGGATTCCCAGATAATAACATAAGGTACAGTAAGGTAGATGCATTTCGAAAATTTCAAGTAGTCCCTCAATTCTTCTCTATATCCAAATTTTCCTGACCTGTGATGGACTTTTATCAAAAGGAACATGATTTTGGTATATCTGTAAAGAATAAATCAAGGCAACTGGACTTGCTGTAGATTTCTTGAAAACGTTTCACTCGTTTCACGAGCTTTCTCAAATCTGAGTGACTTGTACAAGAATTCTCTGGGAATAAATATGTCACTGAATCAACACCTGGTAATTAGGTCATTATACCCAGCATGGGCTCAAAGGTGTTGATTCCATAGTCCTAATTGTCAGTAGGTGATAATCTACTGACTCCATATTTATTCCCAGAGAATTCTTGCACAAGTCACTCAGAATTGAGAAAGCTCGTTGGAAGAACGAGTGAAACGTTTTCAAGAAATCTACAGCAAGTCCAGTTGCCTTGATTTATTCTTTACAGATATACCATGACCTGGATAAATGAGAACCTTCACAGACATGATTTCGGTAGTTCGCCGGTAATTTCGTGTAGGTCAGACTGTGATGTTAGATGATATTAAACAATAGATATGTTGTATAGAAAATACAATTTTTATGGAGTGAGAAGAACTGGACTAAAAAGTATCTGGAAAATAGTAAATGTATCTTTAGCTAGTAACAAACTGTGTAAAGCTGAAAAAAGACAGATGTCCATCCAGTTCAGTCTATTATCTTACAAAATTGATCCAGAGATGACAAAAAAATCCATGAGGTAGAAGCCAATTTCATAATTTTAGTAGAAACAATTCCTTCCTGATACCAATGAGGAGGTCTGAATAACTCACTGGATCAGTGACCCATCTCCAGAAATCTAGTAACTATAACCTGTAATAATATTGCACTCCAGAAATACATCCAGGCCCCTCTTGAACTCTTTTAGTGAACTCACCATCACCACCTCCTCAGGCAGAGAGTTCCATAGTCTCACTGCTCTTACAGTAAATTATTATTTTCTTTCTTGGATTTAGAAACCTTCTTTCCTCTAGACGTAGAGGATGCCCCCTTGTCACAGTCCCAGTCTTGGGTATAAATAGATTATGTGAGAGATCTCGGTACTAACCCTTGATATATATTTATACATAGTTATTGGATCTAGGGTGGCCACTTTTAGATTTCCAAAATGGAGGAAATCCTAGGCCATGCCTTTCCCATTTAAGTCCCACCCACCACCTACTAAGTCACGCCCTCTCACAGTAACTGGAAGAAACTTACTATGTTAACCCCTTAATCTTTTTCTCCCTAGCACTGCCTGGCATGGTACTGCACTGTAGTTGGGATCCTCCCTCTGAGCTCAGTGCACACACATGACAGCCCTTGCCTCTTTGCAGGGAGGCACCAATCAGTCCCTAGTGTGCATACGTTACAGGCTTTTGCTTCCCTTATGTCAGTCTGGTCACTGGTGAGTTACTGTATGTTGATGAGCTCACCAGTTCACTGTGGACCTAGCTGCTGGCCAGCCACCTCTATCAGAAAAAGGATCACTTGTTCTTCAGGGCCGGCAACCTAAAAGAAAAGACAGAGCAGAGCCAGCACTGTTGAGGCTGACAGGCAGCGCTGAGGTCCTCTACTAGTCTTCTGGACTGTCTCTCTCCGGGCTGCAGTACAGGAGGCTTATGAACAGAGTAAGTTACAGCTGCTTTTACTGTCTGAGTTGACTGAGCACTGTGTGCCATTCTTTTGTGTGTCACTGTCACAGTTTGTCACTCTATAGAGCCACCCTAGCAACTGACCGACCACTCAGACTCACTCAGCCACAAAAAAGAGGACTCATGGACATTTGTCCAGGCCTTGCATTGGGCAGAGGACCAGAAGCCAGGAAGCCAGGCTGTCCAGTCTAAAGACAGATGTCTGGCCACCATAATTAGATCTCCCTTCAGCCTCCTTTTGATAATCTTTCTAGGCACTGCAGTCCACACATTCAATGCATTACTTTAGTTGCCCACCTCTGAATCCTCTCAAGCTTTGCTATGTCTTTTTTGTGCACAGGTGCCCGGTACTGTACACAATATTCCATGTGCGGTCTGACTAATAATTTGTAAAGCAACAGAACTACACACTTATCATGCGCTTCTGCTGTGACCCACTGCAAATGTTAATGTCACTCTATTTCATACATTGTATATCTCAAAAGCTGTATATGGAGAGAGTGGGAGTTTCCTAGTTACTGTTGCTGGGATAGGCTGGCACCACCATTTCCTCTCTAGGAGGAAGTGGATCAGTCTAGAATATGCTATGAGTGAGTAAGCAGCAAGAGTGCAGCAAGGAGCAGAGCTTATTAGTAGGGTTGAGCGAACAGTTCAAGCATAGTTCGGGTTCGTACCCAATTTTGGGGTGTTCGGGACACGGACCCGGACATTTTCAAAAAAGTTCGGGTTTGGGTCCGTTGTTCGGCGATTTCTTCCTGCTTTCTCAAGGGCTGCATAGTAGCCAATCAGCTAGCGTTTTACTTCTTGCCCTAAGAAGCCATCATGATTGGCCAAGTGCAGCATGTGACCCAGCCTCTATTTAAGCTGGAGTCACGTAGCGCCGCACGTCACTCTGCTCTGTTTAGTGTAGGGAGAGGAAGCAGCTTCTGTCAGGGTGAGATTAGGCAGGGAAAAGTCAGCAAAAACACCTAATGAAGTGATCGATCTACAGCTGTGAATGATTAAACTTCTGCTAGTTAATTGCTCACTGGTTTTTAGGCTGCACAGCGCGTTTTTTTGTCACTTTGATCGGCGGCCATTTTGTGTCTTGTGATGCACCAGCACAAGCTGCCACCAAGTCCATCAATCCATTAGTACTATTTTTTTTTTTTTGCTATATCCTACATCAGGGGCTTGGCTGTGCTTATTGTCACCCTTAGAAACTCAGGATAGAAATTTCTATATTTTATTAAGGGGTTAAATTCAATTGCCAAAATAGCAATCCCCTAAATCTGGTGTCCCAGCAGTGGCTGGCCAAGTTTAATAGTGTCCCGCAAAGGATATATTATGTTCTGGGGTGAAATTCAATTGCCAAAATAGCAAAACCATAAATCTGGTGTCCCAGCAGTAGCTGGCAAAGTTTAATAGTGTCCGGCAAAGGATTTATTTTGTCCCGGGTGTAAAATTCAATAGCCAAAATAGCAATACCCTGAATCTGGTGTCCCAGCTGTTGCAGGCCAAGTGTTAATCTGTCCGTAAAAGGATATATTCTTTTCTGGGGTGAAATTCAATTGCCAAAATAGCAATACCGTAAATCTGGTATCCTAGCAGTGACTGGCAAAGTTTAATAGTGTCTGGCAAAGGATATATTTTGTTCTGGGGTAAAATTCAATTGCCAAAATAGCAATACCATAAATCAGTGGTTTCAGCTGTGGCTGGCCAAGTTTAATAGTGTCCAGCAAAGGATATATTATTTTCTGGGGTAAAAGTCAGTAGCAAAAATAGAAATACAGTAAATCTGGTGTTGCAGGCCTAGTTTAAATCTGTCCATAAAAGGGTATATTTTTTTCTGGGGTGAAATTTAATTGCCAAAATAGCAATACCCTGAATCTGGTGTTCCAGCTGTGACTGGACAATTTCCCTAGTGTCCGTCAAAGGATATATTATTTTTTGGGGTGAAATTCAATTACCAAAATAGCAATACCATAAATCAGTGGTTTCAGCTGTGGCTGGCCAAGTTTAATAGTGTCCGTAACAGGATATATTATTTTCTGGGGTGAAATTTAATTGCCAAAATAGCAAAACCCTGAATCTTGTGTTCCAGCTGTGACTGAACAAGTTTAATAGTATCCGTAAAAGGGTATATTTTTTCTGGGGTGAAATTTAATTACCAAAATAGCAATACCCTGAATCTGGTGTTCCAGCTGTGACTGGACAATTTCCCTAGTGTCGGTCAAAGGATAGATTTTGTTCTGTGGTGAAATACAGTTGCAAAAACAGAAATACAGTAAATCTGGTGTTCCAGCTGTGACTGAACAAGTTTACTAGTATCCGTCAAAGGAAAGATTTTGTTCTGGGGTGAAATTCAATTGCCAAAATAGAAATACCCTGAATCTGGTGTTCCAGCTGTGACTGGACAATTTCCCTAGTGTCCGTCAAAGGATATATTATTTTCTGGGGTGAAAGTCAGTAGCAAAAATAGAAATACAGTAAATCTGGTGTTCCAGCTGTTGCAGACCTAGTTTAAATCTGTCCGTAAAAGGGTATATTTTTTTCTGGGGTGAAATTCATTTGCCAAAATAGCAATACCCTGAATCTGGTGTTCCAGCTGTGACTAGACATTTTCCCTATTGTCCGTCAAAGGATATATTTTTTTCTGGGGTCAAAATCAGTTGCAAAAATTGAAATACAGTAAATCTGGGGTTTCAGCTGTGGTTGGAGAAGTTTCATAGTGTCCGTCAAAGAATAGCTTTTGTTCTGGGGTAAAATTCAACTGCCAAAATAGCAATACTGTAAATCATTGGTTTCAGCTGTGGCTGGCCAAGTTTAATACTGTCCGGCAAAGGATAGATTTTAAATTGTTGGGTGAAATATTACCATTTTTGCCAGGTACAATCCCCTGCACTGCATAACTGACAGGTTGTAAGTTCCCTGTAACTGTTTTTTTATTTTTTATTTTACAACAATGGTTGGGTGAGGCTGGTATACATGTCTATTCTGCATAAGGTTCAAACAAGTCCTGTGGAATCCATGTCTGGTTCTTTTTAATAAACGAAAGCTTAGTTACAAACATTGTCTGCGGACAGGCGGCTGTGCTTGTCTGTGATAATGCCCCCAGCCATGCTAAACACACGTTCAGACAATACAGTGGCTGCAGGGTAGGCCAGCACCTCCAAGGCGTAAAGAGCAACCTCAGGACATGTGCCCAATTTGAAGACCCAGAAGTTGAATGGGCCAGACCCAGTGGCATAGCTAGAAAGGATTGGGCACCACATCAAATTTTTGAATGGGGCCCCCCTTCCCCAGTAATTTTTACGCAACCCCTTCCTTTCGTGCCGCCATGCCTGTGGCTACTAAAGATCGCTCTCTCAGACTAGGCCCAGCAGCTGTTCCATTCGCTTTCTACACTGTCTATACTGCCACTGTATATAATTTCATTGTATAATACTGTTGAGTGGGCCCTGACAAAGTCCTTTACTCCTCCTCCTCCTCCTGGATGGGCCCTTTCTAGGTCACGACCCCAAAGCATTTGCTTCCCCTGCTTCCCCTGTAGCTATTCCCCTAGGCAGACCCATCAGTCAGCATGTGTACTGTTCCAACATGTTGCTTAAATGCTGCCTCCTGCTAAGATGTTCCAGATCTGCTGGTGGTGCAGGTTGTTGTGGCGTGATGACAAAGCTTTTCCACATTTTGCCAATGATAAACCTGCCTTCTGAGGTGTTGGTGGTGACCCAGCTGCATTGGCAAATTCTTCCTCCTCCTCCTCTGCCTTCACCTTGTGCTTCCACTGAGTCCACGGTTTCAGGTGTAAATGCCATCAGCAGCGTGTCTACTAGTGGGCTCATCTTCCTATTACACTCCAGTGAGGGAATTAAGGACGGCACGTTGTCCTTGTAACGGGGATGCAGCAGGATGGCCACCCAGTAAGCAGCACAAGTTAGAATGTGGCAGTAACTGGGTGGTTGTTGCGCAGGCACTGCAGCATGTTGTCGCTCTTGTCTGCCAGGCTGCCCAGAGGCAAGGACAAGCTATCCTCTTTGAAGGAGGCATATCGTCTGTGTCCTCTGTATCCCCCAGCGTTCCTCCTACTCCCCCTCATCCTACAGAACTGTGCCCTGGCTGGACAATTGTGTTCCAGGCCAGGGCCTTTGTTGGTACAGGAACCCACCCTCCGAGCCACTTGTAATTGGCTGGCCTTAAGTTAAGGAAAGGACGTGAATATAGTTTTGTTTGTTTGTATGGTTAGTTTAGCTGCATTATAGTTATTTTAATATGTTTTTAAGTAAATTTGTAAATAGTTTGTTTGATTAACTGAATTGATTTTCACTGGTGTTTAGGAATTTCTGCACCCCAAATACAGCACATGTGGCAGGCAGGAGATGTAAGTCAAACGGCTAGGCCCAGACCTGCTATTACATTTTGCCCCTTTAGCGCACAACACCAGGCCGGGCTGAAGGCTCTATGGCACCAACCAATCATCCGTCTGTTGTTCCATGCCTGTCCACAGCTCCTGCGCAGTGCAGGGTTTGTCCCACAAACACACAAGTTTTAAAACAGACTGCTGTCATTTCCCCTGGCTGTGCTGCTGTGGGTGGTGAAGGTGTTACGCTGAGTGGATGAGGTGGTAAGAGGATACAAAGAGAAATGCCCAGCAATCCTCGGGGGCAGGACATTCTCAAAAATGCTATCCGCCTCTGGGCCAGCCGCTAAATTTACCCACTGTGTTGTTGGTTATGTGGACGTTGCCATAGATAGTGTTGAGCAGTGCACACCTGATCTTGTCCGCAACTTGGTTGTGCAGGGAAGGGATGGCTCTGTCGCAGGCAAAAGTAGCGGTGGCTGGGATACACGTACTGTGGGACAGCCATCGCCAAAAGGTTTTTAAAACTGTCCATTAGACAGAATGACAGCATTTCAAAGGACCAGGAAGTTTGAAATAAGGCATTCAGAGCCATTGGTGGGGGGGAACTTCCTCTTTCTATTTCTTTTTCTCTCCAGTGTTTGGGAGATGGACCGCTGATAGCTGAACACTTCCATGGGATTTGGTGGAGATGCTTGGTGACGATGACAGATGTGGTGGCGTTGCTGCCACATCCTCTGTTTGCTGGGTGACAGGTGCCACTGTCACTCACTTGGGCTCAAGTTTAGAATGTTTATTTATTATTTTTCTCTATTTTATGTTATTTTAAGTAATTTCTCTATCCACATTTGTTTGCAAGGGATTTACCTACATTTTTCTGCCTTTTGCAGCCCTCTAGCCCTTTCCTGGGCTATTTTACAGCCTTTTTAGTGCCCAAAAGTTCGGGTCCCCATTGACTTCAATGGGGTTCGGGATGAAGTTCGGGCCAAACATTTTCGTGAAGTTCGGCCGAACTTCTCGAACCCTAACATCCAGGTGTTCGCTCAACTCTACTTATTAGGGAATACTTTAGCCCTGTGGATTAAAAGAGCAGCGAAGTGACAGCATATGTGCCAGCCCTTAAGAGAAAGAGCTACTGGATTCAGCAGAACTTATAGTGGACACATAAGGGAATTGCAGAGCATTTGTTAGAGAAAGGTATCACACCTACATTGTGGCTATATTCACATTATATATACTAACCTTTTATGTGGCACAGTATCAGATGCTTTGGAGGAGTCAAGATATATGACATCCAATGACTTTGAACTTACCTCCTAATATTTTCATTGAGAAACTACAGGATAGCATCTCTTAGAAAACCTTCAAACAGTTTACCCACAACTGAAGTTAAACTTACCAGCCTATAGTTTTGGGGTTCTGTTTTTGACCCCTTTTTAAATATTGGCACAACATTTGATAAGTGCAAATCCTGTGGAAGAGACGCTGTCATTATAGAGTCCTTAAATATCAGAAATAAAGGTCTATCTATTACATTACTTTCTTAGGATACGGAGGTCTATGCATCTGGACCTTGCGTTTTGCCTATTTTAATCTTTTTAAGACACCGCTGCACTTCTTTCTGGGTCAGAGACACCACATTTAATGGGGAGTTTACACACTACATCTACACTACATTTTATCTAACATTTCCTTTTCCTCAGTGAATACAGGGGAGAAAAATGTTTAATAAATTTGCTTTCTCTTCATCGCCCTCTAAAACTCCTCCCTCATTACTCCTTAACCGCTTCCCGACCGCCGAACGCACGGATGCGTCCAGGCGGCGGCAAGTTTGTTCCTCCTGGACGCATCCGTGCGTCATCTCGCGAGAGCCGAGATCTGCTGTGAACGCGCGCACGCGCGCGCGCGCGTTCACAGCAGAGCGCGGCTCTGCAGTTGTACTACAGCCTGCCAGCGATGATCAATCGCTGGCAGGCTGTAAATGTAAAATAAATTAGATCAAAGTGGTATATCAGACGCTGTGTTGCTAACAGCGTCTGATATACTAATACCTGGTCCTCTGGTGGTCCCATTTACTGGGATCGACCACCAGAGGACCAGGTAACTAATGTAAAGTTGCACCAAACACTACACTAACCCCACCCCACCCCCTCACTTTATAACCACTATTAACCCCTGATCACCCCATATAGACTCCTGATCACCCCCTGTCACTGATCACCCCCTGTAAGGCTCTATTCACATGTCCATATGTGTTTTGCGGTTCAGCGGATCCACAGATCCGTGCCACGGATCCGCAGCGCGGATCCGCAAAACACGGACACCGTCAATGTGCTTTCCGCATTTTGCAGATCCGCACATTGCCAGAACTATATAGAAAATGCTTTTTCTTGTCGCAGTGCGGACAAGAAAAGAGCATGTTCTATATTTTTGCGAACGGAAATGCAGACCCGTAAGTGCGGATCCGCAATTCCGGATCCGAGCGGGACAAAGTCTGTCCCCATAGAAATGAATGGGTCCGCAATTCCGTTCCGCAAACAGAATTTCGGACGTGTGAATGGGGCATAAGGGTCCCTTATCACCGCCAGTTAGCTAGCTACTTGTTAGGTAGCTAGCGCCCAGCCCACCGCACCGCAGTCACTGATTTTGGCAGAGATTTTTTCATCCACATTGATCGATCGCGAATGAAAAAATCTGTGCCGTTCATTTATTTTTTTTTCAGCCCAGAGGCTGAGCGGAAAAAAATCTCATTACCCGTATGCTCAATATACGGAGAATCGCAGAAACTCCTAATGCTGGCCATACGTGTAATGATTGCGGAGACCCTCAAATGCCAGGGCAGTACAAAAACCTCACATGTGACCCCATTTTGGAAAGAAGACACCCCAAGGTATTCCGTGAGGGGTATGGTGAGTTCATGCAAAATTTTATTTTTGTCACAAGTTAGTGGAATATGAGTTAGTGGAATAAGTTAGTGGAATATGAGACTTTGTAAAAAAATAAATAAAATCAATTTCCGCTAACTTGTGCCAAAATTTTTTTTCTGTGAACTCGCCATGCCCCTCACAGAATACCTTGGGGTGTCTTCTTTCCACAATGGGGTCACTTGTGGGGTATTTATACTGCCCTGGCATTTTAGGGGTCCTAAAGCGTGAGAATCCAAATGCGTAAAAATGCCCTGTGAAATACTAAAGGTACTCATTGGTTTTAGGGCCCCTTTGCGCATCTTGGCTGCAAAAAAGTGGCACACATGTGGTATCGCCGTACTCAGGAGAAGTAGGGCAATGTGTTTTGGGGTGTATTTTTACATATACCCATGCTGGGTGAGAGAAATATCTCTGTAAATGACAACTTTTTAAATTTTTTATACAAAGTTGTCAATTTACAGCGATATTTCTCACACAAAGCTAATGGGTATATGTAAAATACACCCTAAACACATTGCCTACTTCTCCTGAGTCTGGCGATACTACATGAGTGACACTTTTGCAGCCTGGAGTGCGCAAGGGGCCCAAATTCCAATGAGTACCTTTAGCTTTTACATGGCTGCTCACAATTTAGCCCGCCCAAAATGCCAGAACAGTACAACACACCCCACATGTGACCCCATTTTGGAAGAAGACAACCCAAGGTATTCGCTGAGGGGCATAGTGAGTCCATGAAAAATGTAACTTTTTGTCAAAAGTTAGCAGAAAGGGAGACTTTTGAGAAAAAACAATAAAAATCAATTTCCGCTAACTTGTGCCAAAAAAAATCTTCTGTGAACTCGCCATGCCCCTCATGGAATACCTTAGGGTGTCTTCTTTCCAAAATGGGGTCACATGTGGGGTATTTATACTGCCCTGGCATTTTAGGGACCTAAAGCGTGAGAAGAAAAATGCATAAAAATGCCCTCCTAAAAGGTACTCATTGGTTTTAGGGCCCTTTGCACATCTTGGCTGCAAAAAGTGCCACACATGTGGTATCGCCGTACTCAGGAGAAGTAGGGCAATGTGTTTTGGGGTGTATTTTTACATATACCCATACTGGGTGAGAGAAATATCTCTGTAAATTGACAACTTTGTATAATTTTTTTAAAAAGTTGTCATTTACAGAGATATTTCTCACCCAGTATGGGTATATGTAAAATACACCCCAAACACATTGCCCTACTTCTCCTGAGTACGGCAATACCACATGAGTGACACTTTTTGTAGCCTGGATGCGCAAAGGGCCCAAATTCAACGAGTACCTTTAGCTTTACATGGCTGCTCACAATTTAGCCCGCCCAAAATGCCAGAACAGTAAACACACCCCACAAGTGACCCCATTTCGGAAAGTAGACACCCAAGGTATTCACTGAGGGGCATAGTGAGTCGTGGGAGATTTCATTTTTTTGCCAGAAGTTAGCAGAAATGGAAACTTTATTATTTTAATTTTTTCCTCAGAAAGTGTCATTTTCCGCTAACTTGTGAAAAAAATGAAATGATACATGAACTCACCATGCCCCTCCATGAATACTTTGGGGTGTCTTCTTTCTAAAATGGTGTGATTTGGGGGTATTTATACTATCCTGGCATTCTAGCACCTGAAGAAACATGACAGGCGCTCAGAAAGTCAGAGCTGCTTCAAAATGCAGAAATTCACTTTTTGCACCATAGTTTGTAAACGCTATAACTTTTACCCAAACCAATAAATATACACTTATTGTATTTTTTTATCAAAGACATGTAGAACAATAAATTTTGCGAAAAATTTATATAGAAATGTAGTTTTTAAAAAAAATTACAACAGAAAGTGAAAAATGACATTTTTTTGCAAAAATTTCGGTAATTTTTGATTAATAGCAAAAAAAAGTAAAAACGTCAGCAACAATGAAATACCACCAAATGAAAGCTCTATTAGTGAGAAGAAAAGGAGGTAAAATTCATTTGGGTGGTAAGTTGCATGACGGAGCAATAAACGGGTAAAGTAGTGTAGTGCGGAATTGTAAAAAGTGGCCTGGTCATTAAGGGTGTTTAAGCTAGGGGGGCTGAAGTGGTTAAACCATTACCATTTACATAACTGAAGAATATTATATGGTTAGTTTTACTCTCTTTGGCAATGAGCCTCTCTGTCTCCAGCTTGGGTGCCTTTATCTGTTTTTTTTTTACAAATTGTAATTTTTTCTTTTGGTTATTTATTGTCCCCTTTTCATTTCTATTTATCCAAATTGGTTTATTTATTATTTCTTTTCCCTTACATGTTTGTTTTATTTAGAAAAAAAAAGTTATTCTCCATAAAATACCAGTCTGTTATTCCTCCAGAAATTAATAAATAAATTAAGAACTAGGGATTACCAGTTTGGAGTGTATTTCTACAATATCCAATCAATGCTGACAGGACTTTTTCTGTCATGTATTTGGCCCCATAGACATGTATTAGGACAGAGCAAAATGGAATGAATCATAAATGCTTCTGTTTTGTATTCTGTCCTAGAATACCATTATATTCCGTCATAACTCTTCAGTTGCTTCATGCATATAACCTAATATATAGGTATACATTTATACAACCTTGATGCAACTGATATAGTTCAGACATATTATAAGATACATCTGAAGGGGTTGTCCAATATTAACTTTTTTTTTTTTTAACTAGGCCAGCCAGGGATGGCCAACCTGCGGCTCTCCAGCTGTTGTAAAACTACAATTCCCAGCATGCCCTGCTGTAGGCTGATCGCTGTAGGCAGTCTTTGCATGCTGGGAGTTGTAGTTTTGCAACAGTTGGTAAGCCGCAGGTTGGCCATCCCTGAACTAGGCTTTTATGGCAGGGATACTTCTGTGTACAGCAGTTTGTACTTCACTCTGATGCTCGTACTTATGATTATAAATGACAAGACATTAGAGACTCAGCTTTTAATATAGAAATGCTTTCAGGTAATGTATTCTTCTTCCTAGTGTTATTGGTAACACTTTTTGTACTTTGTACAGAACCTTCCACATCATAAAATCAATCCCAGCACAGCTTAATACATTAATACTATTATTGGATTTTGAAATATTCATATTCTTCTAAAATATTAACTTGGTCCTACCACTTATGCTGATTGGTTTATAAATATTAATCCAATAATAAATCAACTTCTTCTTGTAGAATAGTATCTTAAAAACTAGGCCCATTACTGCTTTCCTAAAGTCCTGTCCAGAAGGACAGGTTAAATCACTGCTCTGTTGCTCCAATTCAAGTCAGCTTATTTTTAATAGATGACACAGGAATATTTATTTCTATATATGTTTCTATGTATATTACTATCTTAGTTCGATTTCTGCATTCACAAATCATAATAACTATAGTATGCGTAAATGGCCAGTTTTTCTGTTACACAATGTTTATAAATGAAGCCTATACATACCTATTGTTTAAGTAACAGACCTTGTACTGTAATGGGAAAATGTAATCCCTGGAAGAAGACATTCTGTGGAGGCCATAGAAGATTATCTTGATACTCGGGAACAAACAAGTTTTCCACACACTAATGAGATGTCTCGTACCTTTTTGTTAAAATATTGTTATATGCAATGCTATAACAATTCTGTCTGATATCATTTTGATGGAATAATAATTAATATTACTCTTTATTGTTTCCTGCACTACACATACAAGGTGTATATATAGAGTATTCAGACCACTTCACGTTTTCACAGTTTGTTATGTTGCGGTCTTGTGCTAAAATTTAAAAAATAAATCCAGTTTTCCCCTCATTATTCTGCACTCAATACCCAATAATGAGTAAGTAAAAACAAAATGTTCAAAATCTTTGTAAATTTTTTGGGGAAAAAAAACTATTCCCTTTTCAAAACCCACAACTTTTTAGTTTTTCCATTGACATAGCTGTACGAGGTATCACTTTCTGTTTTGAAAGCAGAGAAATTGAAATTATGAAAACTGAGAATTTTTCAAAATTTTGGGGAATTTTTTTTCCTTTCATAAATAAAGGTGAAATATATTGACTCAAATTTATGACAGCATTCCAAAATTATTACCACATAAAGTGAGACATGTCAGATTTGCAAAAATCGGCCTGGGATTTAAGGTGAAAAGTGGCTCGGTACTGAAGGGGTTAAAGTTAGCAATCTCAAGTTATATAAATTGATAAATCACGACTTAGAGCACTTAAATATCGGTTCGGGAACAAAAGCTGCAGGTATATGCAGCATTTATTGAGACTCTTTTCTAAGGGCTCCAGAGCTTGTGATCTTGATCTTTTTTTAAGGTCTCATGCATGCTCTTCAATGGGGCCGCAAAAGATGTGGACAGCACTCTGTGTGCTGTCTGCATCCGTTGCTCTGTTACGTGGCCCTGCAAAAAAATATAGAACATGTCCTATTCTTTTGTGTTTTGCGGACAAGAATAAGCATTTCTACTATGGGCTCTTGTTCTGCAAATTTGAGTATGCAGATGGGTGTCATCCGTGTTTTGCAGATCCACAATTTGCGGACCACAAAACACGGCACAGTCGTGTGCATAAGGCCTTAGTCTGAGATTTACACAGTCTGACATCCCGCCATCAGTAACAAAGATGTAGAACAAGGGTAGGCACCCTCTGGCACTGTAGCTGTTGTGAAACTACAACTCCCAGCATGCATACTTGCTGTGTTGTTCTAAGAACTCACATAGAAATAAATGGCGTATGCTGAGAATTGTAGTTTCACAACAACTGGATTGCCGAAGGTTGCTGACCCCTGATGTAGAAGATATGTCCTTGGCTACTGAATTGCCACCCTGGAAGGATATATGCCATATGTCCTTAATAGGAAAAGGATTAAAGGCTATGGATAAGGATGCCTTTGGGGAAAATTAATTTTTCTGTTATTACATTCTGTTCATTTTGGGCTAAAAATAGTTTTTTCAGTCAGTTGTTTCTGTCAGTTTCTGTCTATTTGCAGACTATTGCTTTCTGTTTACAGCAGCTATGATGGCTGAGTGGATTACCCTTATCTCTAATCTCCTGACAGCTCATAAATAGAGATTAGTGAATTTCATGTTATGAAATTCGTTCACGCTTCGTTTGGTGGTAAAAGCAGAATTGAGTTATGGATTCCGTTACAACGGACCATAACACAATTCTATGACCGAATGCATAATGGAATGCCTTTAGAGGCATTCCGTTATTCATTCTGTCATAATAGAAGTCTATGGCCTGCATAACGGATCCTTCCCGTTTTCGTTATGCAGGTGTCACGAGTAATTTTCAAAATATGAAATTCGCTCATCTCTACTCATACTGTAAATACTTATTTAAGCCATATTCATATCAGTTTAACAATTTAGCTATGAGTTGTCAAGGGTAATAAGTAGAGTTGAGCGAACACCTGGATGTTCGGGTTCAAGAAGTTCGGCCGAACTTCCCAAAAATGTTCGGGTTCGGGATCCGAACTCTACCCGAATTTCATTCCGAACCCGAACCGAATTAAAGTCAATGGGGACCCGAACGTTTGGGCACTAAAAAGGCTGTAAAATAGTCCAGGAAAGGGCTAGAGGGCTGCAAAAGTCAGCACAATGTAGGTAAATGCACTGCAAACAAATGTGGATAGGGAAATGAATTAAAATAAAATAAAATAAATAAAAATTAACCAATATCAATTGGAGAGAGGTCCCATAGCAGAGAATCATGCGTCATATCACCCACCACTGGAGAAGGCCACTTTCAGTTATTTAGGCCCCAGCACCCAGACAGAGGAGAGAGGTCCCACAGCAAGGAATAAGGCATCATATCACCCACCACTGGAGAAGGCCACTTTCGTTTATTTAGGCCCCAGCACCCAGACAGAGGAGAGAGGTCCCACAGCAAGGAATAAGGCGTCATATCACCCACCACTGGAGAAGGCCACTTTCAGTTATTTCAGCCCCAGAACCCAGACAGAGGAGAGAGGTCCCACAGCAAGGAATAAGGCGTCATATTACCCACCACTGGAGAAGGCCACTTTCAGTTATTTAGGCCCCAGGACCCAGAAAGGGGAGAGAGGTCCCACAGCAAGGAATCAGGCATCATATCACCCACCACTGGAGAAGGCCACTTTCAGTTATTTCGGCCCTAGCACCCAGACAGAGGAGAGAGGTCCCACAGCAAGGAATCATGCGTCATATCACCCACCACTGGAGAAGGCCACTTCCAGTTATTTAGGCCCCAGCACCCAGACAGAGGAGAGAGGTCACACAGCAAGGGATCATGCGTCATATCACCCACCACTGGAGAAGGCCACTTTCAGTTATTTAGGCCCCAGCACCCAGACAGAGGAGAGAGGTCCCACAGCAAGAAATAAGGCATCATATCACCCACCACTGGAGAAGGCCACTTCCAGATATTTAGGCCCCAGCACCCAGACAGAGGATAGAGGTCCCACAGCAAGGAATCATGCGTCATATCACCCACCACTGGAGAAGGCCACTTTCAGTTATTTAGGCCCCAGCACCCAGACAGAGGAGAGAGGTCCCACAGCAAGTAATCATGCGTCATATCACCCACCACTGGGGAAGGCCACTTTCAGTTATTTTGGCCCCAGTACCCAGACAGAGGAGAGCGGTCGCATGGCTTCATGTCACCCACCATTGTAACAGGCCATTTTCAGTTATTTAGTCCCCGGCGCCCAGATTGAGGAGAGGTTTATTCAACTTTGGGTTGCACCGCAAGATTATGGTAAAGTTAAAAAAATGAGGATTCAATAAAGAAGTGCCCCGGAGTACACGAATACATGGTTGAGGGGGAGGCAGTTATAAATGTCTATTCTGCACAAGGGAGGGACAGGTCCTGTGGGATCCATGCCTGGTTCATTTTTATGAACGACAGCTTGTCCACGTTGGCTCTGGACAGGCGGCTGCATTTGTCAATAATAACGCCCCCTGCCATGCTGAATACACGTTCAGACAAAACGCTGGCCCGCCGGGCAGGCCAGCACCTCCAAGGCATAAAATGCTAACTCTGGCCACGTGGACAATTTGGAGACCCAGAAGTTGAATGGGGCCGAACCATCAGTCAGTACGTGGAGGGGTGGGCAGACGTACTGTTCAACCATGTTAGTGAAATGCTGCCTCCTGCTAACACGTTCCGTATCAGGTGGTGGTGCTGTTAGCTGTGGCGCGGAGACAAAACTTTTCCACATTTCTGCCATGCTAACCCTGCCCTCAGAGGAGCTGGCCGTGACACAGCTGCGATGGTGACCTCTTGCTCCTCCTCTGCCTTCGACTTGGTATTCCACCTGTTCCCCTGTGACATTTGGGAATGCTCTCAGGAACGCGTCTACCAGGGTGCGCTTGTACTCGCGCATCTTCTTATCACGCTCCAGTGCAGGAAGTAAGGTGGGGACATTATCTTTGTACCGGCGATCCAGCAGGGTGGCAACCCAGTAGTCCGCACACGGTAAAATGTGGGCAACTCTGCTGTCGTTGCGCAGGCACTGCAGCATGTAGTCGCTCATGTATGCCAGGCTCCCCAGAGGTAAGGACAAGCTGTCCTCTGTGGGAGGCGTATCGTCATCGTCCTCCGTATCCCCCCAGCCACGCACCAGTGATGGGCCTGAGCTGTGTTGGGTGCCACCCCGCTGTGAACCTGCTTAATCCTCATCCTCATCCTCCTCCACCTCCTCCTCATCCTCCTCGTCCTCCAGTAGTGGGCCCTGGCTGGCCACATTTGTACCTGGCCTCTGCTGTTGCAAAAAACCTCCCTCTGAGCCACTTCTAACAGACTGGCCTGAAAGTGCTAAAAATGACCCCTCATCCTCCTCCTCCTCCTCCTCCTGGGCCACATCCTCTTCCATCATCGCCCCAAGCGTTTTCTCAAGGAGACATAGAAGTGGTATTGTAACGCTGATAATGGTGTCATCGCCACTGGCCATGTTGGTGGAGTACTCGAAACAGCGCAACAGGGCACACAGGTCTCGCATGGAGGCCCAATCATTGGTGGTGAAGTGGTGCTGTTCCGCAGTGTGACTGATGTGTGCGTGCTGCAGCTGAAACTCCACTATGGCCTGCTGCTGCTCGCACAGTCTCTCCAGCATGTGCAAGGTGGAGTTCCACCTGGTGGGCACGTCGCATATGAGGCAGTGAGCAGGAAGGCCGAAGTTGCGCTGTAGCGCAGACAGGCGAGCAGCGGCAGGATGTGAACGCCGGAAGCGCGCACAGACGGCCCGCACTTTATGCAGCAGCTCTGACATGTCTGGGTATTTGTGAATGAACTTCTGCACCACCAAATTCAGCACATGCGCCAGGCAAGGGATGTGCGTCAAACCGGCTAGTCCCAGAGCTGCGACGAGATTTCGCCCATTATCGCACACCACCATGCCGGGCTTAAGGCCCACCGGCAGAAACCACTCTTCGGTCTGTTGTTCAATACCCCGCCACAACTCCTGCGCGGTGTGGGGCCTGTCCCCCAAACTCATGAGTTTCAGAATGGCCTGCTGACGTTTACCCCGGGCTGTGCTGAAGTTGGTGGTGAAGGTGTGTGGCTGACTGGATGAGCTAGTGGAAGCAGAGGAGGAGGAAGCCGAGTAGGAGGAGGCTACAGGAGGCAAAGAATGATGCCCTGCGATCCTTGGCGGCAGAAGGACGTGCGCCAAAGAACTCTCCGCCTAAGGCCCAGCTGCTACTACATTTACCCAGTGTGCAGTTGAGGGAGATATAGCGTCCCTGGCTGCGCTTACTGGTCCACGTATCTGTGGTTAGGTGGACCTTGCATCAGATGGCGTTGCGCAGTGCACACTTGATTTTATCGGATACTTGGTTGTGCAGGGAAGGCACGGCTTTATTGGAGAAGTAGTGGCGGCCAGAAACAACATACTGTGGGACAGCCATGGACATCAGCTGTTTAAAGCTGTCTGTGTCCACCAGCCTGAATGACAGCATTTCAAAGGCCAGTAATTTAGAAATGCTGGCATTCAGGCCCAGGGCTCGAGGGTGGGTAGGTGGGAATTTACGCTTTCTCTCCAAGGTTTGTGAGATGGAGAGCTGAACGCTGCCGTGTGACATGGTGGAGATGCTTGGTGACGCAGGTGGTGGTGTCGGTGGCACATCTCTGTTTGGTGGGCGGCAAGTGCCAACGTTCCTCCCGAGGCGGAGGAAGAGGCCGAGGCAGCAGCAGAAGAGGGAGCAGGGGAAGCCAGAGTGAGTTCCTTGCTTTTAAGGTGAATATTCCACTGCAGTTCATGCTTTGCATTTAGATGCCTGGTCATGCAGGTTGTGCTAAGGTTCAGAACGTTAATGCCTCGCTTCAGGCTCTGATGGCACAGCGTGCAAACCACTCGGGTCTTGTCGTCAGCACATTGTTTAAAGAAGTGCCATGCCAGGGAAGTCCTTGAAGCCTTTGGGGTGCTCGGTCCCTGGTGGCGGTGGCCAGTAGCAGGCGAACTCTCTTGGCGGCGGCTGGTCTGCTTTTGCCCCCTGCTCCCTCTTTTGCTACGCTGTTGGCTCGGTCTAACCACTGCCTCTTCCTCTGAACTATGAAAGTCAGTGGCACGACCTTCATTCCATATGGGGTCTAGGACCTCATTGTCCCCTGCATCGTCTTCCACACAGTCTTCCTCCTTGACCTCCTGTTCGGTCTGCACACTGCAAAAAGACGCAGCAGTTGGCACCTGTGTTTCGTCATCATCAGAGACGTGCGGACTCCGATGAGGTGGTATTCCCATGTCCTCCTTATCAGGAAACATCAGTGGTTGTGCATCAGTGCATTCTATGTCTTCCACCACTGGGGAAGGGCTAGGTGGATTCCCTTGGGAAACCCTGCCAGCAGAGTCTTCAAACTGCATAAGAGACTGCTGCATAACTTGAGGCTCAGACAGTTTCCCTGATATGATGTGACAGACTAATGGGCTTGGTTTTTGGGCACCACCTGTGCGCTTTCTGCAGAAGACTGGGTGGGAGATAATGTTGTGAACGTGCTGGATCCACTGTCGGCCACCCAATTGACTAGCGCCTGTACCTGCTCAGGCCTTACCATCCTTAGAACGGCATTGGGCCCCACCAAATATCGCTGCAAATTCTGGCGGGTACTGGAACCTGAGGTAGTTGGTTCACTAGGATGTGTGGCTGTGTCAGAATGGCCACGTCCTATCCCAGCACCAGAGGGTACACTAACACCACCAAGACCGCGTCCGGGTCCCTTACTAGATGTTTTCCTCATTTTTACCGTTCACCAAGCACCACAATAAGAAAAAAAATATTTGGCCCAATGTATTGATTTCAAATTCATGTCTTTTTTACAGGCACCTAATACTATCTGCCTATTTATTTATGTAGCGTATTACACTAATCCAGGCACAGTAGTAACCACTGATTTAGGGGAATATCTCTTTTAGGGCTAGTATTTAGGCCCTGGATGAAAGGTATCCCTTTATGGACAGATTTACACTTGGAGATGCACAGTAGCGTGAGAAAAAATATGTAGGATTATGCCTTCAGCAATTGTATTTTAACACTTTGTGTAACATACCCTTTAACAGACAGAAATACAATGGGAGATGCACGGTAGCGTGTGAAGTTAATGAGGATGACCCTCTCAGCACTTTTATGGACAGATTAACACTTGGCCTGCAACAGCTGGAACACCAGATTCAGAGTATTGCTATATTGGCAATTGAATTTCACCCCTGAACAAAATATATGTTTTGGCGGACACTATTATACTTTGCCAGCCAGTGCTGGGACACCAGATTCCGGGTATTGCTATATTGGCAATTGAATTTCACCCCAGAACAAAATATACCCTTTTGCGGACAGGTTAACACTTGGCCTGTAACAGCTGGAACACCAGATTCAGGGTATTGCTATTTTGGCAATTGAATTTCACCCCAGAACAAAATATACCCTTTTACGGACAGATTAACACTTGGCCTGCAACAGCTGGAACACCAGATTTAGGGTATTGCTATATTGGCAATTGAATTTTAGCCCAGAACAAAATATACCCTTTTACGGACAGATTAACACTTAGCCTGCAACAGCTGGGACACCAGATTCAGGGTATTGCTATTCTGGCTATTGAATTTCACCCCAGAACAAAATATACAGTTTTACGGACAAATTAACACTTGGCCTGCAACAGCTGGGACACCAGATTCAGGGTATTGCTATTTTGGCTATTGAATTTCCCCCCAGAACAAAATATATGTTTTGGCAGACACTATTATACTTTGCCAGCCAGTGCTGGGACACTAGATTCAGGGTATTGCTATATTGGCAATTGAATTTCACCCCAGAACAAAATATACCCTTTTACGGACAGATTAACACTTGGCCTGCAACAGCTGGGACACTAGATTCAGGGTATTGCTATTTTGGCTATTGAATTTCCCCCCAGAACAAAATATATGTTTTGGCAGACACTATTATACTTTGCCAGCCAGTGCTGGGACACCAGATTCAGGGTATTGCTATTTTGGCAATAGAATTTCACCCCAGAACAAAATATGCCCTTTTACGGACAGATTAACACTTGGCCTGCAACAGCTGGAACACCAGATTCAGGGTATTGCTATACTGGCAATTGAATTTCACACCAGAACAAAATATACCCTTTTACGGACAGATTAACACTTGGCCTGCAACAGCTGGAACACCAGATTCAGGGTATTGCTATTTTGGCTATTGAATTTCACCCCAGAACAAAATATACCCTTTTACGGACAGATTAACACTTGGCCTGCAACAGCTGGAACACCAGATTAAGGGTATTGCTATATTGGCAATTGAATTTCACCCCAGAACAAAATATACCCTTTTACGGACAGATTAACACTTGGCCTGCAACAGCTGGGACACTAGATTCAGGGTATTGCTATTTTGGCTATTGAATTTCCCCCCAGAACAAAATATATGTTTTGGCGGACACTATTATACTTTGCCAGCCAGTGCTGGGACACCAGATTCAGGGTATTGCTATTTTGGCAATAGAATTTCACCCCAGAACAAAATATACCCTTTTACGGACAGGTTAACACTTGGCCTGCAACAGCTGGGACACCAGATTCAGGGTATTGCTATTTTGGCTATTGAATTTCACCCCAGAACAAAATATACCCTTTTACGGACAGATTAACACTTGGCCTGCAACAGCTGGGACACCAGATTCAGGGTATTTCTATTTTGGCTATTGAATTTCACCCCAGAACAAAATATACCCTTTTACAGACAGATTAACACTTGGCCTGCAACAGCTGGAACACCAGATTCAGGGTATTGCTATTTTGGCAATAGAATTTCACCCCAGAACAAAATATACCCTTTTACGGACAGATTAACACTTGGCCTGCAACAGCTGGGACCCCAGATTCAGGGTATTGCTATATTGGCAATTGATTTTCACCCCAGAACAAAATATATGTTTTGGCGGACACTATTATACTTTGCCAGCCACAGCTGAAACCACTGATTTATGGTATTGCTATTTTGGCAATTTAATTTCACCCCAGAACAAAATATAACCTTTTACGGACAGATTAACACTTGGCCTGCAACAGCTGGGACACCAGATTCAGGGTATTGCTATTTTGGCAATTGAATTTCACCCCAGAACAAAATATATGTTTTGGCAGACACTATTATACTTTGCCAGCCACTGCTGGGACACCGGGATTCAGGGTATTGCTATTTTGGCTATTGAATTTCACCACAGAAAATGATCTATGCCAGACAGCAGACAGTAATACACTTGGCTAGCCAAAGCTGGAACACCAGATTTAGGGGATTGGTGTTTTGGCAATTGTATTTAACCCCTAATAAAATATAGAAATTGCTATCCTAAGTTTCTAGGGGTGACAATAAGCACAGCCAAGCCCCTGATGTAGGATATATCAAATAAAAAAACTAGTATTGATGGATTGATAGACTTGGTGGCAGCTTGTTCTGGTGCACCACAAGTCACAAAATGGCTGCCGATCACCCCAGAAAAAAGTGACAGAAAAATGCTCTGTGCAGCCTAAACACCAGTGAGCAATTAACTAGCAGAAGTTGAATCATTCACAGCTGTAGGTCGATCACTTCATTAGGTGCTGTTGCTGACTTTTTTCTGTGTAATCTCGCCCTCACAGAAGCTGCGTCCTCTCCCTACACTAATCAGAGCAGTGTCACGTGCGGCACTACGTGACTCCAGCTTAAATAGAGGCTGGGTCACATGCTGCACTTGGCCAATCACAGCCATGCCATTAGTAGGCATGGCTGTGATAGCTTCTTAGGGCAAGAAGTAAAACGCTAGCTGATTGGCTGCTGTGCAGCCCTTCAGAAAGCGGGAAGAAATCGCCAAACAACGGACCCAAACCCGAACTTTTTTGAAAATGTTCGGGTCCGGGTCCTTGTCCCGAACACCTCAAAATTTGGTACGAACCCGATCTATGCTCGACCTGTTCGCTCAATACTAGTAATAAGGGTTATAGACATAGCTGTCAGAGTTGCTGTCTGATTGGTATCAGTTTAAACAGAAAGCAACAGTCTGCAATAGTCTGCAAATAGACAGAAGCTCACAGCTGCACCAAAAAAAAAACTGCTGTCAATCTATTTTTTATGAAAAACAATTGAAATAATGATTTTCAACCCCAAATGAGTAGAATTCTGTAATAAAAAAAAAGCAGGAAACCTGTCCTTAGCCTTGAACAATACTAGTGCGCTATATTCCATTGTGGCGTAGAAATGAGAAACAAAAGCAGGCATATTCTTTAGCCGAAAGCTCTTCCACACAGTTCAGTGAGTCAGAATTTGAGTGTAGACATGAATGCTAAATAGACAATTAATTTTTAGCACAACAACTTATGTGGTGGAATATATTTCTAATGTCAGCAAGGAAAATGTTTTTCCTGACTATCTACACGTACATTACAATTTCCATGTTACAGCATTGCATATAGTGTGATGGGATGTATTTGCTGTGACAGATATGAAAGATTTCAAATAAAAGGCATAGAAATATTGTGCTGTCTAAAGCATTTAATTTTGCATCTGATGTGTACAGTGGTGCTTAAAAGTTTATGAACTCCTTAGAATTTTTTTATATTTTTGTGTAAATTTGACCTAAAACAACACAAGATTTTCAAACAAGTCCTGAAAGTAAATTAAGTTAACCCAATGAAACAAATAAGTCAAAAATAGGTCATTTACTCATTGAGGAGAATAATCCAACATCACATGTTGTGAGTCAAAAAAAAGTATTTGAACGTTTAGAAAATTAGAGTGATAATCAAGTGTGAGTGGGCAACCTTTTTTTTGTGGATATGACCTATTGTAGGGATCAGCAACCTTCGGCACTCCAGCTGTTTCAAAACTACAATTCCCAGCATGCTACATTAATTTCTATGTGAGTTCTTGGAAGAGCAGAACAAGTATGCATGCTGGGAGTTGTACTTAAACAACAGCTGGAGTGCCGGAGGTTGCCTACCCCTGACCTATTGTTTAAATCACATTTTTTATGTTAAGCACATTTTTTTAAATAATTTTTGGTGGTTATTTTGAATTTTATGTGTCAATATTTATATTTAAACAAAGAACAAAATCCTTTTTTCATTCTGGTCACTAGGTAATAGGCGCCACCTCATTTGTACAAATCCCGTTACTGCGGTTATCTCCTTATCATTACAGGCAGATTTAGAATAGCAGCAAACATGCCGAGAAGTCAATGAGTTCAGCTCCTGTCCATTGTGTCTATGGCCCATGTGGCTGCTGTAAAGCAATTCTTTAAAGAAGTTATCCAATCCATAATATTGATGACCTATCCACAGGATAGGTCATCAATATCAGATTGGCGGGGGTCCAACACCCAGCACCCCCGCCAATCAGCTGTTTGAAGAGGAGGCAGCGCTCCATGCCAGCACTGCTTCCTCTTCATTACACCACACTACGTCTCTGAAGTGCAGTATAATACAGGCATCCACTTTATTCAAGTGAATGTAGCAAGTACCTGTAATTACATTATGCCGCAGCTACACTGAGATGATGCATAGTGTAATGACAAAGAAGCGGTGCCCTCATGGAGCGCTGCCTCCTCGTCTCACAGCTGACACCAGGGACCCCAGCCAGTCAGATATTGATGACCTATCTTGAGGATAGGTGATCAATATTATGTTTTATAAATGCTGTTAAGAACAGCTCAGGCAATATGGCAGCCACCATGATCATGATCAGGAAATGGAATTGACCCCTTAACGCATTATGCCGTGCATGTACAGCATTTATTTAAATGCTCCCCGGCCGAGATTGTGCGCCTGTGTCGGTGACCGAACAACTCCAGCTTGCCTGCCAGGGACCAATCAGCTGTGGTCCCGGCTGCAGATCACTGTTATACGCCTGTTCCTCGCTGCAGACAAATCACAATGCATTTAGGTTGTATTTAAGCGATCGTGTGCCCGAAACTCTACTTACCTACTGTGTCCATGACCAAACATCTCCCTCTTGCCGGCCAGGGACCAATCAGCTGTGGTACCTGCTTCAGGTCACTGTGACTGGTCTCTTCCTCCCTGTCAGCGATCATGAGCATGTGCATACATCTCTTCCTGTAGTCCCATCCAGCTATCATTGTGATTGGTCCACTGTCAGGAACGGACCAATCACAATAAATTATGTAACAGAAAGCTATCTCTCAGCTTCGATCCTCTCATTTCTGTTAGGGAATTAATTGGAGCCAGAGACCTGTCAAAAAAAAAAAAACTAAACGTGCCCCATCATCACCCCTCATTTGTCCCTACTAGAGTATATGATCTGTCACTGTGTTCTGTCAGTGATTTACCAATAGTGACAGAAAATCAGCACCCCCAATTAACCTTCAATACACCCCCCAGTCCCTGTCATCCATATCAATGACTTGTTCTGGTCAGTAACCTGTCAGAAAGCTCTTTGTCTTAGCATTAGGAATTCATTATGGTTAGTTAGAGATTTATCAGGGTTAGGGTTAGTTTTAGGGTAAGTTAGACTAACGTTTATTGTAAAGAACAAAAATTTGGGGGACGTCAGTACTTGTCTCTGATTATGAATACTCTGCGTTTCAAACCCCCCATACCTCTGAACCTTTATCTTCTATCTGTGACTAGTCCTTGTCACTGATTTTGCCAGCAGTGACAAATTTCTGTCACCAGTGACTGATATAAAGCTCCACTGCTTTTGGAGCACTTTTTTTTCCTATTTTTTTCTGAATCAAAAAAATGTAAATAAAAAAAAAATTAGGGCTCATTTAGCATATTGGGGAGAAAGTGTGTTTGGGTCTTAGTATTAGGAATTCATTAGGGTTAGCACTTTATTTTTAGGATAAAAAAATAAAAAATATAATTCAAAAAACTTACTTTCCAAGTTAGTATTAGTTCTTAAAGTTACAAAATGTCTCAACAGGCATTCAGCGCCGAGGATGCTTATGCCATACTAGTCTCAGAGTCTGACTCTGACAGTGGAGAAGAAGAACCTTTTCTTATGTATACCTCTTCTTTTGATTCATCAATTGGCGAATCCTCTCACAGACGCACTAGAGTTAGCAGCGAATCAGCCTTTACAAATAACCCCAGCTGGACTTCTGCTAATAACTTTGTTCTTCAGGTGTCGGACATTATGGTCACTACAGGCATGCATGTGAACACTACAGGGGTCAAGGAAGCTAATTAGCAAACTAATCTTTATGCCAATCAATTTATAGCCGCCCACCCCAACTTTGGGGAACAGGAAGGGGAAGGGAGCAGGGCCACAGAAAGTGAGAGCAGAATAATATGAGGACAGCATTTCCCTGGGGTGGTTTCCCCCACAGAGACACGGAGAAGGCCACAAAAAAGGTGTCAGGTATGCTCCAGAAATGCAACCAGGAAAGACACAAATCTCCATTGTGAGACGTGCTACTCAAAGCCGGGTCTTTGCATAAAAGATTGTTTTAGAATATACCACATCTCTGTTGACTTTAACCAAACCCCCTTTTCTCCACATTTCAATTGGCATTCTAATAAAACCCATAAGAAAGCTAAAAATTCTCATTACATCCCTATATGAATACCTTGACGGGTGTTGTTTTATAAAAGGGGACTAGAACTTTGTATGTTCTGGTAGCTCAGAGCCTCTGCAATGTGATGACATATAATATACAACATATTTATTTGATATAATTTGAGACCCTTGTTTCTTTTAGCTGCTATATTTAGCGACTATGTTCTACCATATAAAGCTTTTACATTGTAAACAGTGTATATGTATATATAATTTGCAGGATACCGAATACATTAGCTGTTGCTTATCAGTACACTGAACTTTACAGTGTGCACATACAGCAGTTCACAACCACATGTGAAGTGTTGCCTTATTCAGGAGAAAATGGGTGACAAATTATGGGGTAATTTACTCTGTTACCTGTTGTGAAAATGAATAATGTGGGCCTAAGGCGACATTTTCTTGTAAATAATGAAGTTTTTCATTTTCACAGACAAAGATTTCTAAATTCTATGAATCGCTTGTTGGGTCAAAGTGCTCGCTACACGTCTGGAAAAATTCCTTGGGGGTGTAGTTTCAAAAATGGGGTCACTTCTTGGGGTTTCCACTGCAGGAGTACCTCAGGGTGTCTTCAAATGTGACATGGCACCTGAAAATTATTCCAGCAAAATCTGCCCTCCAAAAGCCATATCGTGCTCCATAAGTTCTAAGCTCTGCCGTACGCCCATATAGCAGTCGACAACCACATAAGGGGTGTTTCTGAAACACTGCAGAATATGGGTAATAGATATTGAGTTTAGTTTGGCTGTTAACCCTTGTCGTGTTACAGGAAAAAAATTGATTAAAATGGAAAATCTGCCAAAAATTGTGAAAGTTTGAAATTTCATCTCCATTTTCCTTTAATTCTTGTGGAACACCTAAAGGGTTGACAAAGTTTGCAAAATCAGTTTTGAATAACTTGAGAGGTGTAGTTTCTAAAATGGGGTCATTTTTGGGTGGTTTCTACTATGTAAGGCCCACAAAATCACTTCATAACTGAACTGGTCCTTAAAATAGTGGGTTTTTGATTTTTAAAAAAAAATAATTAAGAATTAAAAAATTAAAATTTGATTTTTTAAAATGATGCCAACATAAAGTAGACATATGGGAAATATAAAGTAATAACTATTTTGTGAGGAATCACTATCCGCCTTAAAAGCAGAGAAATTAAAATTTAGAAAATTATTTTTCCCCCAAATTTTCTGTCAATTTAGGATTTTTTTTTAATAAATAAAGGTGAAACTTATTGACTCAAATTTACCACTAACATGAAGTACAATGTGTCACAAGAAAACAATCTCAGAATGGCTTGGATAAGTAAAAGCATTTCAAAGTTTTTGCCACATAAAGTGACGCATGTCAGATTTGCAAAAATCACGAAGGTGCAAAATGGCCCGGTCATTAAGGGGTTAAAAAAATGTTATCAGAAAATAAAAACAGATTAGAAAAAATTATATGTTTGTGGGAGTATATCATGGCACAAACAAAGGAGATTTCTGAGGACTTCAAAAGAAGAGTTGTGGCTGCTCACTGGGCCAGAAAAGGTTACACAACCATATCTAGAGAGTTTAGACTTCAACAATCCACAGTTAAACAGATTGTGCACAAATGGAGTAAATTCAAGACCATTATTATCTTCCCAACAAAGATATTACCAAGAGCAAAGTGTCAGCAAATTCAAAAAGTAAGGCCTCTTTCACACTTGCGTTCTGAGGATCCGGCGGGCACTTCCGTCCCGCCGGATCCGTAAGAACGCAAGTCGCCTGAAAGGATTAGAAGACTGATCAGGATCCTGATTAATCTTCGAAATGCTTTCAGGTTACTATGGCAGCCAGGATGCTATTAAAGTCCTGGTTGCCATAGTAGTAGTGGGGAGCGGGGGAGCGGTATACTTACCGTCCGTGCGGCTCCCGGGCCGCTCCTGAATGACGTCAGAGCGCCCCATGCCCATGGATCACGTGATCCATGCGATCACATGATCCATGCGTCTGGGGCGCCCTGGCGTCACTCTGGAGCGCCCGGAGCCGCACGGATGGTAAGTATACCGCTCCCCGCTTCCCACTACATTTTACCATGGCAGCCAGGACTTTAGCGTCCTGGCTGTCATGGTAACAGTGAAAAAGCTAAGCGTCGGATCCGGCGATGCGCCAAGCGACGTTTAGCTTAAACCGGATCGGATTAATGCACTTCAATGGGCATTAATTCCGGATCCGGCGTTACGGCATGTCTTCCGGATTTTTGGACGGAGACAAATCCGCAGCATGCTGCGCTTTTGTCAATGTCCAAAAAACGTTCACATACTGAACGGAAGACATCCTGATGCATCCTGAACGGATTGCTCTCCATTCAGGATGCATTAGGATAATCCTGATCAGTATCTTTCCGTCCTAGAGCCCCGAGGACGGAACTCTAGGACGGAAAGCAAAAACGCTAGTGTGAAAGGGGCCTAACCCAAGGTAACCTCTAAGCAATTTAGGCTTTTCTCCCACCATCAGGAGGACACTGAACAACAATGATGTGCATGGCAGGATTGCGGAGGTGTTAGTATCATGGTTTGGCCTGTTTTGTTGCTTCTGGTCCATAACAGCTTGCCATAATTGATGGAACAATGAATTCTGAATTATAATAGCAAAGTCAAAAGGAAAATGTCAGGACATCTGTCCATGGGCTAAATTTCAAGAGAACGTGGGATATCGAGCATGACAACAATCCAAAGCACACGTCATTCTACCAAAGAATGGTTAAAGAAGAATAAAGTTAATTCTTTTGAAATAGCCAAGAAATGTTGTGAAAGGACCTGAAGAAAGCAGTTTATGGGAGGAATCCTGCAGCGAGACCCTGAAGATCCAGTGTAGAGGATGGGAATTTTTAGTGGTCCTGATGAGATGATGTGTCACAATTAGAGATGAGCGAATCGAAGCTGACGAAGTGGAATTCGATCCGAATTTCAGAAAAAATTTGATTCGCACCGAAGCCGAATTTCCTCATGCTTTGTTGTAACAAATAGCGTTTTTTCCTAAAATGGCTGCTACATGTGTGAGGACATTGAGCAAGGAACTCTGGGAAGGTGAGATCACCCTAATGCCATGCATGCAGCAAATCAGCAGCCAGCCAGCCCTGTGATGTCACAGCCCTATAAATAGCGTCAGCCATCTTAGATTCTGCCATTTACCAGCGTACTTAGTGCAGGGAGAGATGTGTCTGCAGGCGCTAGGAACAGTGATAGGAAAGACTGGATTGTGGTGAAAAAACGATTTATACGTGCAGGGAAAGGAAAGGGAGGAATTGTTCCACAGCATTTTTGTAGAACAGGGTTCAGTAGGGGAGGTTACAAACTGGGTAATAGGAACAATCCTGTTACACCTTGGTGCACTGACTGGGGATCCAAATTGCCATTATACAGCTCTGTCATTCTAGCAAACCGTTCTTGTTACTGGGGTGCAAGTGCTGTTTGATACAGCCATTAACAGGGTTTATTACAAGGAAATGTTTCTACAGTACCTCTTATTTGCCCTTGAGCGGTGTAGTTATATGTTGTAAAGCAATTTTTGCCGTGTATTAGTGTCAAAAGAAAAATATATTCGACGTTGAGCACTGTACTTATATGTTGAAAAGCCTTGTGTAGTGTAAAAGTGGGAGAAAATTAGGGCCTATTTGCCTTTCAGCGGTGTAGTTATATATTCTAGAGCCCTGTCTGCTGTGTATTAGCGGCAAAATAAAAATATATTCGCCATTCAGCTTTGAAGTTATATGTGGTAAAGCCCTTTTTGCGGTATGCACTGAAATACGTAGGTGGACTGAATGTTTTATGTGCAACAGGCTTTTTTGGGGGAAAATTGATGGGTGATTCTAGACTTTCTTTTAAATGAACCAAATTCCATTATCCTTTCATTGGTGAAATCTTTTATTTTAAACATGTTTTTTTTCAGGAAAATTGATGGGCGATTGTACACCTCCTTTTGCGGTATGGACCGAATTATGTAGTGGCGACATTTTTTATGTGAAACAGGATTTTTGGGGAAAATTTAAGGGTAATTGTACACTTTCTTCTGTATGAACCAAATTCCATTATCCTTTCATTGGTGACATTTTTTATTTCAAACATGTTTTTCCTGGAAAATTGATGGGTGATTGTAGACCTCCTTTTGATGTATGGACCGAATTAGGTAGTGGTGACATTTTTTATGTGAAAAACAGCCTTTATGGGGAAAATTGATGGGTAATTGTTGACTTTCTTCTGTATGAACCTTGTTCCGTTGATTAGCCATTCTTTGGTGAAATTTTTTTGTGAAACAGCCTTTATGGGGAAAATTGATGGGTGATTGTTGACTTTCTTCTGTATGAACCTTATTCTGCCGATTAGCCATTTAGTGCCAGAATTGTTTTTTGTGAAACAGCCTTTATGGGGAAGATAGATGGGTGATTGTTGACTTTCTTCTGTATGAACCTTATTCTATCAATTAGCCATTCAGTGGTAAAATTTGTTTGTGATACAGCTTTTTTGGAAAAAATTGGTCGGTAGCTATAACTATGGTCAAGGATAATATATGTCCTTTACGGTCCACTGGGTAAATTTGGTTCCTGCCCAGCCACAACAGAAACTTGGCCAGGTGACTCTGCTAACATCTCCACGTTCTCACGCTGTTGGTCCTGCGACAATGTCCACCTCTGCCCCCTCATCCTTCACCGTTTCCTCAGCCTCCACTGCAGGGACAATTCACAGTGCTCCTCTAGCATGTGTCACGATATTCTACACCTCGTTTGCCTGGGTGAATGGAGTCACACAGGGGAGAGACAGCTCTATGTCCTTCATCAAGAAATTGAATCCTGGGGGGGGGGGGGGGGCGTAACGGAAGGAGGAGGGGGAGGACATTGGAGCACAAGCAATGTGTAGAGAAATGGGTGGTTTTTACACAGGTGACAGGAGAGGGGGAGCAAGAGCAGCCAGAGGAGCTACAGGGCAATGAGGAAGACGAGGCAGAGGACCCAGACACACTGTTGCAGTATGCAGTGGAGATGGAGGCAGGGAGTCCCTCCGAGTCACTTGCACAAATGGCCCGATTCATGCTCACTTGCTTGTGTAGTGACAGCCAAATTGTCACCATTCGGCAGAGGGAGGACTTCTGGCTCTCCACCTTGTTGGACCCTCGCTACCGGTCCAAAATGGGGTCTTTTTTTCACACCCGCTGAGAGGTAGGACAAACTGAACTACTATAGAAACATGCTATGTAGTCAGTTAACCGCTGCCTATCTGCGTCATTGTCCATTCTCTCACAGGTCTGACCGGGGGTGCCCTCTGCACTCATGTTCCACTGCCATGGCTGCTGGGGAGGGGTGCAGTGGCAGGAGCAGTACCAGGCCAGCTCCATCAGCAGCAGCCTGAGTCTACAGTCGCTAATGAGTAGCTTTCTTCACCCGCCTAGTGAAGAAACTACTCATCAGCAGCTAGACATAGAGCAGAACCTAAACCAGGAAAAGCTGTCCTGCCCAGCCAGTAGTGTGGCATCAGAGCGGGTGTTTAGTGCGGTGGGGGCCATAGTTAGCCCAAGGAAAACTCACCTGTCCACCCTAAATGTGGAGAAACTGACCTCTATTAAGATGAATCAGGTGTGAATCAGCCAAGATTTCCACCCACCAATGCCAGATGCCTCAGATTAGAGCATCCATGCTGCCTCACTCAAACCTTGACAAAAGAGACCAGTTTCTTCCGCCTACCTGCCTCAGCTACTATTCTGATGCTGCCACCCGCCTGATGCCACACATCTAATGCCAAGTGCTTCTTCTTACAGCCACCATCGTCAGCGGTTACTGTTATTGCCACCCACCTCCACATTCTGTCACTGGGTCACCCTGTGGTCTCCTGATGCTGCTGCTACCTCCACAATATGTCACCTTGCCACTCTGTGGTGTCCTGATGCTGCTGCTACCTCAACGCTATGTCACCTTGCCACTCTGTGGCCTCCTCATGCTGCTGCTGCCACCTCCACACTGTCACCTTGCTGATCTTTGATCTCCTCATGCTGCTGCCACCTCCACACTGTGTCACCTTGCCACTCTGTGGTCTTCTGATGCTGCTGCCACCTCCACACTATGTCACCTTGCCACTCTGTGGTCTCCTCATGCTGCTGCCACCTCTACACTATGTCGCCTTGCCACTCTGTGGTCTCCTCATGCTGCTGCCACCTCCACACTATGTCACCTTGCCACTCTGTGCTTTCCTCATGCTGCTGCCACTTCCACACTATGTCACCTTACTACTCTGTGGTCTTCTGATGCTGCTGCCACCTCCACACTATGTCGCCTTGCCACTCTTTGGCCTCATGATGCTGCCGCCACCTCCACACTATGTCACCTTGCCACTATGTGGCCTCCTCATGCTGCTGCCACCTCCAAACTCTGTCATTGTGCCACTCTGTGGCCTCCTGATGCTGCTGCCATATCCATACTCTGTCATTTTGCCACTCTGTGGCCTCCTGATGCTGCCACCACCTCAAGACTCTGTCATTGGGCCACTTTGTGGTCTCCTCATGCTGCTTCCACTTCACCACTATGTCATACGGCCACTATGTGGACTTCTCATGTTGTTCCCACCCTCTCCACTTCATGACTGGGCCACTATTTAGCTTTTTTGGCTTGACGGACATCATCATTTCTTTGACCCTTCTTTTGATCTGTCAGAAGGAAGGAAAAATAAGACGCACAATGGATCCTCTCTGTGTAGCAGCTGTAAGGCCTGTATGGTCCCATCAGAATTGGCTTATGATTTGGTAGCCAAAAGCAGGAGTGGGTACAAAATACAGAAGACATGCAAATATTCAGTTCACGTGTCATCTCTGTTTTGGATCCACTCCTGCTTTTTTTTGACATTAGCAATACTGAAGCAATACTGATGCTCCACAGACAGGATCCGTTTTTTGGGGGTAATTGTTCTGACGGATCAGAGGAAGGGTAAAATAATCAGTGACGTCAACACAAACTTACGGCTGACACCCTCTCCACTCTGTCGGAGGGCTCTACTTGTATAAGCATTTAATAGAACAGGTTCTGTAGACATCTATGTGGAATCAGCTGACTACAGTCTAAAAGGAGTGCACTTCTGGGCGCTAACATCAACCTGTAAGGCTGAATTTATACTGTTATTTGGTCTGTTTTGGCCCGTGACTGCCCAAATAAGTGAAGTGTGCAGTGATTCTAAGAGTGACGCCTGTCATTTGCATGTCATACGGACTCACAGTATTATTTCACTACCAAAGCAGACTCCCTGTGCGTGTTACTGTAAGGCACAGTGTTCTTCACCACTATAAAGGCTCTCTGCAGCCAGGAAATAGACGTTTTTAACAAAATTCACCGTGAACAAATTCGGATCGAACAGAATTTTTTCCCAAACATTTGGCGAACCGGCAAATCGAATTTTGGACAAATTTGCTCATCTCTAGTTACAATTTACTCCCTCTGGCCATTTCTCCTCGGGACTGGTGCAGGGAAAAGGTGGTATAAAGAATCATGCCAGAAGTAGAAGAATACAAGTCTCTGTTTAATAAGTGCGAAATATAAGTTGTGGTACATCCAGCAGTAGTTAGTACACAGTGCAATTTATCTCCTCAGATGACAAAGTATGGTGGGTGGCAAAGTGATATTATTATTATTAATAATAATAATAATAATAATAATAAAAATAATGATGCCACCTCTGGTATGCTGTCTTGCTGATGTTTTCCCCGCTGAACTTCTGGCTAACAGCTGAAAGCTGGCACTTGTGGCTATATGTGTCCACTGTGTAATGTAATGTAGGTTTTTTTAAGGTAGCCTGGCCTGGATGTGATCTAAGGTGATGGGTGTCTGAGTCGTTTTCCCTTACTTGCAGCAAAGTCTGGATAACTATGGCTGCTGGTCATTCTGCTGACTGTAAAGCTGTAGCCTTTCAGAATATCTGGAGTTTTTGTCTTTGAAATGTCTCTGGAGCAGTAATCTCATAGATTAGTTGGTTCTCTGTTCCATACCGCCCTAGGAGCAGAAGCAATCAGATGTGCTTCCTCAAGTTTGACAGTCCTAGCTAATACTTCCCTCCCTTAGCAGTAAATAGGACCAGCCCACCATTACCAAGAGAAGATGAATGGGGTGGTGATGCTAACCATAACTGGTGTACAGTGCAAATATTAATTAACATTATAAGCCATACATTTGTAGATACACCATGTACTGGGGTACTGCAAGCCCACCAATATAACAAGTTGAAGTTGTTTTGTACGGAGGAATGGGCAAAATTTTCTCCAAGCCAATGTGCAGGACTATTCAACAATTACTGGAAAAGTTTATTGCAGTTATTGCTACACAAGGGGGTCATGCCAGATACTAAAAGCAAAGGTCCACATACTTTTGCCATTCACAAATATGTGATATTGAATCACTATCCTCAATAAATAAATGAGTAAGTCTTATATTTCTTACTCATTTGTTTGATTTGATTATCTTTATCAGCTTTTAGGACTTGTGTGAAAATCTGATGTAGGTTTAGGTCAAAACTCTACAAAGAGATACTTCGATTGGCATCAGCCTATCAAACTGGCTGATGTAAAGTGAATGGGGGAAGAATAATTGCTACTACAGAGCTAAATAAAGGTTCTTCCTTCATTCAGTTCTAATAAATACCAGCAGCACATCCCTTATTTCACACCATGATATGTTGCCTATAATCATGCATCTTTTATCCTTATGAAAGATGAAAATCTGCCAACAAAGCAAATTGTTTATCGGCTGATCGGTTATCAATTGATCGGCAGCAAAATTAGACAAGGCAGTTATTAGAATGAGTGCTCCTATGAACACTCTTTCCTGATAACTGCAGCTTCCCTAGCATCCCGGGTGACTCTAGGAAGGCTTTTTCTCTGTTGCTGCCTGCTATTGGCAGCGGTGGCTGTGCGTGGATCAGAACTGACGCGGGTGTCTGGGAATGGGGTAAGAATAACCTATATGAGGGGCACGGGCATTGGGTGGTTCATTATAGGGGCCAGATAACCCTTTTAATCTTCATATTTTATATGTTGTTGTCACTGACGTACCGAGACATACAGACATTCCTGTGACAAGTGGCAGGAGATCTGTGAGACTGGCAACACGTGGTTTGATCTGACATGTTTTGTTTGCCACTCCTTCTTTCCCCAGGTGTATTGTGTTCAATTAACCTTCTCTATTTATTGTTGTTTCTCCCACTATGCTAGGTGGTTTATAGCTTCTGTTGGACTTGTGGTTAGCTTGTGTTTGGTTGAGTTCCTGGCGCTACCAAAGCCTCATTGAAGATAAGTGTTTCCTTTCCCTTTTGTATTTGATTTGTATATATGTGTGTGTGTTGCCTTTCCCTGTTGTTTGTCATTAGGCCTGAGGGAGACTCCTGTTTGTCCTTCCCTCTGGAGGAACTGGTAGACTCAGTCCTGACATTAGTTCCAGGGTGAGATAGGATTCTAGGAATCCAGTGTCAGAACTTGCCTACCTTTGGGGCCTGTTCATACTGGTAGTCTGTCAGGACTGGAGTTAGGGTTTTCTCTAAAAGGTGTCCATCTACCTTCCCTAGTTTCCAGGCCTTATTCCGGTATCCTCTTTCCCTCCTATGCTAGGTGTGGTGTTTTCCTCCCACACACGAGCATGACAGTTGTTTTCCATTCTTGGTAGGTAGATCAGGCAGCTGCTGCCAAGGCCAATAAGATAATAAGTTGCATCAAGAGGAGCATAGATGCCCGTGATGAGAACATAGTTTTGCCACTTTACATATCACTAGTCAGACCACACATGGAGTACTGTGTACAGTTTTGGGCTCCTGTAAACACGGCAGACATAGCTGAGCTGGAGAGGGTTCAGAAAAGGGAAACTAAAGTAATAACTGGAATGGGTGGACTACGGTACCCAGAAAGATTATCAAAATTAGTCACTCACTTTAGAAAATAGATGACTCAGGGGAGATCTAATAACTATGTTTAAATATATTAGGGGTCAGTACAGAGATCTCTCCCATAATCTATTTATCCCCAAGACTGTGACTGTGACAAGGGGACATCCTCTGCGTCTGGAGGAAAGAAGGTTTGTACACAAACATAGAAGAGGATTTTTTATGGTAAAAGCAGTTAAACTGTGGAACTCTCTGCCTGAGGAGGTTGCGGTTAGAGATGAGCGAAGTTTTGAAAAACTTGATTTGGATGCTTCCCCAAATCTTTATTTCTCAAAAAAATTTGATTCGATCTGAATTAATTGGTGATGAAGCACCTCAAAATCAGCTATTTTCTGGCTGTAGGGAGCCTATATATCTGTGTACATCATTGAGCATTGCAGAAACATGCATAGCTAATCCGCTGTGGTAGTGAAACAATTACTGTGCATCAGTATGACAGGCAGTTGACAGACGTCATTCTTAGAATCAGTTCACACTTCACTAATTTGATCAGTTACGGGTCCAAAACTGACGAAATAACTCAAGTGTGAACTCAGCCTTATAGGTCAATGTTAGCTTCAGGTTTAAAGGACTTAACCTTGCAATGGCGCAAGATTCTACTATAGAGTGAAAGAGCGCACTCCTTTTACACCGTCTGCTGATTCCACATAAATTGCTACAGAACCTGTTTACCCCAAAATCAGAAGTATCAGAGCGCTCTTTCACCTTAATTACAGAATCAAGGATGAATGGATTTCCTTATGTATAAAAGAACGTGAACACCCCAAAATCAGTAGTATAAGCCGCAATTTCACCCCAACTGCAGAATCAAGGATTAATGGATATAATTCTGTAAAATAACAATTTTAACACCTCAAAATCAGAAGTATCAGACTGCAATTTCACCCCAATTACAGAATCAAGGATTAATGGAATTACATATATATAAAACAATGCAGAGAGCCTAAAATCAGTAGGATTAGAACACTTTTTAACCTTAATTAGTGCTGCAAGGTATAGTAGAATAGATCCTTATAGCCAAGCTTTACCCTGTTCTATTGGCCCCTGCATTCTCACCCTATTATCTCCCTACACCAGGGATGGCCACAGTTATCAGCCTACAGCAGGGCATGGTGGGAGTTGTAGTTTTACAACAGCTGGAGAGCCGCAGGTTGGCCATGCGTGCCCTACACTATCTCAGTGCTGCCCCTGAACTGTTGAAAACTATTATTTTTCAAATAAAGTCTTTCCTAATCACTTTCCCTAGCATTTGTCACACCTGTCCCTATGCTCACTTCACTGGAAAATGGCAGGATGAGGCTTTTTATAGGGCTGTGACATCACAGGGGCTGGCCATCTGCTGATTGGCTGTCTGCATAGCATTATGGCTGATCCCTTTTTACTTTCACTTTGTAACATGTGCAGCAGCCATTTTAGAAAAATTCTGATTCGTTGCCACAAATCGCCGGGAAATTTGAATTTGTGACAAATCAAATTTTTCCTGAAATTCGGATCGAATTACACGTCCATTCAGTCAACACTAGTGGTGATGATGGTGAATTCACAAAAAGAGTTCAAGAAAGGCCTGGATGCATTTCTGGAGTATAATAATGTTACAGGTTAAAGTTACTAGAATTCTGGAGAAGAGTCATTGATCCAGGGAGTATTCTGACTGCCTGATTGGAATCGGAAAGATTTTTTTTCCCCTTAAAATGAGGAAAATTGGCTTTAACCTGATATTTTTTTTTTTGGCCTTTCACTGGATCAACTTGCAGGATAATAGGCTGAAATGGATGGACAGTTGTCTTTTATCAGCCTGATAAACTATGTTACTATGTTAGATGTGACAAGATGCAGTAATTACTCTGTTAAAGTGGAAAGCACATTGTGAGCATTTCTTTATTTGTTTTTATAAATTGTAGTATATTACTATTATCCTGAAAATCCTGACATCAATGAAGATTTACAGTTGTGCAGTTTTTGCCTGCCAAGGTTATACCATTTATATTTATTTGTCTTTCTTCCACAATTTTGTACTTTTTTCCAGTGTATCAAAAACAGCCTCTCTGTTCACAACTTTTTTTTTTGTACAAAGGAAGGGAAATATTTCTTTATTTATCACTGCCAAAATAGAGAATCTTCTAAGCGCTGATCTTTAAGGCTTTCATGTGAAGTTGCCAGAATAAAATACATAAATCAATACTCTCAAGGCAGGAGACTTTTCCTGTAGTCAAAAATTACAGGGAGAGGACTGCACACATCATTGCACATATACTTTACAATGATCATCCTGTTTTGAGGTATCTTTAAGCTATAACTGAAGTTCCATGACAATTGAGTTCCCAATACGAGTCATAAATTTATATAAGTTTTTGCTTGCCAAAAAAATAAACTCCAGTTTTATGTTTTTATATTGTGAAGATTTGATTTACCCGTACATGACAAACCTACTAGCAATAACTATATAAAAGGACACCATTTGCAACCTAACATCATGGCAAGAGAGTTTTAGGTCACATTTCTTATCACATTTTATTGTTAAAACTAAAAAAGTGGTGTTTGCCAAAAAATATCACTTTTTAACCTGTATTTGGGAATTGAGCAATTACTTAATGATAACAATGGTTGGACAGAAAGATGCAGCTTTTAATCAACCATTACATAATTATTTTTTATTGTATAATGAAAAGTCATTCTTAAAGGCTATGTACATCTTTGGGGACAATTCTTTTTATGATTGCATTTTTCTCAAATCATTTTTTTTTCAATTGGTCTTTATGAAAAATATTGAGCCATTCTGCCACGAAGGGTTAACTGTTTTTCTAGCTACTTTCATTCTATGTCATCTAATAACCCTTATCTCTAAATTACTAAAAGGTCATAAACACTTATTTAAGCCAGTAAGTAAGTAATGTCAGAGAGCAGAGATAAGGAGACCATCAGCTCCCTGTCTGACAGAGCAGAGAGAAAATTGAGATCCTGCTCGTAGAGCATCTCAGCTCTGTATAGAGAAAAGGACTCCATACTTTTAATAAAGATCAATTAAAAAAATGATTTTAGCTCATAATGAGTACAATGAACTAATAAAAAAAATTGCCTTTATGGCGTCTTCTCAACCTAAGCATTTATCACCATAAGATAGGTGACAAATGTTAGATAAGTTGAACTCTCACCAAAGGAACCCTAGTGATCAATAGAATGAGGGATCCCTTCCTCTTATAGCTGTAGTCCATTGCCTTAAGCCATTATAGTAAACAGCAGTTCCAAAAACAGCTAATCTATGCTAATAAACCCCATTGTGATATGCACAATGCTCCATCTGTACAGATTTCCATGGGGGCTGCTGTAGTACCTCAGACCTCGGGTACTAACATTGTATATTGTTTTGTATTATGTATTATATTGTGTTATATACTCTTATGTATTTTATATTTTATATGTCCGTATGTACATGAATGATAAGGTTTAACAAGGAAAATAGCTAACCACCCTGTTCCTCCCCTCTTGGTAGAAATGGGCTGGGTCTTCTTCTTGCCAGAATGGGAGTTCCTGCTGAGCTACAGACTGGAGAGGAAGCACACTTTAGGGCTCCTGCTCCAGATTCTGTAGACAAACCAACCTTATCCTAAGCCTCAAGTTAATCCTTGAAAAGACAGATAGCAGAGTAAATAGCTATATCCAGGATTTGAAGACACTGCTGTGAGTTAAGGGACTATGGCTATGACACCCATCGCCCTGAACATTACCAGGACAGTACAACCTAAGTGCTAAATTGTGGCCACTTCCCTCCATTATCCTTACTGGTGCCAGAAAATTGCTCTTCAAATCAGATGCTATTCAATGTAACTGAAGTTCTTTGTTGCACTCAGTAAAAAGATTTTTTTTTACATTTAGTTCTGGCCTCATTTTTCAATACTGCATTTCCACCGCAACGATCCTAAGGGAGCAACGGCCTGAGAGAGGACACTGTGACATAACACTTTATCAGGGCCACTACCACTCATATTCTCTGCACCAGATCCTCTGGGACTCACTGCACTGCCATACTGATTTTCTGGAGGCTGACACTGATTTGTAGTTGGATGGACATGTCATAGTTGCTTGCAGCTGCCCAGGAGCACTGGTCTGGATCCTGCTTTTGGAAACCTGGAGCTGGAAGGGCAGGTGGCAATCTTCGCTTAGCCTTTTTAGACCATGCCCCTCCTATAGATGTGCACCCTCTCCTGCTGACGAGCATGGTTGCACTTATGACTAATGAATGAAGACTTTATGGCTGTAGAGGTCACTTAGCACTCCAACACTGTAGATTTGGGTGCAAACTGACCACAACCAGCTTTATTATCTCTTATTACAACAAGACATTGTAATCTCCAGAGTAATCAGTGTACTTTTCCCACAGATACAAAACAAATCCTAGGCTGTCTAGCCACTAACTGCACAGTAGTTTGTTCCTCTCTAATAGGACCTAAGTCTACTACCCAGTGGGCCCAAAACACAAGTCACAGTTCATACCATACATCTGGTCAAAGGTCCTGGCTCTCCAGGCCTTGGCATAGCCTGCTTCTTCTTTAGATTGGGAGCCCTGTTAGAAGAGCTCAGCCCATATTTACCTGAGCTCTTCATCTGGCTTCCAATTAAAGGAGTTGTCCCATGAAAAATATTCTACAGTTTTCAAACCAGCACCTGGATATGAATATTTATGTATTTGCAGGTAATTAAACATTTAGTATAGCCACTGAGTAATGCATTGAAATCTGTATGGTGCAATCAGCTGTTTGCTCTGTTTCTAATTTTTAGATGAATGTATATGCTCAGTTCCATCATTCTTCTGCTACTAGCTGCAGCAGAAAGGACACACCTTCTGAGTTGCCAGATTGAAATAACTTTAGCAGAGCAATTGAAGCAAGAATGGGGAGATCTCTGGATCCATGTGAGGTAGAGGGCTAGTCCTAGCTTTGTTAGAAAAAGATTGTCATATACTATATCATGGTGAAAGATAGGCTACAGTGGCTCACTCAGCATGTTACTATAGAAAGGTGCTCACCCCTGGCAACACCCAGGCCAAAAAGTAATGCAATTGAAAAGAGGATGGGGGGCACTCATAGATGGGAGCCACAACTGGAAATCAATACATTTATTAAAACACCCATAAAACCATACAAATAAAAACCATGCAGTATGTAATATACGATGTGTACCCAAATGGGTAGATATATACAGTCCACCTGGAGCAGATTGTCCGGCCCAATATAATGTATGGGAAGCGCTGCCGGCTCTTGGTGTTATATACGCATAGTAGCGTTCAGTCTCTAGAAAGTTGAACCTCACAGCGGGCTAGTACATATAACAGAGAGTGCCTGTATTTTTCTACATTACCGCCCTCTTGTAGTTGTGACTTTGAATTTCTTGCAGTCCGTAGCGAGGCTCTGCTCGGCGTCCCATGCAAGCCGTTCGGTCTATCGCGGCGTCCCACGTGACCGGCTGTGGATCATGTGATCAATCGTCACTGGAGTAGGCGGGTGCAGTGCAGGTCCTCTGCGATGTTGCGAATGAATCCTTCCGCTGTAGGTAAAGCCAAATTAGATGGATAGCTTCCAGTATTCTTAAATATCTCCGGAGAATGTCTTTGAACAAGATCTGCAAGGGCACGCCATACGCGTTTCGGGGTATACACCCCTTATTCAGTGGTAGTGCCTGCAGATCTGACCTTGCCCTTTTATAATCCCATCAATTCGGATAGCAGTCATTTGTAAGGACCAGACTGGATCCTATTTTACATTATACAGGAAACTGTATTAAAATCGCGTATCAATGTGCTAAAATCGCATACAAATCGCATGGCTAATCTTAACATATCTGACATTTGCCATGATATCTATATTAAGATTGTCATAACTTTTTGACATATTCTTGATACTGACATTTTCTTACTCCTTTTTTCATTATACAGAATAACCGCTTAAAATCGCGTGCATATTGTATAGCTTAATCCTGTCTTTCCTGACATTACCATAGTTACTGTATCAGAATTATCATGTAATCATATTAGTAAAAAATAATATTAGTAAAAAATAATACAAGTAAAAAATTGTAAAAAGCTTCTTAATATTTTCTCGACACTGACATCTGCCTACTGATGACATATTCAAATATTGAAATGTAGGGGAGGGGAAAGGGAGGGGGGTGTCAGGCGGGGAGGGGCAATCCAAGTGCTGAGCCGTAGGCTATGTCTAAAGAAATATTTTTAAAAAAAAATCCTGTCAGTCTCACCACAATAACAGACACAGAAATAACTTGTTACTCACATACCAATTTGAAAGAAAAATCTAGGAAATATCCCAAACAGTAGATGGGAGAACAAATTGTCACTTTTAAGATGAACTTAGAAAGAGAATTGAGAAATTTGAAAGGGGGAAAAATCCATAGTAATTTGACTTATAAGGAGAGAGAAGCCATTAAACAACTGCAAGAACCAGCAGAGGTAACGATACGCCCTGCTGATAAGGGCGGAGTAGTTGTAATATTAGATACTAGCAAATATATGGAAGAGTGCCTAAAACAGCTTAATGATACTAAGACATACCAGAAATTACAAAAATACCCAACAGAGGAATATTATAATCAACTTAAGACGATATGTAAAAAGGGTGTGGAAAAAGGGTTGCTAAACGAGAAGGAGTCGGGTTTTATCTTGGGCACACAGAGGAGGATACCTGCCTTCTACTGTGTCCCCAAGATTCATAAAGATCTGAAAGCCCCCCCGGGAAGACCAATTGTCTCGGGTATCGATTGTATCTCCTCCAATCTGTCTAAATATATAGACCAGTGGTTACAACCACTGGTCAAGAAAATTCCCTCGTATATAAGGGATACAACACAAATTGTAGAGACTTTGGAGACAATTGAATGGCAGGGTCACTACATCATAGGTACACTGGATGTCAGTTCTTTGTATACCGTGATTGATCACAATAAAGGTATACAGGCACTAAAAAGGATCTTCAAAGACCACAATTATTTACAGGAGGAACAAAGTGACTTTGTTTTGGAGACCATCCAATACATATTATCGCATAATTATTTTATGTTTGATGATACATATTATTTACAGTGTACGGGAACCGCCATGGGCACCAGATTCGCCCCCAGCTACGCCAACCTCTTCCTCGCCGACTGGGAGAGGGAGGTGGTGTGGCCTAGGCTGGGGTCGAGTTTGGTGCTCTGGCGCCGTTACATTGATGATATTCTTTTCATATGGCAAGACAATAGGTTGGCACTTTACTCCTTCCTACTCGAAATAAATGCGAACGATAGGAATTTGAAATTCACCCCAACAATAGGAGATAATATAACAACTTTTTTGGACCTGGATATTACTATAAGATCAGCAAAAATCTTCTGTAGTACTCATAGGAAGCCGGTGGCTAGAAATAGCTATCTACACTTCTCTAGTTGCCATCTACCAAGATGGCTCACCAACATACCGGTGAGCCAATTTAGGAGATTGAAGCGAAATTGCACAGATAGAGATCAATTTGAAAAGGAAGCTGATGCATTGACACAACAATTTAGGGAACAGGAATACCCGGTCCAAATAATCAATAGAGCATTGGAAAAAGTACGAAAAATTAATAGAGCAGATTTTTTCCGCCCGAAACAAAGAAATACAATAGAAGAGGTGATGCGTTTAGTTCTACCGTTCCATCCTGAATATAAGAAAATAGAAGGAATAATTCAGAAGCACTGGCACTTTCTATTAGAGGATAAGGTGGTGGGCCCCATGTTAACAGAGAGACGACACATAACTTATGTAAAAGCAACTAATTTAGAGACCAAAATAGCACCTACAGTAAGGACAAAAAGCAATAGCAGCAAATTGAATTCAGGCTGGTTGAATGTGGATGGATTTTTTAGGTGTGGACGCTGCATATGTTGTAAAAACACTTCCTTTCCTAGAAAAACAACTGAAGTGATATCCACGCAGAACCAGTTCAGTGTTAAAATAAAAGGAACATTAACTTGTGCATCGACTGATGTTTTCTATGTGTTAGAATGTGGGTGTCATAAACAGTACATTGGCCGGACAACCCGAACATTGAAAAAGAGGGTAAATGAACACATGGCCAATATCCGCAAGGGCTATGAACTTCATCCCCTCTCCAAGCATTTCAAGATCCATCATAATAGGGACCCGTCTACATTATCTTATGCAGCGGTAGAAAAAGTTAACAAATCGTGGAGAGGTGGAAATCATGTCATGAGAATGTCACGACAGGAGTCCCGTAGAATATTCGAATTTGACACCCTCATTCCAAAGGGCCATAATGCTGAAATAGAACTCTTTGGGTTTTTGTGAATGGAGGTGAGTGTGGGAAGGTGATGGACAATCGAATGTCTGGCTGTCCTTATCAGCACTTGGATTGCCCCTCCCCGCCTGACACCCCCCTCCCTTTCCCCTCCCCTACATTTCAATATTTGAATATGTCATCAGTAGGCAGATGTCAGTGTCAAGAAAATATTAAGAAGCTTTTTACTATTTTTTACTTGTATTATTTTTTACTAATATTATTTTTTACTAATATGATTACATGATAATTCTGATACAGTAACTATGGTAATGTCAGGAAAGACAGGATTAAGCTATACAATATGCACGCGATTTTAAGCGGTTATTCTGTATAATGAAAAAAGTAAGAAAATGTCAGTATCAAGAATATGTCAAAAAGTTATGACAATCTTAATATAGATATCATGGCAAATGTCAGATATGTTAAGATTAGCCATGCGATTTGTATGCGATTTTAGCACATTGATACTCGATTTTAATACGGTTTCCTGTATAATGTAAAAAAGGATCCAGTCCGGTCCTTACAAATGACTGCTATCCGAATTGATGGGATTATAAAAGGGCAAGGTCAGATCTGCAGGCACTACCACTGAAGAAGGGGTGTATACCCCGAAACGAGTATGGCGTGCCCATGCAGATCTTGTTCAAAGACATTCTCCGGAGATATTTAAGAATATTGGAAGCTATCCATCTAATTTGGCTTTACCTACAGCGGAAGGATTCATTCGCAACATCGCAGAGGACCTGCACTGCACCCGCCTACTCCAGTGACGATTGATCACATGATCCACAGCCGGTCACGTGAGACGCCGTGATAGACCGAACGGCTTGCACGGGACGCCGAGCAGAGCCCCGCTACGGACTGCAAGAAATTCAAAGTCACAACTACAGGAGGGCGGTAATATAGAAAAATACAGGCACTCTCTGTTATATGTACTATCCCGCTGTGAGGTTCAACTTTCTAGAGACCGAACGCTACTATGCGTATATAACACCAAGAGCCGGCAGCGCTTCCCATACATTCTATTGGGTCGGACAATCTGCTCCAGGTGGACTTTATATATCTACCCATTTGGGTACACATCGTATATTACATACTGCATGGTTTTTATTTGTATGGTTTTATGGATGTTTTAATAAATGTATTGATTTCCAGTTGTGGCTCCCATATACTATATCATGTCTTAAATGTTTGACATGAATCTTGAGACAACCCTTTTAAGCCTCATTAACAACCCAGCTGCCTGATGAAACAGAAGGAAAACCTAATTTTCTTTTCCCAGATGTTTTTCTCTTATTCAGATTTTCCTGGACAAGACACACCATCCTAATGACACCAATTTGCCACTCTAGCAGCTCCACTGCCGCAATACGCATATACGCACACATATATATCTATTTACAGGTGGGGCTAGCACAAGTAGGCAGGGTCAGTAAACCTGTAGGCACAGTTGCCTGTGGTCAAAATGCTGATAGATACCACCTTTGCAAACATGCAATGTTAGGCATAGCTTGTTTAGTATGCAGGTCTATTGCCACAAAGTTCACCATAAGCATAGCAAAGGGTGTAATTGCCGAAGAAATCTGCATCACAAATTGACATGCTGCAGATTGAAAATCTGCACTGCAGGTCAAATCCACAGCACCTACAACCGCAACAAGGTAAAAGAGATTTTAAAAAAAATCTGATCCACACACTGCAGAAAGCTTGCTCAGTCAGATCTGCAGATAACTTGACTAAAGGTGCAGATTTTAAATTAAAGAGGACCTTTCACCACTCACGACATGCCAATTTTAATAGCTACATGCATTCCCCATGTAATAACAAATCTGGAACATCTATTCTTATGACTATGTTGTGTTATTCCTTTATTATTTGTACTATAAGTTAGGAATTAATTGCTATTAGCCTTCAGTAAGGGTACAGAGGGGAGTTAACAAGTTGGGGAGGTGTCCCTGCACAGTCTGAAAATTGCATCACTGATTGTATAGAGTCAGCAATATAATTTCTTATTATATCATCTGTTAATGCCTTGTAAGGTACCAAGTATAGCTACTGTATGGCTCAGTTGGGGTTAATGTGCAACATGCCGTCCACCAGGGCTGATCGTGTTCCAGTTCTTATGAATGCCGAGTGGTGTGGTGCGGCCTTAAAAGTTTTCTGTATGTGACGGTGCTCCTACCTGGATACTGTCACTCCCCAGGGTTAGGCTATAAAGCAATAAAGGCGAAAGGTAATGGTGGAGGTGAATAATAAGTTGAGTCCAGGCTTTGATAAAGTTCAATGGCTTAAACTTACATAAACTCGCATTCAAACAATATTCAGGCTTTCTCTTGGTTCCAGCAGGCTTTGGCATAAGGCATAAACTGGTAGGCAAACTTGATAACTCTACTTTCTTTCTCTGCTGTGCAAAACTCGGCTTGGGTCTGGTAGCTGGACTTTAGAACTGTTCTGGTATCCCTGGATTGGGGTACCTTTAGTTGTCCCCTCCGTACACTAAGTAAATAAACTAGCAAGGAGTCATGGTGCTCTATGAGCTGCTTCTCTCTGGAGAGACCCCAAAGTCAGAGAACCCTTCCCCTTGCTGTTACATCTTTCATACATCTGCCTCTATCGCAAGCTTAGCTTAGACTGCACTGGCTGCTACATATTAGGCACATCTGGCTCTGACGGTACCCAGGCTTAGACTGCTTTAAACTTCAACCCCTCCCTCTGGTAGGAAGCATGATTGGCCCACTTCTGCCCAAAGGGGGGAGAATGGAATGGTGAGATCTCTCACTCTGCCAGATACACACCGCCATCTGCTGGAAAACCAGGAACATTACATGAACATAACAGTTTCATAATAGTATTATCAATGCATAGTGACAAAAGACCTGGAATAAATACACAGATAACACTGTGGTTAGCAATTAAATACAGTAGCAGGGTGTAGGAATGGTAATACCACTCTGTGGTATTACAAATTTTCCTGACTGAGCTCTTGCAAAAAGTTGTTAGGTGTGGGCTTAGATCCACCCTTAGCCTAGTTTGTTAGTAGTGAGTTAGCAGAGGTAGTTAGCAGAGGTAGGTAGTGAGGATGGTACATGCAATCATTCCTCACAGGACTAGGTCTGTGTTCCATAGAAACATTAGCATAACTCCCAACTGTCCCGGATCCGGTGGGACAGTCCTGGATTTCAGTGGCTGTCCCGCAGTCCCGGTACGGCGGAGCTATGTCCCGCTTTCTGGCAGCTGTCTCTGCAGAAACAGTTGCCTGTATGTATTATGATGAAACAGAGAGCTGACATTGGCTACCTGCTTAATCATTCCTTCCCCTGCCGACTCTCCACACCTCTTGTCTATATATTGACTCCTCATTGTGCCCCCAGGATATATATATATTTGCCCTCATTGTGCCCCCAGTATATATAATGGCCCCATCTAAGCCCTACCACCCCTACTAGTTCCAAAAGTTACAAACTCACTCCAGTATAGGGGTGGTACAAAACAACTAGAGTATCTAGTCAAAAGCGCTAGGTTTAAAGATGTACCAAATTTAACAAACCACATGCAATGTTTGATAAATGTGGCATAAAGTACAACAGTGCAGACAGTGCAAATTCTCCTCATGGAATCTACAAGATCTGTGCAGACAATATATATATATATATAAACATCCAAAGAATTGAAGCAGCACTCCAGAATGGTGAAGAAAACAAGTGGACCAGCTTTATTCCCCTAGCAACGTTTCAACTGCACAATGCAGCCTTTCTCAAGCATACAAAATGTTGTTCACAACAAATATATATACCCACTAATTAGGCACTATTGCACTTTACATTTAATTCAGCGATATGACACTTGATGAAAATTTTTTGTTACATTATTGTACATTTGTATGTTGTTTTAATTCTGCACTTCACTTAATTGTGATCAATCACCTTGTTAAACATGATGGGTATATATATTTGTTGTGAACACCATTTTGTATGCTTGAGAAAGGCTGCATTGTGCAGTTGAAACATTGCAAGGGGAAAAAAGCTGGTCCACTTCTTTTCTTCACCATCTGGAGTGCTGCTTCAATTCTTTGGATGTTTATATCAATGTGACGGCAGAACCAGCCGTGATTGAAGAATTGCACCCACTTTTATAGGGATAGTGCTGCTGGTATTTCTTTATATATATATATATATATATATATATATAAGTATACAATGCTTGGGCGAATTGAGCTTTTATTCTTTCAAACAACGGTTATGATGCTGTCTGAGACTTGTCTCTATACAGTATTAAAATGCATTGCCTCCGTGTAGGCAAAATTTGTTTCACCAGAAGTCGCGCAAGACTTCAGTGAATTCATTGAATTTCTGTATCTTTAAAAACATTTACCCTCAGTTCACACTTGCGCGTTTTACAGCGCGTTCAAACGTGCTGTAAAACGCATAACCGATGCAAACCAATGCTTCCCTATGGGACTGGTTCACATTTTCGCATTTTACAGCGCGTTCGAACGCGTTGAAAAACGCCCGACGCATAAACAAGTACTTGAGCTTTTTTGGGGGCGTTTGTCGCGCGTTTTGGCCCATAGACTTCAATGGGAACGTGCAACGATTGTATTTTGCGCGTTTTTTTGACACTAAATGAATTATGAATTTGCAACATGCTGGAAAGGCCAAACTTCATATAGACAGGGATATTTGGTCATTGGACAACACTGCAGTTAATCACACAAACTCGCGTAAAACGTGCGTTTACTATTGCCAAAAACACGCACAAAAACACACGTAAAACGCGTGACAAAAACGTGTGTCTCAGAAACGCTCAGGTCTGAACCCAGCGTTAAAATTAGGAATCCGAAGTTGGGTTTGATACCGAAAGTAAAAAATCATCAGATATAGAATTGGCTCCAGACTGGCTTGAGAGTGGGGCCATGTAAGAAACCAAATGTTCATACAGCATACCATGCACTATGCACTCCTGTCACATCCTGATATTAAATCTCCAGGAGCCTTGGTCACTTGTAGGACATATATATAGCAAAATGGAGGCCTCAGATGTTCATACCTCCATAAAATAAGATTTCACATTCCGGACACTAATTACTGAATGCATTTTCTCTCCTTCTGGGTCTTATAGGTCTCAGGATGTACCTCATCTTCCTATAACTTTCAGCTCAGATAGTGTCTTGCTATAAAACTGGTGTTTGATCCGCATCATCTTGGAGCTCATAATTCTGATGTATGATAAGCATTGGTTCTAAAAGGCCACCCTTGAGCCTACCAGGAATGGTGTCACTGGGTATTCCATTCTCATTGCTAGTATAGCAGTGGGTGATTAAGGAGCAGGTGAAGAATGACACCTGAAGCTTTTGTGTGGTGTCTGCTTCTGGGGAGATGAGGTATCGATGCTGCCTAAGCTCAGGAAACTGATGGGTTGGTGACCCATAATAAGGCGATAATTATCAATATTTCTTAGACATTTTAGGGCGGGTTCGCATTGGTGTTACGGAATTCTGTTATAGGTTCTGTTATAACAGACTTATAATGGAATATAACAGAAATTTAGAACGGAATGCAAAATGAAAGCCTTGAAGAGGCATTCCGTTTTGCTCTGTACTAACACATGTCCATAGGGAAACATAATGGTTCAGTTTGGTGCCGTTATACATGACAGGAAAAAATAGCCCTGTCAAGGATCAAAGCTCAATATACAATAGATGTGGGCTTCAAGCAATATTCACCTATAGGCATTTAGTAATCAAGCAGTCTTATAATCTGTGAGAGGTTAGAATGCACATGGAGATGCTGCTGGAGAAGAACCAGCAGGGAGTCACACTTGTGATGTTTTGGAAAAAGAATGAGGTCCAAGTGCTTTCCAATCACCTATAGACTATACAGTAGAAGGGGTTAGGGCTCCAGATCTTGACATAGAACTGACCTCCTATAATACTGGAACACCAAATCCAGAACTGTCCCACTGGATCCAGGATGATTGGGACACAGAAGGAACGTTCTAGCCAGAAGTTTCTAGGCAGTTGTAATATGACCATAGGACAGTCTGTAGGAGAGGCAGAGGCTGATTGGCCAGAGTGTCTATAGCAAAATTTCCCAGTGGGCTGATACCCAGAGGGCCTTCTGAGCCCTACTGATGGTCATCAGCCAGGTAAGTAAAGATCTGTCTCTCCCAGAGTTAATTAAAGCTGGGGGCGTCAAGTAGTTATGTACTACCACAGGTGCCCTCCTGATTCTTGAATTCAGCTGTATTGCCATCCTGAGGCAATTGGAGTATGAAGACAGAACATGGCAGTTGGATGGGCCACCACAGAGGAACAGCTTCTGAGGAGGTATTTTGTGATGCTAGAACATTATTTTGTGCAGCACTGTGGTTTTTGATGCTTCTGGGGCAGTTATTTGGTTCTGCCAGGGCAGTATTTTGTGCCACAATATGGTATTGCTAGCCTGGTCTGCTTGTGTTGGCCCTGCCTTCTGTCAACTTGGACCCGCCAACATGGGGCCACTGTTATTATTATTATTTTTCCAGGGCCACTTTAAGTTTCCAGTCTGCCTGAAGACAATTCAAGTCCTTGTATTCAGATCAGGTTCGAACTGGTCCTGAGCAAGGGTGCGCACTTATTCCCCCATCCCCTGCACTATTTGCATTTGGCACAATACACTGACTGTACTACATACAGATAGGCAGTATACAGCATCTCAACCAGCATGATTGGCCCACTTCTGCCCAAAGGGGGGAGAATGGAATGGTGAGATCTCTCACTCTGCCAGATACACACCGCCATCTGCTGGAAAACCAGGAACATTACATGAACATAACAGTTTCATAATAGTATTATCAATGCATAGTGACAAAAGAATAAATACACAGATAACACTGTGGTTAGCAATTAAATACAGTAGCAGGGTGTAGGAATGGTAATACCACTCTGTGGTATTACAAATTTTCCTGACTGAGCTCTTGCAAAAAGTTGTTAGGTGTGGGCTTAGATCCACCCTTAGCCTAGTTTGTTAGTAGTGAGTTAGCAGAGGTAGTGTGAGGATGGTACATGCAATCATTCCTCACAGGACTAGGTCTGTGTTCCATAGAAACATTAGCATAACTCCCAACTGTCCCGGATCCGGTGGGACAGTCCTGGATTTCAGTGGCTGTCCCGCAGTCCCGGTACGGCGGAGCTATGTCCCGCTTTCTGGCAGCTGTCTCTGCAGAAACAGTTGCCTGTATGTATTATGATGAAACAGAGAGCTGACATTGGCTACCTGCTTAATCATTCCTTCCCCTGCCGACTCTCCACACCTCTTGTCTATATATTGACTCCTCATTGTGCCCCCAGGATATATATATATTTGCCCTCATTGTGCCCCCAGTATATATAATGGCCCCATCTAAGCCCTACCACCCCTACTAGTTCCAAAAGTTACAAACTCACTCCAGTATAGGGGTGGTACAAAACAACTAGAGTATCTAGTCAAAAGCGCTAGGTTTAAAGATGTACCAAATTTAACAAACCACATGCAATGTTTGATAAATGTGGCATAAAGTACAACAGTGCAGACAAGATCTGTGCAGACAATATATATATATATATAAACATCCAAAGAATTGAAGCAGCACTCCAGAATGGTGAAGAAAACAAGTGGACCAGCTTTATTCCCCTAGCAACGTTTCAACTGCACAATGCAGCCTTTCTCAAGCATACAAAATGTTGTTCACAACAAATATATATACCCATCATGTTTAACAAGGTGATTGATCACAATTAAGTGAAGTGCAGAATTAAAACAACATACAAATGTACAATAATGTAACAAAAAATTTTCATCAAGTGTCATATCGCTGAATTAAATGTAAAGTGCAATAGTGCCTAATTAGTGGACACCTGCGAGCATGTCCATAAAAGTGCACAAGTACTCATCACATACCAACCCACACCTGTGCGATTATATCTATTAATTATAAAATAAACTTACACAGCGGTGTAGCTACATATCGGCCTGATTTGGCGTCCTCATTATGCTACTGCGCATGCTCCCCGATGTGAAAGACTGGCGTACTGGAGGTGCGGGCAATTTTTTTACATTATTGTACATTTGTATGTTGTTTTAATTCTGCACTTCACTTAATTGTGATCAATCACCTTGTTAAACATGATGGGTATATATATTTGTTGTGAACACCATTTTGTATGCTTGAGAAAGGCTGCATTGTGCAGTTGAAACATTGCAAGGGGAAAAAAGCTGGTCCACTTCTTTTCTTCACCATCTGGAGTGCTGCTTCAATTCTTTGGATGTTTATATCAATGTGACGGCAGAACCAGCCGTGATTGAAGAATTGCACCCACTTTTATAGGGATAGTGCTGCTGGTATTTCTTTATATATATATATATATATATATATATATATACAGTATACAATGCTTGGGTGAATTGAGCTTTTATTCTTTCAAACAACGGTTATGATGCTGTCTGAGACTTGTCTCTATACAGTATTAAAATGCATTGCCTCCGTGTAGGCAAAATTTGTTTCACCAGAAGTCGCGCAAGACTTCAGTGAATTCATTGAATTTCTGTATCTTTAAAAACATTTACCCTCAGTTCACACTTGCGCGTTTTACAGCGCGTTCAAACGTGCTGTAAAACGCATAACCGATGCAAACCAATGCTTCCCTATGGGACTGGTTCACATTTTCGCATTTTACAGCGCTGTTCGAACGCGCTGAAAACGCCCGACGCATAAACAAGTACTTGAGCTTTTTTGGGGCGTTTGTCGCGCGTTTGGCCCATAGACTTCAATGGGAACGTGCAACGATTGTATTTTTGCGCTTTTTTGACACTAAATGAATTATGAATTTGCAACATGCTGGAAAGGCCAAACTTCATATAGACAGGGATATTTGGTCATTGGACAACACTGCAGTTAATCACACAAACTCGCGTAAACGTGCGTTTACTATTGCCAAAAACACGCACAAAAACACACGTAAAACGCGTGACAAAACGTGTGTCTCAGAAACGCTCAGGTCTGAACCCAGCGTTAAAATTAGGAATCAGTTGGGTTTGATACCGAAAGTAAAAAATCATCAGATATAGAATTGGCTCCAGACTGGCTTGAGAGTGGGGCCATGTAAGAAACCAAATGTTCATACAGCATACCATGCACTATGCACTCCTGTCACATCCTGATATTAAATCTCCAGGAGCCTTGGTCACTTGTAGGACATATATATAGCAAAATGGAGGCCTCAGATGTTCATACCTCCATAAAATAAGATTTCACATTCGGACACTAATTACTGAATGCATTTTCTCTCCTTCTGGGTCTTATAGGTCTCAGGATGTACCTCATCTTCCTATAACTTTCAGCTCAGATAGTGTCTTGCTATAAAACTGGTGTTTGATCCGCATCATCTTGGAGCTCATAATTCTGATGTATGATAAGCATTGGTTCTAAAAGGCCACCCTTGAGCCCACCAGGAATGGTGTCACTGGGTATTCCATTCTCATTGCTAGTATAGCAGTGGGTGATTAAGGAGCAGGTGAAGAATGACACCTGAAGCTTTTGTGTGGTGTCTGCTTCTGGGGAGATGAGGTATCGATGCTGCCTAAGCTCAGGAAACTGATGGGTTGGTGACCCATAATAAGGCGATAATTATCAATATTTCTTAGACATTTTAGGGCGGGTTCGCATTGGTGTTACGGAATTCTGTTATAGGTTCTGTTATAACAGACTTATAATGGAATATAACAGAAATTTAGAACGGAATGCAAAATGAAAGCCTTGAAGAGGCATTCCGTTTTGCTCTGTACTAACACATGTCCATAGGGAAACATAATGGTTCAGTTTGGTGCCGTTATACATGACAGGAAAAAATAGCCCTGTCAAGGATCAAAGCTCAATATACAATAGATGTGGGCTTCAAGCAATATTCACCTATAGGCATTTAGTAATCAAGCAGTCTTATAATCTGTGAGAGGTTAGAATGCACATGGAGATGCTGCTGGAGAAGAACCAGCAGGGAGTCACACTTGTGATGTTTTGGAAAAAGAATGAGGTCCAAGTGCTTTCCAATCACCTATAGACTATACAGTAGAAGGGGTTAGGGCTCCAGATCTTGACATAGAACTGACCTCCTATAATACTGGAACACCAAATCCAGAACTGTCCCACTGGATCCAGGATGATTGGGACACAGAAGGAACGTTCTAGCCAGAAGTTTCTAGGCAGTTGTAATATGACCATAGGACAGTCTGTAGGAGAGGCAGAGGCTGATTGGCCAGAGTGTCTATAGCAAAATTTCCCAGTGGGCTGATACCCAGAGGGCCTTCTGAGCCCTACTGATGGTCATCAGCCAGGTAAGTAAAGATCTGTCTCTCCCAGAGTTAATTAAAGCTGGGGGCGTCAAGTAGTTATGTACTACCACAGGTGCCCTCCTGATTCTTGAATTCAGCTGTATTGCCATCCTGAGGCAATTGGAGTAGGAAGACAGAACATGGCAGTTGGATGGGCCACCACAGAGGAACAGCTTCTGAGGAGGTATTTTGTGATGCTAGAACATTATTTTGTGCAGCACTGTGGTTTTTGATGCTTCTGGGGCAGTTATTTGGTTCTGCCAGGGCAGTATTTTGTGCCACAATATGGTATTGCTAGCCTGGTCTGCTTGTGTTGGCCCTGCCTTCTGTCAACTTGGACCCGCCAACATGGGGCCACTGTTATTATTATTATTTTTCCAGGGCCACTTTAAGTTTCCAGTCTGCCTGAAGACAATTCAAGTCCTTGTATTCAGATCAGGTTCGAACTGGTCCTGAGCAAGGGTGCGCACTTATTCCCCCCATCCCCTGCACTATTTGCATTTGGCACAATACACTGACTGTACTACATACAGATAGGCAGTATACAGCATCTCAACCAGCATATGTTCATACAAAAGATAGATAATTCAATGTTCCTCAGCACCCCAGGTAAGCAGGGTTTGATGCACACCTTCAAAGATTGGGGGTAAGGTACAATATCCCAATTAAATAGGTAGTCCCAAATGTACAATATGGAGACAGTACTCCTCTTGCGACAAAGTCATCTTTTTTTCCTTTAGCCATGGAACAGCCTTTATCAAAAATACTTGAAAAACAATACATATAAAAGATCACTTGATGGCAAGAGGAGTTCTGTCTCCATATTGTACATCTATGATTAGAAATGGCCTTGCGGTTCTCCCGGCGGTCGTTTCACGCGTTCACGATTCGCCGAACATGCGAACACATGGCGATGTCCGCTGGCGCCATATTCTTTTGCATTCCGCCGAACTTTGACCCTTGACACATCCATCAGGTGGGACAGGACAGCCAATTGAGACGTTTCAGCACATGGACCCACCCCCACCCTATAAAAGAACCCGATCTGGCAGCCATTTTACATTCTGTGTTTTGCCAGTGTAGGGAGAGGTTGCTTTGTGGAGCAGGGACAAGCTGTTAGGGACACCAAATGCTAGCTAATAGGGCCACAAAAGTTCTTTTAAGGACTGGTATAGGTATGCTATCGATAGGTGTGATATACTGAGGGGTGTGACATACTTACAATATACTTTCTAACATAGAAAGTATATTATAGTGCATTTGTATTGTGCAGCAGTTGTGTGCGGTTCTGCTGCGATACCGCAGCTATATAGAGGGACAAGCACTATTGGAACAACTATTTGCAACGGGTGTGATATACCTGTTGCACAAAAAAAAAAAAACTGATTGAGGGATGTGATATACCTTCTTCCACAAAATACTGATTGAGGGCTGCAGCATATACCTGTTGCCCCAAATAAACAGGGTGGTGTGATATAACTGTTGTGGCAAAAAAGTATAATTGAGGGGTGTGATATACTTGCTTCCACAAAATACTGATTGAGGGCTGCGATATACCTGCTTCCACAAAATACTGATTAAGAGGTTTGATATACCTATTTCCACCAAATATTGATTGAGGCCTGTGATATACCTGCTTCCACAAAATACTGATTAAGAGGGTTTGATATACCTGCTTCCACAAAATACTGTTAGAGGGCTGCGATATACCTGCTTCCACAAAATACTGATTAAGGGGTTTTATACCTGCTTCCACCAAATATTGATTGAGGCCTGCGATATACCTGCTTCCACAAAATACTCCTCATACTCCTTCTGCACCCTCCTCATCCTCTGTATCTGCACCCTCCTCACTCTCTGCTGTCTGCACCCCTAAACACACCACCACTACCACCATAGTCCCTCCACTCGAGTCAGAGGAATAATTTTCCCATCCATTCCCAGACCTTATTGATGCGCAGCCATTCTTGACATCAGATGAGGAAGAGGAAGTAGCAATGGCCGCCACCCAGCGGTCTGGCGACAGTACCCAGATCAGCTCAAGGAGGGAGGTCCCCACTGTTGCTGCCTACTCCAAGATCTCAAATGTCAATGGTGTTGAAGGTGACGATGATGACGTGTCGATGGACTTCATGTGGGTGTCCACAAGAGAGGAACAGGAGGGGAGTTCAGAGGGAGAGACGGAGCGGCAGAGAGGAAGGAGAAGGAGGAGACGCAGACAGAGCTCACAGGGCACAGGAGGCAAAACGCAGACTGCAAATGTATCTGGAGCGAGCCATCCACCATGCACGGTCACTTCTAGTGCTCCCAGTACGCCGACACATGGATCCGCAGTGTGTTTTTTTTTAACATGTCAGCTGCTGACAATAGTGTTGCCATCTGCAGCCTGTGCTGTCAACGCATAAGTCGCGGTAAGCCCAACGCTCATCTTAAGAAGGCGCATGGCCTCCCATCACCGAGCCCAGTGGGAGCAAGGCCGTCAGAACCCACAAAGCCACACTCCCGGCGCTCCACGTCCTGTCTTTTCTCCTCTCTCCTCCCATTTGTCGTCGCGTTCATCTGGCAGAAGGCAGGCTTCCGTGGCCCAAATGTTCGAGCGTAAAAAGTTGATGACGGCGGATAACCCTCTTGCCCAACCGCTGACTGCTGGCTTGTGGGAACTGCAACCCGCCAACTACTGCCATATAAAATGGTGGACTCGAAGGCCTTTAGAAAATGTGTGGCCATTGGCACACCGCAATGGAAGGAAATCTTTCTCCCAGAAGGGCATCCCAGAGCTATATGGCCACGTTCAGCGGCAAGTGAATATATCTCTGGCACAGTGTCGGTGCCAAGATACATCTGACCACAGACATGGTCTAGCAAAAACGGGCAGGGAAGGTATATAACTTTTACTGCCCACTGGGTGAGCCTTCTGACGGCCGTCAAGCATGTAACCCGTGGCTCCCGTGTGGATTTGGTTTTACCACTACAGGCCTGCCTCTTCTTTTCCTCCTCCTACTCCATCCTCCGTCTCCTCCACGGCTGACTTGTTCTTTTCCATTGCTACCGCCCCTTCCGCTGCACCCCCAAGCTCCCCAGAACCTATTCGACATCCCAGGTGAGACATTGCTATGCTGTGCTGTGGCTGTTGTGCCTGGAACCCAAGAGCCATACCGGTCCTGCACTGATTTCAGCTCTGCGGTCAGAGGCCGATCAGTGGCTAACTCCGCTCAATTTGACAGTTGGTAAAGTGTTGTGCGACAACGGTGCCAATCTGCTGAGCGCACTGAAACAGGTCAAAATGACACACGTGCCGTGCATGGCACACGTCCTGAACTTAGTTGTGCAGCGTTTCGTTGCCAAATACCCCGGGCTCCAGGACGTCTTGCGACAGGCCAGGAAAATCTCTGGCCATTTTAGAAGATCTTACACGGCCATGGCGACTAGTGACGAGTGGCAGGGGCAATATTAGAATTTGCGATATTTAGCGAATATTCGGTAGAATATTCGTCATATATTCGAGATAATTTTCTTGATTGCAAAATCCCAATGACGTAGACAGGAAGAGCAGAGTGTCGGAAGGTAAAGATAGGGTAGGGAGCAATTTTCACAGTTTTTATTCAGAGAAAGCTTTTCCCAAATCCCAAAAGTCCTTTTAAGGACTACTGTGCGTGTGTGTGTGTTTTCGAGCAGCAATCTATTTACCTGCTTCAGTCTCAGGGACAGTGCTTCGGAAGGGACAGTGCACGGAGAGACATTTTCTGTTTTTACTACCAAAAGCTTTTCAAAGACCCCAAAGTCCTTTTAAGGATTACTGTGTGTGTTTGACAGCAGCAAGATATTTTTATTTTATACCTATTAGTGACATATACTGTACATCAATGAAGAAAGGATCAGCACTCAAATTCAGTTCTTTGCAGCTATATTCCTTTTATTTTGCCCATAGATGAGGAGACAAAATGCTACACGTGTTTCGGCTATGTACTAGCCTTTGTCAAGCTAGTACATAGCCGAAACACGTGTAGCATTTTGTCTCCTCATCTATGGGCAAAATAAAAGGAATATAGCTGCAAAGAACTGAATTTGAGTGCTGATCCTTTCTTCATTGATTTTGTGAGCCTGCCGTCTCTGGATTCCTGCACCGTTCACACTGTGAGGTGGAGTGCTGACCGTTTCTGTCTGCTTTGATATACTGTACATCATCTGCAGACTGTGTCTTTAATAATCTGGGCCACATCTAGTGTCCATAATCTGTGGTGTTCTGTAACCAATAGTGTAGAACATCTGCAAACAGTGTCTGTATTACAAATTCCAATAATCTGGGCCACATCTAGTGTCCATAATCTGTGGTGTTCTGTAACAAATAGTGTAGAACATCTGCAAACAGTGTCTGTATTACAAATTCCAATAATCTGGGCCACATCTAGGACACCCAGTAGTTGTAAGGCACTGAGGGACCATTTAGGACACTGACACGGTCTGCAATGTATTCCTTCACCATCTTCCAAAACTTTTCCTTCCTTGTAGCACTAGGCCGCGATTCAGGGTGAGGTTGCTGGCGGGGTGTCATGAAAGTGTTCCATGCCTTGGAAAGTGTTGCCCTGCCTTTTTTGAAACTACTGTGTGTTCCCCTTGCCTCCCTTTCTCTGTTGCCTCTGGCGGCCGCATTGTCAGATGGAAAATTTTGGAGCAATCTGTTAACAAGTACCTTCTGGTATTGCACAGCTTTACTCTTCCCTTCCACCACAGGAATCAGAGATGAGAAGTTCTCTTTGTAGCGTGGGTCGAGAAGGGTGAACACCCAGCAATCTGTGGGAAAGGGTTGCGGGAAAGGCATCCTAACATAAAGGCAATCATGGGTGCCAGAGTAACAACGGGCAAGACGTCGATGTGAACTTCAAGATGGCGCCCGAGATAAGCATGAGCTGCGGGTAAACGCTTGATTCATCAAGCTGACACCCGCAGCTCATGTCCGCGACCGGCAGCGATGCCGATCGCGGACATTTAACCCCTCAGATGCCGTGGTCAATCCTGACCACGGCATCTGATCACGCAAAAACCGAAAGTTTCACTGGCTTGTGCCCGGCTCCCTGATGGCCACAAGGGGGAGCCGGAGCATGCATGTAGTAGCCTAGGTTTCTGTGAATGAAACCTAGGTTACTACATAGTATTCCTATGGAGCCTATGACTGTAATAGGCTCCATAGAAATATAGTGATTTTTCATATATTCCAATGCTATTGCATTGGAATATATGAGAATAGCAATCTGATGATTGCATCTTCTAGTTCCCTGTGGGAACTATAAGAAAGTGGTAAAAAAAAAAAAGTTTAAAAATAAAAATAAAATAAAAAAATATAAAAATTCAAATCACCCCCTTTCCCCAAAATGAAAATAAAATAAATAAAAATAAAAAATTACACATAATGGGTGTCGCAATGTGCGAAAACGCCCATACTATAATAATATTAAAAATATTCACCATACGGTAAACATAAAAATGAAAAAGCGTCCAAATGGCTAATTCGCAATTTTTGGACGCTTCATTTCCTAAAAAAATGAATAAAAAGTGATCAAAACATCATACGCACCCCATAATGGTATCAATTAAAAGTTCAGATTGCCCCGCAAAAATGAGCCCCTACACTGCTCCGCACGCATAATTACAAAAAAGTTATAGGGGTCAAAACATGGTGACAAAAAAATAAAATAAAAAAATTCCCACTTTTAATTTTTTTTTTCACTATCAAAACGCAAGAAAAACTATACATATTAGGTATTGCCGGATTCGTACTGACCTGAAGAATAAAATTAACCAGTCAGTTTTATCGCAAATCGAACGTTGTAATTTAAAAACCCGTAAAACTGTGGTGAAATTGCTTTTTTTTTGCAATTTCACCCCATTTGGAATTTTATTCCCGTGTCTCACTACATCACATGCAAAAATAAATGGTAGCGTTAAAAAGTACAACTTGTCCCGCAAAAAACAAGCCGTTATATGGATATGTGAGCGGAAATATAAAAATATTATGGCTTTTGGAAGGCAGGGAGCGCAAAACAAAAACGCAAAAATCCCAAAACCCCCGGTCCTTAAGGGGTTAATGATGGAGTATTGTAGATGTCACTAATCGGAAATCTTTTTGTCTTTTAGAAGTGATAATAGCGATTTTCAAGTCCTGCACTATCTGCCCCTTCCTGGTGACGCCTGTCCCTGATAGTGCTGAAGCAAACCCCTTCTTAAAAAAAGAAAAGGTGCTGCACTGCTGTCAAACACACACTCTAGTCCTTAACCCCTTAAAGACATAGGACGTATGGGTACGCCCTGATGTCCGAGTATTTAAGGACACAGGGCGTACCCATACGTCCTGAAAAAAATCGCGTATATTAAAAAAAAAAATCGTGCTAGGTCCTGTGACCCCCCCCATATCGGCGATCTCTGCAAACTGCAGGTCAATTCAGACCTGCGGTTTGCAGCGCTTTTTGCAGAAACTTAAAAGTTGCAGTTTATTTGTTTTTTATTGCCCCCCCCTGCAGCCCTGTGAGATCTGCCGGCGGGCTGTGCGGGGCGGGGGGTTGCAGGCGGCGCTGATGTGGCACGGGAGGCGGGCAGAGCGGCAGGCGGGATAGCGATCCCCCTCCCACCTCCTCTGTAATAATTATTGGTGGCAGAGTGGTTTAGCAGAGTGTCAGCACATTGCTGACACTCTGCTAAAAACGGCTGGCATCTGTGCTTGTTCAGATGCCAGCTGTTTAACCCCTTCCATGCTGCGGTCCGTACGGACCGCTTTATGGAAGGGATTAACAGGGAGGGAGCTCTCTCCCTCTCCCATTGGGGGCTGCTGTGCCCTTGCAGCCCCCGATTCTTGATGAGAGCACAGAGGGAGGGAGCTCCCCTCCCTCCCCATAACCCGCTGCTCTGTTCTGGCAGATGGTAATGGTTACCATGGCAGCAGGAGGCGTCCTGCTTGCCATGGTAATTTAAGTCTTATCTGACTTCTGCTAAATGCAGAGGTCTGATCAGACTAAGTCTAAAGTAAAAAATACAGTACAGTACACTATATAGTGTACTGTACTGTATTATATAGACCTCAGACCCACTAGATCTTTAAGTACTAAGTGGGTCTGGGTCAAAAAAAATGAAAAAAAAAGTGAAAAAAAGTAAAAATAAAAAAACACATTTATCACTAAATAAAAAAATAAAATACACTACGCATATTAGATATCGCCACATCCGTAAACACCCGCTCTATAAAAATATCACATGACCTAACCCCTCAGGTGAATACTATAAAAAAAAAAAAAAAGTGTAAAAAAAGCCCCTTTTTGTTACTTTACATCACAAAAAGTGTAATACCAAGCGATCAAAATGGCGTACGGCTCCCAGAATAGTATCAATCAAACCGCAATCTCATCCCGCAAAACATAAGCACAAACACAGAACCAGAGATAGGTGCACACTAACGTCACACTAAACCCTCACACTGATGTTAAAAATTGAGAGGTTAGTTCGACATATCCTACTACGAGGACATGTCTTAAGCTCGGGCACCAGCGTCAAGGTCTCTCAAGTAGCCCGAGGCCCTAACACTCACCTAACTGCACCATATGGGCGATATCAGGGGCCAGTGGGCAATTACAGGAGCATTAGGACGACTCACAAACATCTCCTCTGTTACCTCCAGCATGTAGCCATGCTTGCAATGGGAGGTGGGAGGTGTCTATGAGCCCCACTCAAGACTGACTGATATAGCCCAGAGCCTAGCAGGTGCACCCAAATGTGACCTGAAGATGAAAGACAGGCACATTTAAATTGGAGTTTATACACCTCCGTACATATATATAAACAATCAAAAAATGTGGTGTTAAAAAAGCAGGATGCGCTCATACCCATATGCAGTTGTGTATTTCTATAGGGGAGCACATCTCAGCATTTGTAGTCCGTTGCTAATGGCAATCACCAGCAAAAAATGCATACAATGGATGATGCCAGCAACGGACTACAAGTACCACAATGGACATCCTACATAAGATGAAATTTATGTGGATGTGGCAAGAATTCAGAACAAACACAGAACCAGAGATAGGTGCACACTGCCGTCACACTAAACCCTCACACTGATGTTAAAAATTGAGAGGTTAGTTCGACATATCCTACTACGAGGACATGTCTTAAGCTCGGGCACCAGCGTCAAGGTCTCTCAAGTAGCCCGAGGCCCTAACACTCACCTACCTGCGCCATATGGGCGATATCAGGGGCCAGGGGCCAGCGCAAAACATAAGCCCCTACATAGGACAATCGCCCAAAAAAATTTAAAAAATATGGCTCTCAGACTATGCAGACATTAAAACATGATTTTTTTTCTAAAATGCTGTTATTGTGTTAAAGTAAATATAAAAAAAGTATACATATTAGGTATCGCCACATCTGTAAAAACCTGCTCTATAAAAATATCCCATGAGCTAACCCCTCAGGTAAATACCGTAAAAAAAATTAAATAAATACAGTGTAAAAAAAAAAACATTTTTTTCACCGCACATCACAAAAAGTGTAATAGCAAGCAATAAAAAATGTATATGAACCCCAAAATAGTGCCAATCAATCAGTCATCTCATCCCGCAAAAAGTAATATCCTACATAGGCCAATAGCCCAAATAAATAAATAAAAATATGGCTCTTAGACTCTGGAGATTTTTTTTTGTTTCAAAAATGATATTATTGTGTAAAACTTAAATAAATAAAAAATATACATATTAGTTATTGCCGTGTCCGTAACAACCTGCTCTATAAAAATAACACATGAACTAACCCCTCAGATGAACACAGCAAAAAAAATTATTATAAATACGGTGTCAAAAGCCATTTTTGTCACCTTACATCACAAAAAGTGTAATAGCAAGCGACCAAAATGTCATATGCACCCCAATATAGTGCCAATCAAAACGCCATCTCATCCCGCAAAAAATGAGCCCCTACATAAGACGGTCACCCAAAAAATAAAAATAAAAATATGGCTTTCCGAATGTGGAGACACTAAAAAAAAATTATTTTCATAAATGCTTTATTATAAAAAACTGAAACAAAAATTCAGAAAAAGTTGTCATATTTGGTATTGTCGCGTCCGTAACAACCTGCTCTATAGAATTTGTACATATAACCTGTCAGATCATCTATGTAAAAAACAAAAAATAAAAACGATCCCAAAACAGCAATTTTTTTTCTAATTTTCCATTTTAATCCATTTTTCCAGTAACAAAGCAAGGGTTAACAGCCAAACAAAACTCAGTATTTATTGCCCTAATTCTGTAGTTTTCATAAACACCCCATATGTGGTCGTAAACTACTGTACGGGCACACGGAAGGGCGTAGAAGGAAGGGAACGCCATATGGTTTTTGGAAGGCAGATTTTGCTGGACTGGTTTTTTGACACCATGTCCCATTTGAAGCCCCCCGATGTACCCCCAGAGTAGAAACTCCAAAAAAGTGAATCCATCTAAGAAACTACACCCCTCAATGTATTCAAAACTCATTTTACTAACTTTGTTAACCCTTTGGGTGTTCGACAAGAGTAATTTGCAAATGGAGGTGAAATTTCAGAATGTCTATTTTTTTGTTACCTTGTCTCAAAAAAAGTGTAATATATAGCAACCAAAAATCATATTTACCCTAAAATAGTACCAACAAAACTGCCACCTTATCCTGTAGTTTCCATAATGGAGTCAGTTTTTTGGACTTTCTACTCTAGAGGTACATTAGGGGGGCTTCAAATGGGACATAGTGTCTAAAAACCAGTCCGCAAGATCTGCCTTCCAAAAATCACATGGTGCTTTTTTCCCTCTATGCCCTGCTGTGTGCCCGTACAGTAGTTTACGACCACACATGGGGTATTTCTATAAACTACAGAATCAGGGCAATAAATATTAAGTTTTGTTTGACTGTTAACCCTTACCTGGTGACTTGAAAAAATGGATTAAAATCGATAATTTTCCAAAAAAAATCGAAAATCTTAAATTTTATCTCCATTTTCCATTAACTCTTAGGGAACACCTAAAGAGTTAACGACATTTGTAAAATCAGTTTTGAATACCTTTTTGGGTGGTTTCTATTATGTAAGCCTCACAAAGTGACTTTAAACCTGAACTGGTCCCTAAAAAGTGGGTTTTTGAAAATGTCTGAAAATTGACATTCCCAAAATGATCCATACATGAAGTAGACATATGGGGAATGTAAATTAATAACTTTTTGGCAGTATTACTTTGTATTATAGAAATAGAGAAATTGAAACTTAGAAAATTGCAAATTTTTCTAATTTTTGGGGTAAATTTGGTATTTTTTTTTATAAATAAAAATACATTTTTTTGACTCCATTTTACCAGTGTCATGAAGTACAATATGTGACGAAAAAACAATCTCAGAATCGCCAGGATAAGTAAAAGCGTTTTAAAATTATCACCACATAAAGTGACACTGGTCAGATTTGCAAAAAATGGCCTGGTCCTTAAGGTGTAATATGGCCGTGTTCTTAAGGAGTTAAAAGGACTGTTAGGTCTTTCAATAAGGTTTTTGGAGTGAAATCAGTAAGTTTAGAGCAAAACGCTATCTGTCCCTGCCTACTGTCTGCTCTCCCTGACGCTGAATGAGCCGAGCGCCAGACCTCAGCTCCTATATGAAATGGTATCACGTGTTCCGGCCAGCCAATCAGTGTAACGGGCTTACAGCTAACATTGCTATGTCCCTACACTGAGGGGAGTTACTTACCTGGACCTTCATTGGCTGGTTAGAAGACGCCAAACGTGTGGGGAGGAGACTCGAGCAATGCGACGAATACACATGGTGCTTGGCATACTCAGCCGAGCATACTGGCTCATCACTACAGACCACCAGTCAGACCCCCAATGTTAATCAGACCTCAGCTCACAGCCCCAATCAGACCTCCAATGTTAATAAGACCCCCAATCAGACCTCAGATCAAACCCCAATGTTAATAAGACCCCAATAAGACCTTAGATCAGACCCACAATCAGACCTCAGCTCAGACCCCAATGTGAATGACCCCCAATTAGACCTCAGATAAAACCCCCAATATAAAAATGAATGAATGGGGGATTCAGACCTCAGATGGGACCCCCATACCTCAGATCAGACCTCCATGCCTCAGATCAGAACACGATGCCTCAGATTACCGCCCATGCCTCATTTGATCAGCCCCCATACCTCATTTGATCAGCCTCCAGCCTCATTTGATCAGACCCCATGCCTCATTTGATCAGCCCAATGAATTATTTGATCAGCCCCATGCCTCATTTGATCAGTACCCAGCCTCATATCAGCCCCCATGCCTCTTTTGATCAGCCCCCAGCCTCATATCAACTCCCATGCCTCTTTTGATTAGCCCCCAGACTCATATCAGCCCCCATGCCTCATTTGATCAGTCCCCAGCCTCATATCAGCCCCATACCTCTTTTGATCAGCATCCTTGGCCTCAGATGACATAAAATAAAATAAACATTTACCTCTCCTGCTTCAGGCGCTGCCGCTCCTTACCTTCAGTGCGATCTTCTTCCTCCTACTGCGGATGTCCTGTTACCCGACACGCACAGCGTGAGGTCACAGAGCATCTTCACGCTGTGCGCAGCCACAGCACAACCGAAAGCAGAGGACCAGGAAGTGGTGAGTACAGAGTCTTCACTGCTTCCCAGTCCTCAGTACTAATGAGCGCTTACATAATGGAAGAGCCCATTAATATTCATGCCATAAGAGGCAGGGACATTTTTCCCCCACTTTGGGGGGAAAAACTGCATCTTATGGGGTGAAAAATACGGTATATAATCTGTTATTTATTCAGTTTTATGTATTGCTCATTAGTCACTTATCTTTGCACTGCACCTGTTGGCAAATTTTTTCCACTAAATTTTCAAAGCAAAAAAAGTATTATCTTATAATTTCCTCATTGCCAGCACTGCATTCTGTAGATTTCTTATTTTGTTTGAGCTACTATTTCAACCTGGCAACATACATGGGAAAACACAGGAGGGTGACCATATTCAAATGTACTGTGTACTGTGTACAGATAGGATAATGGTTTCTGGCTTATAATTGTTATTATTCAGCAATTTGCAGAGCTGAGTTCCATTACTTTTCCATCAGACTTATATTCTAAACACTATTTGGAGCAGATACAAAGACTGAAGGTTAAAAATAATGTTCAAGTTTCTTAAAACCTTTCGGGCTTAGCTCAGTCAGTGATTATTTATAACTAGTTTTTTAACCTGTGGTCATTCAATCTTTTTTTTCCAGAGGAAGGCTGAATCCAAATTAGTCACATCCAAACAATATGCTATCTGTAGAATGCAAAATGTTACAGTGCTCCTAAATATAGTTACCTGCTCATCGGCTGCAAGTGTACAAACCATTGGTGGCATATCACTAGGAGATGTCACTAATGTCAGATAGGTGCAGGTCCCACATCTGGGACCCACACCTATCTCTAGAACGGGGCTCGCAAAGTGATTGAGAGTGCATTGTGCAGACGAAGTGTGCTCTCCATTCACTTCTAAGTGAATTCCAAAAACAGCCGAGCAAGTGCGTTTGTCTATTTTCGAAAGTCCCATAGAAATAAACAAGAGCGAGCCGGGTATGCACAGCCAACTCTCCATTCACCTCCATTGAAGTGAATGGAGGGTGATCTCGCTTGTGCGGTTCACTGTCATTAACTTTGAGTGCCCCATTCTAGAGATAGGTAGAAGTAGGATCCAGGGACGTAACTACCATAATGGCAGACCATGCGACTGGTATGGGGCCCAGGGCAAAAGGGGGCCCAGTTTGAATCATCCCCTCTTCTACTGGGGGAGAAAACTTAAGGGAACAACTTTTAGCAAATGAGGCAATGGAAAAAATGGCCCATGGGTCATTGAAAGGGGTTTATGCAGAAACCCTTCTGTCCTGTGTGGGGGCCGGTTTGATCCTTGCTATGGGGCCACTGGTAGGATCCGCACCTATCTGACACTGGTGGCATATCCTAGCGATATGCCATCAATGTCTCAGGTGAGAAAACCCCTTTTATAAGGTTTTCAATAGAAGATTTAAAGGGACAAATCTACTTTGTGCTGTATTTCGTACTGTGATATTTAGCCCATTTTTAGCATGTTTAGAAAGTACTGAGATCATTATAACTAATCTAGTAAACTTATGGAAGTAATGGCAACAAAAATGTCTTGAAGGAAAAGATTTACAAAATAATCAGGTTTGTACAAGGAACAATGATGGTAGATTTCTTTATTAAGAATCTTGTGCTCCTAGTTCCACATTATGGTATAATAGTAAATGAAGTCATGTGATTAAACAGCAAGCTTTTAAAGGGTTTGTCCTACAAAGGATATTTATAACCTACCCACAGAAAAGGTGATAAATGTCAGATCAATGGGGGGCCCACCAAATATTTGAACAGTGGTCCAAAGCCCTGAGTTTTTCTTTACTGAAGACCACAGTGAGACAGAATTAGAATGAAGTGGTGATCACGCATGAGCCCTACCGCCCCATTCAGTCTATGGGGCTGACAGAAAGAGATGAGTAAGTTGTTTGGCAGTTTCTGTCGATCCCATAGACTGAATGAAGTGTCAGCGATCAGACATTTATTTCCTATCCTGTGAATAGGTGGCAAATATTCTTAGTCAGACAATCCCTGTTAATAATGTGCATTCAGTAATAGCATTCTTTATCAAATTTTAATCATGTGTCACTGTATGACACTGTATCAGAGGCTATGCTAGATCAAAACATCTGGGGCATGTTTTTTTTACTAGGGCTTAGAATGTAGTTCTTGCTGACCATACAACTGTATCAACTTCACTCTCATAGGTCACAGAGTCACAGACCATTGGATGTCATCTCACGTGTCTGCGCCAAGTCACAGGTGGCACATTGATTCCATCACCACTTGAGCCAAGAAACCAGCATCTCAGGCTGCAAGCCACAAGAGACCTCTGGCCTTTATCGCAGATGGCTTCAGGGAGTCAGATGAGTACTACAGGGGGCATCATAACTATTGGGAGCACTAAAGTGGGCAATTATAACTATGTGGGCACTATACTTACTGGGGGGAACTGTAGGGAGCATTATACTAACTGGGTAATTATACCTACTGAGGGCATTACAGAGGGTATTTTACCAACTGATAGCACTGCAGGTGGTATTATTACTACTGTGGGCACTACTGGCAGCATCATAACTACTTGGAGCACTAAAGAGGGACATTATAACTACTCAGGGCCTTTATAATGATTAGGAGCACTATTAGGAACTACTATCTACTGGGTGTACTAGAGGGGGCATTATAACTACAGGGAGTACTGTAGGGGCATTGTAACTACTAGGGGCACTATAGGAGGCATTATAAGTAATGGGGGCTCTACAAGGGGACATTGAAATTACTGGGGGCTCCACAGGAGGGCCTCATGGAGGGGCCTTATTACCATTGGCAGCCCTACAAGGGGGTCTTATAGATTGGCCTTATTACTACTGGGTGCACTCCGGGTAGCTTTTCACTACTGGGGCACTATGAGGCATTATTATTACTTGGGGTTTATCGAGAGCGTTATTATTATTGGCCAAAATATGGAGGGTTCTCCCAGGGAGCATTATCACTGTAGGGGTCACTATTGCTAATGAGGGCAGTCTGGGAGAGAATTTTTACTACTGCTAAGACACAGTGGGCGTTGAATGGGGGATAGCAGCATTTTAACACTGTTGAAGCACCAGACAGATGAGGAGGATAATAGAAAAGTGAGGAACCTAAGATGTCTGTTTTGCAAACTCTGTAGAGATGAGACATGGCCAAAAGAAGTTACAGTATGTGTTGTCTGGGCCAAATGGAGAAGATGTAAGACTGGATGTAAGATGTGCTATATTCTCCTGTATGTGTGATAGCACTGAATGTAATTTCCATCCAAATATGCCTTAAGCATTAGGGGTTGGATCGAAAATTTTACACATATGCACTGAGCCTTGGGCCCCGAACCTTTTGATACTCTAGCAACGCCCCCCAACTGATCCATCTCAAAATTTTGTAACTAACAGCCATCGCAGAAAAAAACATATTTCAAAATGTCACCAAAGCATAAAATAAATCTATATATTGTGAATATAAAACATTGTTTCACTCTATTTCCTAGTATTCATGGATTTAGAAAAATTGGGGCTAGGAAGAAGTTACCAAAACACTATTTGCAACGCTGATATCAGTCACCAGATGGTAATAGAGAGCAGATACAGACTGCACAGTTCATTACTTTTGCCATTATTTCATTTTTTGTCTGATGCATAATATTATGTGTGTTGGGAAGATAAAAAAGCATTTATCATACTTTTACATCACTAAAACTGTAATGGGAACATATATTTAGAGCTACCGTATGTAAAAATTTTATTAATTTTACAAGCCTCTTGTTAAAAATCCTACTGATCGAGCCATCAGGGGTGTCATCTGATGCATTCAAAAAGAAGGAAGTAACAGTCTGCAGATACACCGAAAGTAAAAGTTGTAAAGGAAAAACTGTTGAGAATAATTAATAATAGAAAGCGTCCAAAGGTATCTATAGCCTTTAATTAGCTTCCAAGAGTGCTCAGAAATATGGAAATATGGTCAATTTTTCCAGGAGCATCTTCGTCCAGTTTTTGATGTGGGAAACGGGTCACTATGCTTATAATATGTGACCAATAAATTTGCAAAATAATTCAAAGAAGCGAGTGCTGGTCTTTTATCCTCAGGATAGATCATCAATATAAGATTGATGGGGGTCTAACACCAGTCTATCTCAGACAACTGCCAGCTCTGAAAATATACATCCGATGGATCTGGATCTGGAGCAGAAAGTTAAGTCTTCTATGTAGTGGCTGTTCCAGGGCAATACTGCTTAGCTCATCTCAAGTGAATGAGAGCTGAGTTGCAGTACATCAGCATGAGAAACTACACAGTAGGTGGAGACTTCTCCTTCCAGCTCTATCCACTGCATAGTTTCTAGAGTTGTCAGCTGCCCAAAACAGCTAATCAGTAGAGCTGCTGGGTGGTGGACCCCCACCAATCTTGAGCATAGGTTAACAAATTTTAGTCCTAAAAAAATCCTTTAATAATAATACATATTTGTCATTGTAGACCATTTATTGTGGATAGAAGTATTCTCCTTTTTATCCAAAGATCCACAAGACCGGCTCCTATTCAGGATCCCGGAGCACAGGAAATGCAGGACAGCATCAATAACTCACAAGTGAAGGGAGCGCCACCCTCTGGTCAAGGTAAAAAATTCCAAAGTTTATTAGGACACTTTAAAAGTCAGCCAAGTGTGCAGATACAAACAGACAAGAAGGTCTGGCTATATGATCTCATTTTTAGTTACAAAGATCTTAACATGCACTTCTACTTTAAAAGGGTTCTCTGGGAATGATTTCAAACGGCCACCAGCATCCTGTCCTAGTATGTGAGCAGGACTGGTTGCCACCACTTACATAGTTGCCTCGGGAGGTAAGGAGATGGAGCCCCACTACACACTACATTGCTCTACAATAGACAGTAATGATGTGATCCTGCTTATGATATGCCATCATGGCTGAGCAGGAACGCTCACCAATATGTAGTATGTGCAGGTGTCAGAGTAACCTCTCACCCCACTCAGGCAGCTCAACACGTGAAGGCAAACAGTCCTGATCACATTTGAGTACAAGTTGCTGGCAGCCTTCTTAAATCATTCCCAGATAACCCTTTTAAGATCCTTTTACATGCAATGATAATTGGGCCAAATATCGGGGATGAGTGTTTGCAGAAATGTTCTTTCCCATTACTTGGCTTCAGTAAAGGTGCCAGCAATCACCCAATGAACGAGCAAATTCTCATTCATCAAGTGACTATGTCTTTCAGCTAGGATCGAAAATCATTTCTATTCAGCACTTTTCCATGTATAAAAAAGGATATGCTTCCCAGAAACAATAATTGTTTATGTGGACAAGTAATTGCTCGCCCCCTCCCCCCCCCCCTACAAAGATGACTGCTCAATGTAAATGCTCTCACCCCTTGTGACAAGCAAGTCATTATCTGAGTTTGTTCCCGGTGTGGCTGGACAGGAATCACATTTACCCAGTGGGCCATAAACGACATATATTGTCCTTGAACGTAGTTACAGCTCCACACGTCGGCACTGCCTGCACTTTGGCAGACACCGACATGCTCAAGGACTGGCCCACCTTCTGTTCCACATATGTTTGCAGGGATGGTACTGCCTTTTTCGCAAAGAAATGACGGCTTGGGACTCTCCACCTTGGATTGGCACAAGCCATCAGTTCTCTAAAAGGTGCAGAGTCTACCACTTGGAAAGGGAGGGACTGCAGCACTAGCACTTGGCCAGGAGCACATTCAGCTTCTGCGCCGTTGCATGAGTGCATGCATACTGTTGTCTCTTGGCAATCGCTTCGGTGATCGACTGCTGAGGGAATGACTGACTAGGAGGAGGAGGAGCAGGAGCATCAGGACCAGCAGATGATGGGAAGGACAGACAGCTCCCTATTTTTACATATACCCATGCTGGGTGAGAGAAATATCTCTGTAAATTGTCAACTTTGTATAAAGTTTTTTTAAAAGTTGTCAGTTACAGAGATATTTCTCACACAAAGTATGGGTATATATAAAAATACACCCCAAAACACATTGCCCTACTTCTCCTGAGTACGGCGATACCACATGTGTGGCACTTTTTTGCAGCCTGGGTGTGCAAAGGGGCCCTAAAACCAATGAGTACCTTTAGGATTTCACAGGACATTTTTACGCATTTGGATTCCAGAATTCTTCTCAGGCTTTAGAGACCCCTAAAATGCCAGGACAGTAAAAATACGCCACAAGTGACCCCATTTTAGAAAGAAGACACCCCAAGGTATTCCGTGAGGGGTATGGTGAGTTCATGTAAAATTTTATGTTTTGGTCAAAAGTTAGTGGAATATGAGACTTTGTAAAAAAAAAAAAAAAAAACTTGTGCCAAAAAAAAAAAAATTCTGTGAACTCGCCATGCCCCTCACGGAATACCTTGGGGTGTCTTCTTTCCAAAATGGGGTCACATGTGGGGTATTTATACTGCCCTAGCATTTTAGGAGCCCTAAAGCGTGAGAATCCAAATGCGTAAAAATGGCCTGTGAAATCCTAAAGATACTCATTGGTTTTAGGGCCCCTTTGCACATCTTAGCTGCAAAAAGTGTCACTCATGTGTATCGCCGTACTCAGGAGAAGTAGGGCAATGAGCTTTGGGGTGCATTTTACATATACCCATACTGTGTGTGAGAAATATCTCTGTAAATGACAACTTTAAAAAAAATTTATACAAAGTTGTCAATTTACAGAGATATTTCTCTCACCCAGCATGGGTATATGTAAAAATACACCCCAAAACTCATTGCCCTACTTCTCCTGAGTACGGCGATACCACATGTGTGCCACTTTTTTGCAGCCAAGATGCGCAAAGGGGCCCTAAAACCAATGAGTATTTTTAGGATTTCACAGGCCATTTTTACGCATTTTTCTTGTCACGCTTTAGGGCCCCTAAAATGCCAGGGCAGTATAAATACCCCACATGTGACCCCATTTTGGAAAGAAGACACCCCAAGGTACTCCGTGAGGGGCATGGCGAGTTCACAGAAGATTTTTTTTTTGGCACAAGTTAGCGGAAATTGATTTTTTATTGTTTTTTTCTCACAAAGTCTCCCTTTCCGCTAACTTTTGACAAAAGTTCAATTTTCATGGACTCATTATGCCCCTCAGCGAATACCTAGGGTGTCTTCTTTCCAAAATGGGGTCATTTGTGGGTGTTTGTACGGTTCTGGAATTTTGGGCGAGGCTAAATTATGGCAACCATGTAAAGCTAAAGGTACTCGTTGGAATTTGGGCCTTTACGCATCTAGGCTGCAAAAGTGTCACATGTGTATCGCCGTACTCAGAGAATAGGGCATATGTTTTAGGGTGTATTTTTACATATACCCATGTTAGGTGAGAGAAATATCTCTGTAAATTGACAACTTTGTATAAAAAAATTAAAAAGTTGTCGTTTACAGCGATATTTCTCACACAAAGTATGAGTATATATAAAAATACATCCCAAAACACATTGCCCTACTTCTCCTGAGTACGGCGATACCACATGTGTGGCACTTTTTTGCAGCCTGGGTGCGCAAAGGGGACCTAAAACCAATGAGTACCTTTAGGATTTCACAGGGCATTTTTACGTATTTGGATTCTCACGCTTTAGGACCCCTAAAATGCCAGGGCAGTATAAATACCCCACATGTGACCCCATTTTGGAAAGAAGACACCCCAAGGTATTCCGTGAGGGGCATGGCGAGTTCACAGAAAAAAAAAAATTTTGGCACAAGTTAGCGGAAATTGATATATATATTTTTTTTTTACAAAGTCTCATATTCCACTAACTTGTGACAAAAAATAAAATTTTACATGAACTCACCATACCCCTCACAGAATACCTTGGGGTGTCTTCTTTCTAAAATGGGGTCACATGTGAGGTTTTTGTACTGCCCTGGCATTTGAGTGTCTCCCCAATCATTACACGTATGGCCAGCATTAGGAGTTTCTGCGATTCTCCTTATATTGAGCATACGGGTAATGAGATTTTTTTTTTCCGTTCAGCCTCTGGGCTGAAAAAAAAAAAAATGAAAGGCACAAATTTTATTATTCGCATCGATCAATGTGGATGAAAAAATCTCTGCCAAAATCAGTGACTGCGGTGCGGTGGGCTGGGCGCTAACTACCTAACAAGTAGCTAGCTAACTGGCGGTGATAAGGGACCCTTATGCCCCATTCACACGTCCGAAATTCTGTGTGCGGAATGGAATTGTGGACCCATTCATTTCTATGGGGACAGACTTTGTCCCGCTCGGATCCGGAATTACGGATCCGCGCTTCCGGGTCTGCACTTCCGTTCCGCAAAAATATAGAACATGCCCTTTTCTTGTCCTCAATTGCGGACAAGAAAAAGCATTTTCTATGTAGTTCTGTGCGGATCTGCAAAATGCGGAAAGCACATTGCCGGTGTCCGTATTTTGCGGATCCATAGATCCATGGATCCGCAGATCCATGGATCCGCAAAACACATACGGACGTCTGAATGAACCTTACAGGGGGGTGATTAGTGACAGGGGGGGTGACAGGGGGTGATCAGGGGGGGTGACATGGGTGATCAGGGGGGGTGACATGGGTGATCAGGGGTTAATCAGTGATGAGGGGTGGGGGGGAGGGGTGTGTGTGTAGTGATTGGTGCACTTTACCTATGTTTCCTCTGGTGGTCCCAAACAAAGGGACCACCAGACTAGCAGACAGCAGGCATATCAGACGCTGTTTACAAAGCAGCGTCTGATATGCGATTTAAATGCGTTTTTTTCCGCATCTACAGCCTTCCAGTGCATGATCAGCGCTGGCAGGCTGTAGTTTCAGTTGTCCCGGCTCCGATCACATGAACGCGCGCGCACGACGCGCGCGCGTTCATGCGAAATCTCAGGTCTCACGAGATGACGCCGATAGGCGTGACTGAGACCTGAGAGAGCCGCCGCGCTGACGCCCGTCGGCGTTAGCGTGGCGGCAAGTGGTTAATTACCCCCTCCCCCAAAAAAATAAAAATTATCACAATTCACCACAGAACAGCAACTAAGACATATTCTTTTTCCTATTCAATTCACCACAGAACGGCTAATGGAACGTATGTATATTTCCTCTTAATACACCGCATAAATGGCTGTAGTACAATGCAACTTCAATGCCGAACGGCACATATAATATATATTTTTCCTTTTTTTTTTCCTATTAATACACCCCCCCAAAAAAAGTTTAATAATGTAAAATCAACACAGGATGGCTAATAGGACGTACGTATCTATCTTGTAAATTGTTTTTTCAGCACAATAAAGTCTTTCCTAGTCCCTGCATTAAGTACACTGGAAAATGGCCAAATCCAAGATGGCTGAGGCTATTTAAAGGGCTGTGACATCACAGGGGCTGGCTGGCTGCTGATTGGCAGCATGCATGGCATTGTGGGTGATCCCTCAATCTCAGAGTTCTTTTCTCCATGTCCTAACACGTGCAGTAGTCATTTTAGGAAAAAATGCGATTCGTTACCACAAAGCATGAGGAAATTCAGATCTGGTGCGAATCAAATTTTTCCTAAAATTCATATGGAATTCCACTTCGTCAACTTCGATTCACTCATCTCTGGTTGTACACCCTATGTATCGTAACTTGCAGGCTGAACAGGTGATGCAGTAGACGACAAAACTAGTACTACAATTAATATATTGTTTGATCTGGAATGTACATCCAGTAGCCATCAACTGCACCGCCCGTTAAGTCCGCATGTAGAGGCAGCAAGTGCAGACTCGATGTCCACACTTAAAGAGGACCTTTCATGGTTTTTAATTAATTGAGATAAATACCTTGACTTGCGGGGTACCCCTCTGCTGATGCTGCCACCCTGCCTGTTTTTTTAAAATACCGCTCGTACGCCCCACTGTGCCACCCTGTAGTTTTCGCGCTCAGTATGCTAATACTGAGCATCGGTACAGGGAGGAGGAGACGCCAGGGTTTCTCAATGGGCGTCTCCTTCTTCCTGCCTGTGCCGCAATCCAATGACAGCTAGGGAGAAGGCTACCTTTTTTCCTCCCTGACTGTGACACTCTTTGCAGTGATTGGATCGCGGCACAGCCAGGGAGAAGGAGATGCCCATTGAGAAACCCTGGCATCTCCTCCTCCTTGTGCCGATGCTCAGTATTAGCATACTTAGTGCGAAAAATACAGGGGGGCACAGTGGGGCGTATGAGTGGTATTTTGAAAAAAAACAGGCAGGGTGGCAGCATCAGTAGGGGGTAAACCGCAAGTCAAGGTATTTATCTCAATTAATTAAAAACCATAAAAGGTCCTCTTTAAAACTGCCTGAATATCGTATCAGGTTGGTTGGATTTTAATCTTCTCAGAGAATAGGCTAGGGCTGAGCTTCTGACCCAAAGTGGGGGCATACACTTAACACCGCCTACAGTAACCCCTGACCGGTGTTCACCCAACTGAAGTTAAGACAAAAAAATTTCTGATGATATTGCAAATTTGCGAGTATTCTTGACCAAATTTGGTGACAAACACAGGAACCTGTTTCTCTGTCTCAGAACTTTTTTCTGTTTTTTAGGAGAGATTAAATCTGTCCTGGATCTAACCTGAGCCTTACACTTATTTTAATGGGGTACTTACGGTACAGGAGCCTATGTGTGATAGGTTATATAAGGAGGAAGAAAATACTATCACATGAACAATTTTGTCTAGCACATAAAATTTCACCTGTATCAATATTATTTTTAACATGAGGAGGATGACAAGAAGCTAAAAGTGTGGCATTCCCTGCAATTTATTTAAGGTAAGTTGCAGTAGATAGTATACCTTTCTCTAGATCTCCCACTAAATTAATATCTAGAAATGAAATTGAAGAGGCATCCGAATGCAAAGTAAACTTAAGATGACAAGGATTATTATTAAGGCATAAATCAAAGAGTGAAACGGCTGTCTCATCGCCAGATCAAATAAACATAAGGTCGTCGATGTAACGGCCGTATCACATAATTGAATCCCTAAAAATATTTGTGGGAGAAGTTAGAAATGTATCTGCAGCCAGTCTTCACTTTGCAGTATTACATGAAGGTAGTACTGCACATTTCCATGTGCAGGGGGTAAAAGGAGTTTCTTTACCTATACGATGAGGGGGATCTTAGACGTCAACTTGTTAATCGGGAATCATTTTGGATTTTTCAGCTTAATACACAAGTACTGTCAGACAGAATTAAACAAAAGACAAGACTTAATCTTGCAATATAACTGTTTCTTATACTATACCATTTTAATTTGTTTTTTCCTTGTTTTTGATAAATCTTATGTGGTCTTTTTCAATCTGCATGCTTTATCAGCCACAGGTGCTCTTGCTCCGCCCAACTTTCTTGCGATTGGTATGTTTGTGAATAAGAGCACCTGTGCTTTTATGCACAACTATGTTATGATTTGTCTTTGTCTTTGACCTGAAACGTGTCAACTTGACGCTCTTTATGGATTTTATAATTATGGAACAATGAGGCTGTTTTTTATATTGGGTTTATCGTCCTCTTTGTTAGATTTGTCACAGGGGCTCAGGCTGGATGATAAATGTGGTGTATGGCTAGACTCCTTTGTCTAACTCTGTACCACAATTTTGGCACAAAATGGTGCATATTAGGCCATACTCCTTTCCCATGAAGACACACCAATTTTCTGTTAAGCCACACCACACTGTCAGACTAGAGGCAGATCATTTCTCTAAAGCTAGATGCCCCAAATTGTGCTACATTTTTTATTCAATTTACACCAGAATCTAAGTGCAATCATATTAGTAAATGTGGGCCAATGTTTTCTTGTTCAGTCTGTTGTTCAGACACACGCAGCCAGTCCGTTCTCCGTCAGTCTTTTTCCTGATTAAAACTTTAAAAGCTTCATCTTGTAGGGTAGGTAAAATTCTTAATGGAGTATGAGTGGACTTTTGCACCCATGATCTCCACCCCTAAATCTGGGACCCAAGTTCTAGTGTTCTGTAACCCTGCATAATATATGTTAAAAATACATTCATAAAAATAACACGTGTAACCCCAAGGAGGGAAACAGAGGGATGTAAAACTTAACTTTTACTAATAATGAATAAAATCGATGCACTGCACCAAAATAGCATATTATACACACACTTGAGAAGCAATGTAGTGACCCCAATGAGTCAATAGTCAATCAATCACAGGGCACAAGTGCATAGACAAAAAATGGAAAGTTCTTACCAATCTTGAAGTGCCTCAAAAAGTACAGTTCAACTGCATATTCAGGTGGCTATTGGTCTGTTGTATAGATTAGGCAGCAGGAACCACTGGCCCTGGTAAACCCAAAATAAGGGAAAGAGACTAGGAATACCCTGCCTATCTATACAGAGCACTAGCCCTGAAAGGGGCGACACCGTCCGGATACCTGACCCTAAACCTGGCCAGTATCCCTAATAAACCATATGAGCAGTTTCCGACCTGCCATGTTTCGTATAATAACTCGTCAGGGGAAACGTTCAAAAATAGGGGATCATCCAAAAATTGCAGAGTATACAAAGAACATATAGGATAAAGCATGTTAAGCTAAAATCCAAAAGTATGCATAGATGAAATGAGGAAGCCTCCCCTAAGGTCAGTTGACCAAAAATGTGGGAAAACAAAGTACTCTCCCCATCAGATGTGCACCTGCCAGTGGTTATAGGCGCGAGTGTTGGTCCCTTTAGTAACAGCTTTACCTTCCTACACACGGGCCACAACAGATTTATTAAGGCATTTAGAGGAGGTCTACACTGAAGAGGGCAGTTTGCTCTCTAGTATCGATGTGGAGGCTATATACTCTTCTATCCCACATAACCTAGGGATGAAAGCAGTAGACCATCTTTTACAATCTCAGGGGTGTCAGTACCATGCCCACAGCCTTTTTGTTCTTCGAATTCTTGAATTTACCTTGACCAGGAATGTCGTTACATTTAATAACAAGCTTTACCACCAGCTCAGGGGCACTGCGTTGGGGAGCCCGTGTGCCCCATCATATGCAAACCTGTTCCTGGGCTGGTGGAAAGAGACTTTGATCTTCACAGAGGACTCGACACAATTAACTTCTCCTATAGGGCTGTGGAAATGGTATATAGATGATATTTTCATAATTTGGAATAGCATTAAGGCAGCTTTTGAATCCTTTGTAAAGGACCTGAACGATAATCACATAGGTTTAAGATTTACCTGTGAATCTGATGAGGTGTCGCTACCCTTCCTTGATGTGTATATAACGAGAAATAAGAGGGGTGAACTAGACACTTCAGTTTACAGGAAACCTAACTCCACCAATTTTCTCCTGCAGTTGGAGAGTGAGCACCCACTCAGGAGAGGAATTCTGAAGGGACAGTATCTCCGCAAAACAAGAATTTGTCTTTCAAGCCCCTGACTTACTTCAGAGGTTTTTACAATGTGGCTATCCGGTGGGGGTTTTAAGATTAGTCTTTAGATCGGCTCTACAGCAAAAACGTTTCACCCTCCTCACTCCTAATCTGACAGGGAACCAGAATGTGAAATTGATAAGATGTATTACTATGACAAGGTCGCCACACAGTTACAAGGGATTATAAACCAACATTGGATCCTGACTTGAAGGAAGTGGTGGGGGACCACTCGCATATTACTTATAGTCGAGGCAGGATCTTACAGGACAGATTAGTACACAGTGAATTTGTACCACCTGTATCTTCGGGCAGCTCTTGGCTCCAGATGAAAACCAAGGGTTGCTACAGATGTGGTGGTTGCATAGCAGGCAAATATATCTGCATTGGTAAAACTTTCAAAAGAAATGAAACTGGAAGAGAGTATGTTATTCGTGACTACATCAATTGCAAAACAAGGAGGGTCATCTACCGTTTCTCATGTGAATGTGGGAAAGAGTATATTGGCAAAACCATTTGCGAATTTTGCAGAAGAGTGTGAGAACATCTCAATGACATTGCTAACATGAAGGACACACCCATAGCTAAACACATTCACTTCCTTCACAATGGCAGGGCTTGTGTTTCATATATGGGTATTGACAAAGTAAAACCACCCCTGCGGGGTGGCAATTGGGATAGGGTCATACTTCAGAAGGAGGCCTGTTGGATTTATTATCTCAAAACCACGGCCCCATTGGGACTTAATGAACAGCTGAATTTTAGGTGTTTTATTTGAAGGTATTTAATTTTGGCTTTAAATCATTTATTATTATTTGGGGGGGTGTCACATTACCCCTTATATATTATTATTTATTTTGTTCCCTTTTTTCTTTTAGGGCCCCCCAAAAAAGAAATTTCTTTTTTCTTTATCTTTTGCTTCTCATACTTTCACTTAGGTATCCATTCTTTTGTATATTTACTAGTATTGGCCCTGTTAACATATCTGGATATATTGATTACAATTGTAGCTTCAATAATGGCCATATCAGCAGGTTACTATAGACTGTGAACAGCAAAAATACTCCTCTAACATCTTCTGCTGGAGATTACTTTTGATACTAAGGGACATATATCGTAATCATGCCCTTCCGCTACAACCAGGAAACTTTCAGGTTTCCCTAGGGCGTCCTAGTTGCTAGGCATCTGGACCGCCCTTCCCCACAGTTTATGGTCCATCCACGTGATTCTGACGCTGCGCTGTGTCCCACGTGACCATGTGCCACGTCTCATGTGATGCAGCGCAGTGATCATATGTACCACTCACATGATCAGGAGGCGGTCCGCGGGTTTTTGGCATGTACAGCGCAGCCTATACCCACTGGCAGGTGCACATCGGATGAGGAGCGTACTTTGTTTTCCCACATTTTTGGTCCACTGACCTTAGGGGAGGCTTCCTCATTTCCTATTTGCATACTTTTGGATTTTAGCTTAACATGCTTTATCCTATATGTTCTTTGAATACTCCACAACTTTTGGATGATCCCCTATTTTTTGAATGTTTCCCCTGACGAGTTATTATACGAAACGTGGCAGGTGGGGAACTGCTCATAGGGTTTACTGGCCGGGTTTAGAGTCAGGTATCCGGACGGGGTCGCCCCTTTCAGGGCTAGTGCTCTGTATAGATAGGCAGGGTATTCCTATTCCCTTTCGGTAACTTAGGGTTTACCGGGGCCAGTGGTTCCCGCTGCCTAATCTATACAACAGACTAATAGCTACCTGAATATGCAGTTGAACCGTACTTCTTGAGGCACTTCAAGATTGGTAAGAACTTTCCATTTTTTGTCTATACACGTGTGCCCTGTGATTGATTGTCTATTGACTCATTTGGTTCACTACATTGCCTCTCAGGTGTGTGTATAGTATGCTATTTTGTTTTGTTTTGATTTAGCATTTTCTGGTGCAGTGCATCGATTTTATTAATTATTAGTAAAAGTTTAATTTTATCTCCCACTGTTTCCTCCCTTAGGATTAGACGTGTTATTTCCAGTCCTTATTGGGAGTTATATGTGAGTAGTTACACTGTCACTAACAACTTTTCTAAAATACATTCATGCCACTAGAACAGGGATCAGCAACTTCGGCACTCCAGCTGTTGTGAAACTACAACTCCCAGCGTGCTCCTTTCACTTCTATGGGTGTTCAGAGAACAACCAAGCAAGTGTGCATGATAGAAGATGTAGTTTCCCAACACCTGGAGTGCCGGAGGTGCTGATCCCTGCATTAGAAGGTCTAATTCATATTTAGAGAGCCATATTTAATTTTATTAGGTTAGCTAAAATTACCCAACAATTGGTAAATATGGCCAGATGATATAACCAATTGTTAGCTAATGTGTTCAGCCATCTCACCCATATTATACAACAAAGGGGCTGTCCACATACCTCAAGAATATACATTTAAATGCAGTAAATTCGTATTGAAACATATTACTCCACAAACCCATACATTATGAATAGTGAAACATGGTTCAAAAGAGCATACTTTTGACTACATTTATCTGTAACTTTATGTTTCTATCTTCTTTCTTTGAAGGACAAAATAATGTAGCATACCGTGCCATTATGTCCTGCAAAAAAAGTATATTTAACATATTTTTTTTTTAACATTGCAGTCTATCCCTTTCATGACCAGGCAATTTTCCATTTTTTGATTTCCGTTCTTTACTTCCAAACTTCCTAAAGCCAAGACTTTTTATTTTTCCATTGACATAGATGTATAAGCGCTTGTTTTTTTGTGGGACAAGTTGTACTAGAAAATTGCACCATTTACAATTGCATACAATGTAGTGGGTAGTAGGAAAAAAATTCCATTACATTAATTCCACCACAATTTTATGGATTTTGTTTTTACAGTATTTCTTATGTATTAAAACTGACCCTTTACTTTCATGCTCCAGGTCAGTAAAATTACAAAGATACCACATATGTATAGTTTGCTTGTTTTTTTGCGTTTTAATACTAAAACAAAATAACTTTGGAAAAAACTAATGTTTTCTTTGCATCACAATATTCTAGCACCCATTACTTTTTTATTTTATGTATACGGAGCTTGTGTAAGGGCTAGTGTGTGCAGGACGATCTGCACTTTTTATTGATACCATTTTGGAGTGTGAATGACTATTTGATCACTTTTTTATTAAATTTTTTGTGGAAGGTGAAGAGACCAAAAATCTGCGAATTGGCCTTTTTTGCTGTTTGCCTATAGAATAAATATTTTTATATTTTATATTTTAGTATGGGTGTTTTTTAGATGCAGCTATACCCATGATGTTTATTTTTTTAATTTTGTATTTTTATTTTTATTTTAGGGAAAGGGGGGTGATTTGAATTTTTATATTTTTCTTTTTTATATTTTTAAAACTTTTTTTTTTTTTTTACATTTTTTAATGCATTAGAATTGGAGTCTGAGGATTACACTATGTTCCTATGGAGCTCTTCCACAGTAGGCACAGTAGCAGGAACTTATGTGTGCAGCCTTGAATCATTCAGGAGGATTGCACTCACCCGATCCTCACTAGTAGAAGTCGGTGCACGGATGCGAGCATGTGCTTTTGACCTCCCAGTTGCCATGGTTACATTTGACCACGGCATCTGAGGGGTTATATGTAGTTTACCGGGCTCAGAAAACAGATGTTTTTCCATAAAAAAGGAGACAAACATATCAAAATTTAAGGCCCTGTTTTAAATATATGCACAAAAAAATTGATTCGTAACTCAAAAATTGCAGACTTTTTTTTCATGTACGCATAAGGTATACACTAAATGCACATTAAAAATGCAATGTGAACAGCCTCAAATGCAGATTTTTGTGTAATCCTATTTGCTTCCACTTTATTTTAACACTTAACAATAGCATTCTTCACATTAGTTATTACGTGCGGAAATAACAATTGAAGTAATGATTGAAACAAAAAACTTCTGCTCCTTATTATATAAGTGCAGAACTATTCCATGCAAACAAAAATTTTCTCTGTAGGTGATGCTTAGAGCTTTTGTACGTAACTCTATGAAAAACTGATCTATTTTTAAGAATCAGAATTGATGGGATTTAATTAATTAGCTGTAGGCTTTTATGTGTTGTAGGCTTGTAAACCTCTTCAATCTTGCCAACAAATCTTAGTATTCAGGAGGACAGCAAAAATTCTTTGTGTATATTGTGAGAAGGGCATGGTTTGGGAGAACAGATATCTGGCTTTGAAGTGGTTAAACTGTGTGTGGTAAGCCTTGGGTGTGTCTCTGGGAGCTGAAAGGTTAACCCCTTCAGGACCGTGAGATTTTACATTTTTGCGTTTTTCGTTTTTCACTCACCGAATTCCCATAGTCCTAACTTTTTTATTTTTCCATTCACATAGCCCTATGAGGGCTTATGTTTTGCTGGACAAGTTGTACTTTTTAATGGCACCATTTACATTTGCATACCATGCAGAAGGCAGTGGAAAAAATATTCCAATGGGGTAGAAGTTTTTTGCCATTTGTCGTACGCCATTAATATTGTTATATTTTATTGTATGGGCATTTTCGCACACGGCGATGCCCATGATGTTTATTTTTTATTGGTTAAGTATTTTTATTTTAAGGAAAGGGGGTGATTTGACCGGCGTGCGGTCCTGTTGTTCTGGCCGGACGCATCCGTGCGCTAGGCGGTCCTGAGCAGGTTAAATAGCAGAGCCATTAGGCCCCAAAACACATTGCCCTACTTCTCCTAAATAGGGCGATACCACGTGTGCCATTTTTTTGTTAGCCAAGATGCGCAAAGGGGCCCAAATTCCAGAAAAAAAATTTTTGGGCACAAGTTAGCGGAAATTAATTATATATATATATATTTTTTTTCTTACAAAGTCTCATCATATTCCACTAACTTGTGACAAAACATAAAATTTTACATGAACTCCCCATACCCCTCACGGAATACCTTGGGTGTCTACTTTCTAAAATGGGGTCACTTGTGGGGTATTTATACTGCCCTGGCATTTTAGGGGTCTCTAAAGCGTGAGAAGAAGTCTGGAATCCAAATGCGTAAAATTGCCCTGTGAAATCCTAAAGGTACTCATTGGAATTTGGGCCCCTTTGCGCATCTTGGCTGCAAAAAAGTGTCACACATGTGGTATCGCCGTACTCAGGAGATGTAGGGAAATGTGTTTTGGAGTGTATTTTTATATATAACCATGCTGGGTGTGAGAAATATCTCTGTAAATGACAACTTTTAAAAAAATTTTATATAAAGTTGTCAGTTTACAGAGATATTTCTCTCACCCAGCATGGGTATATGTAAAAATACACCCCAAAACACATCGCCCTAATTCTTCTGAGTACGGCGATACCACATAAGTGACACTTTTTTGCAGCCTAGGTGCGTAAAGGGGCATAAAGTCCAACGAGTACCTTTAGGCTTTACAGGGCTGCTCACAATTTAGCCCTGCCCAAAATACCAGAACAGTAAACACACCCCACAAATGACCCCATTTCGGAAAGTAGACACTCCAAGGTATTCACTGAGGGGCATAGTGAGTCCGTGGGAGATTTTAATTTTTTTTGCCAGAAGTTAGCAGAAATGGAAACTTTATTATTATTTTTTTTCCTCAGAAAGTGTCATTTTCTGCTAACTTGTGGAAAAAAATGAAATCATACATGAACTCGCCATACCCCTCCGCAAATACTTTGGGGTGTCTTCTTTCTAAAATAGTGTCATTTGGGGGGTATTTATACTATCCTGACATTCTAGCACCTGAAGAAACATGACAGGTGCTCAGAAAGTCAGAGCTGCTTCAAAATGCGGAAATTCACTTTTTTGCACCATAGTTTGTAAACGCTAGAACTTTTACCCAAACCAATAAATAAATGTAGTGTACGGGAGCTGTAATGCCCGTCACTACAGAAGGGTCACTTGTGTGCGGTTGTTCCCCTCAGTTATGAGGAGATTGGTGTAATACATCTTCATGTAATGCAATGCTGTGTATTTCCCTGTTACTGTGATATTTGCCATGTGCAGGCCTGCTAGGGGTGTCATTCCAGCTCTAAGACGCTAGAGGGAGCTAGGGAGCCCTAGTTTATAAATAGGCCCAGTCAGGGGAAGAAAAGGCAGTCTAAGTCTAAGCTAAGTGCAGGCCATGAGTCTGTGAAGTCCAGCTCAGGCTTTGAGCCTGTGGAGGCAAGGCCCAGGCCTTGTACCCGCTGAAGTCAGCCCAGGCCCTATAGCCTGTGGGGGTCCAGCCTAGGAAGATTCATGCCCTAGGAGGAGCAGTCCAGACCCTAGAACTAGTGGAGAAGTGTTGCCTCCTTAGTCAAGCTGCAAGAAGGACAAGTATCCCTGGAGAGAGAGGACAGTTGCCCAAAGTGTGTTGCTGCATTAAGAGTAAGATGAAAGCCCGATCTTAGGAGGCCTGTCTTGAAGATAGCCTTTTGGGACTGTGATTACTAACTTAAACCACTTCTGTGACTGTACTGTAACGTGTGGAACATTCTGGAACTGTACTTAATAACTGTTCACCTATCTACAACTACGTTCAGTAAAGTTATCCTGTTATTTAAGTATATCAAGATTCCTCAATTATTCCACCTATCACTACACGGTGTGCCACCGTTCAATTGGCACTGGCGTCACGACATTCATCACCTGCCTGTTCCAGTGCTGACCCGATTGAAGACGACAGTCAGTCCCAGGTTAGTGGGTTGCCCTGCACTACAAAGCCCAGCAGACCTAAAGCTACACTACTGACCCCCTGGGACACTGCATCGCTCTTTTTGGCGTCACGAACAGGATCGCATGCTTCTGGAGTGCAGAGAAGTGTGAACTGTGTGCTTTAACTATTCCACCACCGTATTGCAAGGACTGTACCCTTTATTACCAATTCTGTGGATTACAATTGTGCCTGGAGGCGCTGTGTTGTGTTGCGCTACCCCAGAGAGAAAATCGCCGCTTCAAAGCGTATTTTTATGGACTTTTTGTCATCCTGCTTGCTGTCACTGAATGTGCATCATGGCGCCCAAGATGGCCGCCGGCGCCATTGGACTTCTTCCTGCGCCATCATTGTCCTCAGTGGCGCGAAAATTTGGCGCCAAAACCCTCCAAGAGGGAGGAGAAGACTGCCTGGAGGTACCGCCTCCCTTTGAGGATTATAATATGGACGCCGCCTACCCTATACTGGAATACCTAGGGGGCGTGCAAGAAACTACGGGGTGGAGCCTGCAGCAACAGTGGCTCACCCTACTCTGCGATTTCCTACCCGAACCAGAGGGATCCGGAACCTTAGCGGTAGCGATGGAGGCGACCTCAGGAGCAACTCGTGAGCGCCATGCGCCCCCTGCTTATACTCCAAGTGAAGTGGCCCAGACCTGCCCATGGCCACAGGCCGAACCCTGCCGGTTCCATCAGCCGCGGGAAGGCTTTCTCCCGCGGAACCCTGCGTGGTCGGCCCTGATGGCAAAGATCCGGGTGGCGGCAACTCTGAAAACCACCACCCAGAAGAAATATTTTGAGAAGGTGACGAAGCGGATCTATGAAGACTCCGTGGAGGGCAAACTCCAACTCGAACGCCGTACAGGAGTTGTGCTGGAATTCGATAAAGTCCGGGGGTTTGGATTCATCCAGGAGACTGGCACCAACCGGGACTATTACGTGAATCGCCGGTCCGTCAAGCGCAGTTACCTCCCGGAGCGACTACATAACCTGGCAGTCGATGAGCGAGTGGAGTTTACTCCCGCAGAGGGCCTGCGAGGCCCATACGCTACAGCGGTGACCCGTCCAGGACCCGTACGTGAAGACTGGGAAGAGACAGAGGATTCAATGGAGACAGAAGACCCGCCGGGGCCGGTCCGGAATACATACCAGGAGAAGGGCTCCTTCCTAGGCCCGAATATCTTTTGGCAGCCGACCATCTTGGACAGGCCCGCGAGTCCCTATCCATCTCCAGAATTGCCACGCCGGGAAAAGACCGCAGCGGATTGGGCGCGGATGGCTCAGTTTGGCGACGCCATGGATAACCTGCGGGGGAACCGTACAGAAGAGACGTCCCCTGAGCCTGCTGCAAGTGTGCCGGAATCCAGCAGCGAGATCGCCGCCCTGGAGGAACGGATCGCTAAGCTACAAGTGTACCTGGATGGCCTGCGTCAAGTGGCCAGTTCCAGAGCAGCATCGCAGCAGCCCAGCAGTGGTGAGTCACCTGTGCCCCCTGTACAGCCTGAGCCCGTAACCCGAGGTCCTACCGCTAGCGCGGAATCACCCAAGATTAGCATGGAGACAGCTAAATTAAAGTATGCCAGGAGCCGAGTCCGTCTTGACGGGACCACCTTATCCCGGCCAGAGGAAGCGTCTGCCCCAGCGCCGGCCCGTGTCCCGAGACCAGCAGCTCCTGTATGTCCGCAACCCAGCGGGCCAGTGAGGTGGGTAGGCCCAATACCCGTAATGTTTCCAGCCCATTCTGTTTGGTGGGCACCACCTCCAAGTGGCCCTGGTACATGGCCCAGGTTGCCGGCGGCACCGGGTTTCACCACGTCCGATGAACAGGGCTCCTTCGATACCTACCTGTTAGCAGGCCTGCTAGGCCATTTTGCTGATCCTCACAGGGATATTATACTTGTTGCAGGAACTGTCCCTTATGTTGTCAGGCTGGTGGAGCTTGCTGCCAGTTCCCCACGGCCGGTGGCATGTTTGTTGAAAATTAAGTAGCCACTGTGGAACCACTGCTCCCAGCCTGCCCTTTGCTGTTTCCGGGACACCCTGCCCGCTGTGAAAGAGAACCTTCACAGATCCAAGTTGTGCTTTTGTTTGCACCTTTTTCCCCTTTTTAACCCCCATTTCAGGTTGAAAAGGGATTTTTATGTCGGCACTTTAAAGGGTAAGCAGGACTTGCTATGATAATGTATCCCTGGTATTGTCAGAGTCCTGTATTGTCAATATTATGTATGTGCTGCTGACTGTATTTATTACAATTTTATCCAAGTCTATGTGCCCAGAGATGGACTCCCCATGTGAGCCTCTGAGATGATCAATTCCATGGACTCCATAAATGTGAGCCAACTTTTATAATATGTCATTATGGACCTACCGTTACTCAGTCATGGACTATCCTGGTATTCCCTAACATCCGCTGTGCCAGCTCAGCGCCCCAGTTCCACTCATTATCCTGAAGGAAGAGAACGACGCCCCTTGTCACCACACTTTACCTTTGCCAGCTGGACCTGATATGAATGTATATGCAGATGAATCTACGTATATGTATGCCTGCATGTTTCTCTTTTTCTATTTCAGGTGAAAATTCCAGTTGGGTGGGCCCTGATGGAGTACGAGGTCGTACTCAGCTTAAAGCAGCGGGGTATGTAGTGTACGGGAGCTGTAATGCCTGTCACTACAGAAGGGTCACTTGTGTGCGGTTGTTCCCCTCAGTTATGAGGAGATTGGTGTAATACATCTTCATGTAATGCAATGCTGTGTATTTCCCTGTTACTGTGATATTTGCCATGTGCAGGCCTGCTAGGGGTGTCATTCCAGCTCTAAGACGCTAGAGGGAGCTAGGGAGCCCTAGTTTATAAATAGGCCCAGTCAGGGGAAGAAAAGGCAGTCTAAGTCTAAGCTAAGTGCAGGCCATGAGTCTGTGAAGTCCAGCTCAGGCTTTGAGCCTGTGGAGGCAAGGCCCAGGCCTTGTACCCGCTGAAGTCAGCCCAGGCCCTATAGCCTGTGGGGGTCCAGCCTAGGAAGATTCATGCCCTAGGAGGAGCAGTCCAGACCCTAGAACTAGTGGAGAAGTGTTGCCTCCTTAGTCAAGCTGCAAGCAGGACAAGTATCCCTGGAGAGAGAGGACAGTTGCCCGAAGTGTGTTGCTGCATTAAGAGTAAGATGAAAGCCCGATCTTAGGAGGCCTGTCTTGAAGATAGCCTTTTGGGACTGTGATTACTAACTTAAACCACTTCTGTGACTGTACTGTAACGTGTGGAACATTCTGGAACTGTACTTAATAACTGTTCACCTATCTACAACTACGTTCAGTAAAGTTCTCCTGTTATTTAAATATATCAAGATTCCTCAATTATTCCACCTATCACTACACGGTGTGCCATCGTTCAATTGGCACTGGCGTCACGACATTCATCACCTGCCTGTTCTAGTGCTGACCCGATTAAAGACGACAGTCAGTCCCAGGTTAGTGGGTTGCCCTGCACTAAAAAGTCCAGCAGACCTAAAGCTACACTACTGACCCCCTGGGACACTGCATAAATATACACTTATTGCATTTTTTTTTATCAAAGACATGTAGAACAATAAATTTAGAGAAAAATTTATATAGAAATGTAGTTTTTTTAAAAAAATGTACAACAGAAAGCGAAAAATTTCATTTTTTTGCAAAAATGTCATTCAATTTTTATTAATAGCAAAAAAAAGTAAAAATGTCAGCAACAATGAAATAACACCAAATGAAAGCTCTATTAGTGAGAAGAAAAGGAGGTAAAATTCATTTGGATGGTAAGTTGTATGACGGAGCAATAAACGGTGAAAGTAGTGTAGTACAGAATTGTAAAAAGTGGTCTGTCATTAAGGGTGTTTAAGCTAGGGGGGCTGATGTGGTTAAAATGGCGAGCGGGCGCCATGTTTACGGACTGGACTTCCACCATACATAATGTATACGACGGAGGTCCTTAATGGGTTAATTCAGACACCCTGGATATGCAGGGTTGATAGACTGTCTTTGTGGCTAACATAGATTGTAAAATATGTACTGGGACCTGCTTATACTGTCAGTCAGTGAGGTTGGCAGTGGAACTCTCACTTCACCCGAGCTTCGGTCCTGGCCTTCCATAGCCCACAGCTGAGAGTCATTAGGGCCCAATTTAAAGCTCAGTGTAGAGCTGAGCAGTGTGGCCATACCTGGAGAAGCTGACTACTTAACTGCAGAAGGTATTGCATGTGCCACCCAATACTTACTCTTTGTACCTGTGGGCCGGGTAGCCGGTCCCACATATAGTTAGGGACTGTCTTGTTTTATTAGCTACTGGCTCCAGCCCCACTGTTAGAAACATACTTGGAAAACATTACATACAGCATCACAAAACATACAGGGTAATACACAGTGACACATAAAGTGCCACTGTGATTCTCAATACTATACTCCAGAAACAGATAATGCCCATTCTGCTGCCCCCCTCTTACCCCTACCTGGTGCTGCCTGAGGCAATCGCCTCACGTCGCCTCATTGCTGATGTACCCCTGCACCTGTACTACAACAGTATATGAGCCCCTTGCTCTCCAGTCATGGAGTATTCTCCTTATCTCCCTATCAATTCGCCTGGCATCATGAGCTATAATAACATTTATTAGCTCAGTTTCTTACATTCAATGTAATAGACAGTGGTATGCTACTTGTTGTTTTTAAGGTACCTGCTACGTCTCAGCTGCACAGGTTGTACATATGGGCCCCGTTGGGGATGCTATGATAGAAAAGTAGTGTTTCCATTGGAGGTCTTTTTACCAATGTATTACAGACTGTGTATTTTAGTGCAGTGGTATACTCCTAGATTTTTTTTTAATGCAAAATGCCTTCAAATGTGAATTATTAAAGTAATTTTGATGAATCTCCTGTTTTCTTTAGGTTTGTTATCATGATGTATTGTTTTATGTAATATATATCTCCTCACATAATATACAGTATATCAACCTGAAGCAGTTTGGAGGAGAAGACAGTTTTGTTATTCCGAAGACTAGAGATGAGCAAATTTCAAGTTCACGCTTCGTTTGGTGATAAAAGCAGAATTGCGTTATGGATTCCGTTACCATGGACCACAACGCAATTCTATGACAGAATGCATAACAGAATGCCTTTAGAGGCATTCCGTTATGCATTCCGTCATAGAATTGCGTTATGGTCCGTGGTTACGGAATACATGACATAATTCTGCTTTTACCACCAAATGAAGCGTGAACGAATTTCAAAATATGAAATTCGCTCAACTCTACTGAAGATGCTTGATATTTTTGTCTGACTGTAGCTATATTTACTGATGCTTTATTCTCTGCATATGGCTGCCAAGAAAACTAGAACGGAATCCTAGATACTGCATATCGATATTGCAGGTAAAAAAGCAATGAATGGATTCGCTGCATTTTGGTACAGTACAGAATCGGTCTATCTCTCTGTGTCTTTTCTATCAAATAAGTATAGAGCAAGTGACAACATTAAAATGTTATATATGTAATTACGGTAACTATGAATACATCAATTAATTAACCAACACTTCCCAAGAGGCACAAACCTGCACGTTCACAACAAACATGTATCAGTTCGCCATACTGTCTGATTGGCAGCACCTTGAATTAACATAGGGCAAGTACACTTTAAATTGGCAAAATATATGGAGAAATATACTTACCTGCTTCCTGCTACTTGGTTTCAGCTTGCTGGCCCCTGAGCTGTCTGCATTGCACTTCCTATTAGTGTTGAGCACAAATATTTGAATGCTAATTTTTATCATGAATATCGGCACTTTGAGAATTTGCGAATATTTCAAATATAGTGATATATATTCGTAAATATGAATATTCTTTTTTTTGTTTTTTTTCATCTGAACCCATTACCTAGTATGCCTACCTGCTTCTTGCTTGTGGGTCAATGTGAGAAGGCTGCAATATTGTAGTCTGTAGTGAATTAGAATATTTGTCATTATTTAATATTTCTCGTATGCGAAAAATCGGCAATGTAATATTCGGATATGCGAATATTCTAACACCCGAATATATAGCACTAGCAATATTCATAATTTTAGAATACTCGCATTACGCGAATATTATATTGCTGATTTATCACAATTAATAAAATAATCTCGAATACGAATATTTGCGAATATATGACGAATATACTAACGAATATTCGCGGATTTGAATATTGCCCCTGCCGCTCATCACTACTTCCTATCCCCATCTGTCAACATTTGCACAGACGAGGTCACCTGCGCTGCTGCAGCCAATGACTAGCCTCAAAAGTTACAGGTCCCCAAGTGACACTTCAGTGCTGTATCACATGCTGCTTGAGGATACATCACTCCTGAGGTCATTCATCGGCTGCAGCAGCACATGTGACCCCCATCCAATGGGCACTAGAAGTTCAGAAGTGCAGTGCAGACAGTTGGGGAGCCAAAACAGGGAAGCGGGGATCAGGTAAGTATGTTTTTTCTTCACAGGTCCCTCTTGCTAGAGGGGATTTAAAGGGGTTGTACATTTTTTGTTATATTGATGACCTATCCTGAGGATCAGTTCGGCAGGGGCAACTCCTGGTACCCCTACTGATCAGCTGTTTAAAGTGATCGCAGTGCACGTACATTCTTTTCACTGTTTACCTAATTGTCGTTGCATTTACAGTGGTGAGAAGGTGTACAGTTGTGTTCAAAATTATTCAACCCCCACTGAAATTGAGTATTTTGGCCAGTTTGACATTAATTTTGACCATTTCAGTCATCTTGTTTACAATAAAATCAAAGAGGCACTTGTAAGTTAGACAAATATAACATAACATTTATAATGAAATTACCACAAATGTCTTTTCTGTGCTCACATCATTATCAGTTTTATTCAACCCCCAAGTGACATTCAATCTTAGTACTTAGTACAACATCCTTTTCCAGTTATAACAGCTTTTAAACGTAAAGCATAGCTTGACACAAGTGTCTTGCAGCGATCTATGGGTATCTTCGCCCATTCTTCATGGGCAAAAGCCTCCAGTTCAGTCACATTCTTAGGCTTGCGAGCTGCAACTGCTTTCTTTAAGTCCCACCAGAGGTTCTCAATCGGATTTAAGTTTGGTGACTGCGATGGCCACTTCAAAATGTTCCAGCCTTTATCTGCAACCATGCTCTAGTAGACTTGGAGGTATGCTTGAGATCATTGTCCTGTTGAAAGGTCCAACGTCTCCCAAGCCTCAGGTTTGTGACGGACTGCATCACATTTTCATCCAATATCTCCTGGTACTGAAGAGAATTCATGGTACCTTGCACACGCTGAAGCTTCCCTGTACCTGTAGAAGCAAAACAGCCCCAAAGCATGATTGACCCACCGCCATGCTTCACAGTAGGCAAGGTGTTCTTTTCTTCATAGGCCTTGTTCTTCCTCCTCCAAACATAGCGTTCATCCATGGGCCCAAACAGTTCTAATTTTGTTTCATCAGTCCACAGAACACTATCCCAAAACTTTTGTGGTTTGTCCACATGACTTTTGGCATACTGCAGTCGACTCTTCTTATTCTTTGGAGACAGCAAGGGGGTGCGCCTGGGAGTTCTGGCATGGAGGCCTTCATTACGCAGTGTGCGCCTTATTGTGTGAGCTGAAACTTCAGTACCTGCATCTGACAAATCTTTTTTCAGTTCCTCAGCAGTCACACGGGGACTTTTCAACACTTTGCGTTTCAGGTAGCGCACAGCAGTCGAAGTCAACATTCTCTTTCTGCCACGACCAGGTCGCGTTTCAACAGTGCCCTTTGCCTTGAATATGCGAATGATGCTTCCTATGGTCTCTTGGTATATTTAACATCTTTGCAATCTTCTTATAGCCATTGCCCTTCCTGTGAAGAGAAATCACCTCTTCTCTTGTCTTCCTGGATCATTCTCTTGACTTCACCATGTCTGTAAACACACCAGTAAATATCTAGAAGGAGCTGAGTATCACAGTCATTTTAAATCTGCCTAATTGGTGCTTATTATGCTTGATTGCTGCTCCATGACATCCACAGGTGTTTTCAATACCTGATCGAAAACACTTGAATGAACCTCTGTTCTTAAGAGTGGTTGTCTTTAAGGGGTTGAATAATTGTGTCAATGAAGAAATCACAAAAAAAACATTTAATACTGTATTACAAAAACAATTGATGTCATTTTAGTTGCATTTGGTTCTTTAAAAAGTCCTTGTAAGATTTCATTCTGAACACAATTACAAATGTACACTAAATTCCCTAAAACCCTTTACAGCATTGGGGGTTGAATAATTTTGAACACAACTGTAATTACAACTCCACTGTCTCCATTCACTTCATAGGAAGGAGCTGTCCCATTGAAATGAGGCGGACGGCGGAGTTCTAATAACACCTGCTTGTCACTGCAAATGCGAGAAGAGAAGACGCGCGAGTTCTGCATTCTCTTCAAACAGCTGATCAGTGGGATTGCCAGGAGTCAGCCCCCGCCGATCTGATATTGATGACTTATCCTAAGGATAGATTATCAATAGTGTCGGACGAATCGAAGCATCCAATGTGCGGCAGCTTCTGTTCATTCAGGAGGACAGAAGCTTCCCCACACTGGATCTGACTCCCCCGGTGCGCGCTTCTGGGTATTTAACTATGGCATCTGAAGGGTTAAAAGTCCGCAATCGGCATTACCACGGTCACGGACATGGCTATGTTTACTTATTGCAGGTTGTAGGCTTTCCTGAAGAGGTGGGTTTTCAGGTTGCTTTTCAAGGTTGAGATTTTGGGGGGGAGTCTTACGTGCTGGGGTAGTGAGTCTCAGAGTATAGGGGGATGCACGTGAGAAATCTTATAGATGATTATGTGAGGAACTGACAAGAGGAGAACGAAGAAGGAAGTCTTGTGAGGAACGGTAATTCTATGTGGGAAAAGCAGGTCATAGATGTCAGGAGGGGACATTCCCACCGATCAGCTGTTTGAAGGTGCCCCAGAATTCATGAGAGCATTCCAGCCTCCAACCTGCATTCCATCTACATAGTAGCATTGGTGCAGGCTAATTACAACCTTCTCTCGCTCACATGAATGGGTTGCCACTTTAATAAAATAATCTGAGCATCTTTTTTGATACACAGGACTTTTTTAAACTGTTTTTTACATATGTAATTTACCAATAAAGCAAAAATATCTATTTTTCACATTACTATCCTACTTAAGAGGAAAGAACGAATGCACATGGAGCAACTTCAATTTTTTTTGCTGACCCATTGAAATGAATGGTTCCGCATACGGTCCGCAAAAAACAGACATGGAAAGAAAATACGTTTGTGTGCATGAGTCCTAAATGTTGGAAATAAGTGATTTAATAACTGAAGTGTGAACTCAGCTTAATTAAATGGTCAAAATGGTCACTGAATTTCCATCAAACTCTTATCAGAGAAAAATTCCTCTATCTCCACTCTTAAGTCTCCTATTCTCCTGCCCCTCCTTTTTAAACTATGACATCACTGTCCTAGGAAAAGCTGATAGAAGGCTGCGGCTCTCACAGGAGCACCAGTGTTTTCTTGAGCAGCTGATTGGCGGGGTCCCAGATGTTGGACCTCCACTGATCAGATACTGATAACCTATTCAGAGGATAGATAGTCAAAAAAAAAAAATATCTCGGAAAGCCCTTTAAGGCCAAAACTGGCAAAGGGTTAAGCCTCAGATATAGATATAGATTCCGGCATATTGTAGTTGAGGTTAATATCAGGGCTGTTTCTGGGGCAGGTAGACAAGTGCTGCCAGCTAGGGCACCGGCCCTTTAATTAACGAGTAGCATTCAAGCAGAAGGTTTAATTCCTTATGGAACAGAGCACTCATCAAGAGCTCTGCCTCATCATAGAGATAACTATTTTGTGGTTTAATCACAGTTAATGCTACCCTGCACTGATCTGTGTAATGAGTGGAAGGAGTGAAGGCCTGGTGTACACAGGGTTATTAACCCCTACCCTGCATCACCAGGTCCATATGCATAAACTTGTTCAGTACACTAGAGCACTAGGTAAATGTGCATTAAAGTGGTTGTCCCATCTCACCCATCCCAGGTGGCTGGGCTTATAGAATCAGTGGGTGGGCGGGCGCTCTGCTGTTTCTGTAACTCCAATTGTAGTAAGTGGGGGCTACACAAAGCGTAGCAGAACAAGCTACTCTGCTTTCATAACTCCTGATGTTGTGGAAGCAGAGTAGTTAATTCTGCTACGCTGTTTGGCTTGCTCCCATTCACTACAATGTGAATTATGGAAACAGCCTACTTGACTGTTTCTGTAAGCCCAGCCACCTGGGATTGATGCTTAGTCCCATCTTACCGCAGAAAAGGCAAGAAGGTATAACCCCCTTTAACCTGATGCTTGCAATGTTAGACCATCACGGAAGCAGGTATTAACTCCTCCACTCTCCGCAGCAGATAAGCAGTTTTTAAACTCTTCATCATCACCATGGACCACCTAGCAAGCAGCCATTAGCTTGTTCATTGCCCTAGACCACATGGAAGCAAGCCTTAACGTCTCAACAACCAAAGACCCAGGAAAGCAGGCACTTACCTTTCCACTTCCCTGGACGCACAGAGTTTTTATTAACATTTTAACTATGTCAGTCCTCCTCCTTCCCCTCTCCATAGACCTCAGCATCTCCCTTCTCCTTCCCCTCCTTTCTCCATAGACTCCCATGGCAGTCTGCCTTGTCTCCCAAAACAGATTAAGAAGATAATTCAAGTGAATGGGGCTGAGCTGCGATTCCAAGCACAGCTGCTATTCAATGTACGGCGCTGTGCTTGGTGAGCTGTGAGAAGGCAGCGGCTCTCACGCGAGCACAGCTGCCCTCTCAAAACAGCTGATCGGCGGGGGTCCCGGGTGTTTTCAAATCTGACACGTGTCACTTTATGTAGTAATAATTTTGGAACACTTTTACTTATGTAAGCAATTCTGAAATATTTTTCTCGTGACACATTGTACTTTATGATAGTGGTAAATTTGAGTTTATATTTTTTACCTTTATTTATTTAAAATAATCCAAAAGTTACAGAAAATGTGATAAAATTAGAATTTCTCTGCTTTCAAGATGGAGAGTGATACCTCATAAACTAGTTATTAACTTTACATTCCCCGTATGTCTACTTTATGTTGCGATCATTTTATAAATATCATTTAATTTTTTTTTGTAGGACGTTAGAAAGCTTAAAATTTTAGAGCCAATTTTTTACATTTTGAAGAAGTGCCTTTTTTTTAAGCACCAATTAAGTTATGAAGTCACTTTGTGGGGCTTACATAATAAAAACCACCCATAAGGGACCTCATTTTAGAAATAACACTTTACAAATTATTCAAAACGGATTTTTGAAACTTTGTGTTTCACAGCAATTAAAAGGAAATGGAAATTTAAAATTCTTCTTTGTGTGTGCAGATTTCTCATTATAATCAATTTTTTTTTCTATAGCACAGAAAGGATTAACAGCAAATATTGATTACCCTGATTCTGCAGTTTTCAGAAACACTCCATATGTGGTTATGAACTGCTGTATGGGCACACGGCAGGACGCAGAAGGGAGGGCGCACAATTTTGTTTTTGGAGAGCAGGTTTTGCTGGAATGGTTTTTGGGCACCATAATGCATTTGAAGAGACCCCATTTTGTAAACTACACCCCTCAAGGAATACCACCACTCGCTATGATAATATATATGCGGTGTGGGCCTAATGCACAATCGTAGTGAGATTTCATGTGGGACAGCTAGACTGTAGTGAGTAGGTCTTCAATTATCCCTATCACTGCATCCTCTCCCCCCAGCCAGTCAATTCCTAGCTGTCTTAGATTTAGACTCCTTTCTACACTTGAAAGAGGTGTATAAAATGGTTAATGAGGCGGGGCTGCTGACCCATCCCTGTCCACGACACGCCCACTTTTTTAGACCTGGCATGAGCGGGGAGAAGTCGCAGATTGCGGCGCAACTAGCTGTTGCACCACAATCTGTGCCTGAAATACACCTAATATAGGCATATTTCAGCTTAATAAGTGACTCCCATAGTTTTTTTTATGTTTTACTACTTTTGCAGCATAAAATCACTTTTTTATTAAAAATAAGTTATATTTTGAATTGCCATATACTAACATCCATAACATTTTTATTTTTTAATTTGTAGCTGTGTGGGGGATTATTTTTTGCAGGATGGGCTGTAATCTTATTGGTACTATTTTAGGATAAATATGACTTTTTGATCACTTTTTAATTAAATTTTGTTGGGAGGTGAGGTGACAAAAACAGCAATTCTGTCATTGTTTTTGATTTTTTTTCCTATGGTGTTTTCCACGGGGATTAGTATCATGATCGTTTTATAGATCAGGTAGTTATGGACACGGTAATACCAATTATGTATAGTTTCTTTTATTTTATATTTTCATTTTATTAATTAATTAAAACGAGCGGATATGGGAAACGGCAATTTACAAAAATTGTTTACTTTTTTTTCTTTTACATTTTTTTTCAATGGGGCTGATGGCTGTACTATAATCTGCTATACTCTTCTATGGCAGAATATAGTACTGTCAGTTTTACACTGACACTAACACCCTCAGCCTGGATTACTTTGTAAGGCAACCAGTTGGGAACTATCGGGCCGCTGCCATCACAGCATGGTAGCCCTATGGGGGAGAGATGGAGCTCCCTCCCCCTGGTAACCACATGGATGCCATGGGTGGCTACAGACTGTGGCATCCATGGGGTTACACGCCAAGGAACAGTGCCAGCACTGATCTCTGTCGTTGCAGCAGAGTGTCAGCTGTAATATACTCACTGCTGATGGTGGCAGCTCCATTCCTGCAACGTTGCCATCGCATACCTGGGGATCGCAGGGGCATCAGGGTTACGGTGGCATCAGACGGCATTGGGGCATCAGGTAGCACTAAGGGCATCAGGGCCACAGAGGGAGTCATGCCTGATTTTAGGCTCTGATCTCCACTTTGAGATCAGAGCCTGAAACCGGCATTTTAACACTGCCTATGCTCCGATTGGTTAGTCTGCACAACCGAACCAACCGAACCTATGTCCATTTGAAGCAAGTGGTTAACGGGGTTGTGCAATAATACAGGGGTTTTTAGCTACCCAAAGGCAAGATTACTTAACTCCTTTCCCTCCAGGCCGGAGATGCTCCACTAGGCTTCCTCAATGTGTACATCTTGTTTTACACAACCGCAGCCAATTACTGACTGCAGCAGAGACTGGATGCCCTTGCATCACGTGACCATTTGTCATGACATAAGGGGAGCCGGTCACTGCCATGGGCAGTGATTGGCTGCAGGCAATGTAAAACTGGATGTTTACATTGAGGGAGCCTAGCAGAGCACTTCAGGCCTGGAGGAGAAGGAGCAGGGAGCAAGCTTCAGGAAGTAATCTTCCCTTTTAGGCCTCTTCCACACGAGCGTGACGGATTAGGTCCGCATGCATTCAGGATGCGTTCAGGGAAACTTGCACCATTTTGCAAGCAAGTTCTGTCAGTTTTGTCTGCGATTGCATTCAGTTGTTCAGTTTTTTCCGCGCAAGTGCAATGCGTTTTGATGCGTTTTTCACTCGCGTGATAAAAAACTGAAGGTTTACAAACAATATCTCTTAGCAACCATCAGCGAAGCCCATTCACTTCTGTGGGGCCAGGGCTGCGTGAAAAATGCAGAATATAGAACATGCTGCATTTTACACGCAACGCAGAACTGATGCGTGAAAAAAAAAAGCTCATGTACACAGACCCATTGAAATGAATGGGTCAGGATTCAGTGCAAGTGCTATGCATTAACATCACGCATTTCACCCGTGTGGAAAACTCGCTCGTGTGAAAGGGGCCTTACATCAGAGCGGTTGCCAAAAACTCCTTCATTCTTGCACAACCCCTTTAAAAATGTATGAAGCAAGGGTCCTTTGAATATTGTTAAGTACCTCCAGTCAGTTTAGAGCTATGTTGAGACTTCATGTAACCAGACTTTTCTCCATAAATTAATCATAACCAAAAAGTCTCTTAAATGCAATTTTTTTTTAAAATAATACTCCTTAATAGAAGCACAGTTCTTTAAAATCGCATACAAATGCTATCAAGCACTGATTACAGAATATTTAAAGCCATTTAATACATTCCTATGGATAGAGATTTCTGGAAGAGAGCAATTAAAAGTCCCAGTATAGCCCTGAAGGACTTAGAAATTGTTATACAGTATGTCACATTTCTGTAATATTCCATATATCTAGAAAAAAAATATTTCACAGTCAGTACCGTAGTTTACAAACGTCATTTGATTTGTTGTAGTACCTGCCGATTTACCAGTAGTGAATTTTTTTTTATACAACCAGATTAGCATTTTGCCTAAGCATCTAGTCAATACTGATTTAAGGACACATGCACTGAAGCTGCATAAATGTCTAAGTGATTAATTCTTCTACAGCAATTTACTTAAAAGTCCTCAATTTCTTAGTACTCCACCAGATTACAATGTTAATTAGACAAATTGTATTAAGTTCTCTGCTTAATGGAATAGAAACTACATTTTCAAAACCATAATTCATTTTTTAATCAAGATATCATATCACCAACAAATAAAAATGGATAGTGTTTATTTTCAAACTTTGATTAGAAACATTACTTGAGGAAGCCAATTAGGCGAAACGGTTGTCGGGTGATCACACTGGTCTGTATGTTTTATCTGCGATATTCTGGGTTGGGAGTGGGTAGCTTACTGATAGGGTCTCTAACGCTTATTAGCACTCATGCACTTTAGCGTTTCTTAGTCAAACCCTATTTATTATTACAATTAATTGCTGGTATACCCTGTAACTCTCTCCCCTTGGTTATATGTACTTATCAGACCTTTGTTTGTCCTTTTAGGGAGGTACTTTCCTCCACTTTGCTTATGCCTATCAACTTTTTGTATGTGTATGTTGATCATGTTTATGATGATTTTTTTTATTGTTCAATAAAGGTACATTTGATTATTACGCAACTGTGTAGTAAGTGTTTAAAGGGGTGTTACTCTGATTATACAGTGGGTGGCCAGTTGGTCACTAGTTGTTTGTTGTTTGTTTGACAGTCACTAGTATGTACACCAATTGCTTCTCAAGTCAATGACTCTAATGTTTATGTTACAATCCAAAGCGCTGTAAATGAATGGAAGAGCAATTGGATAGATGTTCATTCATAAAAACTGGCTGATGATTTCACACTGTACAGGCAGAGGAACGCTACATTGCTAGTGCCTTATGTTACTCCACTATCAAAACCAAAGGCAGCGGCGTCCCACTAAGGAGGTAAATCACTGGCATCCTGCTGATGCGCTGTGCACCAAGTGTTTGAGCAGTACTATTTTTTGTGCTAGCAAGTGGTATGGAGCAATCTTACCCAGTGTAGTTCTTCGTGCCCAGATACCGCTCTAGACGTTGGTCATGTAGTGTGGACAACCGATGTCTTGCAAGCCGTTACCGTATGAGTTCCCACGCTGGTGGGTTGTCTGCACGTGGACGTCACTTCTCTCTAGTGACTGTATTACTATTATTGAGGCGGTTTTGCACTGGGAGTACTTTATTGAGGCATCATATGCACTGGGTGCACTATACTATTATATTGCAGCTGCATCCAGGGTTGTCATTACATAGAGAACTTTCGGCCATTTTTAACCGTTTATTGCCCATGGTTGTTTAATATGGTGTTTTATGTATGGGATAACAACAGATTCCTTTTATTGGTTTTATCAATACATTTTTAAGGGTTTCAATAGTAAGATTTAGTGATAGTAAGGTTTAATCTTACCACCTCCAGACGTGTGTGATTGGGCTCTCCCCATGGATTCACTCTAGCGGTGAGGCGACGGCACGCGGGGGACACTTCTCCACGTTTGGACACACTTGGACCACTGTCACTAAGCTAATTCACCTGAAGATTCCCATTGCAGGGATGAAACGTGGCAAGTAGAGAAAGAGTGAGGATAAGCATAGGGAATAATCCCCAAGTGAGGGACAGGTTTCATATGGGGTCGGCCCTATCGGGGCGTGTGCTCTGTGTCTGTTAGGCAGGTAACGAAGTAGCCCCCTACCTTGAATCAAGTAGGGCATTAGAACTAGGGCACAATAGGCTATAAGCCCACTCTGAATTTCTAACAACCAGAACACCAGTCACCAATATCCTCCTGCCACTGTGGTGAAGGATACATTTTAATCACACACTGGCTGCTGTTCCATTGTCCACATGTCTGGAGGTGGTAAGAATGAACCTTACCATCACTTCGACTAGACAGATTTCAGGTTTTGTTGACCAGGATTTGGTTTTTGTGGATACACTCCCAAGGTCTGTCCGTCTTAACTCTAAATAAAAACGTCAACATTTTTTATACTATGATACTAAGATACTAAAGGGCTAAATGGGGCCTGTCACTTTGAAAATGCTGTGCAATCTGCAGGCAGCATGTTATAGAATATAGCGGGAGGAGCTGAGAAGATTGATATATCATTTTATAGAAAACAATCCGGCATAACTTCTAATTTGTTCATCTATATGTCTGCTCTTCCTGAGCTCAGCAGCTATGTGGGCGGTTTCATCAGTGATTGACCGTTCTCCCTGTATAAATATATATATATACATAGATGATGGTCAATCACTGATAGGGCTGACCACTTATTCTAATGAATAAACTCCTGAATTTCTTCCCACATAAGTATCAATCTGCTCAGTTCCTTCTGCTCTATAACATGCTGTCTCCAGATTCCACTGCATTTTCATGGTGACTGGTTTGCTTTAAGTGTAAAATTTAAAGTCTGCTACACCTATTAATTTAGCACACTTAGGACCACATTTATCATATCCCTAGACCAGTTTTATGGTGTCAAAAAGACATAAATATGGGCCTATCCCATGCCCTATCAGGGCATTCAAACTACCTGCCTAGTATTGTTTCAGTATTTTGCGGTTTGAAAAAATCGATCCACAAAAAATACGGATGAAATACGTGTGCATTCCGTTTTTTGCAGAACGGAACACCTGGCCCCTGATAGAACAGTACTATTCTTGTCCGTTATGCGGACAATAATAGGACATGTTCTATCTTTGAACTAAATGGAAAATCGGAAATACAGAAATGTAAGGCATACGGAGTACCTTCCTTTTTTTGAGCATACGGAACGCAAAAAACCGAACGTAAACGAAAAAAACAAAACGTTCGTGTGCAACAGGCCTTAGGAGAATTTGAAGGCAAAGCCAATAAACTTTGTCATGTTCCTCAAGCAATTCCTGATCAATTTTTGCAGTATTTCGAGGGTACATTATCCTTCTCGAGAGAGATCACTACCAGTAGAGGATATCACTGCCATGATGGGGTGTGCTTGGTCTAAAATGTTTAGGTAGGTAGTACATATCCAAGAGGGGTATGACCAGGGCTAGGATCTTTTGAATCCTTTTCCCATTCACTCCAATAGAGATCTATCAGAGTGCATGGCATTCTGACACTCTCCCTGCTGAGCTGCGCCTTGTGCACAGCTTAGCATACAGCTTACCATGGCAGGTCTGAAAACCTCCAACAGGGCCCAGGCTGTCATGGTAACCAATCGGTTATAATCGGAAGGCAACAGGAGCCACATCTCTGTGCTTAGCTTCACAGATGCTGTGATAGCTTTTGAACATGGCATCTGAGTGATTAAATGACAGGTTCAGTGTGATAGTCGTTCCCTTGTCATTGTGGCCAGGTGTCTACTGTATTATATAGCCAGCACCAGCCATGCAAAAAAGCCATTATTTTAAGGGAAGCTTAGTGGATATTTAGACCGAACACCAGAATGCCTGTACGTCTTAATTTAAGAATAGAATTAATGTACTTTTATCAATAAAGAAAAACTATGACCTGCTTAGTGGTTTCTAGAGATTATCATATACTTGCCATTGTATGTTGATGGACTATTATTTATTTTTTGATGATTTTAACATTGTATTGCCGATTTATTTCATGTGTCTGTTCACACTATGTTTTTGTTGCTCCAATAGGGCGTATGCGGCTAGTCAGCCACTATATGTGCCACACCCGCATGTGAAAGCTTTCAGGTTGGATGCTAGTGGGTTACTTTTTCTTTACATACCCCCATTATGGAGGAGGGGCATTTGGCATAGTAGCTTAAATTCTCCCACTCGAGCATCCACCTTTGTTACGACTAAGGACTTTGTCCGAAACACGTCAATCACTGCATGTGACTTGTATCGTCTGTATTTGGATCTTTGTTGCTGGTTTATTAAAAGGATGTTTTCTACTGACAAGCATCGCAGTGCCGGATCTCTCTTCTTGTGTATGGAGCAGGCTTAGTGCAGCAGCCCGCTCCATACAATACCTGATGCATAATGCCATACAAAGATGTCATTATGGGTTAAGTGGTTAAACTCCCAACAGTACAAGTTCAGACGGCAGTGTAATTGAATGGGGGAGACATCACATGGAAGTGATTTGCCTGGTCACATGACTCTCCAGCAGCAGCCATTTTATGCAGAAGACCTCTGTGTGGACAGCACAAAAGACTTGGCAAAGAAGGGGACATACTGTATAATACACAGATGGCGGGGTTAACGTGCTGTCCCCAGCCTGTTTCCACCCAGATATCTAAACAAATGTACTGATCCCTGAGGGGGATAGAGGGGGAATGATATAACTAAAATGTAACTTTTAATACTTAAGTATAAGATATGCGCCAGGTAGCTGTCAGGAAGCTCTGTTTATTTATTTATTTTTGTTCACTTGTGGTATTATATTTTACCATTAGGGAATGGAATCTTCCTTCCCTTCCTCTGGCATAGGTTTGCGCCCGGCGGTCCTATTCAGTATGCCTCTCCTGGGTTGCCGCGAGTTGTGGGGCACGGTTTACTCCTGCGCTCCGCCCTCTGGGCGCGGCGGGAAGCGGTGGAACGCAGCATTGTTTCCCTGCGTTCCACGGCTCACCGTCGCGCTCGTCATGTGACCGGAAGTGTCAGTCGCGTCACCAGCGGAGGCGCGGCCGCTTACTGTTGGCGCGAACTCTTTGCCCATTTAAAGTCGCCACGCAGGTGAGATCAGCTGCCTGTGTACAGAGGGGGGTACTCACCATTGGATGCCTCCCGTTTTTGTCTTGTCCCCTTTCCCACTGGACTAGGGTATGTAGCGATAATATTTTGTTGCCCACTGGCATCTCCATAATCCAACTCTTTTTCTGGGCCTTATACTGTTATATACTGTTTTATGGCATTTGAATATTGATCCCAGTATAAATATTTATAGAGGCCCTTGTTTCTATAGCCCCATTTTTGTCCACCACTCCCCTGATGATTTCTGAGGCACGATTGAAACGTGGCACGTCGGGAGATTTTTTTCATGTGTTTGGGAGCTCTTTCTTTCTCTAAGGCTTAACTAGGGACTCCGGCCGTGTTAGGGACAGGCAACCGGACGGGGTCGCCCCTTTCGGGGCGGGTAGCTCTGTATAGGTAGGTAGGGTGTCTGTTAGTTCCCTTTCCCTTCATAGGGTATTCATAGGGCACTTTACAGCTCCCTGCTACTTCCTCCTATGCAGAGTCCCTTCTTTCTGTCCATCTTATGTACAGAATTGACAGCAACCAACCGAGACTTTGACTCCATCTACTCATGGTGGCCATCTTATCAGTCCACCTCCTCCTCTCCGATTGACCACATCGAGGATCTGGTGAGCATGTTCCATGTTTATGACTTGGTCACATCACAGTGGTTACGTTGATATGTCACGCATATGTCTCGATGTTTTGCTGGCTATTTGAGCTCTTTGAGCCTGGTGATTGGCCAAGGGCCCAATAGCTGTGTCTTCACCTTTTTGTGTAGTATTTTTACCTACTACCTGGCGCATATCTTATACTTAAGTATTAAAAGTTACGTTTTACTTATATCATTCCCCCTCTATCCCCCTCAGGGATCAGTAAAGAAGGGGACATACCTTATGAAATATAGAAAATGGAGATCCCAGCAGTAACCAGAAAGTGGCCAAACCCTTTGAAGCCCCTGGTTTAGCAAACCCAGCTTCAAACCCAAATTCAAATATACTATTAGAACATACAGAATAAAGTACAAAAGCTGCCTACTCAAATGGAGGACCCAGTATGTCATTGTTGAAACAGACATCCCATGCCAAGTTGCATTTCTTCTGTGGTGCCACTGAAAACTTGATGATTACAACTATTTTATTGGCATCCCAGCAGCAAGACACCTTGTTATCAACTTATCAACAGGGAACTTTTTAAAGGCTCATTTAAAGGGGCCAATAATCGGGGGAATTATCAGAACAGAGTGTTCCTAAGAATGCTCGTTTCCAATAACTGCACTGTGTAAAGGTGCCACTGATCTCCTGGTGAATGAGCAAAAGTACTCTTATCGGATGAAAGCATCATTGATGAGGATACTAAAATCATCCTTTTTGGGTAGCTCTCACAATCAGGAAATTATCGGGAACAAACAGTTTGGTGAGTCAGCACATGTAAAGGGAACTTAATAAGAATGGACTGTGGGAGTCTAGAAAAGTATACACAGCTATAACACCAATCACATCCTCACCCTATCACCACGCTAAATACATTACGCTGCCATAACATTGAAATACACACTTTTTATTACTGCTGATGCCGTAGTGCACTGCAGAAGTTAGCTAGATGTGTACTGTGCCATAAATTGATAATGTTTGATGCACTGGGATCTACAGAAAGTTAAGTCCCTATTAGACTGTCCAATGTGTGGCCGATCATCTTTAGAACTGAAAGGGCAAGGAAAGATAGTGGTAGCAAGCTATTCTCTTTGCATCAAACCTGCTAATAGATGTGTGGCAATTTAGTATTGATGGGCACTCATTTGCATTGGCCTATTACACAGGCTGATGCACTGTGAATGGGAGGAATTATTCAGTTCTAAAAATCCTTGGTAGCACATCCCTGTTTACACATGAAGATGTTCTGCTGATATTTATGCATCTTTTATTCTGATGGAAGATGCAAATCAAATGACAAACTTTCAGATAAAGTCGCAGTGATATATCTGAAGTGAATGAATATAGCTAACTACATCCACTTTTCAAAAATGTAGAGTTTAAAATGGTTAAAAATTGCTAAAAGTCACAAATTTTTGTGCAAATATGCCCAAAAGTAGCAAAAGTTATATTTTAAAACTACAATTATGGAGTGCAGGGCATCATAAATTCCACACTCCCTCCATGGTGGTGAACCTCTTTAATCCCTTAAGGACACGGCCCTATTTCACCTTAAGGACCAGGCCATTTTTTGCAAATCTGACCAGTGTCACTTTATGTGGTGATAACTTTAAAACGCGTTTACTTATCCAGGCCATTCTGAGACATTTTTTTTTTTATTTTTTTGCTTGCTGTTTTGCTTTGTATTTTTCTGTTCCACTATGGATCCGGTTACGGTTTTGGCAAAACAATTGCAGGGGTTATCCCTTGAAGTGGCAGGATTAAAAGCTTCATTCCTACAGCAGCAGCAGCAATCCTTGGGTTCCACCATTGCTACGGAAAACCAAGGTACTCCTGAGCCAAAAGCTTGGCTTTACCTGATAGGTTCTCAGGAGGGAGAGACCAATTTGTAACCTTCAGAGAAGCTTGTAAATTGGTCTTCAGGTTACGCCCTAGATCCTCTGGCGGTTAGGAACAACAGGTGGGCATTGTAATTTCTCTCCTGCAAGGAGATCCGCAGGCTTGGGCTTTCTCCTTACCATCAGACTCTCCGGCCTTACGATCAGTGGAGGAGTTTTTTGAAGCCCTGGGTCTCGTATTTGATGACCCGGACAGGGTCTCACTGGCTGAGTCTAAGCTTCGTAGACTTCGGCAAGAGAACCGGTCTGCTGAACTATATTGTTCCAAATTCCGTAGGTGGGCTACTGATACATTATGGAACGACTCGGCCCTTAGGAGTCAGTTCTGCCAGGGGTTGTCTGAAAAATTAAAAGACGCGCTGGCGGTATACGAGATCCCTGGGTCTCTTGAAGCTGCTATGTCTCTGTCCATAAGAATCGACAGACGCCTCAGGTAGAGACTATTAAATTCTACAGAGGCCTCTATAGGGCAGGGATCGGTTTGTTATGATCCAGTCGAACCAATGCAAATTGGGGGCGCCACTAGACGGGTGAATCCTCCTACGGTCCGCTGTAGGTCAGAGGTTTGTTTTTATTGTGGGGGGAGGGGTCATTTTGTAAAGGTATGTCCCTTAGTACCAAGAGACCACAAACAAAGGAGCCGCCGGAAAAACTAGAGTCCCCAGATTGTGCGGAGGATAAAAGTCTGGGCGTATTCGTTTCCTCCATACGTATGTCTCAGTTTTTGTTGTACGCTACCGTTGTGGCGGGCAATAAGACTGAGATCTGTTTCGTCTTTTTGGACAGTGGGGCGGGGGTCAACTTGGTGGATTCACGGTTTGCTCAGGCTCTGGGTTTTACTCCGGAACCGGTACGCAGAACTATTCCTGTTTTTGCCATCGACTCCTCCCCTCTTACTCAGAGAGAGTTAACTCAGATTATCCATAATATCCATCTACAGGTAGGGTAATATCCATCTGCAGGTAGGGGACCTCCAAAAAGAGCATATCTCTTGTTATGTCCTGGACAGTCTTCCGGCTCCTATGGTATTGGGGCTTCCCTGGCTGGTGACTCACAATACAGTGGTGGATTGGCAGGCCGGGGAGATTGTGGAGTGAAGTGAACATTGTAAGGACAACTGCTTGAGTAGTAGGTGCTCAACACTCTCTGTAACATCTCTACCTGCCTTTCTGTCAGATTTTATGGATGTGTTCTCTGAGAAGGGTTGTCAGGGGTTACCACCTCATCGTCCATATGATTGCCCGATTAATCTATTACCTGGGGCAAAACTACCTAAAACCCGGTTATACAATCTTTCCGGCCCGGAGAGGAAGGCTATGCAAGATTATATTTCGGAGAGTTTGGCTAAAGGACACATCAGACCCTCTTCTTCACCCGTGGCTGCAGGGTTCTTTTTCGTTAAAAAGAAAGATGGGGGCCTGCGTTCTTGCCTGTATTTCCGGGAATTAAACCGGATAACTATCCGTGATCCCTATCCTCTTCCTCTCATTTCCGACCTCTTTAATCAGGTTGCTGGTGCTAAATGGTTCTCCAAAATGGATCTCAGAGGAGCCTATAACCTGGTTCGCATCAAAGAGGTGGATGAGTGGCAGACAGCTTTTAATACTCCGGAAGGGCATTATGAAAATCTGGTCATGCCATTTGGTCTTACTAATGCACCTGCGGTGTTCCAACATTTTGTCAACGATATTTTTCAAAATGGTCACATGCAGCCAAAACTGCCTTTACATCTCTCAAGGAGAGATTCACCTCGGCCCCTATTCTCGTACAGCCAGATGTCTCGCTTCCTTTTATTGTAGAGGTTGACGCATCAGAGGTGGGGGTGGGAGCGGTACTATCTCAGGGCCCGTCCCCTGGTGAATGGCGTCCGTGTGCTTTCTTTTCGAAGAAATTGTCTACTGCAGAAAGGAACTATGATATTGGCAACAGGGAACTTTTGGCTATTAAGTTGGCCTTAGAGGAGTGGCGTCATTTTCTGGAGGGGGCGGTTCATCCCGTCACGGTGATTACTGATCACAAAAACTTATTATATCTGGAGTCTGCTAAACGTCTCACCCCTAGACAGGCTCGGTGGTCGTTATTTTTTACTAGGTTTAATTTTGTAATAACCTATCGCCCGGGGGCAAAAAATACTAAGGCGGATGCATTGTCTCGAAGTTTTCCTGGAGGGGGTGATGTTGATGTACCAGAGCCTATTTTGCAAAAGGGGGTGGTGGTCTCTGCATTACACTCAGGTTTAGAGGGGAGGGTTTTGGAAGCTCAGGGGGACGCCCCGGCCTCCTGCCCCTCGGGTAAACTGTTTGTGCCAGAAAATTTACGCCTGGAGATACTAAAAGAACACCATAACTCCACACTGGCAGGACACACAGGTAGTAAGGCAACCTCTGAATTAGTGTCTCGTCGGTTCTGGTGGCCTAAGTGGCGCCAGGAGGTGTTGAATTTTGTGTCTGCATGTGCTACCTGTGCTCGTTCTAAGGTGGATCTTGCTCGTCCGGCAGGGCGTCTTTTACCTCTGGCCATCCCCAACAGGCCTTGGACGCACCTATCAATGGATTTCATTACGGATCTACCAGTATCAGCGGGGAAGACTGTTATTCTTGTAGTTGTTGACAGATTCAGTAAAATGGTGCACTTTATTGCTCTTACCGCATTGCCTAATGCTAACACACTGGCTCAGGTTTTTATTGACCACATCGTGAAGCTTCACGGGATCCCTTCCGATATTGTTTCGGATCGTGGTACCCAATTTGTTTCTAAATTTTGGAAAGCTTTTTGTTCTCGTTTAGGGGTTCATCTGTCGTTTTCTTCATCTTTCCATCCACAGTCCAACGGTCAGACTGAACGTACCAATCAAAACCTAGAGACGTATTTGAGATGCTTTGTTTCCGAAAATCAGGAGGAATGGTCATCTTATTTACCGTTAGGCGAGTTTGCCATTAATAATCGTCGTCAAGAATCCACCGATAAGTCACCATTTTTGGGTGCGTATGGTTTCCATCTTCAGTTTTGTACGTTTAGTGAGGGGGGGCTGTCTGGGATTCCCGAGGAGGAACGATTTGTGTCTTCACTTTCATCAGTGTGGCAGAGCGTGCAAGAAAGTTTGAAGAGAATTGGTGGTAGATACAAACGTATGGCTGATAAGAAGCGCTCTGAAGGTCCGGACCTTGGGGTGAATGACTTGGTGTGGTTGTCTACCAGAAATATCAAGTTGAAGGTTCCCTCGTGGAAATTAGGTCCGAGATTTATTGGTCCTTATAGGGTAATTAAGATCATTAACCCGGTGGCTTTTCGTCTGGAGCTACCTCAGACTCTAAGGATCCATAATGTCTTCCACAGATCTCTGCTTAAGAGATATGTAGAACCTCCTGAACCATTGCCACTACCGCCTCCACCGGTGGTTGTTGATGGCAGTCTTGAGTTTCAGGTAGAAAAGATTGTTGATTCACGATATGTTCGCCGCTCTCTTCAGTACCTGGTGCACTGGAGAGGTTATGGTTCCGAAGAGAGAATGTGGGCTCCAGCATCAGAGATAAAGGTGGACAGACTCATTCGGGCTTTTCATAGGCCCCATCCGGAGAGGCCTGATCTTGAGGGTCCGGTGGCCCCTCGTAGAAAGGGGGGTACTGTCACGACTGTGACTGATCCAGACAGGTCTGGGAGGAGAAGGTCACAGCGACTTGCTACTCGCGATAGCTTGTGAGTTTGCTCCGTGGTTCAGGGTATGTCATCCGGGTTTTGCCTTGTGAACCTTTTTGTCCTGACTGAGAGTTTGTAGGCATCCTTCTCAGGTGAGTCCTGTCTGCCACTCGCAGCTACTATATTAGTTTCAGTTTCACTTGCAGTCATTGCCAGATATAGTCCTTACTTCCAGTGTTATTCTGACCTTTGAAGGAGATCGTTGTGGAGCTCTTGTCTGGCGTGGACTGTCGTTATTTTTTTAAATAGTATCTTTTTATTAATTCAAGGTTAACAAAACATTACAACACTCCAAAAACAGGTACAGTACATCACTTTCAAGCAGAGTACAGTAATCAGCATGTGGTCAACTACAGCATCTTTGCTCGATTTTTGTCCAGGTCAGCAGCACAGGGTAACTGGATACTGTATATAATCCCCAAAATTATATGACTAGAGCAAATAAAAGGCATTGCATACACACATACATTCATACATACACACCCCCATCGGTCGGAGTTCAAGAACCTTGTCTTATTAGGGTAACAGCGTTTGGGCTTCAATCCAAGGACCCCAAATTTTCACAAATCGGTCTGGAGTTCCTCGTTTCTCATATATAAATTTATATAATTCCAGGTTAGTATTGACTAGTTGTATCCACTGCTGTACAGTAGGAGTCTTAGGGGGCTTCCAATTAAGGAGTATAGTTTTCCTAGCATAAAACAATAGTATTCTGTACAATTTCCTGCCAAATCTAGTGGGAAAAACCTCATTTGCTATCCCCAGCAGACTTGTTAGTGCGGTGCAAACATTAGGGAGACCCAATCTGCTGTTAATGTAGGCGTGAATTTCTATCCAAAATCTATGGATGGTCGGACATTGCCAAATCATATGAATTAGGCAACCCCCATCAGATCGGCATCGAGAGCACCTCGAATCCGATAGTTTGCCCATCTTAAACAGTCTCTCAGGAGTATAGTACACCCTATGGAGCCATTTAGCCTGTATTACTTGGTCTCTAGAGCTTACAACTGTTGATCTCCAGGTGTGATTAATTTCCTTCACATGTGCATCTTCCAGGTTTTCCACATCTTTTTTCCATTTCACAATAGAGTTATCTAGTGGAGATCCCTGTAGCATCAGCAGCGATGCATATAGAGTCGATACAGGTTTGACCAGAGGAACCCTCCTAATCAGTGCTTCTATTGGGCCACATTCCAGTTTCAGAGGTTCCCTGCCAAACTGTGTATGACAGGCATGTCTAAGCTGAAAGTATTTATATAGACTATGCTGGGGCAGGTTAAAGTCTTGTTTCAAGCTACTGAATGACCGGAAGAGACCCCTATCGTATATTTGGGTAAGATAGTGTACACCCTCTGCGGCCAAAATTCAAATCCCTCCAATGAGAGCAGCTCCGGAAAGGCTCTATTTCTCCACAGAGGTAGATATGGCGACCAGGTGATGCTGTCCTCACCGTGATTGCTCACCTGACTCCATTTAACCCAAATCTTCACCACCTCAGCCATAGATTGGGTATAGTGCTCTGCAGAGCCAGCCCCCTTCCTGTAAGCCAAATTTGTAAGTGCTTTATAGGATCCCACCAGGGCCGCCTCCAACACCACCGCTGGATTGCCCGCATCTGCCTGCATCCACCATGCCACTTAGTTCAGCTGTGCAGCCACATAGTACATGTACATATTAGGCAGAGCAAGGCCTCCCTGCATGTATGTTGCCTGAATGGTGCGTCTCGCTATCCTGGGAACCGATTTGTTCCACAGAAAGGGGGTGATCGCTTTATCTATTGCAGAAAAATGTTTCTTAGGGATAAGTGTCGGGGCGGCCCTATACATATATAGCAGTTTTGGGAGAAGAATCATTTTTATAATATTGATACGCCCCATGAGGTTTAGAGGTAAGTTCCCCCAGGCTTCCAGTTTCTTACTAAGGTATTGAGCTGTAGGAATCACGTTCAGTTCATAGAACTTCGCTATCTCCTTGTGAATGACAATCCCCAAATATGTAAACCTCTCCACAATCTGGTGCCTGGCATTTAGTGACGTGTGTATAGGATCGAACTCGTCAATTAGACATAAGCTTGACTTGGCCCAGTTCACCCGCAGACCCGAGAAGCCACTGTAATGGTCCACAACCTTTAAAAGAGTGTCTAGGGATTTCCCCGGGTCTGCTAGGTATACATACATGTCGTCAGCATACAGCGAAATTTTTTCAGTTATTCCGGCTATGTCCCATCCTTCTATGTTTGAGTCAGAGGAAATGAGTATCGACAGCGGCTCCATTATTAATGCGAATAGTAGAGGGGAGAGAGGGCAGCCTTGTCTGGTACCCCTCCATAAGAAAAAGGGGTCTGACATGTATCCATTTACTCTGACTCTCGCTGAGGGGGATCTATATAGCATTCACAACCAGCCTAGAAATTTTGTAGGGAAACCCATCCGTAACAATACTGCCCACATAAAGTCCCATTCTACAGAGTCGAAGGCCTTTTCATTGTCTAGGGAGGCTAGAACTCTCATACCCCGATTATCATGTTTAACCTGGAGATTAGTGAATAGTCTTCTGAGGTTGATATCGGTAGTCTTTCCGGGCATGAAACCGGATTGGTCTACCCCTACGAAAGAAAGAATTACCTCTCTCAATCTCAATGCCAGGACCTTCGAAAAGATTTTGACGTCCAGATTCAGAAGCGAGATAGGCCGATAAGAGCTACACTGATCAGTAGGCTTTCCCTGCTTATGTATTACTACTAATGTCGCCTCCGAGAAGGAAGGAGGCAGTGAGTTATGTTCTAGTGTGGATCTCAGTAACTTCCCCATTCTAGGAACTAGGTCTTTTGAGAATCGCTTACACCATTCAGCTGGGAATCCATCTGGCCCCGGGGTCTTTTTGGTTGCTAGTGAGTTGATGGCGGCTTCAATCTCTAAGTCTGATATGTCAGCTGCCAGGCTCTCCCTATCGTCCCTGTCAAGAGAGGGGATGTTGATAACCGATATATATTTGTCTATCTCTTCCGGAGTATTCTTAGTTTTAGGGGTATATAATCTAGTGTAGTATGAGGCAAATTGACGGCATATATCTTTATGCTCTCTCAGCAGCTCTCCCTGCTCATTCAGTATTCCTGCCACTATCGTCTGCTGAGTTTCAGATCTAGCCAGATATGCCAGGGCTCTGCCAAACTTGTCTCCATCTGAAAAGATAGTTTGTCTTTGGTTTAAAAGTTTTTTCTGAGTATATTCAGTTAAATGCAAATTAAACCTCCGCTGCGCATCTAGCCACACATTTTAGTTCTCTTCACATGGATCTGTTATATATTTCCTCTCACTATCTAAGACTTCGCCTTCCAGTTTTGCTCTTTTCGTATTTAGCTCCTTTCTGTAGGTTGCAATCGCGGAAATCAATGCACCCCTCCTCACAGTTTTAGAGGCGTCCCATTCCACCAGTGGATTCACAGACCCTTCATTTTCTGACCAGTATTTACCCATGACATCTACACATTCTCCCACCACCGGTATGACGCCTAGCCACATGGGATTTAACCGCCATTGTTTGTCAGTTGGCGTTAGCGGCTGGGACATAATCAGAAAGAGGGGGGCATGGTCCGATACACCTCTCGGCAGATATTCACTAGACCTGATGTAAGGTGATAGATCTTTGCTGACAAAAGCCAGATCTATACGTGACAGTGAGCCAGTGGAGACAGAATAGCACGAGAATTGTGCATCTACGGGATGCAAATAACGCCACGTCTCTATCAGATTATAAGTATCAGCCCAGCACGATGCGTTATTGTGGGATGCTTGAGGATGTAATCTGTCACGTATAGGATCTAGGGTGGCATTAAAGTCGCCCATGATAATGCAAGACATTACTGGGAATATTGCTATCTTGGATATAATCAGGTCTAGGATTTCCCTGCGAAACAGTGGTGGGATATATAGTCCCACTATTAGATATTGCATCCCTCTTATACTGGCATGTACCATTACATATCTGCCCTGCGGATCTAATTGTACAGAGACTATTTGAAATGGGAGACTCTTAGCAATTAATATTGAGACACCCCTAGCGTGATTTGAGTATGCTGCATGATACGTGGGACCTATCCAGGGGCGCCGTAGAGCAAGCACTTTCCCGCCCTGTAGGTGCGTCTCCTGCAGCAACACAATATCTGGATTATACTTTTTCAAATAGTTGAACACCAGGGATCTCTTGATCTTGTTATTAAGACCCCTGACATTCCAAGACATTAGTTTAATCAACGCCATTTTTCCCACCAGAAAGGAAACATCCAATATGGCCGACCGATGAGGGGCCATTCATACACACATACACACCATCTCAAAAATAGATTCAAAACAGAACCCGTCTCCCCCCCACCCTCAACAAAACTTCCCATCCCACCCTGCCCAATCCTCCCAAACATGGTTGAGCCTGTATCCCTAAACTAACTAAACTTCGGGGAAGCTTGCCCTACCCTAACACTTCAGATCACCATGCATACCATATAGGTATTTCAGTGGTGAAAAATAGCAGATGTACACTTCTTCAAATAACAGTGCCTACCTGTGCAGGATACTGTCACCCGGCACACATATATAGGGTCATACGAAATTCCTCTCAAGTAATTTACAGTTCCCACAGTGAAAGCTTGTGTCAGGAATAACAGTAACGTGGTAAAAAAATAAAGAAATAAAAAAAAACTGACATTCCCATCTTTTTCCCTATGCAGTAATATAGACCGCCATACAGATAAAAGTAAACTTTTCATACTGTCACCGTCCAGGCACAGTCCGTCAGCGATGGGGCCTCGCATTTAGGTTCCTGTCGATCCAATCAGAAGCTTCTTCAGGAGTATTGAAGAATTGGACAGCCTCACCGTCCTGCACTCGTAGCCGAGAAGGATAGATCATAGCGTATTTCACATTTTTTTCTCTCAGTCGTGCACGGACCTCCGTAAATTGCTTCCTCTTTTTTTGTACCTCCGCAGTAAAGTCCGGATAGAACGAAATGCGGGCATTTTCATAGGTAAAGTTGCTCCTCTGTCTGGCGGCCAGCAGAACGGCATCTCTATCCCTGTAATTCAGGATTTTCATGATGAACGGCCTTGCCGGAGATCCTGGCGGTAATGGCCTAGTCGGGACCCAATGTGCCCTCTCCACTACAAATGTACTGGAAAGACTGATGGGACGCAAGGCATCTTTGATGAGTTGTTCCGCAAATGCTTCTGGGTTAGACCCCTCTGCACGTTCTGGTAGACCCAGGATGCGGACATTGTTTCGTCTGCTGCGATTTCCAGCGTCTTCCGCTCTAGCTTGTAGCAGCTGGACCTGCTGTATTAACTGCCTGGTGTCTGTTCCCATCCTTCTGGACGCATCTTCCACGTCACTCACCCTCTGTTCCACTGCAGACGTTCTTTCCCTGATCTTGTCAAAGTCGTGTCATAAGCAGCTGAGGTCAGACTGAAGATGGTCTATTTTTGTTGTAAGAGCAGCTTGACAATCTGCAATAGCTTTCATGATTTGAGATGTTTCAGCAGAGGGCACAGGGACTTGGGCTCCCTCAATTTCATGTTCTGTCTGACTCATGGCATCCATGAAATGTTTAACAGTTGACGTAGCCACAGAAGGGTTTCTGCGTCCCATAGAAACAGTCCCCAAATAGTATGATATATATTGGAGGTAAAAGAAAGGTCCCGGATACTGTAGGGAACACACATAAACTTGACCCAAAGCAATATGGGAGGTCAGTTAGTCAGACAAGCGAAGTCGTCCTGTTTCCCAGCAGGGGGGCGAGTATGTCAGTTTCACCCCACCAGTGTTATAATATGGCCAGAGGACTTTCAGGATCCTGGCAGAAGGAGTAACTCAAACAGGTCCCTAGTGAGGGGGTCTCAGGTATGTCTCGGCTGATACCACCAGCAGTTCAGAGAATCTCACCCTCGCTGCTCCGTTCTAACTGTCAGGTCAGATAGGAGAGTTTTCAGGTTGCCTCCTCCCCGTCTCAGAGCAAGATGGCGCTCACCATGTGTGTACCACTGGGTTCTCGCTGCGGGACACTAGTCTCCTCTGAGTGCAGGCAACAGCCCACCACTTTAGTGTCCCTCCGGTGCTTGTCTCGTCCTGGCGGGATGTTCCGGCCCCTTGCTGGCGTAGTTTGCGATATGCAGTTGTTTGCAGAGAACTCGCGAGGCGCCGGACATCTCTCACCCCTGCTCCGATTGTGGGACCGAGGTAGGATACGCTTTGCCGCCCGTTCGTTGGTTTAAAAAGTTCCCACCGCTTCGGGTGTCACTATGAGGGCTGTGGGTGCTCAAATATCCCCTGGTTAGCCAGGTTATTTCGGATTATTTTCAGAATTCTGGAGGAGCACTGGAACTCTGCTTCCTCACTCTATGCAGGTCAGGCAACGCCCCCTAGTCTTCGTGGACTGTCGTTATTGGGATCATCTTCTCTGCTCGTGACTGGATAAGTCTATCTCTGCTGGAGATTGTTTGTTTGTTGCTGTCTTCCCCTGTTGTTCTCCTAGACATGAGTGATGGTGACTAGTGCTCCCATCTGCCTTTCCCCAGTCTAGTATTCTTAGGGTGACTGAGGGTTTAGGCATACTGCTGGCCGTATGGGTTCTCACCCCATCTAGGGTATCAGGGCAGACAGGTGCCAGCTTAGGGTTAGTCAGTGGTGGCCATTCTATTTTCCATCCGTAGATAAGGGTCCCCCTCCCCCTCCGTCTGGTGCGACACGACTGCTGCTGGGATAGCAGTCGTGACACAGTTTTGGTGGTATTATTTTTAGGGTACATATGATTTTTGGTTGCTCTATAATTCATTTTTGTGAGACAAGGTAATAAAAAATAGGGGTACATCAGAGGAGCTTTAAATGTGACATAGTGTCAAGAAACCAGTCCGTCAAAATCTGCCTTCCAAAAACCATATTGCATTCCTTTCCTTCTGCGCTCTGCTGTTTGTCCATAAAGCAGTTTACAACCACATATGGGGTGTTTCTGTAAACTACAGAATCAGGGCAATAAATATAGAGTTTTGTTTGACTGTTAACCCTTGCTTTGTTACTGGAAAAAAATGATTAAAATGGAAAATTTGGAAAAAATTGCTGTTTTGGGACCGTATTTATTTTAATTTTTGTGACTGTGTTCATCTGAGGGGTTAGGTCATGTGTTATTTTTATAGAGAAGATTCTTACGAACGTGGCAATACCTAATATGTCTACTCTTTTTAATTTATTTAGGTTTTACACTTTAATATCCTTTGTTAAACAAACAAAAAACTATTTTAGTATCTCCATAGTCTGAGAGTCAGTTTTTTTTAGTTTTTGTCCAATTGTCTTAGGTAGGGGCTCATTTTTTGCGGGATGAGATGACAGTTTTAATGGCACTATTTTGGGGTGCATATGACTTTTTGATCGCTTGCTGTCTTACTTTTTGTGATGTTAGGTGACAAAAAACTGCTTTTTACAGTATTTTTTTTTTTTGCGGTGTCCACCTGAGGGATTAGTTCATGTGTTATTTTTATAGTTCAGGTTCTTACGGACGCGGCGATACATAATATGTCTACTTTTTATTTATTTATTTAGGTTTTACACAATCATATAATTTTTGAAACAAAAAAAATTCATGTTTTAGTGTCTGCATAGCCTAAGAGCCATAATTTTTTTATTTTTTGGGCGATTTTCTTAGGTAGGGTATCATTTTTTGCGGGATGAGATGACGGTTTTAAAGGTCCTATTTTGGAGTGTATATGACTTTTTGATCACTTGCTATTAGACGTTTTGTGATGTAAGGTGACAAAAAATGGCTTTTAACACAGTTTTTTTTTTTTTTTTTGCAGTGTTCACCTGAGGGGTTAGGTCATGTGTTATTTTTATAGATCAGGTTCTTACGGACTCGGTGCTACCTAATATGTCTACTTTTTATTTATTTATTTAGGTTTTACACAATCATATTTTTGAAACAAAAAAAACTCATGTTTTAGTGTCTGCATAGCCTGAGAGCCATAATTTTTTTATTTTTTGGGCGATTTTCTTAGGTAAGGTATCATTTTTTGCGGGACGAGATGACGATTTTATTAGTACCATTTGGGTGTAGATACAACTTTTTTGATCACTTTTATTAACTTTTTTGGGAAGTGAGGTGGGCAAAATTTCAATTTTATCATAGTTTTTTTGGGGGTTTTTATGACGTTCACCGTACGGGAAAAGTAACAAACCCATTTTATAGATCAGGTCGTTATGGACACGGTGATATATAACATGTGTAGTGTATTTTTTTTTTCTTTTTTATTAGTGATAAATGTGTTTTTTTGTTTTTACCTATTTTCATTTTTTTTTACATTTTTTTTGACCCAAACTCACTTGGTTCTTGAAGATCCAGTGGATCTGGTGTCTGTATAATACAGTACAATACATTATATAATGTACTGTACTGTATTTTTTACTTGGCACTTAGTCTGATCAGACTTTTGCCTTTAGCAAAAGTCTGATCAGACTTCTGTTACCATGGCAAGCAGGACGCCTTTGAAGGCGTCCTGTTGCCATTGTTACCATCCTCCGCTGCTATAACAGAGCAACAGAGGATGGGGAGGGAGGGAAGCTGGGGATTAGAGCTAGGGGGCTGCACCAGGCACAGCAGCCCCCCGCTGCAGCTCCCTTCCTCTTAACCACTTCCATACAGCAGTCCCTACGGACCGCGACATGGAAGGGGTTAATAGGCTGACATCCGTGCCTGCACGGATGTCAGCCGTTACAAGCAGAGTGTCAGCAATCTGCTGACACTCTGCATGTCACGCTCGGCCATCCTGAAAATAAGCAGAGGGGCGGGTAGAGACCTCCCGCACCGCCCGCAAGCCTCCCCCCCTCCCCGCACCACCCATAACAATGAGGGCACAGGGGGAGGTTATAGGAATAAGAAAAAACATTTCCCGGCATTTCAAAGTATCTGATCCCCGTGGTCATAGACTGCGGGGATCAGATACATCACAAAGCGCTGCAAACCGCAGGTCTGAATTGACCTGCGGTTTGCAGCGATCGCTGATACGGGGACCCCCTCCGGCATATGAACATGGTTCCTGCTGCACGATCGCAGCAGGAACCATGTTTCTAGCGATTTTTTTAAATTTTTTATACAGGATTTAATTTAGGACGTATGGGCACGCCCTGTGTCCTTAAGGACTCGGACATTAGTGCGCACCCATACGTCCTATGTCCTTAAGGGGTTAAAGGGCTTCTGTCACCCCCCAAACAGCAATTTTAAGTATTGGACTTAATATAATTGCTAATGTACGCAGAGTCCCTATATACTCCTCTTACCTCTGGCTGTGCTTTAAATTTTTAAAAAATAGTACTTTTTTAATATGCAAATTTCTTCACTACCAGTTTGGCTGCTCCTTCTCTCAGAGCACCTGCGCCGAATGAGGACCTGTACGGCGCAGGCACGGGATTTCAGCTGCAGACAGGGCCAGCGGGAGGAGGAGAGCGCTCGCTGGCCCTATCAATCAAGTGGAGGAGGGGGCGTGTTTTTAGACCGAGGATGCGGCGGCTACCAGCAAGTAACCGCCCAACTTGGGGGTAGTGAAGAAATTTGCATATCACAAAATTACTATTTTTAAAGAATTTAAGCACAGCCAGAGGTAAGAGAGGTACAGTTGTGTTCAAAATTATTCAACCCCCACTGAAATTGAGTGTTTTGGCCAGTTTGACATTGATTTTGATCATTTCAGTCATCTTGTTTACAATTAAATGAAAGAGGCACTTGTTAGTCAGACAAATATAACATAACATTTATAATGAAATAACCACAAATGTCTTTTCTGTGCTCACATCATTATCAGTTTTATTCAACCCCCAAGTGACATTCAATCTTAGTACTTAGTACAACATCCTTTTCCAGTTATAACAGCTTTTAAACGTGAAGCATAGCTTGACACAAGTGTCTTACAGCGATCTACGGGTATCTTCACCCATTCTTTATGGGCAAAAGCCTCCAGTTCAGTCACATTCTTAGGCTTGCGCGCTGCAACTGCTTTCTTTAAGTCCCACCAGAGGTTCTCAATCGGATTTAAGTCTAGTGACTGCGATGGCCACTTCAAAATGTTCCAGCCTTTAATCTGCAACCATGCTCTAGTGGACTTGGAGGTATGCTTGGGATCATTGTCCTGTTGAAAGGTCCAACGTCTCCCAAGCCTCAGGTTTGTGACGGACTGCATCACATTTTCATCCAATATCTCCTGGTACTGAAGAGAATTCATGGTACCTTGCACACGCTGAAGCTTCCCTGTACCTGTAGAAGCAAAACAGCCCCAAAGCATGATTGACCCCGCGCCATGCTTCACAGTAGGCAAGGTGTTCTTTTCTTCATAGTCCTTGTTCTTCCTCCTCCAAACATAGCGTTGATCCATGGGCCCAAACAGTTCTAATTTTGTTTCATTAGTCCACAGAACACTATCCCAAAACTTTTGTGGTTTGTATACATGACTTTTGGCATACTGCAGTCGACTCTTCTTATTCTTTGGAGACAGCAAGGGGGTGCGCCTGGGAGTTCTGGCATGGAGGCCTTCATTACGCAGTGTGCGCCTTATTGTCTGAGCTGAAACTTCAGTACCCGCTTCTGACAAATCTTACTTCAGTTCCTCAGCAGTCACACGGGGACTTTTCTCCACTTTGTGCTTCAGGGAGCACACAGCAGTCGAAGTCAGCATCTTCTTTCTGCCACGACCAGGTCGCGTTTCAACAGTGCCCTTTGCCTTGAATTTGCGAATGATGCTTCCTATGGTGTCTCCTGGTATGTTTAACATCTTTGCAATCTTCTTATGGCCATTGCCCTTCCTGTGAAGAGAAATCACCTCTTCTCTTGTCTTCCTGGACCATTCTCTTGACTTCACCATGTCTGTAAACACACCAGTAAATGTCTAGAAGGAGCTGAGTATCACAGTCATTTTACATCTGCCTAATTGGTGCTTATTATGCTTGATTGCTGCTCCTTGACATCCACAGGGGTTTTCAATACCTGATCGAAAACACTTGAATGAACCTCTGTTCTTAAGAGTGGTAGTCTTTAAGGGGTTGAATGATTGTGTCAATGAAGAAATCACAAAAAAAACATTTAATACTGTATTACAAAAACAATTGATGTCATTTTAGTTGCATTTGGTTCTTTAAAAAGTCCTTGTAAGATTTCATTCTGAACACAATTACAAATGTACACTAAATTCCCTAAAACCCTTTACAGCATTGGGGGTTGAATTATTTTGAACACAACTGTATATATGGACTCTGCGTACATTAGCAATTATATTAAGTCCAATACTGAAAATTGCTGTTTGGGGGGTGACAGAAGCCCTTTAAAACAGTGGGGCAGATTTATTAATCTTGTATAAGATTTTGACTACGTAGTCGAAAAATGCACCAGATTTGTCAAAGTGATTTATTTGAATGATAACTGTACTGCTTGTTGAGGCACTTTTGTCATTGACTCCTCCTATATGAACATAATTATCTCTAAGCCTGAAACATTTTATCCAATTGTTTTCTAACAGAACATAAACTACAGTAAATGTAACTTGTATCTGGAAGGTTTTTTACTATGCCTCATAAATTCATTTTACACCTTATTATTCTGTGGGGCTGTCAGACATAAGCAATTGCTCTGCATCATGACGTGTTTATGGGCTCAATGTACCAGATGCATCATTTAAAATTTTGTTTATTGTTCTCTGATACTGTAAAGAATCCTGTTTCCTTTCAAAAGCTATTGTAATAGATTTTGCTGGTGGGTACAGATCATTTCTTTGCTGAGTGAAAATTACTGGTTAAAAAAAGACTGATTGATGTAAGGCAGCAAAGTAAAGAATCAGGCTGAAAAAAAATTGACATTTATTTTGCGACAATGTTTATAGACTTTCAAACCAAACGTGCTGTATTTTAATGGATCAACATTTTATGCACCACAAAATTTTAAAGCTTTTCTGTCTACAGTACATGTGCACAACTACCAATTTTATATGCTTGCATTTCATGCTACAGATTCAGTATACAGTAAGCAAACTAAGTCTTACCACTGAAAACTAAATCACAAAAATGCATGTTCCTATTAGCTACCATCATTTCAGATTTTCAGTGACATTTAAAGAAAAACATGCATTAGGGTGCCAGCACACATTCAGGTTTTGATGAGGTCTTGTTCAGGTTGTATGAGGATATAGCCAGACATCAAGGTTTTTGATGCAGTTTTTGGAGGCAAAACCAAAGGTGAATTCAAAAAAATTCCACGATCAAAGGCTTTTTTTTAGGCCTACCTCCATCCACACCCACAGCTATCTATCACATAAGGCAGTGTTTCCCAACCAGTGTGCCTCCAGATGTTGCAAAACTACAACTCCCAGCATGCCTGCACAGCCAGAGGCTGTCCGGGCATGCTGGGAGTTGTAGTTTTGCAACAGCTGGAGGCACACTGGTTGGGAAACACTGACATAAGGGAAGCTCTGAGAAAGTCACTTCAATGCCAAAAGAGGAAGAGAACCAGGGGGTTCAGAGGAGGGAGAAGAAAATGGAGAAACACCACTAAGCCCCAAGAGAAACAAGACTTAGGCACAGGCTCGGACTGGCCCACAGGGGTACAGGGGAATCCCCCGGTGGGCCCCAGGGCAAAGTGGGCCCCTAGTCTTCCACTCCCTGCACAAGTGGCACATAACACATTAAGCTTACTGCACTACATACATATGTACAGTGTACAGCACCTCCACCAGTCTATGTTCATATAAAAAACTTGTTAGATTATTTATTATATTGGAATGTATCCGTACGGTGGGCCCCCAAAATAAATTTTACTGGTGGGCCCTAGGTACCCCAGTCCGACACTGCTTAGGCATCAGGATTTTCAATCTTTCCAAATATGCTCTTACTGAGTTAGAAACTAGCTTATTTCAAAAGGGCTTATTGTCCTGTCCAGTCAAAAGAATGAATTATTTTGACCTTTTGAGAGACCTGAACACTTTTTTCAGGAAGCTCACACTCTCTAGACACTTCCTTCCCAATCGAACACCTGCGATCGCTCCACTTGTTATTGAAGTGCCCACCAGCAGTCAGCTGACCCCCCCCACACACACACACACTTATGAACTGAAACCTCTAACTACCCAACTCAAATCTAAATCAGTCTACAAAGCCATGGCAACCACATAGAGATATTCTATTCCTTAGTAGCCACAGAATTCAGGTCCTTCAATAGATCCTTAAAGAGCAGCTACAATCTAATTAAAGAGGAGAAGAAGGTTATCTACCTCCTAGCCACCAATCATGATATCATCATCTGGAATGCTGATAAAGGCAGAGGAGTGGTAATTGAAGATTGGGCCTTCATATCTATGAAGCTATGCATATTCTCGCTGATACTATTACCACGCTCTCCCAAATGACCTCACTTCAATATTTTTACCATCTTTTTATCAATTGATTAATGAGGCCTATATGGATGGAATCCCCACTGAGAGGATACCATCTCCTGAAGAAATATCTTCCAGGTCACCCGATCATCTCCGGTATTAATTCTCTTACGCATAATCTTTCAGAATACATTGACTTGCAACTACAAAGATTTCTCACCTGCTTACCTTCCTATTTGATAGATTCTGGAAGCCTCCTATGTGCTCTCTCCACTCATTACTGGTCTCCCACATACTCTTGGGCCACTTTAGATGTAACTGCCTTATATTCAGATATACTTCATGAAAACAGGTATAACGGTCGTATCAAAATATTCGAATGAACAAACCCTTGATACCTTTCCAACAAAAAATCTTTTAATATAGACGGGATTGATTATACTGTATGCTCAAACATAATTATTTTAGGTTCTAGTCTAAGATATACCTCCAAACGCATGGGACAGCTATGGGGACGAAGTTCGCGCCCAGTTTTGCCATTTTATACTTAGGGGCCTTTGAGAATCTTCTACAGAAGATATATCAATGATCTAATTTTCATTCGCAGTGGGTCAGCTACCGTATTTCAGGCGTTAACCATTTCAACCAGAATAACTGGGGTTTAGCATTTACAGGGAATATCTCTAGTGAACACAATGAATATTCTAATCTACTGTATATCTAACATTGACCGATTCTACTGAATGATCGAATCCTAGGAAAATCCCTCCCAGGAAAGCCATAATTAAATACATCTGAGCATGTACCCTGAGGTCTCTGCTAGTAGACTTAGGAATAAGGTTGGAGACAATGTATGTGCAAACAAAAAAAAAATAGTTGGAAGCTACAAATGCTTTATTAGTCGGGACAAATGCTGCCAGAATATTGTCAACTGAAAGAGGTCATTTAAAAGCAATACTACAGAGAAAGAATTTCCTATCACTTTCTGCCTGGATTGTTCATCCTCATAAGTCTTGTGGAGCTCCATGTCGCCTTCAGTACATGGAACGAACCACTAGGAGCCTCCATGAATGTATAAACAGACAGATAAAATGTCGGTAGTGGCTACCAGAAACATGGTGTGTCCACGTATGCAGCCACTTGCCACGCTAATGATTTCTCAGAATTTTCAGTCGGCTTTGAAAAATTGAAATGTGTTGTTTTTTTTTCATTGAATTAACTTTTTCCTCTAAGTTTGAATGAGTCCTTGGAGAACATTTAAGACAGTGTGTGTGATCACTCATATTTAGGGAAACATTTGCTTACACTCTACATCCCCATGTCTCCTAATTTCCCCATTTATCTCTCCATCCTTTTCTCTCGCTCAGCTCCTTCCAAATTCTTCTCCATTATTACCCTACCTATCTTATCTGTTTCCCCCTCTCTGTTTGCTCCCTGTAGCCTCTTGTTCTTTCTCTCCTCTCATCGAGCTGCCTTCTGGAGGATGGCTCTACTTTAGGAGGTCTGATTCCCTTTGCAATGCATAACAATACATGTGTATTGTAATGCATTGCCTGTCAGTGTATTACCAGTGTAATACAATTACAGCCCACCTGTGACACCCAGCCAGGGGGCTGGGTCTCACATGCTTCCGTAGAAGGCTAGCCCCGCTGCCTTCAAAGCCATAGGGCCCTCATCACTGCAGCGCGGAGACCTGATAGGGATTACCCCTACCCTCCACAATCACCTTCTATGCCGCAGTCAGCACTGACCATGGCATAGAAGGGCTAGTGTGTCTGCATCAGTGTTTTCATCTATGTTGGCATATACAGTAGGGGCTCAGCTGTCAGTGACTGCTGTGCCCCTACCGCTGATCGGATGGTTGCAGTTCCTGCACCCACCCGATCAGCACGTCGTACCTGGATGGTGCTGGGGCATAAGTCACGTCCCGCAGTGTCGTACATGTACGGCGCTGATCGGGAAGGGGTTAAACAAGGATGCTCTATTATTTAGTACATTAATATAAATCCATTCCACTTTGAATCCATTTTAACATACCAAATATTGTAGATGTGTTGATTGTTTCATTCATATACTATTTTTAATATAACAGAACATGTTCATCTATTGATTCATTTTTATATTAACACGACAGATAGTATCACTCTTTTTATGTGTTTCAAACATCTGTGACACGAGGAACTATTGGAAAATGTGACTTAAAATACTGATACATGTTGAAGTTTTCTTTATATATTTTAATTCAATACAGTCTTTCTTACAACAAGATTGTCAGGAATTCATCCAGCCAAGCCACTATGCACTGCTGCGCAGTGAGGATTACTATGCTGACCAGCCAAGTCTTAGCTGGTCGACTTGTCAGTGTGATTGGAAACTAAGCCAATTAGGCTATTGACTCTGTGTCCAATCCCAGAGCAAGGCAGGGAACTTAAAGGGGTTGTCTCACTTCGGCAAGTGACATTTATTATGTAGAGAAAGTTATACAAGGCACTTACTAATGTACTGTGATTGTCCATATTGCCTCCTTGCTGGCTAGGTGAATTTTTTCATCACATTATACACTGCTCGTTTCTATGGTTACGACCACCCTGCAATCCATCAGCGGTGGCCATGCTTGTACATTATAGAAAAAAGTGCTGGACTATGTGCACTCCCACGATCCTGGCCACCAGAGAGGACAGCGCTTTTTCCTATATTTTGCAAGCACAACCACCGCTGCTGGACTTCAGAGTGTTCATTACCATGGAAACGAGCAGCGTATAATGTAATAAAAAAATAAATCTAGCCAGCAAAGGAAGCAATATGGACAATCACAATACATTAGTAAGTACCTTGTATTAACTCTCTACATTATAAATGTAATTTGTTGAAGTGAGACAACCCCTTTAAAGAGGACCTTTCACTGACATGTCTGTTTAAATAGGTACATGCATTCCCCATGTAATAACAATTCTGGAGCATCTATTCTTATGCCTGTATGTTGTGCCATTCCTCTATTATTTCGACTAGACGTTTTGAATGAATTGCTAGCAGTCTGCAGTAAGGGTACAGAGGGGAGGTAACAAGTTGGGTTGTGTGTACCTGCACAGACTGACTCTATCCAATCAGTGCTGCCATTTTCAGACTGTGCTGGTACACACCCAACTTGTTACCTCCCCTCTGTACCCTTACTGCAGACAGCTAGCAATTTTTCATTAACTCTAGTAGAAATAATAGAGCAATGGGACAACATATAGTCATAAGAATAGATGCTCCAGAATTGTTAGTACGTGGGGAATGCATGAAGCTATTAAAACAGGCATGTCAGTAGCCGTGAAAGGTCCTCTTTAAAACTGCTGATTACTTATAATTTTCTGGTGACTTTATTTCTATCAGGGCTCTATACTGTACAATATCCATGGCTTGTTTTTGGAGTAATCCCTCATTTACTTGATTGACCATGTTTGTCTCTCAATGTGTCTAAATTCAAATATTTTAGTTCTAAATGCAAGAAGAAGTTGGTAAAATTAATCAAATAGCATTTAGTATTAACCTGCAAAATGCATGTAAGAAGGGTTTGGCAGCCATAAACCCAATTAGCTGAAGTCTCAGAGGGATGTCAGATAAAAAGGCATCATTTTGGCAACTTCTACTGTACAGCCCAGCCACATGCAACAGTATTTATTATAGTCTATGATGTTTAAGTGGTATTTCCATTTCAAATGTTATGGCATATCGACTGGACTTCTGGGACCCTGCTGATCCTGAAAATAGAAGAGACAGAGAGGAATGCAACTGTGCTGCAGTTTCCTGCACACAGGGTAGAAAAACAATGGAATGATTCTATTTTAAGAATCAATATGGGAACTATAGTATATAGAACATCTTTTTGGATCATACATTTGGGGGAATAAAGTAAATAAATTACTGATCATGGTATGTTAAATGGCTGACATGAATAGAAAACTGTTTGGAGTAGCAAAATCCTGAAACTGAATTCATAGTCGATCAAGGAGATGGTCAAGGATGGCAGAGTTCATGCAAAAAGTCCAAACAGACAAGGTCAAAAGCAAGCAGCGGAAGTCAGGGCAATCCAAGTAATATCCGAGTTTTACAGAAACTAACAAACCTGCTTTTCAGGCAAAGAGCAGAGGGGAGGGGTTCCTAAATAACCATATGTTAGCCCAGCTCCCGGTACCTGCGATTCTGTCCTCACACACAGGTATGGAAGTTGGGCTTCTTCACTCCTCCCTGCTGCTGCACGCCATGCTGACAGGCGCAGGCAGCGGGGGTCTTAGCTGTGGTGTGCACGCCTGCCACCAGCATCTCACTCCTGGCTCTGAGTAGAGCTTGCACTCTGACTCAGAGTTCCTTGTGTGTATTTAGTGTGAGGGCAGGCATGTCTCTTTGTCCCTTTGTGAGGCAGCCTGCGCAAGCCTTCTATGTTTCCCAGCCTATGGCTGGTCTGCAGGAGGTATTTAAAGGCGCCTTCTTCTACAGGAAGGCGCCTGAGCAACTTAGGGTCCTAGCTAGTCTAGTTTCCTGTTTGAGCAAAGATGGTTAAGTTGGTTCTTGTCATTCTGTTTACCAGATTTTGGATTGCGTATTACGGACTTTGCCGAATTGCTGCCTGCCCTGACCCTGATCTACATTTACGGACTTTGCCTGACTGCCGCCTGCCCTGACTTCTGCCTTCGTACCATGACTACGCCTCCGTCTGATCAGCCACTGGTCTCCCAGCATCCACTGGGTGTATTGTGTCACCTGGAGGTCAGTCCAGTGGGTTCACACTCTGGTTCCGATCCCCACATGTTCCAATTCCCCTCTGAGGCAGCAACTGGTACTCCTCTCGGGAAAGTCTCTCCTCACCATCAGAGGTATCGTGTGAAGAATGAGGGGTGTGCACAGACATTGCCCTCAGAGGGAGTTGGTCATGTGGGGCAGCGTGTTCCCCCTGCTGGTCATAACACCATAGAGTTTAGTACTGAAAGATTTAAGGATTGTTTAGTTGCTGAACTGGGTGTGGTCAAGTAATGTAGTAGAGTCAGTGTGCACAAATAGTAGAGTTGACTTTGAAACACAGAATCCTGTCAGTTACGATAGACATAGCTACTAGAAAGCGTGCCAGTAGCTCCATTTTACTAATTTAATAAAATTTGTCTTGTATTTCCATCTAACCTTATATCATTTTGACTACACAGTGATGTTAATATCCCTCTGAATTACCAGTTAAAAAAACAAAACATATTTTCTGTAGTTTCAGTAAACTTTGAACAATAACATGTTTAACAAGTCGGAAAACAATACTAAGCATATCGATATATTATAAACTAAAAATAAAATACATGTAATATGTTACTTTTAATTGTTTTAGTAGATATATACTTTGGAACATGCCCCTCAGCTAGATGCATAAAACAAAGGTACAGTTGACATTTCTCTTATTCAGGCTGTCTAGGGATTGATATGATTATTCTGTAGCAATATCACCAAGTAATCTGTTTGCGTATCTGTGACAATCATTTATTGGGTCCTAAATAGGTCATGAGAAAGGTCACCACACAATAAGACAACATACTGCAGACATAAACTTTAAAGGCCATGACTAATTTAATCATATATTTTGTGAACACAATTTCTCCAAACATATACCTGTTCCTTAAGGGTTTAACAGAAAAATGCATACCTTACAATAAATCTTTGAAGGGAATGTGTCATTGAAAAATTACCTATTGTTTAAATTGCGTCTTAAGCTTAACACATTTTTTAAGAATTTTTTAAATATTTTTAATTTTCCATGTCAATATCTATATTTAAACAAAAACCATAAAATCCTGCAGTTTTCGCTCTGGCCACTAATCCTAATAAACAGGCGCCATTTCTTGGTCCGCACAGATCACTTTACTGCAGTTATCTGCTTATCTGTCTTTCTAATCCTGCCTGTAATTATATCACCTCTGTTTATAGATAAGATAGGATCCACCATTCACAATAGGTGACTGGCATAGCTTATCCATTATTTCCTTGTACAATGACCTCTGGACAGGTCACAGAACATGCCTAGAAAACTCTCCCATAGAAGTCAATGAGGTCGCCTCCTGACCATTGTGTCTATGGCCCATGGGGCTGCCGTAAAGCAGTTTTCTTAATGCTTTTGAATGCTGTTAAGAACAGCTCAGGCAAGATGGCCGCCGCCATAATCCTGTTCAGGAAATAAAATAAATGTGCTTCTATCTGGTTTTAACTGGCAGATAAAAATTTTTCCTTTAAGCATGTGACTGCAAATCCAACCACAGTCACAATCTACTGAGATGCAAAAATGTGACCAAACATCTTGAAGTAAAAAGGTCTAACCCCCAGTTACTTGTTCAACCATGATGATGTGCAGAATCCAGAAACAGCATGATCTAAAGAAAAGCATCAGTGAGCTTTGATCATTCGTCCCTTTAATCAGTGCACAAAGTAAAAGAATCATTGTACAATATTTCTGTAACATCATTCAAAAACAAAAACTATAATTTCCCTCTTGTGCAGTAATGACAGGCAAACAGAGGATACCACTGCTTTTGTTTTCATAGAGATTTAGAAAAATGTTCTATATCAGGGGTGCACAACCTGCGGCCCGGGGGCTACATGCGGCCCGCAATACCATTCTATGCGGCCCCCAACAATCTGGTAGCAGACATGTATGTATATGTCTTGTGGCTGCTCACATGACTCTTTCATGTATTGTCCCATTAGATGAGAATACTAGAAGTGTAACTAGACAATTTATAATATATACTGTATGTTCAATATGCCATAAATATAGTATTTCACTTGGTAATACCCCTTTAAAGTTTATTTTCGGCCCTTGAAATTAGTTCAGGTTTACAATGTGGCCCCCAACCCCAGAAAAGGTTGTGCACCCCTGTTCTATATAATAAATGACAATGGATCCAAAACCCATTCTTTTATTAAGAGGTAAATTCACTGTATTGTTCCTTTCAATGGTATGTTTAAAACATATGTCACAATGCATACATATTACCATTACATTTTACCATATAAATACTATTATCAAAATTCGGAGATAGAGTGATGGTTGAAAGTATTCTCTAAAATGCCTAGCTATGTGCACATGTCTACTGTTTTCCAAATTATTAGCATAACACCCACCAGATCAAGCTTCCATCCTCCTAAGCTGGCCAGGACGAGGAGCCATTTTCCATGTTGTAAGAAGGCAAGGCCCCCATACACATCGGTGTATTGTCAGGAGTTCAGATGACTATCTAATGTATGTAGGGAGCTCCTAACTTTCCCCGGACAGATGATGTGAAGGGAAAGAAAGATTGGGCGAATTTAATATTTTTGCCCGATCCTTTTGTTTTCCCAGGAGATTAGCTGCTACCATAAGTGTCTCTCTGCTCTCCCCATTGAATACACATACACATTTGGCCGAGCCAAACATGTATGTGTATGGGGAGCTGGGAAGGAGTCGGGAGAGACAGCTGTCAGACTCTGTTTCTATTTGCACCCCCTGCGGTAGTCCAGGAGCACGTGTGCACTAGCTGCAGCACGGATCCGACAAGCTGTTCATCCGCCGGGACAGCCTGCTAGGGTTTCTTGCCTCTAGTGTGAAAGTACCCTTAGTCACCTGATTCTTCCACAAAAACAAACTTGGTAGTCTGTTAATTAATCTTTTGTTTTTATTTGGATACAGCAAAGAAAAAAAAAAGGGTTAGTCAGCACATCCCAATGTGCAAGTGCATGTCGCCATGTCTAAAAGGACAAACGCAAAAACAAACACACTACAACAGCAGTCTACAAACACAAATAATCAAGTAAATACAATACTGCCATACTCGCTATAGAGAATACTAATACTATACTATAAATGTGAGATTCTTGGCAAATACATTTGTACAAAATCATTGGTACCTGAAGGGTTCTATTACTGATCTATTTTGTATGGGCTTTTTCTGAGTTTCATCTATACATTAGTGTGGATGGCGCTTGGAGCTTGTGTGGAGTGGACTTTGGACTGTGGTGTAGCTGTAATACGTTTACATTACAGTCCAAGGTCTATATGCATTAGTCAGGTACATGGAGGTGAAAGTTCTCGAGAAACTATTTTGCTGACATATAGCTTTGACTCTAAAGATAAGATAACTGAAATGTGTAGCTCTGTGATTGGATAACTTACACATCATGTCATTGGACTACGACTATATACGTCTCATGGAAGCAATAAACAAGTCAGAGTGGCATTGCATAACATAGAATTGTGTCCTCTGTGAATGCCACTCTCCTGGCGCCAGATAAGAATCAAATCAAGCTGAATACCGAAGTCTAGTACCAGGGGTACCAATAAGAGGGGAAGAAATGAATATTCCTAACAATTATGGGGGCTCTGTCCGGGATCGAGAAGGTCATCCTCGGGTCTGGTGAGAAGAGACACCAATTTTGTCCTCTGGCCGATCCGAGGGCACTGGCCACGTCTCGGAGTAAGTACAGAGTTTTGTATCTGGGATACATAGATACAACTCAGGGAGTTGTACACAGCTCAGGGAGCTGTCAGATTAGGTACTCAGGGAGTACCCAGTATTGTGTCAGGGACACATAAGATACAACTCAGGGAGTTGTACCCAGCTCAGGGAGCTGTCAAGTTAGGAACTCAGGAAAGTCCAGTAACAAGGAAAGTGTACTCCAGAGGGCTCAGGGAGTCCCGTAAAAAAAACTGTTTAGGGAACAGAAGGTTTCACAGCTTGATTTGATTCTTAATAAGATAATTGTAGAAGTTTGCATGATAAGTTGTTTGATAATTGTAGAAGTTTGCATGATAAGTTGTTTTGTCTAACATACTTATATAAGGGGAAGTGACAGGCTGGGTTGTAAGTGTACAGCTGTCGTCCCCAGACTAACATTCTGTTTTGTTTTTTGCTATTACTGTTTTGAATTCTTTTTGTAAGAAAATAAGTTTTGATAATGAGTAGTCAAAAATCTAAGACAGAATGCCCTAAACCAGAACCAGGAGAAACATGTAAATAATATGTTGCCCCAGTCAGTCCTACAAATTATTATCTTGTTAACCCATGGGTAGATAATTTGGCAAGATGGACAGAGGCAATGGAAGCGGTAGACCCCTTTCCCAGGGAAGGAGATAATAGCATATATCACATGGACATGGTCAAGGGTCTATGCTTAGGCGACACTGCCGCCTGGCCGTATTTTGAACCTGACCCTTCATGGGATATGGATTATATGCAGAAAGGAGGAGAACAATGGCTAGAGATAGCTCCTCACTAATATGACCCCAACATGTGCAAGACAAAAGATTTAAAAAGATCAAAAGACAATAGAAAACTATATGAGATACAGACTAAGAAGGAAAATGATAAAAAACATCAGATGTATCCCCCACCTTCATATGTACATAATATTAACTGTTCAGCGCCCCTACCACCCCCTCACACACCCCTCCCTCTCTACCCGTCCTTACAGCAATATAAAAATAATGAAGAAGAGGATTTAATAGCAAAATTATTAAACACTGCCCCAAGCCTACTGTGGCTCCATCTGGTACAGTGGCTTATTTAAAGAAAGCCTGTAAAGGGAGAAATTTCACCCAAGAAGACCTCAGACTCATAATTGACGGAATAGTGGGTTCCCACAGTTCATGGGATTGTAAAAAGGTAACAACAGTATCAGAAATAGACCCCAATACTGACGCAAACGACTATATCTGTAACACTGAGCATGGACAACAGTTAATATGGAAGGAGATAGAAGACCACATGACAGAGGTATTTAAACAAAAGTCTTCACTCCCAGTAGCCGTAGCATGTAAGCAAAAACCCTCAGAAAGCGTTACTGATTTCTGGAGGAGATTTATTGATTGCTGAAAATTGGAAGCAGGGCTACCGGTTCTCCAGAATGACAGTCTAATTATTTCCACATTCATTAACAATCTATCTGATAGGCTAATGCTTACAGTAAAACAGAACGTCTCCACGTGGACTTCAGATAGCATAGATCAATTTGAGAAACACCTTTATGAAAAGGAAGCCGCAGGGTGTTTCGACATTAGCAAATCCACTGCCCCCACACATGCGTATGCAGGGAACAGAGGGAGAGGGAGAAATATGCGAAAGACAGCAGGAAACTTTCATAGATCAAATGATAGAAACCAAGACTTCCAAACCATGAATAACCGCTGTTATAACTGTGGACAGGAGGGACATTGGGCTAGACAGTGCACAACACCCAGGAGTGACACGCAGAATCGGGGAGCACACAGCCAGCAACACATACAGATAGACAGGGTACGCAGACTCAGCCCAGGTTCCCCATTGATTGGAATCATCAACAACCCTACTGACAGGGCCCGGAGGGAGTCACCCCAGCTTTCACACAGGTCACCACCCACTGGAAAGATACACCGATTATTTTGCTTAAAGTTGTGGGAAGGAAGGTAGGATTCATGGTAGACATCGGCGCCACCTCCAGTGTGTTAAACAAAGACATGCACAAGAACCTTTAAGAAAGTCTGACCCCTCTATGGGAATTAACGGGGTATTAACTAAAACATATAAAATGAGTGCCCTCCCAATAGAGACAGTGGACGGTGAATACATTACGGACCATACTTTCAGCATCATACCAGATTGCCCTGTAAGTTTATTAGGAAGGGACTTGTTTGTGAAGTTGGACTTAGGGGTGACATTAAAAAATGACGGACTAAGTATTCACTCAGCCACCATGCCCATTGTGACCACGGCTATATGTACTTTTGTTCGTTTACAGGACCACCCTGAGCTAGGAGACATAAACCCTTTACTATGGTCACAGGGCGACTATGACACGGGCCTGATTGATTGCACACCTTATCAAGCCAATCTTAAACCCGGTGCCACACCAGTGTATCAAAAGCAATACCCACTGTCCAAGGAAAAGATTGAGGGGCTACGGCCAATGATAGAAGAATTTCTGAAAAAAGGAATCCTCGAAGAGGTGATTGCACCTTACTCCACCCCTATCAATCCTGTGACAAAGGCAGATGGTACTACCCACTTTGTCCAGGATTTGAGGGCAATCAACCATCTCATTGTGCCCATAGCCCGGTGGTTCCTGATGTCACAACTCTCCTTTCCTCCATCCCCGCGGAAGCCGTCTGTTTAATAAGAGTACCATTTTTCTTTTTCCTTTGAGGGACGTCAACTGACCTGGGGTAGAATGCCACAGGGGTATGCTGATTCACCAGTTGTATACAGCATTGTCCTCCAAGCCACTTTGAAGCCCTGGCACCCCCACCAAGGTTCCATCCTAATACAGTATGTTGATGATCTACTGTTGTGCAGCATGTCAGTGGAGGCAAGTGTACATGATGGTATATCCTTGTTGAAATGGTTGTCAGAATGTGGTCATAAAGTGTCGTTAAATAAACTGCAGTGGTGCAAAAAGCAGGTTGAATACTTTGGCTTTGTCCTCACACAGGGGGAAAGAAGAATCAGTCCCGGGAGAATCCAGTCTATTGTGGGTCTGGTCATCCCACGCACCAAGAAGGAAATGCTGTCCTTTCTTGGTATGATAAACTACTGTAGACAATGGATCCCCGACTGTTCTTATTATGACAATATTTTGAGGCAAGCCACTCTGGAAGAATCCCCAGAGCTAATAAGATGGTCAAAAGAAATGTTGAATGCTTTCGATACTCTGAAATGTTCATTGATGTGTAGCCCAGGATTGGGCCTCCCTGATTATAACCTACCATTCCACATGTTTGCACAACAAAACTGTAAAAACATGGCGGGGGTACCCACTCAAGAACATGGGGGAAAGTTGCGTCCTTGTGCCTTTTTCTCAAAGGTAATGCCTGTCCCTGTACAAGGGATGCTGGCATGTCTACGTACTCTTGCGGCCTGTGCGATGATGGTGGAATTAGCCACACCCTTTACACTGGGACATCACACTGTCTTGCATACTACCCATGACGTAGTGGGACTACTCAGAGGTATTCATACACAGCACATGTCAGCACAAAGATTGTCAGGATATGAAGTCCTTTTACTCAGTGATCCATCATTACAGATTAAATATGCCTCACATATGGCAGGACCAGCACCTATACTAAATGTATTACTAGGACTAAAAGGGACAGACCAGACGAACATGACTGTCTCAAGGTACTAGAATACGAAACCTCCCCCAGACTAGACTTGTCAGCCACCCCCATACCAGGCGCACCAGAAGTGTTTGTAGACGGTTAATGTTCACGTCCACTCGACACCATCTACTGTGCAGCATATGCAGTAGTGATGCTGCCAGATATTATCCTTGAGTCACGACCCGTTCATGTGCAATCAGCCCAAGCTGCAGAATTAATAGCACTTACAAGGGCATGCCAAATACACAAAAACAAACCTGTCACAATATACACAGACAGCAGATATGCACATGGGGTTGTGTGGGACCATGGGGTAATCTGGCAACGCAGGGGTTTCACCACAGCTGACGGTAAGAAAATATCACATTCCCAGCTTATAGATGATCTGTTGGCTGCCCTTCAGCTTCCCTCACAAATAGCTGTTATACATTGCAAAGCACATACTCGAGGAAAAGACTGGGTTTACCCTGTTTTGCAGAAAAATCCACACACTGGATTGGTCTGCAAAGAGGGGAAACCATGTATACCCCAGCACAGCACTGCACTTTTCATAGCACATTTTTACGGAGTAGAGCACAACAACATCAAAACATGCACCCTTTTAAGCCAAAATTTCTTGTAGAATGCATGAACCGAACAGTTAAAGACAAACTTAGGAAAGCCACAGCAGGTACTTTTGAGAAATGGAAACAAATCCTACCTATTATATTGGCAGAAATAAGAATGACTCCTAATAAGAGGTTAGGACTGTCACCCTTTGAAATCCTTATGGGTAGGCCCTTTCCAACTCCTTGGGCAAGTCACCCCCTAGTGGTACAGGAAGGCGACATAGACCAGATTAGGGAAGAATATGTCACAAAACTGAGTAAAGTTCTTAGTGAAAGAGAAAAAGTTGCTTGTAAGTCTCCCTCTCTTCCACAGGAACCAACGCACCCCTTCCAAGCTGGAGACACGGTGGTGGTCAGGGTACTACGTAAAGGAAAAGATCCCAAGGAGCTGGCATTCGGACCCCCTACCACGATGGTAGCAGTCACTAGAACAGCGATTCTCACAGAGGAGGCTCCGATCTGGATTCATGCTAGCAGAGTGAAAAGGGTCCCTCAGGCTTCTTCTCCAGTGTCCAACGAAGACAAAAAGGGGAGCTCAGAAGAAGCCTTGCCACAGGCTGAAGATGAAGACCCCACAATATTTTGGGAGATTTGTTTGTCTGCTGCTGATTATTAATCTTTGTGTTTTCTTGCAAATCGGACTCATTACCACTTGTATTTATCATTCAGAGGAGATGAGTTTATTATGTGGTGCACCAAATAATCACACAGTCTCTAAAGGAGCACATGAGCAAGATCCAGTTGTTCCTGGCCCCTCTTATTCTGAACAGAATAGTATAATCAGGATAGTGAAGGCCCTAAATGTTAGCTCATTGTGCCTTAAAAATTTACAGAGTCCACGAGACCTTATACAAACATGTGTTGTTGCTGTATCCAATGTATACCCTCAATAATTAATACATTTGTCTCTTTAGGACAGGAACCTACACTAAATACTATCTCTGCTGGTGCCATACTGGCCTCCATTAAATCCAGGGAATGCAGGTTTCACATGTAAGCTGAGCCCACACCATATTATACCTCTTTTGGTGCCACAATGGCCTCCATTAAATTCAGGGAGAGCAGGCTACAGCTTTATACTTGCACTAATTAAAATCAGTCTATGGGACAGACAGGTTAGCTAGGAGTGCATGACCAATGGAGTCAGCCACAACTCCAATGCAGACTGCAAAGAAAAAAAAGGGTTAAAAGGGAAAAAAAATGGGGGCTAGGCAGCACATCACAAACACAACACAACAGCACTCTGCACATACAAATGCTGACCAAATACTGACCATGTGAAAGTGGCCTTTTATCATGAGAGGGATATTATTAAGACAGACAAGAAACAAAAATAAGTAAAAAAAATACTGAAATACAAGTAATATAAAAAAAAGAAACACGTCGCTTACATGCAACTATTCGCTATAGCCTCCTCATAACTCAAGACTATATAGTACATATTAAATATCAAAATGACAAAACAAAATATAGAAACCTATTCTAATCTACAGATGTAGTGAAGCCAAGTTTGACTCTGATAACACGTCACAGTGTTATCTTGGATATCTTGTGACAAAAGCCATTAAAATCCGTTGTAAAGTTAGTTATCTTTTTCTTTCCATTCTTTACCTAACATGTTAGTAATCAAGTTTAGCTTGGCTGCATCTGTATTTTATTTCTGTATGTACTTTATTGTAAATTTGCACATTTTGCCAATAAAGAACTATAGATAAAAATAAAAAAATATGTTTTTTTTTTTCATTTTTTGCATACATTACCCCTTATAAGACAAAACAAAAAAAGTATAATTACATTTTTACAGGCTGCACTGAAACACTGGCCAACACAACCATGAAAACGGCTTGTATTACTATAAGAGATGAGCGAATTTCATATTTTGAAATTCGTTCACGCTTCTTTTAGTGGTAAAAGCAGAATTGTGTTATGGATTCCGTTACCACGGACCATAACGCAATTCTATGACAGAAAGCATTACGTTATTCATTCCGTCATAACAGAAGTCTATGGGCTGCAAAACAGATCCGTCCCGTTTCCGTTATGCAGGGGAGTCCTCGCTCATCTCTAATTACTATTTATATACTATCATAAGACATTCTGCACAAAAAAAGGGGGTCAGTCAGCACGTCCCTGAGAGCAGGTGCACGTAGCAAAATATACATACAAACACAGAAAAAATGCAACAGCACTCTGCAACCAGCACTCTGCCCTGCCTATATGCTGGAAAAAAGTGAGGCGTCAGTGTACATTTTGATCAAAAAGTAATAAGCCACTCGCTGCGCCAAGGCCGCCTCAATGAGTGGTCCTAACGCTAAATCCTACCTGTTATGGGCCATGACAGCCACATAAAATCCAGGGAGTGCAGGCCCAGCATGCATGCTGGATCCACCTTGCTTGGTAACCCTGTTTGGTTGCATAACAGCCTCCATTGAATCAAGGGATGCAGGTACCAACATGCATTCCGAGCCCACCATGTCCTCCTCCTGGAGCCAAAATAGCTACTAGTAGGGAAAAGCTCAGTTTTATACTTACTCTGAATAAAACCAGCCTCTTGAGCAGACGAACTGGTCAGGTGTGCACGACTAACTGGAGGCTGCCACACCTCCAATACATACTGCACAAAAAAAACGGCAGGTGCATGTAGTGAAATATACATACAAACACAGAAAAAATGCAACAGCACTCTGCCCTGCCTATATGCTAGAAAAAAGTGAGGCATAAGACATTGTCAGTGCAGTTACTGCAACTCCCTAACAATTTGCAGTTTTTTTAAAATGAAGAACAACCAATGAGGTGGCATCATCTTTTTTCAGTTTAGTTTTATGCATAACACAATTTTGCACTGACCACTCACTTTTCATTTAATACCTTCCCAACGCAGTCTTTTTTATTTTTACTCCCTGCCTTCCATAAACCATAACTTTTTGGTTTGTGGGACATGTTTAACTTTCTAATGGCACCATTTAATATCCCCTACAGTGTATTTCAAAGCTAGAAAAAAGTTATTAAAGGAGTGGAATGGGAAGATCAAAACAACTGTACCATTCGTATATTAGGTTTTATTTTTTGTGGTAAAATGATGTTACCCTTATTTTTCAGCTCAGTACGATTACAGAAAAATACCAAATGTATATCGTTTATTTTATGCTTATCTACTTTTAAAAAATAACCTTTGAAAAATAATTTTTTTTTTGCATTACCATATTCTGACATCCAGAACGTTTTACAAACAATATTTTTATGTAAAGAGTTGTGTAAGCCTTCTTTTGTTTGCATGCCGAGCTACAGTTTTTATTGATTCCATTTTGGCTTATGCATGATTTGGGCATTTAGATTTTTTTCATTATGGATCTCACTAAATGGGCTATTTGTTTTTTTTTTTGTTTCTTTTTTCCCTTTACCATCTCTTTTTTTTTTTTTTCGTTTTCCGTTAACAACAAGGTAAAAGTAACAGATAACAAGGTACAAGGTATATATGTCAGTACAGTGAAAGGTTGATACATGAGACATAATTATATAACATTATTGAAGATGTACAAAAAGAAGAATGGAGACAGTATGATATATGTCAGGTAAGTGCAGACAATTGAGCGGTTAAGAGAGTAAGGACCAATCTCTCTGCTCTCCGGCGAAGGACTAGAAAGAACCATGAAGATCGGCCATAGCCAGTGCATTTATGGGCTAGGGTGTAGAGGATATCTGATCATCGCCATGAGCAGACGAGATGGGTTTTTTGGTAAATCTATTGTTTGACCACAACGAACATTGTTTAAGGGTCAATTTTCAGTTGCCATTGTTCCACAGAAGGAATGGAAGTTTGTAGCCAAAACTTAGGGAGCAAGAGGCGAGCTGCTATCAATATCTGTTTTAAGAGGTAGGGTATGTGGGCACAATATTCATCAGAGGAAATAGACAAAAGAGCCAGTTGTGGGGACGGCTGGATGGAGGCAAGGCACACCTTGTTAGCGAGAGAAATTACTTCAGTCCACCACTTGGAGATTAGGGGACAGGACCACCAAATGTGGAGGAAGGTACCCCTGTCACCAAGGCACCTCCAGCATTTGTCAGAGGTTACATCCGAAAAAAGAGATGTCTTGTCTGGCGTATTATACCAGCAGGTGAGGATTTTGTATTCGTTCTCTTGGATCCGAACACAACGGGAAGCCGTGTGGGGGGGATTCAAGAAGTTTATGAAGGGAGGTGAAAGGTATTGTGACATTCATGTCTAACTCCCATTGTTTTATGAAAGATGGCTTAGCTAAAATAGGAGGGGATCGCAGTCTGCTAAAAGGTTGTGAGATAAGCTTCCTAGGGGGTTTGGGTTGGGATATTATTGACTCGAGCCATACGAGAGGGCGATGGAGGCCACCAATAGGAACGCGCTGCCTGATATAAGACCTAAGGTACGAGATTGATGTAAGCGCAGTGCTTATGTGCCGTCTCCCTTCTCTCTTCCTGTCCGCTGCTACTGTCTATGGTCTTTACCATAGATAGCAGCAATACGCAGGAAGAGACAAGGGAGACGGCACGTGCGCACTGCGAGCACCGTCTCCTCATACAGCTGATCGATGGGGGTGCCCCGTGTCGAACCCCCGCCTATCTGATATTGATGACCTATCCTGAGGATAGGTCATCAATAGTAAAAGCCCAGACAACCCCTTTAATAATCTATACCAGTTTTTTAGAGTAGATTATAATAAATGTATCAGGCCAGCTACGCCTTGTCCCGTTCTGCCCTCTCTTGGCCCTGCTCACTTTTTAGAAAAGTGGCAAGCAGGTTGTAAACCCCTTAAAAAGTAGCAAACATTGCTTCTTTGATGCCTGATAGCTGAAGCCTGTGAAAAGTTTTAAAGCTAAGGAAAGCGGAGGTCTGTGTGAAGCTGCTAGGAAAATGTAAAAACAATTGATTGTGCAACTGCCCTTATCCTGAGAATGGAGTCAGCTGAGAATCAATTAGAGGGTGAAGTCTATGTAAAGTAAACTAACTAAAGTTAACTAAAATAAATGTAAACAAATATTGAAAACAAATGTCTGGGCCTTGATGCATTTGGGTGCTAGAAAGGAAAAAAAGCTGGAGGTGGTGGCTTGTGAATGTGGGGGGGGGGGGGCAGCTAGTGAGCTATGGAGAGCCGCCACACATCCAGACTAGTTACACGCAACTGGACTGGGTTGGCTGACCACTGGCTCAAGGTGAAAATGAGTTACGAGCAAAGTGAATAGGTTGGTAAATTCAGAGCACACAAGTGGGGCACTCCAAGAAATGCCTCAAACCTACTGGGATTGCCAACTTTTGACTGGGCTTACACAATTTCGTTCCAGGACAGCCCTAATTTGTAGCAACTGCTCTGAAAATTAGAGACAGTCAATGAAAATTCAAGACGGCTAGAAACTCTGTCATAGTAGAATGAAGGGTAGCTGGAAGTGGTTAGGACTGGATAGGTTACAGATGTTGCAGACGTCCCATTCTGTTACAATAAATTATAACAGTGCGCTATGTTAAAGGGTTTTCTGGGCCAAGATGATGATGACCTATCCTTAGGATATCAATATTAGATTAGTGAGAGTCTGACACCCAGCACCCCCACCAATCAGCCATGTGCAGCAGCCATAGCAAATACTGTGCATTTGGAAAGTCTTCAGACTCTTTCACTTTTTTCACATTTCATTATGTTGCAGCCTTGTGCTAAAATAAAATAAAATTCAAGTTTTTTGCTATCATTCTGCACTCAATACCCTGTAATGACAAAAGAAAAACAAATGTCTAAAGTCTCTGCTAATTTATTTTAAAAGAATAACTAAAATCTTGCATTGACGTTCAGACCCTTTACTCAGTGCTTAGCTGAGCCACCATGGCAGCGATTACAGCCTCCAGTCTTCTCGGGTATGATACCATGAAGTTTACACTCCTGGATTTGGGGATTTTCTGGCATTCTTCTCTGCAGATTCTCTCAAGCTCTGTCAGATTTGATGGGGATAGTTGGTGGATGGCCATTTTCAGGCCATCTCTATCGTATGTAGGATGGTTATTGTGGTACTTGTAGTCCGTTGCTGGAATCTTCCATTGTATGCATTTTTTGCTGTTGATTACCCCTAGCAACGGACTACAAGTGCAGGATGTGCTCCTCTAGATACATGCACAACTGCATATGGGTTGAGCATATCCTGCTTGTTAAACACCACACCACGTTTTCTAATGGATTGTATAATATGTTTGGAGGTGTATAAACTCCAATTTAAATGTGCCTGCTTTTCATCTACAGGCTACATTCAGGTGCAGCTGTGAGGCTCTGGGCCATATGAGCCGGTCTCGGGTGGGGCTCACAGGCACCTCCCACCTCCCATTGCAAGCATGGTTACATGCTGGAGGTCACTGGTGAGCTGTCTGTGAGTCAGGCCTTATGCTCCCGTAATGCCCAACGGCTCCTGGTATCGACCATACGGCTCAGGTAGGTTGAGTGGTAGGGCCTCGGGCTACTTGAGGGACCTTGCCGTGGTGTCCGAGCTTAAGACATGTCCTCCTAGTAGGATATGTCGAACTAACCCCTCAATTTTATCAGTGTGAGGGTTTAGTATTGCCGCAGAGTGCACCTGCTTTTGCTATGGTGATGGCCATTTTCAGGTCTTAGGTCTCTCCAGAGATGTTCATTCACAGAAGTGTCCTTAACCCTTTTAACCCCGGGCCAGTTTTCACCTTCCTGCCCAGGCCATTTTTTGCAAATCCGACATGTCTCACTTTATGGGTAAAAACTCTGGAACACTATTACTTATCCAAGCCATTCTGAGATCGTTTTCTCGTGACACATTGTACTTCATGACAGTGCTAAATTTGAGTCAATATATTTTTCCTTTATTTATAAAAAAAATCCCAAATTTACAAAAAATTTAGAAATATTCACAATTTTCTAAATTTGATTTTCTCTACTTTTAAGGCTACATTCACACACGTCTGTTTGTGTTTTGAGGATCCGCGGATCCACAAAACACAGACACCGGCAATGTGCGTTCCACATTTTGCGGACCGCACATCGCCGGCACTGTCATAGAAAATGCCTTTTAGGACATGTTCTATATTTTTCGGGAAAGCGATTGCGGACCCGGAAGTGCGGATCCGCAATTGCGGACCCGAGCGGGACATCGTCTGTCCCCATTGAAATTAATGGGTCTACAATTCCGTTCCGCAAAATGCGGAACAGAATTGCAGACGTGTGAATGGGGCCTAAGACAGATAGTAATACCTCATAAAATAGTTATCAGTCATCATTCACCATATGTCTGCTTTATGTTGGCATCATTTTGTAAATGTCATTTTATTCTTTTAGGACATTAGAAGGCTTAGAAGTTTAGAAGCCATTTTTTAAATTTTCAACAAAAATTTCCAAAACCATTTTTTTAAGCGCCAATTCAGCTTTAAAGTGATTTTGAGGGGCTTACATAATGGAACCACCCATAAATAACCCCATTTCAGAAACTAGACCCCTCAACTTTTTCAAAACTGATGTTATAAACGTTGTTAACCCTTTAAGTGTTTCACAAGAATTAAAGGAAAATGGAGGCGAAATTTCAAAATGTCTTTTTTATGCAGATTTTTCATGTTAATCAATTTTTTCTTGCAGCACAGCAAGGTCAACAGCAAACTAAACCTCAATATACATTACTCTGATTCTGCAGTTTACAGAAATACCCCATATGTGGTCACAAACTGCTCTAGGGCACGTGGCAGTGGTCAGAAGGAAAGGAGCACCATATGGATGTCACAATGGGTAGTGGCAGGGGCGTAGCTATAGGGGGTGCAGAGGAAGCAGTCGCTACCGGGCCCAGGAGCGTGAGGGGGCCCAAAGACCCTTGTACCACATAAGAAGACATACAAAGCACTGAGGGAAGGGGTGCCCAAGCTGAACTCTTGCACCAGGGCTCATGAGCCGTTAGCTACGCCCCTGGGTAGTGGGGGAAACTCCCCACCGTACAATGTCATGAAAAGGAATGCAACTAGGCCAGAAACCAAGGACAAGGGAGTGGGACACCTCCTAGCACATCCCTAATCCTCGCCCTGACTCCTAACTGCATGAGCGGACCTTGATGGTAGGGCGGCCCATGCTCAGGAAGGGAAACCTAGAGCCCTACTAACTCTGAGATCCCTGATAGTAAGGTCAGGGCCAGAGATGACCCTTTCTTCCAGGACACGGAAGAACAGAAGTTTTAAATGGCCAAATAGCAAGAAGAGGAGACCAAGAGCAGCAACTGGACGACAGGTAAGCACACAGAGTAACAACAGCTCTTCAGAACAACAACCACTTACCTGCCGCAGCAAAGATGGAACACCAACACCATCCTGTACCCCCATGCAGACAACAGATTAAGGCTCCAGGCAGAACTGCTCTTAGTCTTTGGATTTAACCCTCCGGGAAATCATAAGGGCCCACTTCCGCAGGCAGACAAGGGAATGTCTAGCATACATGCTGGACAACAAACAACAAACCAGACATGTAACACACTAGACATAGCAACAAATCACCAAATCAAACCCACAACACATATAGACACATCGGAATGGGTAGAGACATAAAGAAGACATAGGAATGACATCGCTAAAAGACCTTGTTCTCCAACAAGGTGGCCCTCAATGACTGGGCAGATGGAATAGCCCAAGAATGGAGCATAGTTTCCAGCCCACACCAGCACTAGAGCACAACTGACTCCAGGCAACAAGCCTAGACTATATGGCCCCTTTCACACGGGCGAGTTTTCCGCGCGGGTGCAATGCGTGCAATGTGCAATTGCACCCGCACTGAATCCGGACCCATTCATTTCTATGGGGCTGTGCACATGAGCGGTGATTTTCACGCGTCACTTCTGCGTTGCGTGAAAATCGCAGCATGCTCTAAATTGTGTATTTTTCACGCAACGCAGGCCCCATAGAAGTGAATGGGGCTGCGGGAAAATCGCAAGCATCCGCAAGCAAATGCCGATGCGTTGCGATTTTCCCGCATTGTTGCTTAGCAACGGGACCTAATCTCTATTATTTTCCCTTATAACATGGTTATAAGGGGAAATAATAGCATTCTTAATAAAGAATGAATTGTTAAATGAAGTGGAAGGGGTTAAAAATAATAAAAGTTAACTTACCTTAGCCACTTGATCGCGTAGTCGCGATCTCTCCTCTCTTTCCCTGCAGCATCTAAGATCTAAGGACCTGTGATGACGTCACATCACATGGTCCAATCACATGGTCCATCACCATGGTAAGATGGACCATGTGATTGGACCATGTGATGTGACGTCATCACAGGTCCTGTAGATCTTAGATGCTGCAGGGAAAGAGAGGACAGATCGCAACTACGCGATCAAGTGGCTAAGGTAAGTTAACTTTTATTATTTTTAACCCCTTCCACTTCATTTAACAATGCATTCTTTATTAAGAATGCTATTATTTCCCCTTATAACCATGTTAGGGAAAATAATCAATTCTCCAGAAGACCCGAAACCGGACTTCAGTGATGAAGTCCGGCTTCGGGTCTGGGTACCAAACATGGCGATTTTTCTCACGCGTGTGCAAAACGCATTACAAAGTTTGCACCCGCGCGGGAAAAACGCGCATATTCCCGCAACGCACCCGCCTCTTATCCGGGCATCAAACATGACGCCCGTGTGAAAGAGGCCTATAGCTCCAAAAGACCCAACCCTGATCCACACCTAGTCAGGAAATTAACCTCACGCTCACCAAACAGCAGGAAGACTCACCTTAAAGGGGAAGTGCAAGTGCAAACCGCAGACTACACATTGCCACAGGCAACCAGTCTGCACGGCAAACGTGGTACGCACACTACACCAAGGCCATGACAATGGATTTTGGAGGCAAATTTTGCTAGAATGTTTTTTGGGCACCATTTTGTATTTGAAGAGACTCTGAGTGGAAACCCTCACAAAGTGACCCCATTTTGAAGATTACACTGTTCAAAGTATATATTAAGGGGGGTACTGAGCACTTTGACCCTCTAAGCGGTTTATGGAAATTGAAAACACTTGGCTATGAAAATGAAAAGTTTTATTTCTTCAAATAAAATGTTGCTTTAGCCCCAAATATTTCATTTTCACAAGGGGTAACAGGAGAAAAAGCACCCAAAATTAGTTATCCATTTTCTCCTGAATACGGCAACATCCCATATGTGGTGGTAAACTGCTGGCGGGGCACATGGCAGGATTCAGAATGGAAGGAACGCCAAATGGCTTTTGCAGTGCAGATTTTGATGGATTGGTTTATGGGCGCTATTGGTTTTTATTTTTTGAGTGATTGTCTTATGTGGGGGTTCATGTTTTGCGGGATGAGGTGACGGTTTGATTGGTACCATTTTGGGGTACATAAGACTTTTTGATTGCTTGGTATTACAATTTTTGTGAGGCAAGGTGAAAAAAAAGACTGTTTTGGCATAGGTTTGAAAACTTTTTTTTTACAGTATTCACCTGAGGTGGCATATAATGTTATATTTTTATAAAGCAGGTTCTTACGGAAGTGGCGATAACCAATATGTCTATTATTTTTGTTAATTTTTACACAGTAAATGCATTTTTGAACAGAATGAATTCTTGTTTTTGTGTTGCCCTTTTCTGACTGTGCAATTTTTTTAATTTTTTGGGCGATTGTCTTAGGTAGAGGCTCATTTTTTGCAGGATGAAATGGCAGTTTGATTGGTACCATTTTGGGGTACATAAGACTTTTTGATCGCATGGTATTACACTTTTTGTGAGGCAAGGTGACAAAAAATGGCTGTTTTGGCATAGTTTTTTTCTATTTTTTTTAAAGCATTCACCAGAGGGGGCATTTAATATATATAATAAAATCTTGTTTTTGTATTGCCATTTTCTGAGAGCCCTATATTTTGGGGTATATAAGACTTTATGAACACTTAGTATTACACTTTTTGTGAGACAAGGTGACCAGAAAATGGCTTTTTTTACTCTGTTTTTATTTAAATTTTTGTACGGCGTTCACTTGACGGGGTAGACCATGTGATATTTTTATAGAGACGGTTGATCGGACGTGGCGATTCCTAATATGTCTACTTTTTTTTTTTTCCATATTTTTTCCAAATTTTTTTTAACTTTATTTTGGGAAAAGGAAGCTTTTTTTTGTTACTTGAAACTTTTCAAAAAATTTTTTTTAAAACTTTAATGCATTGGCTGTAAGTAACACTTACAGCCTACCTGCCTGTGAGATCCAGGGGGCTGGATCTCACAGGCTTACATGGAATGGAAGGCAGCCATGAGGCCTAAGGAAGGCATTGGGCTGCCTTCCTTGCCATCGGGTCCCCGTCACAGCAGCGCGGGGACCCGATGGGGAAGTGGAGGGAGCTCCCTCCATCCACACACTCCGCACATGCCGCAGAGCTGTGTCTATCCAAATCAATTGCAATTAATTGGATTTACCACAAGTAGACACCACTAAGGCTGGGAACACACCTAGGCGTTTCTGAATCGCGCGTATGACGCGCGTTTTATGATGCGCGTTTTGTTAACTTACAAACGCGCATCATACGCGCGATTGAGTGACTCTCCCCTATGGCATCATTGTCCATAGGCGCGTTAAACGGCCCAAAGAAGCTCATGTACTTGTTTGGGTGTTGGCCGTTGTTCAAACGCGCTGTAAAACGCCCAAATGTGAACTATGCCCATAGGGAAGCATGGCTTTTCACATGTTGTGCGTTTTACAGCGCATTTGAACGTGCTGTAAAACGCTTAGGTGTGTACCTAGGGTAAAGGAGTAGAAACATCTCAAAGAAGATCAAGAGCAATGTGAGACCCTCAGAGCTAAATTTCAAGAGTCAAAGCAAAGGGTTTGAATACTTATGTCCATGTAAAAGTGCACTGTGGCTATGTTAAAGCGGTTATGCCACAAATGTAAAACTTTTTTTTTACTAACTTATCTGCTTATCTGGAGAACTTTCTTCCCCTTCTGTGGTTGGGCAGTGGCTCCTCAAACACCTACATTTCCCAGAATGCATTCCAATTAGCTCATATTAACCACTTCCTCCCATGCATACAGAATAGTCCCTCCTATATATGCCCTCCTAAATATATTTCTTTTTACACTGTCTAGAGAAAAGTATAGCTTGGAGCTAAAAGTAAGATGCAAGCATTCAAAACGCGTACGGTAGGTCAAGCTTGTGGGATTGCCATTTTACTGAAAATGAAATAACGTAAAGAATTGCGATTTTACCAAGTGCTGCATGAACTTCTGTTGTTTCGTGCTGTTGCTTGCCACGAGTCTGGCGGGATCTGTGCACAGGAAATACGCACACTTACGGTATAAGGTCCCTTAATTTTTCCTGCTTAGAACAGAAACTGACATTTTTTAAAATACCAATTGAAAAAAACGATTTTTAGCCCAAAATTAGTAAAATGTAATGATAAAACATTGCCTCGAAGGTGTCCATAGCATTTAAAGGGGAATGCTGACTCTTTAAAGGGGTAAAAGGGCATTGATGACCTTTTCATAAATGTCAACCATATTTTGAACAATCTCAGACTGCAAAAATGTGGGGTTTGTGTAAAACTTGCCCAATAGGGGGCATCCTCAGAGGTTTGGGGTGCTCCCAGGGCAGGACTTAGATGTTCCAATTTTTTCAAATTTCAAATCTAGTTTCAGCTATCCACAGGATAGCTAATTAATGCCGGATCGTCAGGGACCCACCGCTGGGACCACCACTATCACTAGAATGGGGGTCCCGAACGAGCCCCATGTTCCTTTTCACTGTGCAAATGCAGAGCAAAGTAGTTTAAATGTGGCCAACTGCTGGTGACAAACTAGCCTGTAGTGGGCATATGGAGGAAGGGGTCACATTATTTCAGGGCATGGCTTACATATGCCCCTCTCCATGATGCCAGGTTACTTATGTCCAGATGTGGTCATAGTCATAGCCTAAGCCCAGGTCACAGTGTAAAAGCTCCTCCTGCCCCTCCTGTGAGTGCTGACGTGCCAGGATGCCCTGTGAGTGGCACCTCGCCAGTGTGGTGTATGCCTGTGGGCATGTGACAGGCTAGTGACAGTATAGGCTGTGCTATGGCTCATCACATGCAGACAGTACAGTAAGCATGTCTCTCCCTTACAGGAGTAGGCACTGAATGTCTGGCACGGCCCCCTCGTCGGTCTCTCATACCAGCCCCTCTTTTCTAGTGATTGGCCGGCAGGCAGCTGGCACCTCAGTGACCTGCAGTAGCCTGGCACCGCCGTCACTCCAGGTCCCGAAGCAAGTGCCCGCCTGGCGGACCCTGGGAGCGGCGCAGTGCGCACACACTCCGGCTGAAGGAAGCGGCTCTCATCTAGCAGCAGCAGCAGCAGCAGCAGCCAAGCCTGCAGGAGTCCACCGCAACCCGCCATCCCAGCCGCTGCACCAAGCCTGCTGCTGGCACACAGGTACCATCTTATCTGCATGTGGGTGTGGGCACTGCCTCTAGCCTGCCAGGGAGTCATTGGATGGGGCTTATTCCTCATAGAGTTCTGATGGGAGGCACAAGGGCATGGGCAGCATGGAAATCATGGCAGGTAGATTGCCTGTTCTAAGGTCACTGACAGATGAGCTGGGTACAGGATGTTACCAGGAGTTCTGCTGGCACAAGTTGGCAGTATTGCTATGTGATTTGTCTACATTGGTATGTATATATAAAGAGATAGATAGGTAGGAGATAGATATTGTGTGTTTATATTGATGGCTATAATGAGTGTGTGTGTGTATATATATATATATAATATATATATATATGCAGTATGTGTATGATGGAGACATTGGTGGGCAATACACTGGATGTGACAGGGGAGATGACAGCACACAGCATCCAGTCTGCTGATATTCTGATGTCATAGGTACTTTGTGATGTCACAAGGGCTGGTGGATAGTAGTGAATGGAGAATGGGTGATGTGACTGTACTCTATCAGGATGTGATATGTTATCATACAGCAGCCACTATAGATTAGATGTCATCAGTACGTCAGACCTTTACACTCATTTGTAACTATGGAGCAGATAGAGGATGAGCAGTGGAAATGGTCAGATAAAGGAGATCTTTGATTTAAGATAAAGTGTCAAAAAATGTACCATATTTTATATATTACATATTGTTTTACACACAGATACACACACACATATATATATAGAGAGAGAAAATGTGGTGTGTGTGTATATATATATATATATAATATAATATGATATATATATACACACACACATTATGTGGGGAGACCTTCCAGTGCATACAGATCTAGCACTTTGCTGGCTCAATCATAATGATAATTCCTATGGAGTGTCATCACTTTCGAGACATTTCATTCCTTAGGGTATGGTCACACACTCAGGTTTTTTGATGCAGTTTTTTATTCCAACGTCAAGCGTGGCTCCTGAAAGGAGAGAAAGTATTAAGAACACACACTGCTTCTCTTTTTGAATCCACTCCTGGTTTTGGCTTTAAAAACTGCACAAACAAACCTGAACCTGTGGTCGTACCCTTACTTGGTCTCTGATTCATAAGGATTATTCGTGTTAGCAAGGAGCGTTTTTAGGTAGCTAGTTCTTTACCACTAGTCAGCTGAAGATGCCAAAGCTGTTTTTTGGGGGTTTTTTTGCGGGGAACTCCCATGCTTGAGACGTGAGTTTATATTACATCTTTAAAGCTCTTACTTGACCAGTCGTTGGGCATCTGCTTACACACTTCTCAAGGACTGCACTTATTAGGCCACTTCTCCAGAAGTCCACGTTATTGTCTGTTGAAATAATTTATTAAGGTATTTTGAAGTAGAGACCATGAAATATTTTTACACTGTTTTAGAGGTTTTTTACGCAATGGACTTGTGTTTAAGTGGGCAAGGAATGTACCAGCTAGGCGCATACTACATTATTTTGATGTGTCTACATGGTCAGATGGGTTCCTGGTGTGGTAGGAAGGCTGAAGACTCAAAGCCTTCATCTTTAGTAACCATCAAAGTGTCTTAGCTTCTCTACATAGGTCTGAACTGTGAATTATGGTCATATGGAATTTGGGGAGTCTGGTACGAATGCATCCTAAAAGTCTACAGCTACTTTCACTGCAGTAGAAGGCCAAGAAGATCCCTAGGAATGGTGGTGCTCTACAATTTCAATACCTCCTATGAACCATGCACGTCTGTAAAGGCTTTACTTTAACTTTCATCTTGGAAGCTGTTCTGCTTAGACATTTTATTGTGGAGCTGATTAGAGAATGCCACAAGTCCCCACCAAAGTACTACATGGACTTTCGTTTTTGGCACTGAATGTTTGGGTGTTCTGTTAGGGGACCGCTCTGCACCACTGTCCGACTCGGCTAAAATGACTCGTAGTCACTGTGCTATGGCAAGGAGGGTTTCTCTTAATCTGTACTTTGCTATATTGATGTTCCATGCCCAGCCCTGACTGTAGGGATCGTTTGCAACTTCAGTACCATTTTAAGTCCCCTGAGAACCTCTGGGCAGTCTACTGTAGTTGGAGATCTGTAATCCAAGAATTTTTCTTTATCCATTTCACGCATTGTGCACGTCAGTATATTCAAGGCACAGTATATGGTTGGATTGACAATGAGTACAAATCTGCATTTGCTGAGAAATCAACCACTGTTTCATTTCTTTATCTTAGGCCTCATGCACACATTCTGTTTTTTTTTTTGTGAATAGGACGAAGACCCATTCATTTCAATGAGTCCGCAGATAATGTGGGCAGCTATCCGCATCCGTATGTCTGTTCCGTAGCCCCGCAAAAAATATAACATGTCCTCTTCCTGTCCGTTTTAGGCATTGTTACAATGAATACGCAAATTTAAAAAAAAGTATTGCATACGGATGTCAACCGTGTTTTTTTTTGCAGACCCGCAGCATGAAATCCTGACAGAGAGCTACTCTGAAACGCTGCGTCAAGTGGTCAAGCAAGATAGGTCACTATGAGTTTCATTCAGTCAAAATGCTGAGTCCAAGGCCTCATGCACACGACCGTATGTGTTTTGCGGTCCGCAAATTGCGAATCCACAAACAAAAACAGATGACGTCCGTATGGCATCCGTTTTTTTGTGTATCCGTTATTTTTTAAGGATCCATTGTAATAATGCCTATCTTTGTCCGCAAAACGGACAAGAATAGGACATGCTCTATTTTTTTGTTTGCGGGGCTACGGAACGGACATACGGATGCGGATAGTACACGGTGTGCTGATAGCATTTCTTGCCGACCCATTGAAATGAATGGGTCCACATACTATCTGCAAAAAAAACGGAACTGACGTGGAAACAAAATACGTATGGATTTGGATTTTCCATCTATATTTGCAAGCAAAAATTCCTCAGGGTTTTACAGTAGTACTAAAGTGCTCCCTCTTATAACAAATCACATAGTAGGTTTTCACTTTGGATTTCACTCTTTGCAGTGAAATCAGCTGCGAATCCGCAGCAAAATCCATGACAAAATCCATATGCATGGTGGAAAATCCATGGTGGAAAATTTCTTTATTTGGACATAACCTAAAAAGTGGTATCTGCTTTCATAGTAACATAGGCGGAACAAAAAGTCTATTATGTTCTACCAATTTCCTGAAGTGTTGAGCCTGAAGATGAAAGTGTGTGCAGCCTTTAACAAAGGGCAAGGAGTAATTACCGGTTTCATCAGTAATCTGGGCAGCCCTGTGGCTTTGGGCCACATCGTGGTCACCTCTCGGCCGTGTGGCAGCCCGTAGGTATGACAGCACCCTAACAGCAGTGTCTCTACATACGAACTTAGGCTATGTTTCAAGAGAAGCTCATTTTAAAGATTAGTACCATTGTTCAGTCTTTTATGAAAACATCTTCATGGAGCCATTTTGTGCCCCTGTGGTATTGACATAGATCATTAGTTTACTAGTTTGATTTAGAATGAAGTGTTACTGCACTTGAAAACTCGTGGTTAGATCTGCTGACTTACATGATTCAGTTAAATGCTCACAACTGTTATTAAATAGGCATCAGACATTACTAATTAGAAATAGCCCCCTTCCCCCCTTCCTCTTCACTACTACTCGAAGTATTGCATTTTAAGCACAGGCTTGGATTTACGGTACTTTAGCAGTAGCGGTGGTGGGAGAGGCAGGAAAGTGGCTTCTCTCCATAGCATGTTGGCTCAAGTAGTGACATCATACATGTGAATAACAGAATCCATACCAACACCTAGTGTACCTGGTCAATTTATAAAGCTGAAATAAAGAAAATAATGTAATATTAGCACCTTGGCCATTGAGGAATCTGTTGATGTATATGGTGGTTGTCACTGGTTGGTGACTAAAAAAGCTAAGGCTATGTTCACATCGGCGCCAAGAAATCCGGCAGGCTGTTTCTTCAGAGGAACAGCTTGGTATACTTCACCGTATCTGACATAGCCAGACAATGGCAGAAACTGCCCGAACCCAGTTGACTACAATGGAATTCCATGGGATCCATATGTTTTCTAGCATATATGCTGGCTTTTGGCCAGACAAAAAAGTCGTGCATGCAGAAATTTTTGACAGATTGAAAGCCGGTATTTATGCCGGAAGAGCCTGACAGATTTCTAAACACAAATGTGAATGTAGCCTGAGCTGGTTCTTACAAAGGTCTGCAAATTATCGGTAGTTCTTATCCAGAAAGAAGAAAACTACCTGCCAAGCCAGAGAGTCTTTTAAAACCAAGAGGAACTGATCTGTAGACAGATGAATCAGTGTTCTTGCCCCTCAACAATACAGCATTGGGTACTGGTTAGGAGGATGAGCAATGTGCCTTTGGATGAGTCTTTGGTTTGGCAGTTTTTTGTCTTTGTCTCAGACGGAGTACCTTCCGTTTTTTTTGAGATCCATTGAAATGAACGTTCCATATACGGAACCCAAAAAACGGAAAAAAAGATGTTCGTGTGCAAGAGGCTTTAAGTAGTTTGCGGGGAGAATCACCGCCTCTTATAGACAATACCACTCTCTGAATACCCTGCACCTCTAGATGTTAAATGGTGCCATCATGGACGTGCAGGATATGATGAGATACAGACGTGATGTCACATGGCCTACAATAAGCTATGAGAAGGCTGTGTCTCTATTGTGAGCGCTGGTGCCCTCTCCAGACATCCCAACCTGCGTAAACTTATTTCAGGGAGGTGCACTTCTCATTTTAGGGAGGTTTTCTTTTTTTTCTTTTTTTCACGAACTTTGTATTACATTCATCAGCCCCCCAGTGCCTCTCCATCAGCCCTCCAGTGCCTCTCCATCAGCCCCCCAGTGCCTCTCCATCAGTCCCCAGGGCCTCTCCATCAGCCCCCAGTACCTCTCCATCAGCCCACAGTGCCTCTCACCAGCCCCCAGTCAGTGCCTCTCACCAGTACATAAAATATATTAAAAAAAAACACTTACCCTCTCCTGCTCCTGGACGCCGCCACTCCTCTTCTGCTGCTGTCGGCTGTGCTGTGAAGGTTGCGCACAGCGTGACGTCACAGAGCTACTCATTCTGTGCGCAGGCTGCAGAGCCGAGGACCAGGAAGCGGTGAGTACAAAGCCTTCACTGCTTCCTGGTCCTTTTGCCCTGAACGTGAACGGCATTCCTGCTATGAAAAAAGTGCAGGAATGCCGTTCCCACCCATTCCCCCTAGACTCGAGCCCTGCTTTCCGGGATTTATATTGTTTCTCATGCGGGCGTTAGGGAGCCGCTATCTAATAGCGGGAGACTCCCTGAAAGTCCGGGAGACTTGAGATCCCTGCTTCTCAAGCAGCTGATCAGCAGGGGTCCTGGGTGTCGGACGCACACCGATCAGATACTGGTGACCAGAGGATAAAACATTAGTTAAAAAATCTCGGAAAACCCCTTTAAACTCACTAAAAGATACCTGCTATCAAAAAAACTCATTAAAATATTGTCCAGGGACAGTCAAACTTTAGCTCCCATGGAAGCAATGGAAATTTGTAAAACAACCTAATTGTTGAACATAAAATAATTATGTGTTAACAAGTACCATATTGCAGAATGCTTGAGATCAGTAGTATACTCCCTCTACATCGACAGGAACCATTGTAATGCTGAAATCGCTAGTTCATGTGGTGTAGCGGTGTACAGGGACACTACATCTGCTGTCGACCAGATATAGTTGTTGGTATAAGTGATATCATTTAGAGCCCTCAGAACATGTTTTGTATTATGTAAAAATCCAGGGATAATCTTGATGAGAGGCTGTCATCCCACTCTGGCAGCCTGTCATTGAGCTACCCAATTCCGGACACAATTGGACAGAAAAAAGGTGGAAATGTGAGTTTGTGAATGTTAGATAATGAATGCAGGATAGGCAGTACAGGACATTCAGGTGTTATAAATTCAGCCTCTTTGGGACCTACAGTAAGTGCAATACGCTGCAACTCCTCTCAATTATATTTAAAGGGAACCTGTCGGCTCCAAAACACCCCTCAAACTAGAGCAAGATGTGTATATCTGTTATGGGGCCACTATTGTCCCTGTTACTGCCCATGCTGTTAGCCCGCATTCCCACTATGTTATGGGGCACTATTGTCCCTGTTACTGCCCATGCTGTTAGCCCGCATTCCCACTATGTTATGGGGCACTATTGTCCCTGGTTGTCTGTGCTGACATCACCGTTTATTTTTCCGTTCTTATCCGTCAAAGGAACAGAAAGATTAAAAAAAGTAAGGATCCTGTATTTTGAGCATCTGTAAGGCTACTTTCACACTTTTTTTTTGCTGGATCCGGCAGGGTTCAGCAAAAACGCTTCCGTTACTGATAATACAACCATCTGCATCCGTTAAGAACGGATCCGGTTGTATTATCTATAACATAGCCAAGACAGACGGATCCGTCATGAACACCATTGAAAGTCAATGGGGGACGGATCAGTTTTCTTTTGTGGCAAATTGTGTCAGAGAAAACGGATTCGTCCCCATTAACTTGTATTGGGGGTCATGTCGTCTTGCTCCACATCCGAGGACGGAAAGCAAACTACAACATGTTGTGGTTTGCTCTCCGGTATGGGAACGCAACTAAAAATTTTACTGCTGGTTTCTTGGAGCATAGTGTCAGAATACAAGTGAGTGTGAAGATAGAAATGACATAACCGGACTCTCAGTCACTTACACTATACACCGCTTACTCTAGTTTGGGAGGTTTTTCCGAGCTGAAAGATTCCCATTAAATTACTTATAGGTTAAAAAATCTAAAACCTTTTGAACACTTAGGGAAAGATTTTTTAAGACAGGTGCTCTCTGCACTGGTGTTGATATCCCCTGCACTGTCGGAGGAAGTGCCACATTTATGATGAGTTGCAGGCCTCACCATAAATAAGGCACATCCTCCGGCAGTCCATGCGGCTAAACAGAAATCTACGACAGCTCAGAGCTGCAATAGATTTTTGGCTTTATTTGCAACATAAAACTGGTATAAATAAAGATAAATTTGTCTCTGCTGTTGGCAGGAGCGTAACTACCATAGCGGCTGACCACCCGACTGCTATGGGGCCCAGGGCAAGAGGTGGCCCAGTTTTAGTTGGGATTTTCTACTGGCGGTGAAAACTTGGTCAGGACTCTACCCTCTAAAGAAACAACATTTAGCAAACGAGGCAGTGGAAAAAGTAGTCCAAGGGTCATTGATAGCGGTTAAGGCAGAAACCCTTCTGTTCTGTGTGGGGGGCCTGGTTTGATCCTTGCTATGGGGCCCATACTTTTCTATGTATACCATGGCTGTTGGCCATGTCCTTTTTTCTCCCTTGCCACGCCCCTTTTGGAAAAAGTGTCAAAGGTGGCGCAAAAAGAGGCACACAGCTCGCAACTTTATCAAAGCTACTTTTCTGGCACAAAGGAGATGATAAATCTCCCGCTTAGTCCTGTACAGACCAGCACCAATGATAATAATAGCAACGTTAAAGGGGTTGTCGGAGGTTTTGATATTGATGGGCCATCCTCAGGATAGGTCATCAATATCATATTGGCAGGGGTCTGGGTCCCAGTCAGCAGTTTGAAGAGGTCAGTGAAGTCACGTTCACCAGTCACGTGGCATGGGCGCAGCTCATTCCCATTCATGTGAATGGGGCTGAGCTGTGATACCAAGCATAGCTGCTCTGTCCTCAGGACACAGATATAGTTCAAATCATTTGTGGGGTGGAAATGAAAAGAATGCAAATCCTCCTTTGGGTTTTGTGTTTATGGCATTCACAGTGCTATAAAAATGATGTTAACTTTATTCAGGCAAGTACAAGTACGATGATACCGAAATTAGGAGTAATGTAAAAAGAAGGCAGAGCACCGAACGCCGCCCCTGGGCACTTGCGAGCCCTCATTTGCATATGGATGAAACTGCATTTTTCCTGCTGTGAAAGTCAGAAGAAAATTACAAAGGTACCATTTGAATAATGGATAGATGTGCTAGAGAGCCATGTAAGTTGTGTATAATGTCATTTTGGTGATAGACTCCCTTTAAGTTGTTTTTGTTGAGTCACTACTTTAAAAATTACCTTTTACAAAATTAATTTGTATCACCATATTCAGACAACCATAACTTTTCTACTGACAATGCTGTGTAAGGCCGAGGTGATCTGTAGTTTCTATTGATACCATTTTTATGCACATGAGACATTCTGGTAATTTTTAAATACATTTTATTTGGGAGGGTGAGGTGACCAAAAACAACATTGACCAAAAACAGCATTGAGGATTTTTTTCCTGCAGCATTCACTGCGTGTAATAAATCATGTAATATTTTAATATTTTGGACATTTTCAAATGCAACGCCAGTTATGTTTGAATTTTGAATATTTAGTTTTCAAAAAACCATATTCAAATGTTTTTCACTTTATTTGTCCCCTTAGGGGGCCTGAACCTTTGATCATTTGCTCTCTTGTACTATTCACAGTAGTTCCGTATTGCTATTAAGCAATTTACCAGAGTGTAAGGCCCCTTTCACACGAGCGAGTTTTCCGCGCGGGTGCAATGCGTGATGTGAACGCGTTGCACCCGCCCTGAATCCTGACCCATTCATTTCAATGGGGCTGTGTACATGAGCGTTTTTTTTCACGCATCACTTGTGCGTTGCGTGAAAAACGCAGCATGTTCTATATTCTGCTTTTTTCACGCATCCCTAGCCCCATAGAAATGAATGGGGCTGCGTGAAAAACGCATTGCATCCGCAAGCAAGTGCGGGTGCTTTGCGTTTTTCACTGATGGTTGCTAGGAGATGTTGTTTGTAAACCTTCAGTTTTTTATCACGCTCGTGAAAAACGCGTCAAAACGCATTGCACCCGCGCGGAAAAAACTGAACAACTGAACGCAATCGCAGACAAAACTGAATGGCTTTGCCTGTGAAATCGCACAGTTTTCACTGAACGCATCCGCAACGCATCCGGACCTAATCCGGACACGCTCGTGTGAAAGGGGCCTAAATGTAGCTGTAGCATTGGCAGGCCTGGCCTGCCTTCAGAAGGCCCTCAATCTCGATTACATTGCAGGGTTGCGGATTGGAACCCTGAAGGAGTCCCATTCCTCTGTCTAACTGCTCAGATACTGCAGTCACTATTGTCCACAGCATCTGAGGTGTTAAAAGAGTTGTGTCACTTAAGCAAATAGCATTTATTATGTAGAGAAAGTTAATACTAGGCACTTACTAATGTATTGTGATTGTCCGCATTGCTTCCTTTGGTATCTTGATTCAATTTTTCATCACATTATGCACTGCTCATTTCCATGGTTACGACCACCCTGCAATTCAGCAGCGGTGGCCGTGCTTGCACACCGTAGGAAAAAGCACTAGCCTATGTGCACTCCCACAGCCCCGGACACCAGAGAGGCTGACGCTTTTTCCTGTAATGTGTTTGCATTACCACCACCGATGGATTGTGGGGTGGTCATAACAATGGAAAGGAGCAGTGTATAATGTGATGGAAAAATGAATCCATATAAAGTAATAAAGGTTCCTGGACTCCAATATTTTGCTTTTGCGTTTTATTAAACAGCGTAGTTTTACAAATTGCGGTATGCCAGTTGCAGGTAAGTTATACAACGTTTCGGCAACAAGCCTTCTTCAGGACACTGCAATTAGAAGATAGTGTACTAACTTAATTTCATGAAGCAAAGACAGTATAAAATCACATCTAAAAGTAACATGTCAAATAAGGTATATAATCAGATATATAATCATTCTGAAAGGGTAGGTCCCAATGTACGGCATCCTTAGATCTTAATATGTATTGATAATTTTCACGGATGAACATAAATATGTAAATAAAAATAATATTGCATGTATTCGAGACAATTTGATTCCATATAGTTGACACTAGTGGCATGGTAGAACACCAGTTATAACTGTTCAACTATAGAGTTAATAGCAATAGTAATGCGGGTATTCTAGAAATCAATTGAGGAGCATATAGATAGGCATAGAGAAACGAATGAATGAACTAATATATAAAATTTCCTTGTATCAATGTAATAGCATATAAATTTATTACAGTTCTGATGGCCCACATATTATTATCAATATAGTCTATATACAGTAGGGTAAGCAGATAGATGACCACCACAGTAGTAGTAACAATCTCATATAGCATTATATATCCTCACCTGGATGTGCCGCACTGTTTGTGTGACCAGCGACGGTCTAGTCAAGGGCTCTAAGGCCAATTGGGCAAAGCTTTGTGGGGCTATTCAGAAAGGTCCCTCTGCTGCCATGGCCGCTGTAAAATGTTTGATCCTTTTAAAGAGGACAATGTGCGCGCTCGGTCCGCGTCAACCGGAAATGACGCGATGCGCTTGCGCATTGGAGCCGATATAAGGGCGGAAGTAATGACTTTGCCCATAGTGTGTCAACTCATCTCATTAAATATGCGCAAGCGTAGGACAGAGTGCGCACGTTACTCTATTGGTTCAAGGAGATGTTAGTGCTATAGGAACGTCCATATTCAATTCTTATATATGCGCATCTAACGTTGCGCATATCTTTAGGTAAGTTTATCGGACTCAGTTTATGTTCTATAGCGACTCAATCATGGATCTTTGAGTAACTCATTAGTCCAGTGGTTCTATCAAGATGTTATAGATATAATTGACATCTAGGGGCACTAGAACATAAAATCATATATGGGGGTCATCACCAAAATCACAGTGGGACCGTGGCAATGTCCTTATTATCACTCGGGTAGTAGGGGGAAAAAAGTCCCCTTCAGGGCATGGCGTATGTTTAATGCATAAGGAATCATCATTTAGATGATAGATGACATATGCAATATGATAGACTCATAATCGCCATAATGTGTACCTCTTAAGTGCGGCAACATCAAACAGGTGTTCTTCAATATCTGGTCTGCAAAACAAACGAAATATTAGTCAATAGAAAGACCAGAGTAGTACAGTATAAAGCATAAAACTGCAAATTTGGAGGCCACTATGTACAGTCTACAGGCAGCAATTTAGGTCATAGTCGCAGTTTAGACCTCTAGGTTCAAGTGTTTGAAGCCTGTGGATCCAAAAAGCCTCCCTGCCTATGAGGATCTTATTTAGGTCTCCTCCTCTTCTTGGGACCATAACTTGTTCTACTACTTGGAACTTGAGCTGGGAGATGGTATGGCATTTGTTAGCGAAATGTGCTGGAATGGGGAGATGTCCTCTTTCGCATCTAATGTTGGAAAAATGAATCCAGCCAGCAAAGGAAGCAATATGGATAATAACCTCTTAAGGACGAAGGGCGTACATGTACGCCCTTCGTCCGCACTTTAAAGATGGCGCCCGCTCCCGCACGGAGCGGGCGCCCGAGCTGCGGGTAAAAGCTTGATTCATCAAGCTGACACCCGCAGCTCATGTCCGCGACCGGCAGCGATGCCGATCGCGGACATTTAACCCCTCAGATGCCGTGGTCAATCCTGACCACGGCATCTGATCAGCATAAAACCGAAAGTTTCACTTTCGGTTTGCTCGGCTCCCTGATGGCCACAAGGGGAGCCGGAGCATGCATGTAGTACCCTAGGTTTCTGTGAATGAAACCTAGGTTACTACTAAGTATTCCTATGGAGCCTATGACTGTAATAGGCTCCATAGGAAATATGCGATTTTCTCATATATTCCAATGCTATTGCATTGGAATATATGAGAATAGCAATCTGATGATTGAATCTTATAGTTCCCTATGGGAACTATAAGAAAGTAGTAAAAAAAAAAAAAAGTTTAAAAAATAAAAATTAAATAAAAAAATATAAAAATTCAAATCACCCCCTTTCCCCAAAATGAAAATAAAATAAATAAAAAAATAAAAAATTACACATAATGGGTGTCGTAATGTGCCAAAACGCCCATACTATAATAATATTAAAAATATTCACCATACGGTAAACATAAAACAGAAAGAAAGCGTCCAAATGGCTAATTCGCCATTTTTGGACGCTTCATTTCCTAAAAAAATGAATAAAAAGTGATCAAAACATCATACGCACCCCATAATGGTATCAATTAAAAGTTCAGATTGCCCCGCAAAAAATGAGCCCCTACACTGCTCCGTACGCATAATTACAAAAAAGTTATAGGGGTCAAAACATGGCAACAAAAAAATAAAATAAAAAATTCCCACTTTTAATTTTTTTCACTATCAAAACGCAAGAAAAACTATACATATTAGGTATTGCCGGATTCGTACTGACCTGAAGAATAAAATTAACCAGTCAGTTTTATCGCAAATCGAACGTTGTAATTTAAAAACCCGTAAAACTGTGGTGAAATTGCTTTTTTTTTGCAATTTCACCCCATTTGGAATTTTTTTCCCGTTTCCCACTACATCACATGCAAAAATAAATGGTAGCGTTAAAAAGTACAACTTGTCCCGCAAAAAATAAGCCGTCATATGGCTATGTGAGCGGAAATATAAAAATGTTATGGCTTTTGGAAGGCAGGGAGCGCAAAACAAAAACGCAAAAATCCCAAAACCCCCGGTCCTTAAGGGGATAACAATACATTGGTAAGTGCCTTGTATTAACTTTCTCTACATGATAAACGCCACTTACTGAAGTGAGATAACCCCTTTAAACGACTGGACTCAGAGACAGCTCTGATTCCAGCCAGTGTCAAATGTGTTACATGTCTTCTCTTCCGGGTGTAGGGCTGACGTCATCGGCGCAGGCGCACTGAGGAAGGAGCAGCCAAGCGAGCGTCCTTTTCTCAGAGCGCCTGCGCCGAATGAGGACCGGTATGGCGCAAACGTGGGATTTGAGCCGCAGACAGGGCCAGCGGGAGGTGGAGATCGCTCGCTGGCCTTGTCAATCAAGTGGAGCCGGGGCGTCTTTTTAGAATGAGGATGCAGCGGCTACCAGCAATTAACTGCCCAACTTGCTGGTAGTGAAGAAATTTGCATGCCACAAAATGACGATTTTTAAAGCATTTAAAGCACTGACAGAGGTAAGAGGGGTAAATATCAACTCTGCGTGCATTAGCAGTTATATTAAATCTAATAGTGAAAATTGAAGTTTTGGGATGACAGAAGCCCTTTAAAGGCCCCAAACCTAGTGTGAGATTTCATTTATTGACATCATTGTGATCTGTCGATCTGCAATTCCCTATATTACAGTACTAATCTTAGCTACAAATGTATAGCACTTGCGTCTACAACTTCTTATTTGGACCACTAAAATAAGGGTTCCCGCAATGTAATGCAGTTGGTCTTTGATCATTGACGTTTGTTTTCCTTTTCTTCGGCATATTGCGTGTGTCCTCAGAATGACACCATTATCCTAGAGCCCGGAGCCAGCTTATGTAATGTTTGATGTATTATTTCATTCCTCTTGCTCGGACCTAAGCTTTCTACTGTCTTTGTCCCATTTGCCTTTTGAACTTTTGCAGTTGCTAATTTGAAGGTATCAAGTTTAATACGTGCCTGGAATACAACTTGTGCATGCTGCATGGCAGAAATTTCAGGAGAACTAAAAGTGTATTAATAAAAGTAAAAATACCATGCCTTAAGATATACAGTATCGGATCTCTCACCAGTTACATGTAGCATTTAGATTGTAAGCTGGCCTATGTAATGTGTAATTTTGGGGGAGACTTTCCTCTGAGAATGCAGTGTAGGGAATGGAGGCAGAACTCTATAGATTTGTTGAAAAAAGTGACCACGTTTCGGCAACAAAGCCTTTCTCCAGACAGTATTTGTTGATGCTGGTCATTTTTGTAATGATAATTGGGCTATTGACTCCTGACTGTGTCTGGAGTGTTTAAGAGATATGCTCCTGTAGTTGGTCAAAGTGCAATCCTTAAAAGTTTTTGTGATCTTGCTGCAAATATACCGAGGCTTCGTTAACGAGGTAAAAAGCCTGTAATTTATGTGCATAATCGAAGTCTCATGTCATAGATGGGAGACAAAGTAATTCTCTGTTGAAGCATCTTTGGCAGCGATTACAGCCTCCAGTCTTTTTTTGCCACAAGGTTTGTGCACCTGGATTTGGGGATTTTCTGCCAGTCTTCTCTGCAGATCCTTTGAAGCTCTGTCAGGTTAGATGGGGATCTTCAGTGGACAAGCATTTTCAGGTCTCTCCAGAGATGTTCGATTGGGTTAAAGTCAGGGTTCTGCTTGGGCCACTCAAGGACATTCACAGAGTTGTCCTTAAGCGTGGGTTCACGTTACATTTTATGCCTCCGTTTACAAAAAAAAAGGATACAAAAATGCAGAACACCCTGTTCTTGTATCCTGCACACAATGGTAAATAAGAGTGTACTTTTTTTTTAACAATGGAACTCTATGGTGAAGGGATGCCAGTGTATGGCATCAGTCTGAGGCATCCATTTAACGTATATGTTTTTTGTATACATTAAACGGATGAGAAAAACATGATGTAAACCCAGCCTAAGCCTTTCCTGTGTTATCTTGGCTGTGTGTCTTGTTGAAAAGAAAACCTTCAGTCTAATCTGAGGTCCAGAGCACAGTGGATCAGGTTTTCATTTAGAATACCTCCGTAATTTGCTCCATTTAGCTTTCCCTCATCTCTGACCAGTCTCCTGTCCCAGCCACTGAACAACATCCCCAATCATGCTGCCACCACCATGCCTCACTGTAGGGGTGGTATTGGGTAGGTGAGGAGCAGGGCCTGTTTTTCCCAGACATGACACTCAGAATTGAGGCAAAAATAGTTCAATATTGGCATTATCAGACCAGAGAATCTTTTTCTTAGTCCTTTAGGTGCTTTTTTGCAAACTTTTCTGTGTCTTTTACTGAGGAGAGGCTTCTTTCTGGCCGCTAAAAATTTTAAGTGTCATAGCAATTTGACTTTTTTTTATTCTAGTACGAGATCACAAAATGTGAAAAAAGTGAAAGGGTCTGAAGACTTCCTAATGCCCCATACCTCATGTACATTTTCCTCATGTTTTTCTTTTTTTAAGTTTAGACTCTCCTTATCTGTTTTCACCATGTAAACACTTCCTGTTACTATATCCAACCAAACCCATTATGCACTTCTCCTTTCTCTACCATACTGTAGCTCTAGCACTGCCCCTCATAGCTCCTACTAGTTGCCTAGACACACCTCTATCATTGTCCCTGTTTCTGCCCATGGACAAACCATCACAGGAAATAAGAAAGTGACTTGAACAGATGGGAGCCATCCCATAGAAGTGAATAGGGATGCAATAGTTGTAAGTACACTGCTTGCCACTGCAGTTGCGATGGGGAGCAGGTAAACAGAGAATAGAAGGCAGCGCTTGTACGAGTACTGCTTTCTCTTCAAACAGCTGATTGTCCGGGGTGCTGGAAGCCAGCCTCCCTCCGATCTTATATCGATGACCTATCCTAAGGATAGGTCATCAATAGAAAAAATAGACAACCCTTTTAACGAGCAGTAGTATAAAAAGCACTCCCGTGGCCATCACTATTCTCTTGTGATAAAAGCAGCTGGATGGCAAAAGCAGTTGCGACCATCCTTTAAATTTCAAAAACAGAGGTTCATAAGAACCAGTTCAAGCTGCTAACATTTGGGACAACAAAGCTACAGACTGGCTGGGAGCAGAAACGACTCTCTAATGTCAAATTTCACTTAACAATCGTAGGATTACATCAAATGACCTACAAAAAGAATGGCAAGTGAGAACTAGGGTGAAATGCACGGCTATAATGATTTTAAACAGGCTTCTAGAGGGAGGGCTGAATTAATGTAAAGCTAGAAAACCTTCATCAATGAGAAGCAAAGAAGAACTAGATTGCAAAAGGTCATACGGATTGGATTGAGGAGGACTGGAGTAAGGTCATCTTCTCTGATGAGTCCAGTTTTCATCTCTGTCCAACATAGGTTGTGTAATGGCTGGACGGAGACCTGGAGAGGCGTACAAGTCACAGTGTCTTGCACCCACTGTGAAATTCATAGCAGGATCTGTAATGATTTGGGGGTGTTTCAGCAAGGCTGTAAATGGGCAGATTTGACTTCATTAAGGACACATGAATCGAGCCACGTACAAAGTTATCTTGGAAAAAAACTTGCTTCCTTCTGCGCTGAAAATATTCCCCTACTCTGACGATTGTTTTTTTTCAGCAAGATAATGCCCCAAGTCACACAGCCAGGTCAATCAAGGTGTGGATGAAGGACCACAAGATCAAGACCCTGTCATGGCCAGCCCAATCTCCAGACCTGAACCCCATTGAAAACCTCTTGAGTGTGATCAAAAGAAAGATGGATGGTCAAAAGCCATCAAACAAAGCCAAGTTGCTATGCATTCTGAGACGTATGAAAGTTATAATTAAAATCAAGGTTATTTCAACTAAGTTGAAGTATTAGTACAATGAATATGAACTTGTTCTTAAGCATTATTTGAAGTCTCATATTATGGTAACAGTTTTATTATTTTGACCAGTTGTCATTTTCTGGAAAAGAAAAGATGCTCTAAAATAGAATAATTTTTATCTGGGATTTAGGAGAAATGTCAGTAGTTTATAAAATAAAACAAAACTCCTTTAATAAAACACATACCTTTTAATTATAAAACTAGAGAAACTGATAATTTTGCAGTGACCTCTTAAAGGGAGTCTTTCACCCCAAAAACCCATTTTTCAACACTCACATCTTTCTCTGCAAAATTGCCCCCACATTAAAAAGCTTCTTACACTATTGCTGTACCTAACGGCCAGGGCCCATAACGGCTCTCATCTTCATAACTTTCCACTCCACCTTTCACCCAGATGGCCCGCCCAGTGTCTTCAGCTTGTCCTCCTCCTCCAGTGGCCAAATCCTGCGCATGCGCCAAGGATCCGGATGTCCGTGCCTGCGCACTGGTTTTCCGATTACTGGCAGAAGCATCGGGGTATCCAGTGCGCAGGCGCGGACAACTGGATCCTCGGCGCAGGCACGGGATTTGGCCACTGCAGGAGGAGGAAAAGCTGAAGACACTGGGCGGGCTGTCTGGGTGACAGGCGGAGTGGCAAGTTATGAAGATGAGCGCGCGGACTGGGCCCTGGCCGTTATGATGCCGCCCCTGGGCACCTTCAACTGTGATTGACATCTGCAATTAAAGTAATTTACTGAAGATCGGTAGGAGGTACAGCAATAGGGTAAGAAGCTTTTTTATGTGGGGGCAATTTTGCAGAGAAAGATGTGAGTGTTGAAAAATGGGTTTTTGGGGTGAAAGACTCCCTTTATATATATATATATATATATATATATACAGTGGTCCCTCAAGTTACAATATTAAAGAGGACCCCTTAAGTGGGGAAAATTGGCTTCTACCTCGCAGTTTTTTTTTTTGCCTTCCTCTGGATCAACTTGCAGGATAACAGGCCGAGCTGGGTGCACAGATGCCTTATAAACTATTTTACTATGTTAGAAATGTAAAACCCTGTTCGCATTATTTGTCCATCTTTTGGTCATGCTTACAATGTGGGCAATATAAAAAGTTGGATTCTGCGCGTTTATACATTTCTGCTAGTCCTTTTGATTCATCAGTATTTGTAAACCAAAATCAGAAGTAGAACTGACAGAGAAAAAGTGGAAATATTTGCACACCTTCTGTGTATTGGACCCACTCCTGGTTTTGATTTACAAATACTGGTACAAAATACTGACCAAATACTGACCAAGTGAAGGTGGTTTTAGGCTAGTAGTTTTAAGGCTATATTGAATTGCAGCAGAGATAGAGGACAGCAATGTCAGGAGCCCTTTTTCAGCACACATACAAAAGTCAGACAATGCCCCTTGTGTGATTTATTTTGCTTTTGGGGAGTGATACGTAAACTTTAAAAATTGTAAAAATATTCCTGTAAACCCCATTTTCTTAGCATTCTAAACAGCCATGGCTCATCTAATTTATCATACGGCTTTTCTGTGTCTATCATGATAACTTGAGACCCTCTTCTTTTGTCTGGTTGTCATTTTGATTAATATAATAGTGTCAATATGTTTTTTATAGTGTCGTCTCTACCTTTTATAATTCTAATCTGTGCTGTAGAAGCCAAACATGATGTTATATGTGCCAGCCTGTCTACTATTTTTTTGTCATATATTTTACATCCGGATTCCTGATTAATTAGACCTAAAAGCCTATATGAAGATGGCAATAAAGCATCCTTGCCTTATTTTCAAGGAATCCTTTCCCGATTCGGGGAGGACTGCCACTGTTTTCTCCTGGATAAAGGGGGGGAATAGACCATCCTTTAGGGCCTCTTGAAATGCTGATAGTAATTGGGGTAATAACATGTCTTGATATTCTTTGCCTAGACATTTAGGACTCCTTTTGATCAATAGGTCATTACATTCCATGTGAAAATGTGTCATGTGGTTTTCTTCACAGAATGTTAAATCTGTCTTGCTAATATAATAGGATTAAGAGAGATTTTCGGTCACAAGATAAAACTTTACAATTACTTCATAGGATTTGCTTTTACTCTGACTAAAGAAAGATTATAATTAGAATTATTTTGAGAAACCAACAGGTTACAACGCTCCTTTATTGTGTTCAAAGTCTTGACCAGGAGTTGTGGCCAAATCATTTTGCTTTTGTTATTAGAAATAAAAGTTGTTCCTTCAGATGCAATTAAAAACTTTTAAATGTACAAAAGTGCCAACCACACTTTTTGATTCCATTGTTTCATTCATTTGTGTATTCATTCATGCTTTTCATACTGTCCTTTTTAGTGATAAATAGAGACATACTTTGAATATTTAAAAAATGCCCTCAGAGGGTTGAAGAAGTGGGTACTTTTTAGCTGGACCAGCTAACAAACTAATGTATGTAGGAAGCTACCCAGTCTGCTCGTCAGATGATGTCAGGGGAGAGAAGGATCAGGCATGTTGATTTTAAGCACCTGATCCTTTGTTCTGGGAGATAAGCTGCTACCAGAAGTGTCTGTCTGTGCCTCTCTCCCCATTGCTAAGCATGTATGCATAGGGGGGAGTCAGGATAGATAGCTGTCGGCCATACAAATGTTTGGCCGAAAGCGTCTGGATGTGTATCTACACCATTAGTCAGCTGGGTAGTTTAATGAACATCAGATTTGGCCAATCATCAGTACCAAGAAGGCCTCCTACTATATTGAGAGCAATAAACACCCATTTCAGCCAGTAGGCAAAGACCAGAAACCTCAAATGCCTCTCAGGATCAGTTTGGACTGTGGCCCACCGAGGGCATCTTTCATATGAGAAGTACATGTAAAGTTCTTGAGGACATTCATCAAGACTGATCAGAAAATAGCTGTGTTGAAAAGCCCCTAAAGTCAAACCTTATTCTACCACTCAGAACATATACAGCGAGTGGCTCTATTACACTAGAACAATAGTTTCCATAAGTAATATTTTCTAGTGCAATTTAGAAAATAAAAGCCAATTTCCAATCGCAGGCTCCTGCTCACAAATCTTTATAATATGCTCTCCCTAGGGTACCTTATGTAAATGGCGGCTTTTAAATGCGATGCGTGCTTACTGACTCATAGAAATGAATGGATTCCCAGAACTAGATATTTAGAGTATATAAACACTAAAATAAGTACTACTTCTGAGTTTCCTTCATTTCCTAAAATGCCCGTTTTGTGTGACATTAACCTGATGTTTGCCAGATTAGTGATAATGATTTCTGATTCAACACTTTAAAGGGCTTCTGTCATCAACTTTTGACATTATAAGCTGTCTGACATTAGCTATGTGCTAATGTCAGAGCAGCTTGATAATGTCTTTTTTATAAAAATCCGATTTATATTTTGGCTAAAAAACGTACTTTTATAATATGTAAATTAGCCTCTAGGAGCAGGGGGGGCGTTGCCCTGCTCCTAGAGGCTCCGTGCGGCAACCTGCTGGCACGCCCCTTCTTACTTTGAGTGACAGTGCCGGGCAGCGATCCTCCGGCACTGTCTCCTTCTGAAATCCTGTGCCTGCGCCGCTGCTCTAAAGTAAGAAGGGGCGTGCCAGCAGGTTGCCGCACGGAGCCTCTAGGAGCAGGGCAACGCCCCCCCTGCTCCTAGAGGCTAATTTACATATTATAAAAGTACGTTTTTTAGCCAAAATATAAATCGGATTTTTATGAAAAAGTCATTATCAAGCTGCTCTGACATTAGCACATAGCTAATGTCAGACAGCTTATAATGTCAAAACTTGATGACAGAAACCCTTTAATGTCAGTTCTATAAAGCAGTACATTATAATGGTTTTTCTTCATTATGCCTCTTTTTTTGTCATGTTTACTACTATGTAATTGGTAAAAACCTGTACCTAAATCCTATTCTTGCACTAGATTTCATCATCTAACCAGTAGCCCCCTGCAAGTGACTCCTTGGGCCTGATTCCATCTTACTCCAATTTCACATAAGTCCAAAGTCACTTTTGGCTCAGTCAGATTTATTAATGGTCCTTTAATACTGTGATAAATGTGGTTTGGTGGCAGCAGTTCATCCTTCAGTAAACGACTTTACAAAAGTCGCACATATTTACAAAAAAGTCGCATGTTCTATTGAAAAGTCGCATAAGATAAGCATGGTCCTCATTGGAGTGAAAGTGGGACTTTTTTGCCACTTTTTTAAAAAGTCCCAATGATAATTCTGGAGTGAAACTCATTAACATGGCTAACCACACCCATTTTTTTCAAAACTGGAGTGAGTGGTGTACACATGTAAAAAAGTCGCAAAATTATGCACAATTGAGTGTGAAAAGTCGCAAATGCCCTATTTTGGGACTTTTTGATGCCAGAATTCTGGAGTGAAGGTATGATAAATCATGGCCCTAGTCTTTTGGCGGCTTAAAGGGGTTCTGCAGTTATTTTAAACTGATGATCTATCCACTGAAAAGTACAGAATACCCTGCAAAAAATGAGTCCTCTGTACACAAAACTACAAAAAAAGTTATAGGGTTCAGAATATGGTGATGAAAAGAAAAAATTAATTTTTTCAAGTTTTTTTTTGTAAGTATTAAAACACAATAAAAACTAATACAAGTGTGGTATCGTTGTACTCATACTGACCTGGAGACTGAAAGTAATAGGTCAATTTTACCGTCTAGTGAATGACGTAAAAAAGCAAAAAAACTTAAAACTGTGTCCGAATTACATTTTTTTCCCCTTTCAACCCCATTTGGAATATTTTCCAGCTCCCCACTACATCATATGCAATATTAAATAGTGCCATTAGAAATTACTACTTGTCCTGCAAAAAATAACCCCTCATATAGCTATATGAGCGAAAAATTAAAAAAAAATTATGGCTCTTGGAAGGTGAGGAGTGAAAAAACGAAAACGCAAAAATGTAAAATCGCAAGGTCCTCTAAGGGTTAAAGAGGACCTGTCACCGAAAAATGCAATGAAGCCTGCAGTCAGCAGGTTATAGAGCAGGAGGAGCTGAGCAGATTGATATATAGTTTTCTGGGAAAAGATTCAGTAAAACTAGTAAATTATTCACTTATATCTGTCTGAGTTATCAGGTCTTAGTACACAGGGGAGGTGTTATCAGTGATCGGTAGCTTTCTCTGTGTAATTGTGTAAACAGAGGTAGCTGTCAATCACTGATAACACCTCCCCTGTGTACTAAGACCTGTTCACGGGGGTCGTCTTCAGTTAGAAAAAACATATACATGTATAAATTATAAGTTTTACTGAGTCTTCATTTTGGACAGCTCCTTTGGAAAATGAAAGGTGGAATCTGATTGGTTGCTATCGACAACTAAGCCAGTTCTACTTTACACCAGTTTGATAAATGACCTTCTATATGTCAATCTGCTCATCTTCTCCTGCTCTATAACATGCTGCCTGCAGATTGCACTGCGTTTTATATATTATTGTATTTTGTGTATTTTCCTGTTTAAAATATATTTTTAAAGTATTTTAGTGAAGTCATTTTTAACTTTCTATGTCACTATGTAAATGTAAAAATCCTAAAATCCTGCAGTTTTTGCGGTGGCCACTAAGGGCTGTATTACACTAGCAGATCAGACAGACAATTGTCGGGAGTAGACTGCTGCTTTTACATGCATCGATATCCTGCACGGTATAGGGAGGCGCGATCGCTAATACCCGAATCATTATTTGCCAGCAAGCAATGATTTTTAAACCAGATTTCTCGATGAACAAGCGTTTAGCTCATTCATCTGGTGATTGGCGGCACCTTTATACAGGCAGATCATCGCTAACAAGCGTTCCTGTGAGCGCGTCTCAGCGATGATGTGACCCACAATAGCCTGGTGTAATACAGCCCTAAACCTAACACTTCTTGGTCTGTAGAGTTCATCATTTTCATCACAGGAGGATTTACACGTACAGTGATAGATAGCACCTTATATAGTACTGTATATAATATAGTACCGTATATAGTACCGTATATAGAAAAAACAGGATCCATCGTCCACAATAAGTGATTGTGAAATCTTATCTATTGTCCCCTTGTACAATGACCTCTGCACAGGTCACACCATGCCTTGAAAGAGTCTCCCTAGTATCGCGGGTGACGCTAGGGAGGCTTGTCTACGTCCCCGCCTGCCATTCTCTGCCTCCCCCCCTCGACATCAGATGTTTTCATCCGTGCATGGGGAGAAGCAGCAGCGGCGGTGCGGGGACCAGGAGCGGCGCAGGGAGCCAGGTAAGTATATTCACGGTGGGGGGCCCGGCATATGGGGAGGGGGGGGGCATTTTATAGTATTGGGTAACCTCAATAGGGAAGCAAAGAGTTGCTTCCCCTGCAGCATGTATGAGAAGCAAACAACAGGCGGTATATGCAAGGCACATAGAATACGTCAATGCTCCTGATGGCTTGTCTGCATGAATATGCTGTGAACTCCAGTCCGGAGGAGATGATGCACAATATTTCATTCGCATGCAACATTCATAAACTGTGTATCGTGCTACCTAGTAACCGCTGATGACGATCTAGATGACCTCAGGGTCTATGCACATTGCTCTGCACATGCATGTATCTTCTTCTAATAGCTATTTAAGCATTCTTTGTTAGTTTTTTTTCTAAAAATACACATTCCTATTTAACCTGAAGAATAAATTATCCTATGGTAATGTTGGTAACTTCTATTGATATGTCTAAGTACTTTAATACATAATCTAGAGCATCTATTGTTATGACGTGCCTGCTAGAAGTAATGAATCAATTACGAGCAGTTTGCAATAAAGTTCACTGGCAACAGTAATTGAACAATGTCAGACTGTTCAGGGACACCCCCTCCCAACTGGTAACAATAGCGGACAAAAATAGGCATTTCTATAGGGGTGCTGGCCCGGTGTATTGTGGATCCGCAATACACTACGGACGTGTGAATGGACTCTAACAGTGTGTTCCTAGTACTGGCTCCTGCTTAACAGCCAGGGTCAGATTAAGCTGCGACCCTGGCTATTAACCCTTTGATCATGCCATGATCCATACTGTGGCATGATCAAAGGGGACTCCCCATGCATTCTGGTCCCCAGCAATCGTAGCTGGAGATACGATGCACAGTCAGCTCTGCGGACCTATGAAGGACCCCAGGACTATCTGTATGTTAAACCTGCTGTTAGGACACACTAGTGTTGCCCTTAGCGTACAGGAGTATGTTAACACATTATAAATGTGAAATCAAGTTCTAAATCAGTAATCTCACAATGGGATTAAAAAATGTTATAAATAAATAAAAAATAAAAATGACCCCTCCCTGTACTGTTCTATCAGGGGCTAGCTGTTCCGTTCCGCAAAAATCGGAATGCACACGGATGTCATTCGTATTTATTGCGGATCTGTTTTTTGTGGACTGCAGAATACGGAAAAAGCCATACGGTCGTGTGCAAGAGGCCTAATGTTCATACTACAATCATCTGTTTTAGCACCAATTTAAAACTGCTTTCTTACATTGAGGGATTCATCCTCTGTCGGACAGCCTTGTGGTCAGAGTATGCTTTTACTAGCCTTCTGTAGACTGAGGCCTGACAGTGAACAAGTTTTGCTTCCCTTTCAGAAGCTGGCAAAAGTTCTCCAGTATCATTATTGACCAATATAGTGGCTGTCCAGTAGTCATCCCTTGTCTTTCAATATATTTGATTCTCATTGTGCAAGCAGGCAAGCAAGCATCTGATTGGCTGTGCTTAACAAAGTTGCTGGAGGTCAGTGTATCTTTAGTGTAACATACATGGTTGGCTGAAAAACGACTTAGGCCCCTTTCACACAAGTGAGTATTCCGCGAGGGTGCAATGCGTGATGCAAACGCATTGCGCCGGCACGGAATCCGGACCCATTCATTTCAATGGGTCTTTGTACATGACCCTTGGTTTTCATGCATCACTTGTGCTGCGTTGCGTTGCAGCATGTTCTATATTCTGTGATTTTCACGCTACGCTGGCCCTATAGAAGTGAATAGGGCTGCGTGAAAATCGTTTTTCACGTAGGGTTGCTAAGAGATGTTGTTTGTAAACATACAGTTTTTGATCACGCGCGTGCAAAACGCATTAAATCGCATTGCACCCGCGCGATAAAAAGAACACGATCGCAAACAAAACTGAATGTACTTGCTTGCGAAATCGCGCAGTTTTCCCTGAACGCATCAGCAACACGTCCGAACCTAATCTGCTCACGCTGATCTGCAAAGGGCCTTACAGTCCATCCAGTCCTGCAGTATTGATCCAGAATAAATCAGAATTAAAGAGGTTCTCTGCCGATCTCAAATTGATGACCCATCCTGGCGATAAATCATCAAAATATAAATCCTAGAGAACTCCTTTATTCCCATTATCAACAACCCGTGTAAACTATCCTTAAATTGCAATGTTATTATATATAACTAGATTGTAAGCTCTTCTGAGGAGGGGCCTCACTCCTAGAGTTTCAGTTGTATTTTAGCCAGTTTCTTTTGTTTTTTACATGAACCCTATGAATTTGTAAATCGCTGCGGAATATGGTGGCGCTAGATTAATAAAGATTACCGTATTTTATATGTTATTCTATGCAAGAAAGACACTCAGGCCTTTTTAATGCTAATAACCATGACAACTTTTTCTCCATAGTGTCACTGCTCTTACACGAAAGTAACCCACCACTCTTAACTTTCTTTGTCATCCCCATTGCTATAGAAACTATACCTGTTGCCTTCAATTCTATTTCGCAGCCTCAATGTCAATAAAGGTCTCATTGATTGAAATGATCGCTGTGCTTAAATGCAGAATGAACAGTCTCCATTCGAACAATGGCTTACTTACCATGGGGGCAGACCACACCACTGCTATGAAGCCTATGGGGTCTGTGCTGAACTCCTCTTCTTGCTTCCTGACATAGAACAATGCCAATGTCCTGTCACCATAAAGGGCAGTTCAGTCTCAAATATTCTTAACGCTTTTGAGTACAATAAAATTGTATAAATTGCTATGCACTAAGCTCCCCCTAGTGGTGGCTGATAGTAGCCAGATTTCTGATATGATGTGTAAAGGATAGTTGTAAGGTGTAAAAACACTGAGAAAGTGCACCATATTTTTAAAAAGTGGAATGTTGTGGCACTGGGTGTGGAAGCACTTTGTTAACCAACAGATTTGGGTTTGGGCTACTCTGAAGAGTGTTATTCTGGCAGTCCCCTGGTTTTCACCCTTTAACTGCTGCACAGGCATCTGGACTTAACTGCTGCAAAACCTCCAGGCCTATACCTCTTAGAGTAGTCTTTGTATGATTGACAGGAGACAGAGGTCAGAAACAACATTGCAGGGCACTGAGTGGTCAGGAAAAATCATAGGCAGTGACAGGAGGCAGTGACAGGAGGAGGTCAGGGCAGGCAGAGTACGTAATATACGGTAAACAGTCTCAGGCCAGGGCAGGCTGCAGAGGGTCAATATAGAGGTCAGGTCAGGCAGTGAAAGGTCATGATCCAGAAATGGGCAGAAAGTCATTACACGGGTAGACCACAGAACAGACACTTTGTAGGATACTAGAATGCTAGAAAACGTATTGCTTAGGTAACTTCCCACAGTGCCTGATGTACCCCAAGGTAGTCAGCCATAGGCTGCAGCAGATTAGGGTTGATGAGCAACAGCTCCTTCAAATCCGGAGAGAGTGCAGAAGAAGAGAGCAACCCCAACCACATCCTGCATTTAGGTACAGGGCCAGACCGACTGGGTGGGGAGAGCAGGAGGATGGCGGGATACTGAACCTTAGGACCGGTGAAGCAGCGGCGGTGGCCATGGACTCTGTAACGCTTCACTTCTTTTGACATTTTTTGAAGTTTTTTAACGTGAACGCCAACATGACATATTTTCATTTAAAGGGGCTCTCTGGGAAGGACTTAAAATGGCTGTCAGCAACCCGTCCTAAAATGTGATCAGGACTGGTTGCAGAACCGCTTATGGGGGTTCAGGGGGCGAGACCTCATTACACACTACACTGCTATACAATAGATAGTAATGATGTGCTCCTGCCTATAATATGCCAGCATGGCTGAGCAGCCTGACAGGAAAACTCACCAGTATGTTGTACTTTATATGCCATGCCAGAGCATACTGTGTGATGAGGACCTGCCACCTTGCACCCCAGTTCTGCTCAGATTCTAGGACAAGTTGCTGGCAGCCATTTTAAATCATTCCTGGAGAACCCCCTTTAAAGATTACTCTTCTAATAATATAAGTAGTGAATATGTCAGATATCTCATCGATGGGGCCCTACAATATTTGTGCCTCTGCATTCCACTGTTACTAAGATTGTAAGATTGGCTGCAGTAGATGTTGACACCATATTAGCAGGACTGATTTGTATAAACTGAAAACTATTTCATCCCACCTTTTACCCATTTATTAACCTTGAATTCCCATCCCTAGATCTTACATTCTTATGGATACAGTTTTGATGAAAAACATGCACCTTTTACTGCTGGTGGGAAATGGAGTTGTGCGAAATGACCACAGAGCAGAGTGGGTGAAATCTTACTATACTGTGTATTCCACAGATTCCTGTCCCTCCATCTGCATAAAAATCTTAAAATCGGTGCAGTTGTACAGGGATGATTCACGTTATAAAGATCATAGTTCAATATGTTCGGGGTATTATAATAAGAAAAAGGGATCTATGCTAGATATCTCATGGGACTTTTCAGTGATCATGTCACTTCACTAGACAGTATCTGTAAAGGTCAATGGAAGTGAGTCTGATATTTTTCAGTCTGCTCAGTCATAAATGTTATCACCAATAATGTATAATTAAAATGTGTAAACAAGTGCACCTTTGCAGCCATTTTCTAGACGTTTTAGAGTCCCGATCATGCTGGAAGCTGTGGGTGGGTTAGCTTGCTTGTCTGCCTATGTCTAACCCTGCAGTGTAATTTAGTATGAATAGGAATACAGCTCCTTGCTATGCTCTTACTCAGACTACTAGGTTTTAGAGGGGAGATTGGCTAATTTACATACAATGTCAAGGAAACAAACGGGAGGCCTTGCAGGGAGGAGGATGTAAATGATGTCTTGTATAGTGCTTGAGATGCAAGGAGCATACCAAGTTATACCAGGAGAACTGTGAGCATCTTCATTTTATGGACGGCACACACACAGCCCATCAGGGCACTAATATTGGCATGAGCTTCCATCAAAAAAACTAAAATAATGCAACTAAATGTATGAAATAAAGAGAGGATGGTACAGGGCCGTAGCTAGAAATGACTGGGCCCCATAGCAAAAAGTTTTTATGGGCCCCCCTCATACCTATCCCACCCCCACATACCTATCAGACCTCCCACCCCTTCCAGAGCTCCCACCCAAACAGCCCTCCAGGACCTCCCACCCCAACATCCCCACACCCATCCCTAGATCCCCCTAAGTGTCATCCACAGATCGCCCCTAAGTGTCATCCACAGATTCCCCCAAAGTGTCATCCACAGATCCTCCCTTAAGTGTAATCCACAGACCCCCCTTAAGTGTCATCCACAGATCCCCGCTAAGTGTCATCCACAGATCCCCCTTAAATGCCATTCACAGATCCCCCTTAAGTGCCATCCACAGATCCCCTTAAGTGCCATCAACAGATCCCCCTTAAGTGCCATCCACAGATCCCCCCTTAAGTGCCATCCACAGATCCCCCTTAAGTGCCATCCACAGATCCCCCTTAAGTGTCATCCACAGATCCCCCCTTAAGTGTTATCCACAGATCTCCCCTTAAGAAGTGTCATCCACAGATCCCCCCTTAAGTGTCATCCACAGATCCCCCCTTTCCACAGATCCCCCCTTAAATGTCATACACAGATCCCCCCTTAAATGTCATCCACAGATTCCCCCCTAAGTTTCATCCACAGATCCCCCCTAAGTGTGATCCACGGATCCCCCTTAAGTGTCATCCACAGATCCCCCCTAAGTGTCATCCACAGATCCTCCCTTAAGTGTCATCCACAAATTCCCCCTAAGTGTCATCCACAGATCCCCCTTAAGTGTCATCCACAGATCCCCCTAAGTGTCATCCACAGATCCCCCCTTAAGTGACATCCACAGTTCCCCCCTTAAATGTCATCCACAGATCCCCCCTTAAGTGTCATCCACAGATCCCCCTTAAGTGTCATCCACAGATCTTTCCCTAAGTGTCATCCACAGATCCCCCTAAGTGTCATCCACAGATCCCCCTTAAATGTCATCCACAGATCCCCCTTAAATGTTATCCACAGATCCCCCTTAAATGCCATTCACAGATCCCCCTTAAGTGCCATCCACAGATCCCCCCTAAGTGCCATCCACAGATCCCCCCTTAAGTGCCATCCACAGATCCCCTCTTAAGTGCTATCCACAGATCCCCCTAAAGTGCCATCCACAGATCCCCCCTTAAGTGTCATCCACAGATCCCCCCTTAAGTGTTATCCACAGATCTCCCCTTAAGAAGTGTCATCCACAGATCCCCCCTTAAGTGTCATCCACAGATTCCCCCTTAAGTGTCATCCACAGATTCCCCCTTAAGTGTCATCCACAGATCCCCCTTTCCACAGATCCCCCTTAAATGTCATCCACAGATCCCCCCTTAAATGTCATCCACAGATTCCCCCCTAAGTTTCATCCATAGATCCCCCCTAAGTGTCATCCACAGATCCCCCCTTAAGTGTCATCCACAGATCCCCCTTAAGTGTCATCCACAGATCCCACCCTTAACTATCATCCACAGATCCCCCCTTAAGTGTCATCCCCAGATCCCCCTTAAATGTCATCCACAGATCCCCCTTAAATGTCATCCACAGATCCTCCCTTAAGTGCCATCCACAGATTCCCCCTTAAGTGCCATTCACAGATCCCCCCTTAAGTGCCATCTACAGATCCCCCCTTAAGTGTCATCCACAGATCCCCCCCTAAGTGTCATCCACAGATCCCCCCCCTCAGTGTCATCCAAAGATCCCCCCCCTCAGTGTCATCCAAAGATCCCCCCTCAGTGTCATCCACAGATCCTCCCTTAAGTGTCATCCACAGATCCCCCCTTAAGTGCCATCCACAGATCCCCTTTTCAGTGTCATTCACAGATCCCCCCTTCAGTGTCATCCACAGATCCCCCCTTTAGTGTCATCCACAGATCTCCTCCCCGCCGCCTGCTAACTAATTTATTCACTGCACTTGCCTCTGTAATTGAATAGAAGCGCCGTTATCTCAAACAGGCGCACTGGCAGAGGCCAGGAAGACGGCGCATGTGCACTTCAATGTCTCTGCCAGTGCGCCTGTGTGAGATTACGGCGCTTCTATTCAATTACAGAGGCAAGTGCAGTAAATAAATTAGCTAGGATGAGGTGCTGGGTGGGGAGAAGCAGCGCCGGTGCCCCCAGCAAGACTGCGCTCCTCAGCTGGCGGACGGGCCCCCAATGGCGTGAGGCCCCATAGCCATTGCTATGGCTGCTATGGCGATCCCTACGCCACTGGGATGGTAGTCCTGTCCAGGAAGGTAATGAATATTGTAAATGAAAAAGGCTACTATCCTGTAATGTGCGCAAAGAGCTTCTATTTCTCCATTTATAGTAGGTATAATACCTCTTTAATTTAGAATGATCCCCATTTCTCAGCTAGATTGTTTGTATGTGAAATGTTGTGCAGCCATTTTATTATCAAACATATTTGCTTGATGGGTATGCACCTGTGATTATTTATATGAATGTGCTAGTCAAAATTTTCTTGTAGTATATATTGAGGGTAGCGCCTCTTTTAGACTGAGCAACGCCCATCTGCCTGGGGTTTCTGAGTAGAGTATAAATGTAGCTGGTTCCTACACCACCCTGAAAATTGTAGGCTTAAGTAAGTCCAAGAGAGGCGGTCTATTAGTGTTAGGTACCCATCTGCGGAAGCCACCTTGACGCCTGGTAGATGGTCCCGACACACGTTTGATCAAAAATGTGCGCAAAGAGCTTCTATTTTTCCATTTATAGTAGGCATCATACCACTTTAATTTAGAATGATCCCCATTTCTCAGCTCTATTGTTTGTATGTGAGATGTTGTGCAGCCATTTTATTATCAACCATGTTTGCTTGATGGATATGCACCTGTGATTATGTATATTAATGTGCTAGTCTAAATCTTCTTGTAGTCCTGTAATCACCATCAGAATCCTGTCCTAGATTGCAGGTTGATCGGGTTTTGTGTCGCTTGAGACCTGCGTGGGATGGCGAGGCATACTTCTCCACATTGTTTCTTTTCAGGTTGACAACTGTAAGCATTATGCTTCTTCAGAAAATATTTTTTAATTTATTTATTCTTATTTTTTTTCTTTTAGATTAGAACCTCTTTAATTAAGCTTTTCTTTATTTTACCTATTTTGGCTTTTCTAAGTCAGTAAAAGGAGTCCAAAATTAGTAAATGTCACACAATGGTTTTTATACTGATGACCTAGACTCAGGATAGGTCATCAGTATCTGATCGACACCTGGATCCCCGCCAATCAGCTGTTTGAGAAGGCAGCGGCGATTCTTCTCGCATCTTACCAAGCATACATTGTATAGCGGATGTGCTTGGTTTCACAGCTCAGCCCCATTCACTTTTATTGGGCTGAGCTGCTCCTAGGCCACGTGACACATGAATGTGCCGTCACTGGCCTAGGAAAAGCAGAGAGAAGGCCGCAGAGCTCACAGGAGCCCCACTGCCTTCTCAAACAGCTGATCAGCGGGGGTCCCGGGTGTTGGACCCCCACCGATCAGATACTGATGACCTATCCAGAGGATAGGTCATCATATAGAAAGTTTTAGAAAACCCCTTTAAAAAAAGTCATTCATATGCAGGGCCGGCGCCACCGTTAGGCGAAATAGGCGTTCGCCTAGGGCGCTGGTCTGCTGAGGGCGCCCTGGTGGGCTCCCCCTGTCTGGGGCTGCAGCGCTGGGCAAGCGGCTCTTGAGCCAACCCCAGCGCCATTACAGGGGGGCCAGGAGGTGGAGGTCTTTCTTAAATATGGCAGAGCAGGCACCTGCTTACCCTGATGGCAGGTGCCTGCTCTGCCAGTAAATTACCGGAGGAGAGGAGGCGGGCGGCAAGGGAGGCTGTTCTAGCAGCTCCCCGCTCCTCCTTCGCACACCCTCTGTGATGCCGGGAGCCAGAATATGACGTCATTCCGGCCCCAGCATACTAAACGGTGCTCTGGAGGACTGAGGAGCTGCACCACACTGGACCCCAAGGAGGTGAGTGTTTAAGTGTTTGACTGAGTGAGTGTCTGCCTGTGTGTGTCTGTCATTAAGTGAGTGTATGTATGTCAGTGAGTGTATGTCTGTCTGACAGTAAATGTCTGTGTGTCTGTCATTGAGTGTCTGTGTGTGTATTAGTGAGTGTGTGTTTGTCTGTCAGTGAGTATCTGAGTGATTGTATGTATGTCAGTGAGTATCTGAGTGATTGTATGTCTGTCAGTGAGTTTGTGTGTGTGTGTATCAGTGAGTGTGTGTGTGTCTGTCAGTGAGTGTCTGAGTACGTCATTCAGTGAGTGTGTGTGTCTGTCAGTGAGTGTCTGTGTACGTCATTCAGTGAGTGTATGTGTGTCTGTCAGTGAGTTTCTGTGTATGTCATTCAGTGAGTGCGTGTCTGTCAGTGAGTGCGTGTCTGTCAGTGAGTGCGTGTCTGTCAGTGAGTGCGTGTCTGTCAGTGAGTGCGTGTCGTTCAGTGATTGCGTGTATGTCGTTCAGTGAGTGCGTGTGTGTCGTTCAGTGAGTGCGTGTGTGTCGTTCAGTAAGTGCGTGTCTGTCAATGTGTCAATGTGTGTCTGTCTGTCAGTGAGTATCTGTGTGTGTGTGTGTGGTAGTGAGTGAGTGACATGGGGGGGGGGGAGGGGCGGCAAAATGGATCTTTGCCTAGGGCGGCAAAAATCCTTGCACCGGTCCTGTTCATATCAGATCAATGATGGCGTAGACCCCACACCAATGGATCAGCTATTTCAGGCAGTCGGAAGCACAAAGTTCTGTCCATTGTCTATTGATCTGATACTGATGCCTGTTCTGATGATAGGCCATGAATATCTAAGTAGCGGAAAACTGTTATTTTACGTGCTTAGGTGGTGATTTGATCTATAACGGAAACTACAATTAATTGCTAGATTCATGCACTAATACATGAGAAACAGTTATTTTTATATGACTCAATAAAAAAATGTTTTTTACATGACTTCAAGCATGAGTGCTTCAGATTTTTCACTCTCTACTGTTTCAGAACATATTTCCCCCAAAGGGACGCATAGTACTTTACTGTCTGATTGGCAGGGGTCTGACACCCTGCACCCCCATCAGCCAGCTGTTCTGCAATAGCTCCACGGCTCGGTCCATTTTCCAATGGACAGAGCTGGAATGGGAGCAGCACTGCAGTAACCAACTCCATCCACTGCACAATGGAACTCAGCACCGAAGCTACTGAAGAATAGCTAATTGGTGGGGGTGCAGATTGTCGGACTTCAGGAGAGGCCATCATTGTATAGGGGACAACCCATTTAACCTCTTAGTGACCACCAATATGCCTTTCTACGGTGGTCACTAAGAAGCCTTAGGCTGGTCCCTTTTTACAGCGGCCCAGTCAAAGTGGTGCACAGGTCTGCTGTACAGCGGAGAGCGGGGGCACGGACCGGACAGGAGTGCCGATCCAGGCTGTTTAAACCTTTACATGCCGCGGTTACAGAGATTGCGGGGTGCCAGTATCAGTCCCACAAAACACAAGCCCTCATACAGCTACATAGTTGGAAAAATAAAAAAGTTAGAGCTCATGGAAAGCGACAAGGAAAAAATGAAAAAAATCTCCTGGTCAATTAAGGCCCAAAACAGGCTGGTCACTAAGGGGGTTAAGGATGCAGGTATCTTGAATTTTTCTACATGCTTGTATCACTTTAAAAAGTGTATTTCCTATGGAAAAAGTAGCAGTAAAAATGATTCTAATACTTACATTAATTCACATAGCATAGGTGACCGCAATTACAACTTAGCATTTAATAAATAATTCATTAAAATATATAAGCCCATATACATTAATTTCAAAAATGTGTATCCACAAAGTTCTCACCAAGAGAGATGGCCCCTTTGGAGAGGGACACTTAGAGAGAGGGGAATTACTAGATAGATATAGGGACATTTAGGGTCCTGAGGCCCAGTATCTGTGTCCCTTTAATATCACTATCCTATCCTCCTCTACTCCCTGTTGTCTTCACTTCAGTATACCTTATACTATGGCATGCTAACTAGTGGTTGCACCTCTCATGGTGCGACCTTTGTGGATACAAATTTTTGAAATCAATGTATATGGGCTTATATCTTTTAATGAATTATTTATTAAATGCTAAGTTTTAATTGCCGTCACCTACCCTATGTGAATTATTATTTTGAATATAGTCAACAATGAGAATATAAGGCTTTGACTATAGTGACCTGGTTGTGTTATTTTCTAATACTTATATTATTATAATAGTTCACCTAATCAGTAAAAAGTATACCAGAAGTCTTCAGTGGTAATTATTCATGTTGTTACCTTCAAACAACTGCCAGGAAGTCAGAAGGTTTAGGTTATTCAGCTGAAATGATCTTTGTTATCGAGGGATCGGCCCTGCAGAGATAACCATCCTCTTTTGTACAGAGTCTGCACACACAGGCTCTTCTGCTTTGTTCTTATTAACCACTACAGGGATTCCTTACAGTCCTCACATAAAAGATAGGTAATTGACAAAACATCAGCTGCTAAGATGTTGTGAAAGTTCATTTTTAAGTTCACCCATGAGGTCACTGGGATTGAAAAACGGTCTAAAAATTGCGTTGAAATGTATTATGTACATTAACATGTATTATTGCTTACTTATTTTTGCTTATCTGTAAAAAAAACATTGCTTCTAAAGCAGAAAAATACAAATAAACAGTAAATGTTAATCAAGTCTATATGGTCTTTGTATGTTTGCCCATGTTTGTGTGCGTTACCTCCAAGTACTCTGGTCCTCCCTCCAAAACATTTAGCGATAGGTTGGCTGTCAAAATTGCCCTAGTGTGATTGTGATTTCGGCTAATGAAATTTGTTCACACTTCGTTTGTTGGTAAAAGGTGAATTGCGTTATGGATTCCGTTGCCACGGACCATAGCGCAATTCTATGATGGAATCTATAACGGAATGACTTTAGAGGCATTCCGTTATTCATTCCGTCATAATAGAAGTCTATGGGCTGGAAACGGATCCGTCCCGTTTCCGTTATGCAGGGGAGGCATTCCGTTATGCACTCCATAGAATTGCGTTATGGTCCGTGGTGATCGAATCCATAACGCAATTCACCTTTTACCAATAAACGAAGTGTGAACGAATTTCAAAATATGAAATTCGCTTATCTCTAGTGACAATCTTTGTACTGTACAACAGAATATGTTGGCGCTATGCAAGCATCAGAAAGAAATAAAATCTCTTTCTAGGAAAGCTTGATGGCAAACCATACTGCTGTCATCGGACATACAGTACTTTTATTCAACAAGTTATGTGAATCATTGGTTTATTTGATCTGACTAATGTAATAGACCACTAAATTAAAGGGGTACCCCTGTCGCAAAGCGATTTTTTTTCCCCCAGAGTACCACCATGCCCTTTTTTCCCATGTATCTATTTTTATGTCTGCACTTTCCTTCCCTGTTTTCAACATTACTTGTTTTCCTCAGCTTTCTGTTGGTTTGCCAACCAAACCCACCATCCTTTGCTCTGTAAGGTTTCACAGGGATTGCTCCACCTAACTAAGGCTCCTTTCACATATGCACCAGAAGCTCTGTTCTGGGCATCCGTCATAGAAATTGTCAAAAACAGCTGATAGAAAAGTCCAGTATGCAAGACTTTTTTGTCCGCTAAAAAAATGTTCGACCAACCGGAAACCAAACGGATCCCATTATAGTCAATGGGATCTGTTAGGTTCCCTTAAAGGGATTATCCCATGAGTAATGTAAAAAAATGGAAATCATGCATAAGCTAGTACATGACTACCTCTTTCTAACAAAGCTGGAAACAGCCCTGTACCCAGGGGCGTAGCTATAAGGGGTGCAGAGGTAGCAGTCACTACCGGGCCCAGGAGCCTGAGGGGGCCCAAAGACACTTGTGCCGCATAAGAAGACACACAAAGCACTGAAGGAAGGGGGGCCCAAGCTGAACTCTTGCACCAGGGCCCATGAGCCTTTAGCTACGCCTCTGGCTGTACCTCATATGGATCCAGAGATACCACCATTTATTTTTAATAACATGCAATTACAAAAGTACTTAGATCTAGGTGCTGGTTTTAAAACTGTGGAATATTTAATGTGAGTTATGTATAACAGAGCAGAAGAATGGAAATCCATAGCGGTGATGTGAAAGTTGTAGAGGATGTGATTACTGCAGAGACAACAGTGTGACAGGTGGAGCAAGCTCTTATAATTTTTACAGAGCAAAGCATGCTGGATTTGGTTAGAAAACCCAGCAGGAATATGAGGAAAACAGGAAGTTCTGCATGTAAACATCCTGCCTGGATGCATTGATACTGAGAACAGTATTTTTTTTTTAAATCATGCATAAAATTATGAATAAAGTAAGGAAAAAGGAAACAAATCACCTTCCTGTAAGGCATCTATAATAACATGTCACCTTCCTGTATAATATACAATATACCACAGAAATAAAATGATATATTTTAGAAAAGTAGTGTTTCCACTGGAGGTCTTTTTCCAATCTGTATTACAGTATGTATTACAGACTTTGTATTTTAGTACAGTAGTATATTCCTTGATTGAATATTTTTATGCAAAATGCTTTCGAATGTGAATTATTGAAGTAATTTAGCTGAATCTCCCGTTTTCTTTATTTTTATTCTGAACATGTATTGTTTTATGTAATATACTATATTTTTCGCCCTATTAAATGCACTTCCTCCCACCCAAAGTAGGGGAAAAATGTCAATATGTCTAATAGGGTGAATAGTAATGAGCGTTTCCATTAAAGAAGCACTCATAAGTACAGCAGGAAGGGGAAGCGGGCTGGCTCTGTACCCACCGCTTTCTGGTCTTCTCCTGCAGACACAGCAAGAATAGACATCTCTATGGGGAGTGCCGTCATGGTGTGTTGCGGATCTGCAACACACTACGGACGTCTGAATGGGGCCTTAGTTAGAGCAGGGAGAGTACTGCTGCTGCTGAATTAATAGGGAAAGCGTTAGCTAGGCCAGTGTTCTGTGTCCACTCCAGACAGCGTCCTGATAGCACCCCAAAAAGCCCTTTTTAGGGCTGGTACATCAGTCTGCTTTTATTTTTTGTAAAAAAATGTGTGTGAGAGGCTGCAGGCCCACAGACTGTACTGTGTGCACACCACTCATATAGGATGGCACAGTACCTTGCAGATAAATAAGTCATTTAATTTTTACCCTTTAATATAATTGCAGTTGCCTGCCAGTGTGTGTGTCAGGCCCACTGACTGTACTGTGCCCACCGCCAGTGCCCACCACTCATATCGGGTGGCACAGTACCTTGCAGATAAAAAAGTAATTTAATTTTTACCCTTTAATATAATTGCAGTTGCCTGCCAGTGTGTCTCAGGCCCACAGACTGTACTGTGCCCACTGCCCACCACTCATATAGGGTGGCACAGTACCTTGCAGATAAAAAAGTCATTTCATTTTTACCCTTTAAGATAATTGAAGTTGCCTGCCAGTGTGTGTCACTCTCACAGACTGTACTGATGCCCACTGCCCACCACTCATATAGGGTGTCACAGTACCTTGCAGATAAAAAAGTAATTTAATTTTTACCCTTTAATATAATTGCAGTTACCTGCCAGTGTGTGTCAGGCCCACAGACTGTACTGTGCCCATTGCCCACCACTCATATAGGGTGGCACAGTACATTGCACGGCTCACGTTCAGTGCCCCAAATTGGAAGGAAAAAGACTGACCAACCATCTTTTTCCATCTCCCAGTTCCTAAAATCTATTCCATACACCAGCCCCTGATAGGGGACCAAACAGAGATTAAACTGGTAAGAACAGATTTTCTTAATTAAAAAAAAAAAGAGGACAGCCTCTGCGGAGCTGGGTATTTTTTGGCCGCGTTACTGAACGCTCATGCACAATAGCTGTAAGCTCATGGGTCCGTTTGTGGAGTTGACAAACCTGGTCAGTGAAACCCAAGGCAACATCATCGACCTCATCCCATATGCATTTTTTCTCGAGCGTGCCCTGTGAAGAGTGCTGGATCAGGCCGTAGATGAGCATGAAGAGGAAGAGTTGTGGTCACCATCACCACCAGAAGCAGCCTTGTCATCATCGATTGCTGGACCTGCGGCAACGCAGAGAGAGAAGTGTGAAGAAGAGGAGTGGGAGGAGGAAGGTGGCTTTGAGGAGGTGGAAGACCAACCACAGCAGGCATCCCAGGGGGCTTGTTGTCACCTTTCAGGGACCCTTGGTGTTGTACGTGGCTGGGTGGAGGAAGAGACCTTCAATGACGTCAGTGAGGGCAAGGAACGGGACATGGCTAGCTTGGTATCCAACCTTGTGCAAATGGGGAGTTTGCGGTTGTGCAAATGGACTGTTTGCGGTTGTTTGCGGTGCATTAAACGTGGAGTTTGGTCTGTCAGAGTTTGGTCTGTTACTGTGAAGCGGGCGTAACCCTTACACTACCTGATCGATACAACATCATATCTGATTGTATACCCACACTGGATGTTTTAAAGCCACGTTATTCCAAACAATTTAGGGATGTTAGGTGATTTATGCCCTTTATGGATTTAAACCCGACTCTGCGTCAACTACGTAATTTTCCATGGGAGTTTTGCCATGGATCCCCCTCCGGCATGCCACAGTCCAGGTGTTAGTCCCCTTGAATCAACTTTTTCATCACTATTGTGGCCATAAAGAGTCCCTGTGGGTTTTAAAATTCGCCTGCCTATTGAAGTCTATGGCGGTTCGCCCGTTCGCGAACATTTGCGTAAGTTCGCGTTCGCCGTTCACGAACGGAAAACTTTATGTTCACAACATCTCTAATCTTAGGTCTGATTAACATTGTGGGTCTCATCTGAGGTCTGATTGGGAATCTGAGCTGCGGTTTAATCAGCATTGAGGGTCTGATCTGAGGTCTGATTGGAGGTCTCAGCTGGGGTCTAAACATTGGGGGGGTCTGATCTGAGGTCTGTTTGTGGGTTTTATTGACAATGGGCATCTAATCTGAGGTCTGATTAACATTGGGGGTCTGATCTGAGGTCTGACTAACATTAGTGGTCTGATCTGAGTTCTGATTAACATTGGGGTTTGATCTAAATATCTCAGAAGATAAAGTATAAAGACTGAAGGCATAAAGTAGGCAAAAAAAAAAAAAAAAACAACAGGAAAAATACCAACCAGCTATAGGTTGAAACATACATTGGTGTAAACCAGTGAATGGTCACTATTTTTGCTGCCTTCTTTTGCCTTCAGCCTTTATACTTTATCTCTCTTGTACTTTACACATTATGAATACTGTTACTCTAAGGCCTCATGCACACGAACGTATTTTGGGTCCGCGTCCGAGACGCATTTTTTGCGGTTTGGGCGTGGACCTATTCACTTCAATGGGGCCGCAAAAGATGTGTGCTGTCCGCATCCGTTGCTCCGTTCCGTGCCCCCGGAAAAAAATAGAGCATGTCCTATTCTTGTCCGTTTTGCGGACAAGAATAGGCATTTCTACAATGGGCCGCGTTCCGTTCCGCAAATTGCGGAACGGAACGCGGAGCAGCTTCGTGTTTTGCGGATTCGCGTTTGTGCATCGCAAAACACCTACCGTCGTGTGCATGAGGCCTAAGGCCTGATGCACACGACGGTAGGTGTTTTGCGGTCCGCAATCCGCGGATCCGCAAAACACGAAGCTGCTCCGCGTTCCATTACGGCTCGGATGCGGACCCAAAATACGTTTGTGTGCATGAGGCCTAAGGAAGAGGTTTTAATAATGTGGCCCCTGAGGCATTTTGCTGCGGCCCACGAGTGTTCCCTTTATAAGCTGTGCTTCTATAATGTGCTATTAACTAATGAGCACTTCCATTGTGGAAGCACTCATTAGTACAGAACAAGAGGTGCCGAAGCTGCACTAGGTCTTGACAACATACAGCGACAGGACGTAATGCGTGTAGATAAACATTATGACACAGTGTACACAGTGCTGTGCTGAAGAACCAGTATGGTGGCAGCCCCCTGAGGAGAAGAAGACAGGTCTGCATTTAGGGAACAAAGGGTTTGGATGGTGGTCTGTATAAATGTGGCATTTGATCTGGCATCTGTGTAAATTTGGCATTTGATCTGGGTTCTGTATAATCTCTCTGTCTTATTTGGGGTCTGATCTGAGTTCTGTATAAATTTGTTCTGCACTGAGGTCTGTGTATATTTGGAGTCTGATCTGGTATCTGTATGAATTTGGGTTCTGATCTGGGGTCTGTGTATGAATTAAGGGGGCTCATCTAGGGTCCGTGTATGAATTGAGGGTGCTAATCTAGGGTCTGTGTATGAATTTGGGGGCTGATCTGAGGTCTGTGTATGAATTGAGGGGGCTGATCTAGGGTCTGTGTATGAATTGAGAGGGCTGATCTGGGGTCCGTGTATTGATTGAGGGGGCTGATCTAGGGTCTGTGTATGAATTTGGTGGCTGATCTGGTGTCTGTGTATGAATTTGGAGGCTGATCTGGTGTCTGTGTATGAATTTGGAGTCTGATCTGGGGTCTGTGTATGAATTGAGGGGGCTGATCTAGGGTCTGTGTATGAATTGAGAGGGCTGATCTGGGGTCCATGTATTAATTGAGGGGGCTAATCTAGGGTCTGTGTATGAATTTGGTGGCTGATCTGGTGTCTGTGTATGAATTTGGAGGCTGATCTGGTGTCTGTGTATGAATTTGGAGGCTGATCTGGGGTCTGTGTAAAAATTGAGGGGGCTGATCTGGGGTCTGTGGATGAATTGAGGTGCAAAACCTTTTCTGGTTGAGGGCCTCATTGTTAGACTGAACCAATCCCAAGGGACAAAAATAAAAGTTAAAGGGGTAGAACCAATTGAAATACTGTATTTGTGGCATATTAAACATATAATATTTGTGGTCAGGGCTACGGACACGAAAGCCGAAGAGCCCTAGTGGGATAAACACCGAGACCCACCATAACTGCAAGACGCATCTTACCTAACTAAATGGCTAGTGGTGTGCCTGTAGCCATGTCCGTGGGTAGGCCTATAAAAGGGTGGCCTACCCTGTAGAAGTGAAAAAAGAAAGGGAGGGAGGGTGGGGCAACTGAGAAATGCCCGACCCTAGGTGGGGCTGTGCCTGGTTTAAGTAGAGCCTCCGCCCCTCCCACAAATGCAGCCCAAATAGACTGCCATACTTGTGGTCAGGGCTACGGACATGAAAGCCGAAGAGCCCTAGTGGGATAAACACCGAGACCCACCATAACTGCAAGACGCATCTTACCTAACTAAATGGCTAGTGGTGTGCCTGTAGCCATGTCCGTGGGTAGGCCTATAAAAGGGTGGCAAAAACCAGACATGTAGGGTGAAAAGAGACTTGAATGGCCTGTACAAAGAAACCCCTGATCCAGACTGCGAAGCAATATCTCCCACGAAGTTCGGGTACATAAGTCAACCATAATGATGCCTGCATCCATCCTGCGGATAGAGCCAGGACAGAATTCTGAATGTCGCAGATACTGCCCCAATGCACGAGGGAGGAACTGGGAAACGCTTCAGAAGGAAGCGTGGACGATACTAACTAAACCTGAAGACTTGGTTGTGGTGCGAGCACTGACAAATTCCCCCTAGCCATATGAGACCGGAGAACTGAGCCTAACTGTCTAGACTATGTAAAGAAGGGCCCGAAAAATACCATGTAGGCCAGGAGAGGATGTAAAGCAATAAGCTAAGAACGTAGTATATGGAATCCTGTCGATGCCCTCACGCGAGTGAAGGAGTGCAATTGCGGTAAGCTGCTGGCGATTCAGTTCGCAGACCTGGCTGATTGAAAAGGTAACCGGTATGGTAATACAAATGACAAATATGAGGGGTAAACAAGAAAATAACTAAAAAGTGGCCTGAAGAAAGTACAGACGGGATTACACCATGGGCCTAACCGATGTGATATGCGATACTTAAAATAACTACATTTCCTGAAAAAACCTGACAGGCGAATATCGTGAACAAGAGACCAGACCAACGTGGCCGGTGACACCTAATGATGAGTGTCATTCGGTACGAGAACCTGAAAGTAGGTGGCCGATGACACCAATGACTTGAACTCCGGAAATTGAAGTCTGGTCCTGGGGGGGGGGAGCATAGCCAGACAGGTGATCTGTCGACCAGGCAGGAGTTTGTGAGCTGGCCACATTGATTATTGAACGTGAAGAAAAACATAAGCGGGCAACCAACTATGGTGATTGAAAACGTGGGATTAAGAATGCAACAAGTACAGGCAATAGATTTAAAACAGAAGCCTAAGTGTGACATAAATAATTGAATGTGGATGATTGGGATGTAATGGGCTAAGGGCGTTGAGTTAGAGAACAAGGGCCTAACAGAATGAACAAGAGCTATGACACCCGGGGGTGGCCCACGCTCCAATGACAATAATGATACGTTGTATGTGGCGGCAGCGGCGCCGCCGCCCATCCTGAATGTACCACGATTAAGTCTATTAGTATGTTTCTGGAATCGGCTTCCTGTCAGCCGAGCATAGTAAATGACCTACCATAATCCCTGCCAAGCACTAAATTGTCCGCAGAGAGAACGGAATGGTAACAAGGAGTGACCAGTGAAGGAAGCAATGCAGAAATGAGGAGCAAACGGAAAGAATCCATGCGGCACCCAAAGTCTGCCAGAAGAAGCCTGTCCAGAAGAGGGACAGTAGGAAAGACTAAACCCGGAGAGTAAGCATATCCGACTATTCGGTGAAGGTAGCTGTGCAGTAAAAGATTCTCCGGCCGAGGGAGCAGGCAGTAAAGCAAGTGCCCGGCAGAGGGAGCAAAGCGACGGTGGAACCAGCAGGGAGAGTGGTGCCATAAGAGGAGAGTCTGGTGGAAAGCTATGTGGTGATAAGGAGAGACCAGCCAAGGAAATTACGACTGTGAAGCAGAACAAAATGGTGAATAATAAATTATGTTTGCCGAGGGGACTAGAAGAACAGGGGAGCGCAATGGCAAGGACTGCCTGGTTGGTGGAGCCGCACAGAGATACCGCCTGTGGTATGCAGAACGAATGCGTATGTACATACGATACCTAACTGGCAGACCGCAGGAAGTTATAACTATGATAATTAAAACCGAGGGTCTAGCCTGAATACCGGACAGGCTAATATAACTGAAAAAGTCGCCTGACCCGCATGGCAGGTGACCCTAACCAGGCTGAGCTCCATGAAGGAAGAGTACGCCTGGGGAAGCGTGGCAGACAATGGATGCACCACCGACAGACTTTGGAAAAGTGGCCTGCGCCCGGATGAACAAAGAAGCAGATATGGGTGTGAGACATATGGGCCAAATCAACCTGGATGCACGGAAGTTCAACCCACCAGGTAAATCACCAGGCAGGACGAAAAATAGTCATCGGTCCCCCGAAACCATGGGGTCGAAGCAGTCATGGTGCCCCCGAAGCCATGGGGCCGAAGTGGTCATCGTGCCCCCGAAGCCATGGGGCCGAAGCGGTCATCGTGCCCCCGAAGCCATGGAGCCGAAGCGGTCATCGTGCCCCCGACGCCATGGGGCCGAAGCAGTCATCGTGCCCCCGAGGCCATGGGGCCGAGCGGTCATCGTGCCCCGAGCCACGGGCCGAGCGGTCATCGTGCCCCGAAGCCATGGAGCCGGGCGGTTATCGTGCCCCTGAAGCCATGGGGCCGAGCGGTCATCGTGCCTCGGCCATGGAGCCGGCGGTCATCGTGTCCCTGAAGCCATGGAGCCGAAGCGGTCATCGTGCCCCCGAAGCTATGGGGCCGAAGTGGTCATCGTGCCCCAAGCCATGGGGCCGAAGCGGTCATTTTGCCCCCAAAGCCATGGAGCCGAAGCAGTCGCCGAGTCCTCAAGCCATGGGGCGAAGCAGCCTTCGAGCCCCCGAAGCCATGGAACCGAAGCAATCAGCGAGCCCTCAAGGCCATGAGGCCAAGCAGTCATGGGGTCCCCAAGCCATGAAGCAAAGCGAACATGGGGCCCCCCAAATCCTGAGGCCAAGTAATCATATGGGCCCCCATAGCCATGAGGCCAAAGCAAACATGGGCCCCCAAAGCATTGAGGCCACAGAAATCGCGAGGACCTCGAGTCATGCGGCCAAGCAGCCATGGGGCCCACAAGGCATGCGGCCAAGCAGACATGGGGCCCCTAGCGCCATGAGCCCAAAGCAGTCATGGGACCCCCAGAGCCATGAGACCAAAGCAGTCATGAGGTCCCCAAGCCGTAAGGCCAAGGTAGTCCTCGAGACCCTGATGCCAAGGGGCCGCAGCGGTCATCATGCCCCCGAAACCATGGGGTCGGAGCGGTCATGGAATCCCTGCTCCCTGAGGCCAAAGCAGTTATGGGGCCTCCGCGGCCATGAGACCAAAGCAATCAAGGGGCCTTGCGGCCTTGCGGCCCAGCAAGTAAGGGGCCCCCGGGGCCATGAGGCCGTCCTAGATGTACGTGATGGGTGAAGGTAAATAAGAATGGGCCCAACATGATGGAAAAAGCAGCAACTAGGATGATTGGGATGTCTAAACGTGGCCTGGAAAGGAACGTGATTGCTGACAGGTATGGACATTAGTAATCCGCACCACGGACATAAGCATAAAAACCGAAACCAGCCATAAACTTAAAAATGCAAACGTGGAATATGAAACAGAGAAGAGAGAACAACCAAAACCTGAGGCATGCGATTTGCAAAGTCAAGTCCCTTGTCGCGACAAACAACTGAAAAACTTGAAAGAAACAGTAGTGAGTAGGAAGCTCAAACCCTAATGACCCACTGGCCTCAGCTGAGAGGCTGTTTATTGAACTGGGGCAGTGGGAGCAATTTTAGTGAATACAAACCAGAAGTAAAGCAGAGCAGACAAAAGATATTTTTTATATTTTTTTGCTTACAAGTATGGCAGTCTGATTAGGCTGCATTTGTGGGAGGGGCGGAGGCTCTACTTAAACCAGACACTGCCCCACCTAGGGGCGGGCGTTTTCTCAGTTGCACAGGAGATGCTGGTGTGTCAGCAGGGTGCACTCTCCTCTGCTAGGAGATTTCTTTTACTACAGTATGGAGCTGGAATGGAGCTTTTCTTCTGCCCGTGGCTACCGTAGGGACGCGTGCGCCATTTATGTAAGTTAATTGACCCGTGTCCGTCTCTCCGGCCGGCTGGAATCTGACTTTTCTTGCGAGCGAGAGGCATCGCCTCAAAATCGTCCGCCTCAGGTTTGTTTTGTCGGAGTTAAACAATTCCTTTCACTTTGTTTGTTAGGTAATCTGATTTAGTTCCCCTTCTATCTCACGTGTTTTACATTCACGTTGTTTCGCTTTGAAAAGTTACTTCAGCCTGTGTGCGGTGAGGAAGGTTTACCTGGGCTGCATGTGATGTTATGTTGGAGATTGGATGCAGCTGTTGCTTGTTACGGCTCTTGCTATAGCAAATACTTCCCATGTGACCCGCCCCTCCCCCGCAATCAGAGCTGCGTGTATGCTTCAACTCTTTACGCCAGGTTTGCCCTGTCAATTGAGACGCTGCCTTCTCATGTCTGCCCTTCAACATGCTCATTTTCTGAGCGGTGCTCTCGTCCGCTCTCGCATCACGTTTATGCTCCACGCATGGTCACAACAGCGGGTAAATCTGTCTTATTCTCTGTGCATTTATTTATTTTTTTGTCATCCTGTTTTTTGCATTCATACCGCTTTTGCTTTCATATGTTTGCTTGCACCACACTCAGACTGGTGTCACACGTCCACTTTTGCATAGGCCCATTGCAAGAGCGCGTTCATGTCACCGTTAGTTTGTTTTTGCCTCGTTCATTGCAGGCTGTGGTCATACCAGATTTTACGTTTGGCCTATTGCCAGATTTGGGGTTCACACTAACGCTGTGACTCCGGGTTTTACTTTCACATTTACGTCTCAATGTTCCCGCCCATCCATGGCCACATCTCACGTCTGCTGTTACAGAAAGTTAATACTCCTTTCATGCTCGAGCTGAGTTCACACGTTTGCTGTTACATCTAGTACTACACTCCATTCCCTGCTAGAACTGCGTCCATGCGTTCGCTGTCGCGATGCTATCTTATTCTGCTCACATTCAGGTCTGCATTTTGGTTATACCATGTTTTTTAGGTTTTACTTATTCCAGGTCCACAGTCACCCATCTGCTGGCACACCATGCTCTCATTCAAGCCACATTCTCCCGTCAATTTCTACGTCACGATTGTTTTACTCGATTGTCACACTTAGGCAGTTGGTGGCTCCGGTGCCACTCTCCTGTCAAACATGACGGGCATCAATGGTCATTTCCTTTATATCTGGTTTTTCTGCGCATATACATCAAGTGGGTCTTTTCTCTAGTTGCAAAAAAAAAAAATAATAATCTTTTGTCTGCTCTCCTTTACTTCTGGTTTGTATTCACTAAGATTGCTCCCACTGCCCCAGTTTAATAAACAGCCTCGCTGGGGCCACTGGGTCATTAGGGTTTGAGCTTCCTACTCACTACTGTTTCTTTCAAGTTTTTCAGTTGTTTGTCGCGACAAGGGACTTGACTTTGCAAATCGCAATGCCTCAGGTTTTGGTTGTTCTCTCTTCTGTTTCATATTCCACGTTTGCATTTTTAAGTTTTATGGCTGGTTTCGGTTTTTATGCTTATGTCCGTCGTTCGGATTACTATTGTCCATACCTGTCAGCAATCACGTTCCTTTCCAGGCCACTTTTAGACGTCCCAATCATCCTAGTTGTTGCTTTATCCATTATGTTGGGCTCACTCTTATTTATCTTAACCCATCACGTACATCTAGGACGGCCTCATGGCCCCGGGGGCCCCTTAATTGCTTGGGCCGCTAGATCCCGGCGGCCCCTTGATTGCTTTGGTCTCATGGCCGCAGAGGCCCCATGACTGCTTCGGCCTCAGGGAGCAGGGATTCCATGACCGCTCCGACCCCATGGTTTCGGGGGCATGATGACCGCTGCGGCCCCTTGGCATCAGGGTCTCGAGGACTACCTTGGCCTTACGGCTTGGGGACCTCATGACTGCTTTGGTCTCATGGCTCTGGGGGTCCCATGACTGGCTTGGGTTCATGGCGCTAGGGGCCCCATGTCTGCTTGGCCGCATGCCTTGTGGGCCCCTTGGCTGCTTGGCCTCATGACTTGAGGTCCTTGCGATTTCTGTGGCCTCAATGCTTTGCTTGGGCCTCATGGCTATGGGGGCCCCATTTGGTGGCTCGGGTCTCATGGCTCGGGGGCCCCTATGATTACTTGGCCTCAGGTTTTGGGGGGCACCATGTTCGCTTTTGCTTCATGGCTTGGGGACCCCATGACTGCTTGGCCTCATGGCTTAGGGGCTTGCTGACTGCTTCGGCCACATGGCTTTGAGGGCTTGCTGACTGCTTCGGCCACATGGCTTTGAAGGCTCGCTGACTGCTTCGGCTCGATGGCTTCGGGGGCTCGAAGGCTGCTTCGCCCCATGGCTTGAGGGCTCGATGACTGCTTCGCCCCTATGGCTGGGTGCTCGGCGACTGCTTCGGCCCCATGGCTTCGGGGGCAAGATGACCGCTTCAGCCCCATGGCTTTGGGGGCACGATGACCGCTTCAGCCCCATGGCTTCAGGGGCACGATGACCGCTTCGGCCCCATGGCTTTGGGGGCACGATGACCGCTTCGGCCCCATGGCTTTGGGGGCACGATGACCGCTTCGGCCCCATGGCTTTGGGGGCACGATGACCGCTTCGGCCCCACCCATGGCTTTGGGGGCACGATGACCGCTTCGGCCTCATGGCTTTGGGGGCACGATGACTGCTTCGGGCCAATGGCTTCGGGGGCACGATGACTGCTTCGGCCTCATGGCTTCGGGGGCACGATGACTGCTTCGGCTCCATGGCTTGGGGGGCACGATGACTGCTTCGGCTCCATGGCTTCGGGGGCACGATGACTGCTTCGGCCCCATGGCTTCGGGGGCAGGATGACTGCTTCGGCTCCATGGCTTCGGGGGCACGATGACTGCTTCGGCCCCATGGCTTCGGGGGCACGATGACTGCTTCGGCCCCATGGCTTCGGGGGCACGATGACTGTTTTTCGTCCTGCCTGGTGATCTACCTGGTGGGTTGAACTTCTGTGCATCCAGGTTGATTTGGCCCAAATGTCTCACATCCATACCTGCTTCTTTGTTCATCAGGGCGCAGGCCACTTTTTCCAAAGTCTGTCGGTGGTGCATCCATTGTCTGCCACGCTTCCCCAGGTGTACTCTTCCTTAACGAAGCTCAGCCTGGTCAGGGTCACTTGCCATGCGGGTCAGGCGACTTTTTCAGTAACATTAGCCTGTCCGTTATTCAGGCTAGACCCTCGGTTTAATTAGTACGCATATTATCGAGGCCATTTTTCAGTTATAACTTCCTGCGGTCTGCCACTTAGGTATTGTATGTACACATGCATTCGTTCTGCATACCACAGGCGGTATCGCTGTACGGCTCCACCCACCAGGCAGTCCTTTGCATTGCGCTCTCCTGTTCTTCTAGTCCCCTCGGCAAACATAATTTATTATTCACCATTTTGTACTGCTCCCTCGGCTGGAGAATCTTTTACTGCACGGCTACCTTCACTGGATAGTCGGTTATGCTTACTCTCCGGGTTTAGTCTTTACTACACTGTCCCTCTTCTGGACATGCTTCTTTACAACACGGCTTCTTCTGGCGGACTTTGGGTGCCGCATGGATTCTTTCCGTTTGCTCCTCATTTCTGCATTGCTTCCTTTGCTGGTCACTCCTTGTTACCATTCCGTTCTCTCTGCGGACAATTTAGTGCTTGGCTTTGGGATTATGGTAGGTCATTTGCTATGCTTGGCTGACAGGAAGCTGATTCCAGAAACATACTAATAGACTTAATCGTGTTACATATAGGATGGACGGTGGCGCCACTGCCGCCCAATACAACGTATCAATATTGTCATTGGAGCGTGGGCCACCCCCGGGTGCCATAGCTCTTGTTCATTTTGTTAGGCCCTTGTTCTCTAACTCAACGTCCTTAGCCCATTACATTCCAATCATCCACATTCAATTATTTATGTCACACTTAGGCTTCTGTTTTAAACCTATTGACTGTACTTGTTGCATTCTTCCTCCTACGTTTTCAATCACCATAGTTGGTTGCCCGCTTATGTTTTTCTTCACGTTCAATAATCAATGTGGCCAGCTCACAAACTCCTGCCTGGTCGACAGATCACCTGTCTGGCGATGCTCCCCCCAGGACCAGACTTCAATTTCCGGAGTTAAAGTCAGTGGTGTCATCGGCCACCTACCTTCAGGTTCTCGTACCAAATGACACTCGTCTTTAGGTGTCACCGGCCATGTTGGTCTGGTCTCGTGTTCATGATATTCACCTGTCAGGTTTTTCAGGAAATGTAGGTATTTTAAGTATCGCATATCACATCGGTCAGGCCCATGGTGTAATCCCGCCCGTACTTTCTTTAGGTCACTTTTTAGTTATTTTCTTGTTTACCCCTCATATTTGTCATTTGTATTACCATGCCGGTTACCTTTTTAATCAGCCAGGTCTGCGAACTAAATCGCCAGCAGCTTACTGCAATCGCACTCCTTCACTCGCGTGAGGGCATCGACAGGATTCCATATACTACGTTCTTAGCTTATCGCTTTACATCCTCTCCTGGCCTACATGGTATTCTTCGGGCCCTTCTTTGCATAGTCTAGACAGTTAGGCTCTCAGTTCTCCGGTCTCATAAGGCTAGGGGGAATTTGTCAGTGCTCGCAACACAACTAAGTCTTCAGGTTTAGTTAGTATCGTCCACGCTTCCTTCTGAAGCGTTTCCCAGTTCCTCCCTCGTGCATTGGGGCAGAATCTGCGACATTCAGCATTCTGTCCTGGCTCTATCCGCAGAATGGATGCAGGCATCATTATGATTGACTTATGTACCCGAACTGGCTTCGCAGTTTGGATCAGGGGTTTCTTTGTACAGGCCATTCAAGTCTCTTTTCACCCTACATGTCTGGTTTTTGCCCCCCTTTTTATAGGCCTACCCACGGACATGGCTACAGGCACACCACTAGCCATTTAGTTAGGTAAGATGCTTATTGCAGTTACGGTGGGTCTCGGTGTTTATCCCACTAGGGCTCTACGGCTTTCGTGTCCGTAGCCCTGACCACAACTAGAGAAATGACCCACTTGATGTATACGCGCAGAAAAACCAGATGTAAAGGAAATGACCATTGATGCCTGTCATGTTCGACAGGAGAGTGGCACCGGAGCCACCAACTGCCTCAGTGTGACTATCGAGTAAAACAACCGTGACGTAGAAACCAACAGGAGAATGTGGCTTGCATGGTGTGCCAGCAGATGGGTGACTGTGGAGCTGGAATGAGTAAAACCTAAAAAATAAACATGGTATAACCAAAATGCAGACCTGAATGTGAGCGGAATAAGATAGCGCCGCGACAGCGAACGTATGGACGCAGTTCTAGCGGGGAATGGAGTGTAGTACTAGATGTAACAGCAAATGTGTGAACTCAGCTAGAGCGTGAAAGGAGTATTAACTTGCTGTAACAGCCGACGTAAGATGCGGCCATGGATGGGCGGGAACATTGAGACGTAAACGTGAAAGTAAAAACCCGGAGTCACAGCGGTAGTGTGAACCCCAACTCTGGGAATAGGCCAAGCGTAAAATTTGGTATGACCGCAGCCTGCAGTGAACGAGGCATAAACAAACTGTAACGGTGACATGAACGCATTCTTGCAATGGGCCTAAGCAACAGTGGACATGTGACACCGGTCTGAGTGTGGTGCAAGCAAACATATAAAAGCAAAGAGGTATGAATGCAAAACACAGGATGACAGAAAATAAATAAATGCACAAAGAATAAGAAACTTTTACCCGCTGTTGTGACCATGCGTGGAGCGTAAACGTGATGCGAGAGCGGACTAGAGCACCGCTCAGAAAATGAGCATGTTGAAAGAGCAGACATGAGAAGGCAGCGTCTCAACTGACAGGGCAAACCTGGCGTAAAGAGTTGAAGCGTAAACGCAGCCCTGATTGCGGGGGAGGGGCGGGTCACATGGGAAGTAATTGCTATAGCAAGAGCCGTAACAAGCAACAGCTGCATCCAATCTCCAACATAACATCACATGCAGCCCAGGTAAACCTTCCTTACCGCACACAGGCTGAAGCAACTTTTCAAAGCAAAACAACGTAAACGTAAAACACATGAGATAGAAGGGGAACTAAATCAGATTACCTAACAAACAAAGTGAAAGGAATTGATTAACTCAGACAAAACAAACCTGAGGCGGACGATTTTGAGGCGATGCCTTCCGCTCGCAAGAAAGTCAGATTCCAGCCGGCCGGAAAGACAGACACGGCTCGATTAACTTACGTAAATGGCGCGCGCGTCCCTACGGTAGCCACGAGCAGAAGAAAAGCTCCATTCCAGCTCCATACTGTAATGAAAGAAACCTCCTAGCAGAGGAGAGAGCACCCTGCTGACACACCAGCATCCCCTGTGCAACTGAGAAACGCCCGACCCTAGGTGGGGCTGTGCCTGGTTTAAGTAGAGCCTCCGCCCCTCCCACAAATGCAGCCCAAATAGACTGCCATACATACCATAAATGTCTGGTTACACTTCCAGGACACACATCTAATTATAACAAACAGGAAAAATACAAGTGAGCAGCCACAAGACATAGACATATATGTCTGTTACCATATGGTAGAGGGCCACAAAGGATGGTATCAGGGGCTGCATGTGGCCCCCGGGCTGCAGGTTGTGCACCCCTGCTCTAGTGATGTTTTTATATTTATTTAGTATTGTATTCTTTTATGAATGAAATTGTCACTTTTGGCTGTTTTTATATGTATATTTCTACTTTTGTAAGTGATTGCCACCTTTAATCTGATATTATGTGTGTCCTACTTTTACCTTTTTTCAATAAAGTATTATATATGATTTTATGACTGTGGTATGCTGTGTGTTATATAGGAGGGTGATTAGGTACAGTATGTTTACACACTATTAGACATTGCGAGTGTGAGCACATTTTGTAGGTATTTGTCTACTTTGCAATTACCTTGATTCTGCATTGATTACTAATAAGATTCTCGAAATGGCTGCTATTTTTGAAACCAGTGATTTTGATAACGTATACTTGATTCATATACTACGAAATATGCACATTTACAAAATATACACATGAGAATATAAGTAGTTATCAAATTAGCGTATAGGCAATTCCCTAACATATATTTACACTTCAAAGGGTTTTTAACATTTTTATTAGCATATTGCATATGAAGCCAATTCTGGTGCCGTTGTGTACAGAGAGTATGAATTTGCTGCATTTACTTACGATTCCTACAGTCTTATCATAATTTTAGTATGCATATTTAGGTGTTTGATGACAACATGGATCTCCTGCCTGTTTCTCACTAACTTTGAAGCGGTTGTTATGCAACTGCCTTAAACCTGAATTTTGTTCTGTTATTAAAGGGGTTGGTTTAGGGCTATCACTTCTGTTTTCCCTTTGTACGAGAGGAGCATCGGAGCATTTCCTTCCTCCGATGCTTCCCTTTGTCTCCCTGCATTGCACAGCGCGAGCTTTTGTTTGTTGTGAGCTGGTGCCCTACTGGTCTTCACAACACTATGCTATGTCACCGGCATAAATGGGTGGTGTATAGCACCGATCTAGGCTTTTTTTAGAGGAGGTACCATTGTTCCGATATTCCGATGATAGATCATCAATATAAGAAAACACACACAACCTTTAAACACCTTTAGTTTCTGGGTCTCTTGGCCAGGTATATCGAAAGCTCTGTGCAGTTGTTTCCAGAATCCTAGTCCATTTGTTTTAGTGCATCCTGGGATTTGTAGTTCCACAGTCTTATTGTTGTCTGTATTATAGTTGTGTTTGTTGTCGGTTCAATTTTCTGTTTGCTGGTTGGGTTTTGATTTTCTTACTGTCTTGCTGGATTTAGCAGTCCAGAGTCAGTTTCTGCTAGGTTTTATTCTTCTTACCTACTTTCATCGTTCTCTGTCGCTCCCTACCTGTATACCTTTGCTGCCTGAGATCTGTTCCATTGCCAGACTCCATCTTCCTCAGGCTCATGCCATCCTCTTCCAGTTTTCTCTCATGTGTCGCTCAGTTTATTATTATGAATTTGATACCTGTCAATCTGATAGGTGCATTGTATATCTTATTGGGCAACTGTCCAGTTCTTATGATTTTGCTCTACTCAAGTCCTTTGGGTATCTAAGTATCAAGAGCTGTTGTTTGGACTTTGGAACATTGACTGCTGTAGATGAAGTCAAGTTCTGCAGTCTTGCAAACATCTGGTGTTGTTACAGTAGGATAGGGAATTACTGTAATACCTATTCTGTATGTCATACAAATGTTATTTTTCAATCTAACCTTAAAGGGGTTGTCCGAGTTATGGAAAAAAAAAATATAGCACTGAAAATCTGATCGACACCAATATATGACTAAGCTAAGCAAGTTTTAGGCAAATATATATATATATTTCCTCATTCCCTGGTTCTTTTCTGGCCCTTGTTTACATGCAATAACAACAATCTCTGCCCCTCCCCCTGCACTGCTAAGGGAGTGAATACAAGAGCTGCCCTGAGTGCTGGGAGAATCAGCAGCATTTTGTATGTGTAGAACTACAAGTCCTAGCTGTATAATGACACTGCTAATACACACATGATCTTCCCCCTACCTTCTTGTGCAATACTCTCTCTAGTCTGTCAGCTCCTGTGCCCAGCATTGTCTACTTACTTTCTGCAGCTACGCATTCTGTGCAGCTGAAGGGGTTAAGAATCCTAGGAGAGAGCAGACAGCCCGGCAGTGAAGGGGGCATGGCAAGCACAGTGACATCCCGTGTACAGGCTTGTGCACAAACTTTATCAGAGCAGGGAGAGAAGCTGACATCACAGGTCATGTGACCCTCAGTGAAATCTGATAAACCAGACACTGCAGATAAAGTGAGTTAGTTGTAAAGTTGTTACATTTGCCTAGTTAGGAACATAGAAAGAACAAAAAAAAAACTCGGACAACTCCTTTAATCAAAATGTTGGAATCCTCTTAAGGCTTTGTATACAGTGGCCTTTAGAAGGTAGTAATTCTATTTAACTCCATAGGAAAAGTTTACAAAATTGCTCTCCTTTAGAAGGCAGAGACCTTTCTGTCTAATGACACCCATGGGCAGTGATCCTGTATGCCAATGTTTGACTGCTTATAGAACTTAAAAACATACTATAGACCTCACCCCAAACCAGACACCCATCTGTAGACAGAACCGTTTGGGAATATTTGCTCCTCATCCGTACAAACTAAGGTTCTGGTTGGGTGGATGAAAATGGTGCCTCTAAAGAGACTTTTCTTTCTTCTGAGGGGAAACTATTTTATTATGATTCATATAGAAAGGAATATATTTTTTATATTATACATTTAGCCTGATGTGGGATCCACCCTCGTGAATGAACTCACTTTAGTTAGGTTAACCGAATTGCATGCCAACAGCTTGATGTAGTGGATTTTGGATTGGTATAAATTCCTCCTCCCTCAGTGATTTGTATCTGCTCCAGAACTTTTGTTTTTCTCTACTGTTGGCACTTTCTGATTGAGGTTCAGTAAGTTTGTTTTTATAGATAGAGAAGTCAGTTGAATCAAGCTGTTTGCACAGCTCAGAGCATATGTACTGCAGGAACTGAAAGATCAGCCGAGGGTAAACGACCATGCAAGTCTTGATCAACCTCATATTGAAAAGCCATCACAGGTAGTTAGTATACTAGTCTTGAAGAGGATACTCAGACTAAAACATTTTGATATTCCATTCTGAAGAATTTAAAAGTAAATCACATAATAAACTAATTTACATTTATTAAATTATTCTTGTCCCATACAAATTCCATGATGCTACCAGCCTGTACTGTATATTTGAAAGTTACAATTAACATCCCTCATCGTCATACCGAAGGCTTATATGTGGTTTTCTACCTTTGGTATAAATTGTGGTCATAAACAGATTGTACAGCAGTACATTAATACACTCCTTTTTTTATAATATGTGATGTCACATTCATCGGTCACATGGCCTAGCTCAGCACCATTCACTTCTAAGGGGATACCAAGCACACCGACTATACTATGTACGGCGCTGTGGTTTATAAACAGGGAGAAGGCCGCTGATCAGATACTGATGACCTATTTAGGGCTTGTTCTACTAAATCATTTATTGTTATTCATCTACAAAATAGGTGATAAATATATAATAACTGGGGGTCTGTCAACAGGAAAACAGTCCCTGAGTTCTGTGCATGAATGGAGCAGTGGTGTGCATGCATGACTTCTCCATTAACTTCTATGAGAGGTTAGAGCCAAATGCTATCTCCGTCAGTCCCATAGAAAATGGAGCGGTGGTTAAATTCCCAGCAGTCATACATTTATACCTATCCTGTAGATAAATGATAAGTGATTTTCATGGAGTAACCCGTTTAAGGCTCCTTCAGTCACTGGTTGGATCTGCCCTATAATCCATCACAGAAATGGAAGTTCTGATGCTAGTTTGAACAGAGCTTTATAATAAAGAACTCCAGAAGAGCCTAGAGATAGCTTTGTAGGTGTTGTAATAGCAGCAATGATGGTTGGTATCCAGCGTCAGATAATACTACTGCCCCATGAATACTACTGTATCCATTTTGCAGTCCTCAAATTGTGAATCCACAAAACACAGGTACTGGCCGTCTATGTTCTGCATTTTTGCGTTCTGCATGCCCCGACCTATGTTTCAATTCTTTTTGCAGGACGACGGAACAGACATATGGATGCGGAGAGCGCTCGGTGTGCCCATTGAAATGAATTGGGTCTGCATCTGATCTACAAAAATTGCGGATCAAATGCAGACCAAAAATGGGGTTGGGTGCATGGCGCCTTAGAAACATATATATATTTTTTTTGTATTTTATGGATTGCTGTCTGTGTTTATTACTGTGTGTTTATTAGTATTGGGTCTCTATATCTCTATATCTTTCTACTATATGTCAGAAGATAGAAAACTTTTGCACATATCATTTAAGCTTTCATTGCTTCTCAAAGACATCTCATGAAGGGTATCTGAACATCATATAGGAGGTCCCTTGCTATGAACCCCATCTATCTGTACAAGTGGCTCTCATTTTAGTGGACTCGAGCTGTCCTTATATTACACGGATGGTCACGGATGACAATGGCTGCCTTGTGCTTTCCTCATTAAAACCAGCAGTTTGCCAGGGGTGCTGTGATTGGGGCTTCATTTTCAAAGGGACTGTCTTTGATAAGACAACCCCTTTAACCCGTTCTTGATGGTGTTCGGGACTATAAAGATGGTGCCTGCTTGTGATATGATAATGTAGGTCGTTATACATTAAACAACAACATCTGTGAGGTCAAAAACTGTGAGCACACACTCCTGGCTGTGCACCAGCTCCCCCTAGCGAGTATCAGGGAAGCTGGATGGAGTATGTGGCAGCCTTGGTCCTCCTTAATGATCGGAGGCTGCCACACATTAGTTCCTATGGAGCCTCTGCATGTGTCAGGGCTCCATAGGAAAAGAATGTAATTCTCACAGATGCTAATGCTTTGGGGTCTATTAGAAAACCAATCTAAGGATTGCTTGTTATAGTTCCCTATCGTAACTATTAAAAAGTATAAAAAAAAGAAAAAAAAGTTTATAGAAATAATAAAAAAATTTAAAAATTTAATAACCTCCCCTTTCCATAAAATTGACTCCATCAGATGATAGCAATCAATTCACTATCAGATCATGTGGATTGATTTTGATATGATTCAGTTGGATTCATGGATCTCCCGAACCTTGTGGGATTGATTGGATGAATTTAGTGATATGTATTTCCGTTTGCGCTACATCAAATTAACTGATATTTAAGATATTTATTGAATGGCTGAATGGACCATCAATTATGTGCTAAGAATTTTTTGTTTCTCACAAAATTCCCCTGATGAACCACAAACTGGGGAAATGTGTCGGGATAGGTGAGTGTAAGGTGAGGGTTAGATAGGCTAGGCACGAGACCATTGGCCACCCAAAATCAGGGTGTTCCTTTGGGTTAAGGGACTAGTCAGGGTATGAAAGAGACCTGTAGGCCCTCCTGACTTTCCCTGTGTTTTTTCTAGGCCGGCTCCCCCTCTGATCATACGTATCTCCTTATGGTCCGCGTCTGGTCTTAATATTAATATTTGTGTTAATGAATATTTTTGAAGTATAACTTTTTAACAATAAGAATAAAGGCTAAGTTTTATTTCTTGCTTTCTGTGATCCGCATTAACTCTAGCAGGAATGTGTAGCAAAATATAGCGTGAAAGTAACTGTCAAATACGAAGTTTGGTTTGTTAAATATGGCTGGTTTCCTCTCTGGCACTTTGTTTACCGAAGCTCTGATACATGAGGCTAAGGAAATTTTTTATGAGAAAGACATACCAGATTTATCATCGGCTACATCTTGTAAATTAGTATTTAAAGAAACTTACGCAGCATATAAAAATAATATCAAATCATGGTGGGAAATTAGATCTCTAGAAAGTTACATTGAAAATAAAATTGTCCCCAAGGGTCTTCGCATTCGCATAATTCCCGCCCCCCGTGTACGGTCACCCCAATTGACAACTCGATGGGAGGAGGAACTCACTAAAAGCTCCTTGAATCTCATGACTCTACTTTTAGATGACATTTTCACTATTTGGGAAGGTAATCGGAAGGACTTTGATACATTTGTCCATGGACTCAATGACAACGATATAGGTCTGTCATTTACGCATGAATGTAATGACCAATCCATTACCTTTCTGTATGTGATGGTCAGCAAACACCATGACGGCTTAGCCACCACTGTGTATAGAAAACCTACGGCTACGAATAGCCTTCTACATTGGTCTAGTTATCATCCACCAACCCTTAAAAGGGGTATATCTAAGGGCCAATTCCTTAGGATGAGAAGCAATTGTTCTGACAAAGAAAACTTTTACCAGGAGTCAAGAAGACTCCGTGATAGATTCTTGGGAAGAGAGTATACGAATTCCGTCCTAAGAGAAGCCTTTAGGTTTGCAGAAGATCAGGATAGGAATGAGTTGCTTACCCATAGAGGTGAATGACAGGATAGGGAGAGTGAGGAGATGAATATCATTCGTATTATATCCACATTTGACACAGCAAATAAAGAGTTTAGAGGCATTCTGAATAAGTACTGGCCCATCTTGCTAATGGATCCTGATTTAGGAGGGGCAATCACTCAGACTCCTAGTGTCACCTTCAGGAAAGGAAGAAGTTTAAGGGATAGCCTCGTGCACAGTCACTATGTGTCGCCAAAGAGAATGGGCACATAGTTGGATCAGCAACCCCTTGGCATGTTTAAATGTGGTGGATGCAAGGCGTGTAAATTTACCAAAATAAAAATACATAATTAAAAAAACATCTTGGGCATCACCATGTGTGAAAACGCCCATACTATTAAAATATAAGAATATTTATCCAATATGGCAAACGGCATAACGGAAAAAAAGGTGAGAATGGCCAATTTGCCATTTTTTGGTCCCTTCGCCTCACACAAAAAAAGTGATCAAAAAAGTATGTACACCCCAAAATGGTATCAATTAAAAGTACAGATTGCCCCGCAAAAATGAGCCCTCACACAGCTCTGTACATATAAAAGTAAAAAAAGTTATGGGGGTCAGATGTAAAGAAAAAAATTGTTCTTTTTTCACAAAGTTTTTTTTTTTTTCAGTATTAAAACGCAGAAAAACTGGTCACTTTACCACTAAGGAAACGCTGTAAAAACAAAACCCATAAAACTGTGGTAGAATTGTGTTTTGTTTTTTTATGATTCCACCCTATTTGGATTTTTTTCCCACTTCCCACTACATTCTATGGAAAATCGCCTGGTGATTAAGGGTTTAAAACAGTAATTTAAATGCTTGTTTTATGATCTAAAAAATAAACATTTTGTACTACAACAGATACATATCTCATTATTGATGGTAGAATCTGAGGAATGGCTTTGACATATTCAAATATAACAAATGATGTTTATGCAAATCGGGATCTAATTATGTGACAGGCAGTGTATGATTTATTGTCTGGAAGAGGTACAGTGTCTTGTTATACTGAAGTCATTCATATTGCATAAAACACACTCATATTTTTACTAGTAGATACTGTACTATACTGTAATTGGTAGATACTGTACATTTTTTATCTTTCATACAAAAAGTTGTCAACTATTTGACAAATTAGTAGTTAAACCAGTAGGAAAAGACCTCTGAGTCAGCTGTAAAAGTCTGAAACATACATAAAAGCTTAGTTATGGTGAGCAACCACAGTAAAACTCATCTTTTCCAAACAGATCCCATGCTGATTTTGACAGCATCTGTCATTACTGTAATATTTCAAAATTGTACATGGCCCTCAGAAATTGCAGAGCACTAGAACCAGTAACGGACTGCTAATGTGAAGAAAAAAAAAAAAGTTTTATTATATTACTATTATGTATAATACAAGTAAAAATGCCCATTTATGATGTTTGTTAACATATAACTGTTAAAGTTTTTTTTGGGGGAGGTTGAGGGAATTCTTAATTTTATGAGCAGGGCTAAAATTGATTAGAAAATAAAAAATGATCATTACTCACTTCTTTTACCACTGTCATTCCAACACTGCCTAGGTCCCTGCTGCTTTTCTTAGTCCGGGCTGAAAACATAGGAGATGGCTATAAATGCCTACCTCAGTCACTGATTGACTGAAAGGATATTTTCTGCCATTTCCTGTGTGTTGATCCAGGATAAGAAAGTCAAGAGCATTATATACCAAGGCAGCTTCAGATCGGCAGTTCTGGTTATCATTGAAGTAAGTAATGCTTATTTAAAAAAAAAATATTTCCCATGTGTTCTTTTAAATTACCATTATTTCTTAGCCAGAAGGCTACAAGGGTCATCATCTGAATTTTTTGCATGACTTAGAATTAGATTTTTTTTTCTAGATCTTCTTCATAAATTGGTCATGTCCTATTTGGCTAATCTGTGTATTTTTAGCATTATACATGTATGTATTTATAGGTAAAATGATGTCCCTTTTGTGGTGGAATGAAAGTACCGTACTTTAAATTGGAGAAAAGCAGTCGAAAATGTTATGGTATTAACATCTTGGCCATCTGCACAGTTAAGAAAGCTTTTAAAATGGCATCAAAATTGGCAACATCTTAAAGCCCTATTTTTAGAGATAATTTCAATGTCCCGCTGGAAGCAAATATCTTTTTCTCACATTCTTTTGTATATGGTAGACACATGTTGCTGTTTTGATTCCTACAGTAGCTTTCCGTTTGCTCAAATATCACAACCAAATTACCAAGTCAACATTGCTACAAATCAGTCATCCAAGATGGCAAGACCGCTTCTAAGACTACCTGTTGCACACTGCACACTGTACATTTGGTAGTTCTGGACACCTTGTATTGCCGTCAGATTGGGCAGTACAAGTAATGTGAGCAGTGTTTGCCAATCCAAGGACAGGGCTGGAGAAACAGGAAGTGTCTTGGACTACTGAATGCACAGCATGCACTAGGTAGTGTGAGAAGTGGATGACTGACGAGGAGCCCAGGAATTGGTGGATCTTGAGCGGAAAAGATTAAAAGGAGGGCACCGTGTAAGTGTTCTGTTAGATACCCTAATAAATGTGATTTTTTTTCTTGAACCAGATGTCATTTTTAGCTGATTTTTTTTTTACCCAGAAAAATTTGCTCAGAGATTCTTTAAGCCACAATTATGTATTTTTAATTAATAAAGAAGAACATTTTACGTGATTCAGAACTTTTTCTTTTTATAATAAACTTTTTGGCTGAAAAGGGGTTCTTGAGGTAAATTGACTCAAGTATTCTCCCTTCTATTACAGTATGATAAGTAATAAGAATTTCTTTTTTTTGCAAAGCAATGACCTCTAGTCATTCTGAACTTGAGGGTGTAGTGCTTCACTAGACATTACATCATTATGACAGCGCTCCTTTTAGTTATCTTCATCATGTTTGTCAAGCTTGAGTTTGCAGCAGCAATGCCTTTGCTCATTAAATAGAGCCTAAATCTGGAATCTTACTGTAAGTGAATTAGAAGTCTTTAGGAGAGAAAAATCATGTCACATGGCATTAGTAATATAAGATGAATTAGACCAAGCATTTTTTTCTAAAGATTTAAAATATATGAATTGTTTAATTTGCGTAATAGTAGAATTGAATTATTTATTAGAAAGGGTATAAAGTATAGGATGTTCACCTTTCGGGCAACCCGCATAATTTGTCTTAACGTGGTTTGATATACAGTAGAATGACTTGGCTGTGTGCTTGAATATACAAAGACTACGTTTTTATTGATCCATTCTGATGTTGTTTTAATTAAATAAAAAAATAATGGATAGTGTCGCTGTAGCAGAAAATACAAAAGCAAACACACAATGAAGCAGCACTCAGCCAACATTGTGTATATGGATTGTAAATTTTACTAATGCTATGTTCACTATATAAATGCCAATGATGTACTTTAGTAAATATATTTGGATCAAAATGGTTGCAATTTGTATTCATTTATTTTCCCTTTGTTGCTTTTTTATGTAGTTTTGGGTGAATTTTACTGAATCGTTTTACTGATTTATGCGATCATACATTAATGGCCTATCTGGAAACCTCCTTTAAATAGGTTCTCCAGTTTCACAATAATATTTTTATGTGTCCAGAATACCCCAAACATTGTATACTTTTGCCTCATAATCCTGTTTTTATTTTCAGCAATTTCCTTCTCCTGTTTTTGCAACACTGTATCCTGGCAGGATGTTTACATGCAGAACTTCCTGTTTTCATGCTTTGCTCTGTAATATTTCTCAGGGCTTGCTCTGCCTAACACACTTTTCTCTGTTCAGTAGTCATGCCTCCTATACCTCTTCTCTACATGTAAGGTGGAGCAAGCCCCATGAAACATTACAGAGCAAACCCAGCAGGAAGCTGATGAAAACAGACAGTTCTGAATGTAAACATCTTGCCAGGATGCAGTAGGCTAACAAAAGGGGATGGAAAGTATTGACATGAAAAACACATATATGGAGTAAAATATGCACTTTGTGGTAATCTAGGCAGTTACAAAAAAAACATTATAAAACCGGTGAACCTCTTAAATAGTGGTTTCATTTCTCCAAAGGGTTTTTTCTTTACTTCATATTTATCAGAAAGGAGTGGATGAGTTGGCCAAACCAACCATATTACTTTTTTCACTATTTGGTTGATGTTTGCTGATGTGCTGTGATTAGAAGGACTTTCCCTAAGAAAATCTATTTCAAACTGTTCTGTTCCTTGCCAGTCTTTAACATTTAATATGTAGGAATATGTACTATAAGTTGATCATTAGAATTTTTAAACACACCAAAAGTGTAATAGTTTGTGTAAGGAAAGTGTCGGTGACAAAGATAGGCAATTGTCCTAATTTTATAGTGGTTCATAACCTTTGCGCAATTTGAACCTTTTGTATTGTGTATGGTCATCATTACCTCTTATATGAAGCACTGTATGCACCAGTGTAAGTCTTAATGGCCAAAGATTTCATAAAGGAAATTTACATCTTGATCCACCATAATGCTTTTGCCATCCTTTTAACCCCATGTACTTGCTATCTTGCTTGAAGACCCAGATGTAAATCCTGGTTGTTCTCTAGTCTCTTGATAATAATTTAGAAAATTGGTTGTTTAGAAACATAGGCATTAGCTCTGGATAATCACTTAACGTACATCATTTACTGGATTCCTGCTGGTTGGGAGACCTTAGGCTAATTCCGTTTATTGCTTTCTTATACAGTTTGTGGTTTAGTTCCCATTTCTCTTGCAGCTGTATTTTTTAGATCCAATTTATTAAAGTATCTATGATTAATTTGTCCACAGGTCAGTGATATCCATAACATATCCTTTTCCCAAACTTTTCTCCAGTAATGGCTTAGATACAATAATTTGTTGTTTACAGTATGTCATGTGTACAGTGCATTGAGTTTATTCCTCCATAGTCTCTTGGAAGTTGTCTGATTGGCTGTTTTAGCCTAAAATGTCTAGAGCAATAGATGCATGTACCTTGTGAGAACTTTCTCGTATTTGTGGGATGGAACTGTTTTCTGAGACAGTTGATGCAATGGGTGTATATAATAGCAGGAAGATATTGGTCATGATGTATTTCACTTATTACAGTGTGTACAACTGCTATCAGTCTCCAAAGTCACTTAGATAAATTAAAGCAAAATGTATTATGTAGATAGGTTGGTTCATTTCTTTAATACATGTACAGTATTTTATTATAGTGAATAATTTTATTTACTGCCAGACGTAAGACTGTCATCACATCTTTGATAAATTGGGTGGATTGCTTGGCAGTGTACAATACAATTTATGGTTATAGTATGAATATTATTTTGTTAAAGGAAATGTGTCATGAAAAAAGAACTTTTTGTCATGAGGGGGACATTTATTAAGACCGTTGATTTATACGCCGGTCTTAATCCCTCTGCATGAAAAATGTTGTATGAAAGCTTATCTATTGTTTCCTTGTACATTGGCAATAACCTCTGGACAGGTCACAGACCATTCCTAGAAAACTCTCCCATAGAAGTCAATGAGGTCCCGTCCTGTCCATTGTGTCTATGGACCATGGGGCTACCGTAAAGCGATTTTCTTGATGCTTTCAAGATGTTGTTAAGAACAGCTATGGCAAGATGGCAGCCCCCATAAGATGGCTGCACCCATGTGTTGCTATCTGGTTTTAACTGGCAGATAAAATGGTGAAATATTTCCTTTAAAGTAACCATAATTGTACACATTTTTTAACTATGTGGCTTTTGCCAATTTTGTGTGTCAGTGATTGTCTGCGAGCTGTTGTAGAAGACTGGATGGGGTTGTCCAGTCCTTTTATATTGACCAATATGTGATCAGCAGGGGTCCCGATACCTCCATGATCACCTGTTCTGAAGTAGCTTTGGTGCCAGAAGTAGGCGCCAGAACTACACATCTCCATCAATGGTGTAGTGGATGAAGTTGGTTACTATGGTGCTGTTCCCGTTCACTTCAGTGGCAGTACTGCTCTAACTAGAGACTTCCACTAGACAATGGATCGAGATGGGTGGATAACTTCCACTGAATCTCAAATCTTTTGATTCTAATGTAGAACATGCCTTATGTGTATCTGCATGTCATCAGAATTGTATCACTATTTCAAAGGGGCTGCCTTATATAATTACATTTCCACCAGAAGATCAGTATCCTTCAGTATTTAGGAATCTGTAATACTGAGGTAATGCTGATATAATATGATCTCTAATATGACTGTATTGTGGCACTGTATCACTGACTTTTACCAATGTATTTTCAGTCTTTTTTAAATTAGGTGAACTTTCCTTTGAAATCCGTAACTTGGATGCTTGCAAGCTTGGGAATACAGTTGTGTTCAAAATAATAGCAGTCAGACATCACTAACCTGATCAATCACTGTTTTTGGTAGAAATGATATTTCTACTTTGCAAATCATTTACTAGCAGGTGTAGTAGAGTAATAGAAATCTAACAGACCCAACAGTCATGACATGCATGCTGCTGACTCTTTGTAATGGAATCACTAATTGAAAGGGGCATGTTCAAAATAATAGCAGTGTGGCGTTCAAGTAGTGAGGTCATTCATTCTTTGAAAAACAGGTGGCAATTATTGCCCTTATTTGAGAAAGGAAGGAAGGAAGGCAGCAAATGTTGTACATGCTGGTTACATTGCATTTCTCTCTGAAATTCTGAGGAAAATGGGTCGTTCCAGACAATGTTCAGAAGAACAGCGTACCTTGATTAAAAAGTTGATTGGAGAGTGGAAAACATATGAACAAGTGCAGAAAATGATGGGCTGCTCAGCTAAAATGATCGCAAATGCTTTAAAATGGCAACCAAAACCTGAAAGACATGGAAGAAAACGAAAACCACCATTCGAATGGATAGAAGAATAGCCAAAATGGCAAGGACTCAGCCAACAATCAGCTTCAGGAAGATTAAAGAAGGTCTAAAGTTACCTGTGAGTACTGTTACAATTAGAAGACTACTATGTGAAGACAAGCTATCTGCAAGAAGCCCCTGCAAAGTCCCACTGTTAAAAAAAAGACATGTGCTGAAGAAGTTACAATTTGCCAAAGAGCACATTAACTGACCTAAAGAGAAATGGTGCAACATTTTGTGGACTGATGAAAGTAGGATTGTTCTTTTAGGGTCTAGTGGCCGGAGACAGTTTGTCAGACAACCCCCAAACACTGAATTCAAGCCACAGTACACTGTGGAGACAGTGGAGCATGGTGGCGCAAGCATCATGATATGGGGATATTTCTCATACTACGGTGTTGGGCCTATTTATCGCATACCAGGGATCATGGATCAGTTTGAATACATCAGAATACTTGAAGAGGTCATTCTGCCTTACGCTGAAGAGGAAATGCCCTTGAAATAGATGTTCCAACAAGTCAATGACCTCAAACACACCAGTAAACGTGCAACATGTTGGTTCCAGACCAACAGGATTGACGTTATGGAGTGGCCAGTCCAATCCCCGGAACTTAATACAATAGAAAACTTGTCGGTGACATCAAAAATGCAGTTTCTGAGGCAAAACCAAGAAATAGAGAAAAACTGTGGAATGTAGTACAATCATCCTGGGCTGGAATACCTGTTCGCAGGTGCCAGAAGTTGGTTGGCTCCATGCAACACAGATGTAAAGCAGTTCTCAAAAACAGTGGTTATACAACTAAATATTACTTAACTGATTCAAAAATCTTCAAACATTTTTCAGTTTATATAGTGAATGTTTGAGTTTGTAAAGAAGAATACAAACACTGCTATTTTTTTGAACAGTCTAATATTCACTTTCTTCAATTTTTTTAGAGGAACAACACAAATTTGATATATTTTTCTTCATGTTTTGATTTGGAATATATTGTGTAGTGTTCCCAATGCATTTGTGTGTATGGAAATTAAAGCTATTAGAAGGATTTTGAGCTTTATTCACTTTTTTAAACACACTGCTATTATTTTGAACACAACTGTATATATACAGGGTGAGTCAAAAGTCTCAGGACACCCTTTTATTTCAGAAACAAAAGGGAAAATGAAATATCTGAATACCCCAGGAAGTAAGGCTTGTTCCACACTTGCGCTGTGTCTTTCCGATTTTGAGATTTGTTTTCCTGTGTTTTTGACCAGACACAAAACCGCTACAAGCGAAACGGAACAAACCAGGTCCAACATGAAAATAAATTTAAGTCAATGGTGCAGGATACCTTTTCTTTTTATTTAATACAACCAGATCTGGCCTAAACTGATACGTCCAGATGTATTAAATGGCAATGAGCCACTTAATTCCGGTTTTGAGATCCTCTGCCAGATCTCAAAACTGGAATTAAGAACTCAAGATTGAAACAGGCCTAATAGGTTTAGGCTATGCCCGAACATAGCCTCCATCTTGAAAGCCGCCATATTGGATCAACAGCAAATTTTTCCAGTGGGAAGGGGGTCTTGTAGAAGACCAGAATCTTCTCAGAAATCGATTGCCATAATCAGATGTACAATATCTCTTGTGGTTCAAAAGTTATCAATACAGGTAACTGAAGATAGAATCTGTGTTCAGCACTACGGACAACACATTGAACATGTCAAATAACTGTGCATGACAGGGAACGTTCCCAGTTCTCACCACAACTTTCTGTGTTGATAACCCTTGAGCCAATATGGCGGCTTTCAAGATGGAGGCCATGTTCAGGACCAAGATAGGTCCTCTCACCCATTACTTTCTGGGGTATTCAGATATTTCATTTTTTCCCTTTCGTTTCTGAAATAAAAGGGTGTTCTGCTACTTTTGATCACCCCGTATATTGTGAGTCATTTTTTTCAATGAGTTAATGAAAAAAATGAAGAAACCATTTGCTAATGACCTCACAATTGGTAAATACTTGTGTGCAGATGGAAAGTCATCAGTTATGTATTTTCTGGATTGTATTTTCTGAATGAACTGAAAACAGATTCTATTTCCTCTCGATTTTTTCATTTCCGTCATTGTCAAAGATTGATGGAGTAGGTTATTGCGTCTTTCTTATTTTGCCCAGCGCCATAGACTCTGTCTCCAAAGAAATGATGTATTTATTTCTTCTCCGTCTCTTGACATTGTGATATAGAGCACAGTATGTCAACCTATTTATCTATTGATTTGTGCGAAGGACGGCCTATCACTGAAAATCAATGTTCGTGAAAAGGATGCTGTAGTTTATGAAATACCTTCGAGTAGATTGATTTTGGTCAGTGCTCTCATTAGTTAATACAAGCAATGTCAATACAAAGGTCTCTAAAAACTTCTATTACAGCATCATCCATTGAAGGGCTGGACCTGCTGGTCCAGAGAAAAACGCTGAAAGTTTATATTTTTAGCACAAAAACATTATGTATGATTACTGTTTTTCAACATAATTTTAGCAGTATAAAGTTTGTCATTTTTAATATAGGAGATGCGGTTTTTACACCAGTTATCCATAAAAGTGCACCCCATCTATAGATTCTTGTCTTTAAACACATGTCTACCTGATTTCAGTGCAAAACACACATTACGCTTACTGTTACCAACATGCTTTTGACACATGAAAAATAGATTCCTTTTGTAAATTTATTGCATTAGTTATGTCGTATTGATCATAATTTACTGTCTCTATTATAGTCCAGTGCCGCAGTCTTTAGAGCTGAAATTGCGCCACATTCCTTGTTGCCTTATTTACACATCTTGTTCTGATGATTTTCTTTCTATAAAAAGTTATCTTTACACAAAGCTTCGTTCAATGATCTAATGTCTGGTAGCGCCACATTTAGGCTTTATGCCGATTTGTGACTTTACATGCTACAAACAATTTTCATTTATTATTGGATTGTACCATTAAAGAAGTTGAACATTGCTGTCTAATTCTGGTGTAGTACAACTGGCTGCACTGGAGATACTGCAGAACAGCTGATTGGCGGCCTCCCAGCCGATCTAATATTGATGATATTTCCTCACTATAAAAATCATGAAAAACCCCTTTAATTCAATGCACTATACTGCAACAATGAATTTGTTAAGCAAACCTCTAAGGTCAAGTAAATGTTTTTTTTTGTTTTCTTTTGCAAATTTCGTATGTATTTTGTTTCTCCTGTTAAAAAGATTGAAATCCTTAGGTAACAGATTGTAGAGGATTGTGTACCGGATTGTGTACCGGACTTCAGGCCATTTCCGGAGTAGGGATTTTTGCTGCTTGTGAATATATTGCTGGTTGACAAACATATTGACAGTTTCCAGTAGCAATCTGTTGATCTGTATATACAGCTCAGAGCTAGTTATGTATTGCAAAGCCTGTTTCACACGTGAAATGGTTCACATATCCATTGACTTTAATGTGTGTACGGTATATACACATCAGTGGTTTTCCACGGACCATGTGTTCCTGGTGACACCACGGAAGCATGCCCTATTTTGTCTGTGATTACGAGTCCTGCACACACATTATGGTTTATGGGTCTGTGAAAGTTACGGACACAACAGGGGTGCCATCTGTGTTTGGTCCGTGGTTTTCACAGATCGTTGCCAGAAGATGCTCTGAAATTCACACGTGTGGATCTCGGACAGTGTCACTGATGTAACACGGACATCAGAATGAGGCCTAACAGATTTAAGTAAATATTGAACCTAACATACTGTACATTCTTATAAATGTTAAAAAAAATATATAATATCATTTAACTTTAATTAACTAATCTGCACTTTTGTTAGGACTTATGCACACACAGAGCCTGTGCAGCAATGCATGGAGACTGTACTGCCACTTAGTACAGTGCTTATTATGTGCTCTAATGTATGCTGTCATCAGCCTTGTGTTTATAGACATATTCTCTCATAGAAGCAACACAGAGTTGGATGGAATTCGCCACCATTTTTTTCTGCGTAACGTGAAGTCCAAAATAAAGAAAAAAGTTACTATGTCCCTATGGGACGTTGAATACTTAGGTATTATAGGAGCGATACCTTTATTGGTTAACCAGGTTAACCTTCTTCAGGCAACTCCTAGGGCTTGTTCACACGACCGTATGGTGTTGCGGTCCATTTTTCACGGATCTGTTGTTCAGTTTTTTTTTATCCATTGTGTTTCCGTTATGTTTTTCCGCAAAAACAGGAACTTTGTAATCATTGCAAACACATATGGAAAATGGGCGGGCATAGCATTTCTACAGCATGGATCCGCAAAAAACGGATGATATACGGACATGTGTACTGTATGCATTCAGTTTTTTATACAGACCCATTTACTTGAATGGAGCCACTGAACGTGATTTGCGCACAATAATAGGACCTGACTCAAAAAGTTGTGGAACGGAAAAACAAAAATACAGAAATGGAATGCATACGGAGTATATTGCGTTTTTTTTTTTTTTTTGCAGACCCATTGAAATGAATGGTTCCGTATACAGACTGTATACTGAACGCAAAAAAAGGCCTGTATACGGAAAGCAAAAAATGCCCTTACAAATGGAAGTGTGAGAGGCACAGAATTTAGAGGATGTTACATTGAAGCATGTACTTGCATAATTACGATAGGACAGAACAATGGACAAGGTCAGAGGAGACAATGAGTATGCAGATTAGGGATTAGTGATTTTTGTCTAAATAATGGCTCATAAGATTCCTCAAGTTTGGTGGTTGTTTTATGCCAGCATAAGTAACTCCAAAAAATTATTGTAGTCTGTTGTCTTTGATAAATATGGGTTGGAGGAACCTTTCTGCTCTGAAAGCTTGCTATGTGATTTTTTTCTGGTTAGCTAATAAAAGTATCACTCCCATAATACTTTTGTATTTATTAACACAAAAGTATTCAACATCACATCGGTTTTTTTTCCGGCTAACATGGTACTACGCAATTCTTGCTACACATTATGATATGTCCCTATGAAATTGGAGGCATATAGAGGAACACCAGAGACCTCTTGCATCTCTTGGTTATCCCTATTATATTGTGAGCCTTTAGTAAATTGATTGAGATAAAGAAAAAACTATGGTCAACTTCTCCGCAATCTGAAATACAAAATCAGATTATATTATTGAAAATATAGTGCAAATATAATTACATTTGTTTCAGATTTAATGTCTCTAAATGGAACACCACATTTGTATTTTTGATGCTTTAACTTACTAGTTGGGAAAAAATAATTTGAAGGTGAGGTTTGTATGTGCTCTTTCAGAAATGAGACTATCATGTAAAGCAGATCCATATTGTACTTTCCTGTGTGCTGGAAACAAATAGTCACCGGCAGTTAAGCAATTTTTTTTGCAGACGCTAATGGATTTTATTGTGCGTTTACCTCAAATAAAATATGTATGATGTCTATAATTAGCAGAAACGCTTTGTATTTCTCCAGGTAAGGAGATGATGGTTGTAGATTTGATGTGATGCACAGATTTCTTTAATTGCTTTCAGGATTAAGAAAAACATGGGGAGGAAACTGGATCTTTCTGGTCTGACCGAAGAAGAAGCTGAACATGTCCTTCAGGTTGTCCAGCGAGATTTCAGTCTCAGGAAGAAAGAAGAAGAAAGGTTAAGGTAGGACATTTTTTTCTGATGTCAAAGGTGTTGTAATGCGTGTCCAATTTTAGTATGTGAAATCTATGAAGGCAATTTTTCATCTAATGTGCTGTTGAATCCCACGCACTCAGTATATTCTGATACAACTGGATAAATGTGTTGCAGCATTTAAGACATGTTAGTATGATGAATCACAATATTGTTTTTTTTTATTAACAGTTTCCCATAAATGGTCACTGAGTTTTGGTAAAACATTTGATATGTCATTTCTCTAAACTCTTTACAGACAACTGACAGACACTCATTCAAGTTGTATCTTTCACAGTGCTGTTTCCAGTGACACCACGTTTCCGTGTAGGCTTCTGTGGGTGTTTGTGAATAGTTACTTGTGACTTGTTTGCTCCCTGTGTTTGGGTTTTATATAAGGGTTACCGTTTACCTGGGCTGAGTCTCAGAACATTAGGTGGTCAGGTAGTATGAAAAAGAGAAATTTTCTGTGGCACTCTAAAGCACTCTCAATGTCCAGCCGTGTCCTCTTCAGCAACTCCCTCACTCCCTAACTTGCCATATAGAATCGCATCCAGTGGAGCTCAGTCTCGATAAGGATTTCAGTCCATGTGATACATAGGTATAGCGAAGAAAGAATAGCTGGGACGGCACTCACCATTCGATGCACTTTATTCACATATAATCGCAAGTTTCGTCAGTATGGGGCAGACCGCCTTGGCGTGGACGCCCGCAACAGGCAACAGCCGTTTCGCGCAACCGCGCTTCCTCAGCCATTAGGTGGTCAGGTGTTCTACAGTAATTACTCAGTTATTTAGGCCTGTGGGTCGTCTGCCTAGGAGTTCACTTTCTTTTCTGTCACCAGGAAAGCTGCGTGCAAGGTGCTTGCTATAGGTCTGCTGTGATCCTGTGTTGGTGTGGTGTGAGCGGGTTCCAATTTGACCCCTTTGGCGTGTTGAGTAATCTTGTTCTTGCTGTTGTGAGCAGGATTTGTGTGCTCCATCATTATCTGACTTACAGTCTATTCTGTTCTGATCCAGATCAGTGCATGTTTTACTTTGGCCATGACTTATGTGGTCAGCCTGATTGTTCATCAATGTCAAATATGTCTTCTTTTGTTTTGTCCTGTACTGTTACACAGTGAACACCATGCTTCATGAGAGGATCTTGATCGCCATGGGTTCCGGTTTATGCTTTAAGCCTGTATTTGATCTATTTTGCATTTGATCTTGGTTCATGTCTAATTTTTGTCTGATTTATGCTTTGGTTTCTGCTGTATAGTCATATAAGGACAGGTCCTGCTGGTGCTAGGATTAGGTGCCTGCACTTAGCTAGCATTGGGACTGTCGACCAGTTGGAAGCAGGGGTTAAGACAGATTGTTCAAGCAGTAGTCGAGTAGTAATTAGTTTTAAACTGTTCCCTACCTGTACGTCCAGTCTGAGTCTGATTAGGTTTTTGTCTTGTGGAATAAGCCAATCATTTGCCTATTCTGTTGTCAGAAGTTTTGTCTGCGAACAATTTTTATATGTTCCCCTTAACCCCTGAGTGTGGCAGTATCCTTAGCAGTGAAGAATTTAGCTATAATGAGTGTTTATGGGCTGTCAGGAATTCAGAGATAAGGGCTACATATAGCCTAAAAAGGACAGAATAGGATACAGTGCCTTGCAAAAGTATTCATCCACTTGACTTTTCTTGTGTTTTGTTACATTACAGCCTTAAAGAGGACCTTTCATCTAAAAAATCATAGTCCAATTCTTACACTACATTATTGTGCTTCTGCCAGTGATGTCCGGACACCTTTTCTTTTTTTCAAAGGACCCCCTTTCGTCCGCTACACTCCCCGTTAGTTTCGGCGCTTCGTATGCAAATGAGGCGTCTTGGTTATAGTAGGCGTTGACCTCTTAGTTCTGCTGGGCGGTGTTCACTTCTCCCAGGCTGCGAGCGCATCCAATTGCAGAGCTCGGCTTTTAGCCAGGGATAAGGAGCTCAAGTTCTCGTGAGAACTTGAGCTTGCAAAGTTCCGGAACCCGCGCCATCTTGGAGTCCCCAGCGGAGAAGACGACAGCAGCGACAGCAGCAGCATCGGCATCCTGCAGGTACCGATGCTGCTGCTGTCGCTGCCATCGTCTTCTCCGCTGGGGACTCTAAGATAGCGCGGGTTCCGGAACTCTGCAAGCTCAAGTTCTCGCGGTTCTCGCGAGAACTTGACCTCCTTCTCCCTGGCTAAGAGCCGAGCGCTGTGATTGGATGCGCTCGCAGCCAGGGAGAAGTGAACACCGCTTAGCAGAACTAAGAGGTTAACGCCTACTATAACCATCATAACTATCATTTGCATATGTGGCACCGAAACTAATGGGGAGCGCAGCGGGCGAATGGGAGGTCCTTTGAAAAAAAGAAAAGGTGTCCGGACATCACTGGCAGAAGCACAATAAGGTAGTGTAAGAATTGGACTATAATTTTTTAGATAAAAGGTCCTCTTTAAGTTCAATGTTTTGTTAATCTGAATTTTATGTGATGGGTCAGAACACAATAGTCTAAGTTGCTGAAGTGAAATGAGAAAAATATATAAATAAAACTATTGTTTTAAAATAGAAAACAGAAAATTGTCATGTGCGTATGTATTCACCCCTTTTGTTAGGAAGCCCATAAAAAGCTCTGGTTCAACCAATTACCTTCAAAAGGCACATAATTAGTGAAATGATGTACACCTGTGTGCAATCTAAGTGTTACATGATCTGTCATTACATATACACACCTTTTATGAATCATGAGGCATCACTAACCAAACACTGTCATGAAGACCAAGGAACTCTCCAAACAAGTAAGGGACAATGTTGTTGAGAAGTAAAAGTCAGGGTTAGGTTATAGAAAAATATCCAAATCTTTCATGATCCCCAGGAGCACCATCAAATCTATCATAACCAAATGGAAAGAACATGGCACAACAGCAAACCTGCCAAGAGATGGCTGCCCACCAAAACTCTCGGACCGGGCATAAATCAGAGAGGCAGCACAGAGACCTAAGGTAAGCCTGGAGGAGCTACAGAGTTCCACAGCAGAGACTGGAGTATCTGTACATAGAACGACAATAAGCCGCACGCTCCATAGAGTTGGGCTCTATGGCAGAGTGGCCAGAAGAAAGCCATTACTTTCAGCTAAAAACAAAAAGGCACATTGTGAGTTTGCGAAAAGGCATGTGGGAGACTCCCAAAATGTATGGAGGAAGGTGCTCTGGTCTGATTAGACTAAAATTTAACTTTTCGGCCATCAAAGAAAACGCTATGTCTGGCGCAAACCCAACACATCACATTACCCAAAGCACACCATTTTTTTGCAGCCGGTACTAGGAAACTGGTCAGAGTTGAGGAAAAGATGGATGGTGCTAAATACAGGGATATTCTTGAGCAAAGCCTGTACCACTCTGTGCTTGATTTAAAGCTAGGTCGGAGGTTCACTTTCTAGCAGGCGTGCAGTCTGCCTGGAAGTCTGAGGTTGGACTTTCCTGTGGCTGGGCTGACAGCCGGGTGCGAACACGCACCTAAACCTCACAGGTGATTTGATCCCGTCTTGGACTTTTGTTTTGCCTCACGTTTTTGCCATTTGTGTGAAGTAACACTAAGTGACTGTTTTGAGTTTTGTTTGTGCAAGTGTGAAATAAAACACTGTTTGCTGCACTACCTGGACTCTCTTTGCCTCTACACTGCACCCGCACCGCTGTCTACCAGAGCAACTCCCCACACAGGACAATGACCCCAAACACACTGCTAAAGCAACACTTGAGTGGTTTAAGGGGAAACATGTATCATGTGTTGGAATGGCCTAGTAAATCCAATAGAAAATCTGTGGTCAGACACGCACATTGACTTTTTCTGTTATTTTGTCCTATTTATTGTTTGCTTCACAATAAAATAAAATAAAAACATCGTCAAAGTTGTGGGCATGTTCTGTAAATTAAATGATGCAAATTCTCAAATAATCCATGATAATTCCTGGTACGTGAGGCACAAAAACACAAAAAAAGTCAAGGGGGTGAATACTTTTGCAAGGAACTGTATGTTCTATTTTTTTGTGGGCCGCAGAAAGGACATACGGATGCGGACATCACATGGATGTGCTGTCCCCATGTTTTGCGGCCCATTGAAGTGAATGGGCCCGCATCCGACCCACAAAAAATGCAGATCGGATGCGGACACAAAATGGTCCTTTGCATGAGCCCTAAATAAATAAAGACCAAGTGAAAAAAAACTATTTTGAACCCAAAATGAGTAAAATGCAATTATAAAAAAAATTTCCCCTGAAGATGTTCAAAGATTATCAAAAATAATAAATCAGATGATGGGCAAGTACTTTTCCATAGCATTGTGTATTGCATGCGAGTAATTTTTTAAAAAAAGGACATTTTTGTACTGTAGACATTTTCTTCTGTGTGAGACTTGAGGGCACAGTTTGATATTAGTGACTTTTTGATGTGTGTCATCAGTTCAGTTTCATGTTATTTTTTTGCTCTTCATTGAACTTTCACTTCACGACTATGATTCTTCCCTTTTCAGAGCCCACATGAAAACAAGTTTTGACATGAATGCAAGTTGACATTAAAGTCATTGATGTAAAATCACATAATCACAGTAGCTTCACTAAAATAAGGGTCATGAGACTAGGGGGCAAAAATGTAATGATTATTATACAAATAGGCCATTCCATTGTTACAATATTGGCTCACGTGTGTATAGGTTATTTGAGAGCATTATGGTAAAATACTGTGTTGCTATAGAACATTATGACTCTTATACATTTTGCAGTTAGGTTATGGTCAATAAGCAATCTACAATGATGTCTTGCAGTGCTGGAATCCTTATGCTTTATTTAACTAGGTTAATATTGCATAGAATTTTTTTGTGCTTGTGTTGGTGTCCTCTTGGTATTCCAGTTTTTATACATATTCTGAAAAGCTAATGAGTGATCAACTGTCTCTCTAGGAAGCCTAGTATACATGTTAGTCTTACTATGGCCAGCACTCAGTCTATATACAGTAGTACTTAGGACAAGGTTCATTTATAGTCCATATATCGAAGACTATCCAAGACTCTCGTCAGTGCAGTTCAAAAGGTGTTATTAAAGGGGAACTTCCAGTGAGGGAAAAATTGCTGGCAGTGGGCTCCTAGTGGATTAAAAAAAATAAAAGAATATGTACCAATACCTTGCTGCTCTCATGACAAAGCTGCCTGGGTCATCATTGACTTCTATTTCCTAGTCTTGTCACAGGAAATGTTAATCACTACTTGAGGTGGGTTGCCACTCTGGCCAGTGATTGAGTGACTTTGCTTTTGGGCGAATATTCATTATAAATTTACAAATCCACCATTATTTTCTTGAAGGCAATAAAATATGCGCGTATTGCGCACGCAATACATGCCTGGGTCACTTTTGCTGCATTTTTCAAGCTGCTAGAAGTTTCCTGAGACTGGAGAAAATCGTTGGCAGGGCAGAACATTACACTAGTTTTTTATGCATGTAGAGTGCTCCAATATATTTGCGATTGCACAAATAGTCAATTAATGATGCGCATATTTTGGCGCAATACGTGCAACTTCAAATTTTAGCAGGTCTGACTACATATTACTGATTGGTGCACTAAGTTTTGTTGTGAACTTCTGACATCCCAGCACTATGTATGTAGCATGTATGTATGAACAGCAGAACCTATCACACTACCTAACACCCTGCACTGGAACCTATCAGCTACACTATATCACTATCTAACCTACACTGACTATCTCCCACTAACTATCTGTATTATATATGAGCTAACTAACTATCTAATGTAATGTGACAGCAAAGAACAGAGCACAGAATTACACTGCTGTCTCTCTCAGAACTGCAAAAAAAAAAAAGAAAATGCCTGCTGGAGAGGTTCTTATATTGTAAGCAGTAGGCAACTTTCCTATTGGTTGCTATGGATGTTGCTAAGCTCAGACAAAGACATTGCAGCCTTCTCATTGGCCCACAAGCAAGATGCAGGGAGTGATCATGGGTTCAGATGAAAAAAAATCTAGAATATTCACGAATACAAATATATAGCACTATATTCTAAATCTTCACAAATTCTCAAAGTGGCGATATTCGTGATTAAAATCCACGTTTCAAATATTCGCGTCCAGCACTAGTAGAGACCAGTAGTGACCCAGGCAGTGTCAAAACAGCACCAGCAGAGGATTAGTGAGGTGAGTATTCGTTCAGATTTTTTTTTATCCCACTCTGAGCCCGCTGACACTAATTTGTTTTTCCTACTTAAAAATCCCATTAATCCAACAAATATTTATCCGATGACCTTCAGAAACCATGTACAACATATCAACTTCCTAGCCAAGTTTCAGTCCTTGTGGATCTTGATCTTATTCTGTGACATATACCGTATTTGCGGTGTATTGATAGTGTATTTATTTCATTTTGGCCATCTACCATTTTTAGGATGTCTTGTAGGTAATATTTTAATTGTCCAGGGATAGACAGATGTAGTTGCTCACCATCTCCCTGTATGCGCACTTTTCTATTCAGTGTTGCTCCCAAGGAAACCAGGAAAACTGTGTCAGCCAAGTCCAAACTTGATAAAACTTTGATCCACAGTGATCCTCTGGCACATGCAACTCTACCTGTATCATCCTTCCTCGTGCCATGAGGATGGATGATATAATTTATCCAAAACACGTACCATGTCTTTTTGATGCTGCTATGCATGTATGCTGTTTTTAATGTTGTCCCAATATAGGATAGAAGTTGTGTGTGCTAGAGGATCACTGTGGACCAAAGTTTATCAATGTTTTTTATCTATAATATTTATCCATTGGAGTGTAGAGCACAATTTTACTGTATAATAGGGTATAGTCACGCCTGGCACATACTGTATGTTGTATAAACGTTTGAGACTGTCTCTGTCTCATCCATCTTAATGGGGCTTAAAAGGATCCATGTGCATGCTGCAGGAACCCCATTCAGATGAATGAAATAAGTTTTTAGGTTGCAGAAATTTCTGTAACAAATCTGTCAAGTATGAACACACCCCGATAGTTTGTTTCAAGATGGAATAAATGATAAAATTATTGTGTTAAATTATAATGTTCCTTACACCTTGCTGTACAAGCATACAGTAAATCATTCATTTCTACTGTAAAAGGATAAGGGGAGACTTTTCTGTAGAGGGTTAAACTGATTAGTACGCTCCAGGGGTTGGGGGATGCTGAGACAAGTATGACAGCATCATATCTCCATGAGTCATATACTGTAGAAGAGACCAAGAAACAGCTTTTGTTTTTGTAACCTTCTATCTAAACAGATAATTAGTCTACCATGTTCCAGCTATTCAGTAAATGCCATCATCCAGTCTACAAAGTGAATCTCCTAGCAAAAGCAAGAGCAGCCAGAATTTTCCTTTCTTTAATCCCCTTCATGACATGTGACGTACCGTTACGTCATGGAAGTCGGTGACTTCCCGCATTTTGACATAATAGTACGTCATGGTGATCGGGCGGGCCACGGAGCGGTGCGCGCCCGATCACTGCAGGGGTCCGGCAGTCCGTGATAGCCGGGCCCCTGCTGTATCCGCGGGCATCGCTGTTTACAGACAAAAATGACAAAAATGAACAAAAATGTTGAAAGAACGGTATTTCGTTTTCCTGTCAGATGTATGCCAAAAGGACATTATAGGCTATAGATGTATTCAAAAGTTAGTTATGTAAGTAATATTAAGAGAATAATTCATTATTTTACCTAGAGCATGTTATATTAGAAATATCTTGTCAGAGGTGTTTGGGACTATAGAAACAGTTAAGGGAATTGAGCTACGCTGCTTCCATTGCTCCCATAGAAGCAGGGCCGGTGCAAGGATTTTTGCCGCCCTAGGCAAAAGAAAAGTTTGCCGCCCCCCCCCCTTATCATTCTTCACCCCCCCCTCCTTTGTCATTCTCCCCCCCCCGTCAATCTTCACCCCTCCTCCTTTGTCATTCCCCCCCCCCTGTCATTCTTCCTCCCCTCTTGTCATTCTTCTCCCCCCCTCTTGTCATTCTTCTCCCCCCTCTTGTCATTCTTCTCCCCCCTCTTGTCATGCTTCCTCCCCTCTTGTCATTCTTCTCCCCTCCCTCTTGTCATTCTTCTCCCCCCCCTCTTGTCATTCTTCTCCCCCCCCTCTTGTCATTCTTCTCCCCCTCTTGTCATTCTTCTCCCCCTCTTGTCATTCTTCTCCCCTCTCTCCCCTCACCTGTAATGAGCGTGGCCGAGCGCTTTATGGTCCACGGGTACAGGAGCTTTAGATTCCTGTATTCCTGACGGACTGACAGGAAGTGCACACTGTGTGCGCACTTCATGTCAGTCCGGCCGGGTACAGGAGACACATGCTCCTGTACCCGCGGCCATAAAGAGCTCGGCCGCGCAGCATATGGACTGACAGGAGGGAGCGCTGAGCGCTCCCTCCTGTCAGCTCCTTTCCTTCTGCTGTGCCCGGGCGGTGCGCCCTCATGGACGCATCCAGCCTGGCAGTGCTGCAGCCGCCTGAGGCTCTATACAGAGCGCTCGGGCGGCTGCAGCATGAGGCAGGGCCGGCGCTCCTAGCAGCGCCCCTTGCCAAGGGGCGCTCTACGCGGCGGCCTAGTCCGCTTATAGGACGCGCCGGCCCTGCATAGAAGTGATTATGAGTACAATGAGCTCCTCTGTTTCCATAAATTGTAAGATGCGGAAACAGTGTATCTTGCTTTGCTGTATAACCGCGTAGCACAGGCCATCATTCAAGCAGGATGCAGTCTTGGGAACTCTAAGTATAGCGTATGTTCCTGGGACCTACATCTGTCAACCATCTATCGGACATTTATTTCATATCCTTGTTATATCAGTAGTCTGTACGCGCTGCCTAACAGCAGGTATGGACTACAGCGTGCCTACCTGTTATCTCCTACTGCTTCTCCTTCAGTCAGGGGGCTCCTGTTCTCTCCACTCCACAGAGGCTGAGGCCTATCTATCTATTGCTTGCCTGTCATTGCCCAAAGGGCACGTGCATGCAATCCCTCTGGGAACGCCAGTTTGAAGCCCTGAAGACGCCAGTTTATCTGGTGAAACATGTTGGGGGACAGAATCTGTTGGTTTTAGCTCTTCTCGAGTTGCTAAACACTGAGTAGGAAACAGTAGGAAACAGTTATTTACTTTAGGGTGTATGTTCACAGCACCGAGTACCCTGCAGGATTAGTCAGGCAGGTAGTTATACACTGATTGCAAACTTGTGGGAAGGTTAGGGGGTAGTGCACACCCTCCGTTACCACTAGCAACCTGTGCGATAGCAGTGTGCAAATTCGAGCAGTAGTTTTAACAAGTGTGTCAAAACTCACAAACATTTTTAGAGAACTACTAATAAAAGTGAAGTTTTACTGATTTAAATATTAAGGGTAAAAGTGGTGAATTGAGCTCAATTGAGCAAAGTTTTTTTGTTGCTATGGAACCCTCCCTTAATAGGGTCTCTAGTTTTTTTGTATCTGTCCTGAGGATAGTCACATCAATAGGTAAGGGCAGAACTCATAGGTCCATACGACTACAATGGAATGCAACAGCCCCACAGAAGCCGCAGATCCAAGTGGCCAACCAATACGAAGAAGATCAACAAGCGACGGCAGTATTTTTCCATTGTCTTCTTTATTAGCACTTAACTGCATACAAAAAACAGCAACATTTAAGCCGTAACCAGCCTTTATCAAGCACAAGAACAATATGGCCAATATACATATAAATAGTAAAAACAAGGTCCTCCCACCGCTGTTTTAACCAATCGAACCGCATAGTGGGCATCCCCTCATGTATATCCACCTATCACAGTATGTAAATTTTCAATCCCTGTTTAACATAATTAAATAAATCCTCACCTGATGTCCCCCACTCAATAGCACAAAAACGAAGTTGGTCAATGGAGTGTCCACAGTCAATAAAGTGTTTTGCTCAGGTTTTTTAATCATACCTTTTCTAATGGTACTCTTGTGTTTGTTGATTCGCTCCCTGAGCTCCATAGTGGTTTCACCCACATAAATGTAGCTTCAGGGACATTGAATCATGTACACTATATCCCTCGATCTACCGGTATAATATCCCCTGATTTTGAAGGTTTTTACACTGTATGGATGAGTAAACACATCTCCCTTCATAATGCCGCTGCAATTGCAGCAGGATAAACATGGAACATTCCCCATTTTTCTGGGTGCTAAAAAAGATTTTCCGCTCTTGCGCCACCCACATCAGATTTGACTATTCTGTCACGTAAACAAGCACTCCTCCTATATGCCCTTATCGGTGGTGATTCAAACTCCTTAATGCCACTCCTTTTTGAGAATCGTAGATATTCTACCACTATCACCACTGAAGATGGATACAAAGGGGATTCTATTATCCGTCTTCATCCGTGTGGATGTGCCCAGAACAAAATCTCGCTTTACAGCCAACACTTTACTTCTGGTCTCCTGTAACAATTTCCTTTCCTTTCCCTCTGCATAAACTTTCTACACATTTCATCTGTCCTGGTTAGAAATGTATCCTCGCCTGACACTATTCTCCGTACACGTAATACCTGGCTCCAAATCAATAACGTGTTTTTATCTGCAACCTTTTGAAAGAGATCAGTCCTGATCTCAGTATCCTCAATGTAAACACGTATATTAAGGAATTGTAATTTATTAGTTGACACTGTTGATGTGAACTGTAGCCCCAGAACACCATTGTTATTATGTTATTATATAATATCACTTTAATCTATGTAATGGAGTATTGTAGAAGATACTCATATCGCGGTATCACATTAGATATTTGCCTAATTGAGGTATTGATTGTACCCTTAGTGTATTTTTAAGGCGTTTGCGCAGTGGGGAGTGTCTCCTAGGTGATGGGACGCTTGGCTCCACATTGAATGGACGAGCGGGGCGGGATCGATGCGTGGATGAGGTCAGCCAGCGTTGCTGACGACGGTTCTCGCTAAATCTCGTGCCCGACCGCCACTGGTGAGTAGGAGCCGGGTGATCCAGAGCGGGAGACATGCGCACTGCAGTGTGGAAGATGCGGACCATAGAAATAATGTGTTGTGCTGTGACATGAGTGGGGGACATCAGGTGAGGATTTATTTAATTATGCTAAACAGGGATTGAAAATATACATACTGTGATAGGTTGATATACATGAGGGGATGCCCACTATGGGGTTCAATTGGTTAAAACAGCGGTGAGAGGACCTTGATTTTACTATTTATATGTATATTGGCCATATTGTTCTTGTGCTTGATAAAGGCTGGTTACAGCCGAAATGTTGCTGTTTTTATGTGTGCTGTGAAGTCCTAATAAAGAAGACAATGGGAAATGCTGCCGCCGCTTGTTGATCTTCTTCGTATTGGTTGGCCGCTTGTATCTGCGGCTTATGCGGGGCTGTTGTATTTCACTGGAGTCGTATGGACCTATGAGGGCTGCTCTTACCTATTGATATGACTATCTGATCCAGGGAGCGTGCACCTTGGACGTTATATACCACGTGAATACAAGATGGAGATCCCTACAGGTCTGGGTAAGACTGTTGAGACTTCTACAAAGCATACATTTGTTTATACCGAGGAGGACATCCACCGCCTAATCAATGCTAGTGAAGGGGATGCATCATTTCTCAGGGCACTTAAAAAAGTCATTGAATGACTTGGAGAGCCAGATTCAGGGCCTCCTGAGTATGGAGGACTTTACTGCACACAAAGAAAAGGTGTCTCAACATATACAGCGCAAAAAAACAGAGGTGGAACGTATGAAAAGGGATAAATGGCACAGAGACTTAGATGATTACCAGTCTGGGAAGGTTTATAAATGGCAATCTAGTCAGTCACAAAATATATCCAGACGGAGAAGGGGTAAAAGGTATGACCTAGGTCGATTTGGGTTCCCCACTGGAGAATCGGATTCCACTGATGAATCAGTGTCATCTAATTTTTTAGGAGCAACCAGGAAATCCAGAGAGGTGGATATCGAAGGGGCGGAAGGAAACATCACCGGCCCCATAAAAAATCTACCCCCGATACAATCTGGGCCCAACAAACAGGGCATATTATCGAGACGAAACTAGAGGAAATAATGGACCTGGTGGTGAACATTTCTTCTATTGAACTGAGTGAAGATGAGATACATGTATTGAGCCGTGGCCTTACATTCTGCCCCACTAATGATTGGGACTGGTTTGAGTTTGAATTGAATCTCCAACGTTTTTTTAGGAGACTGAGATTAAAAGCATTTTTCTCCACAGTGGACAATGCTAATACTGGCTCTATTAAAAATGTCGAAAAGAGTGAACTATCATGTAGAATGTATGGGTTAAGGAATAAAAGTAATGTTATACCCCCACAGAATAATCATGTAGTAGAAACCTGTATTGGGATTGTTGAGAAAAATATTGATGAATTGAGAGCAGATAATTTGAAAAAATGTAGACATAACCTATCTTCTGGAGAGAGATGGGCAATTAGGGAGCTCGAGTCAAACAAGCAACTCACCATCAACCCAGTCGATAAGAGGGAGCCGTGGTTGTTATGGACACGAGCAAGTATGTTGGTGAAATTATGAGACAGTTACAGGATACAGAAATGTATGAGGCTCTAGGGAGTGATCCTAAGTGGGAAATTATGCATGTCCTGGGTGGTATCTTGGATAAGGCTTTAGATGATGGAATCATCAATGATTATTTGAATGAATATTTGAGGATAAGCCAACCAGTGATATACATACTCCCGAAAATACACAAGAGCCTGGATCGATCCCCCTGGCCGACCTATTGTGTCCGGCAGGGGTTCCATCTTTAACACTGTCTCTGTATTTTTGGACAGGATCTTGCGTGTCCATGCCACCTTGGCTCCCTCCTATGTGAGGGATACTGGTCATTTTTTGACCAAGTTACAGCAGATTACATCACCTGAAGAATTTTTGTTGGTGAGTTTCGATGTCGTCTCACTCTTTACCTTTATTGATCACACATATGGTCTTAATGTCGTAGATGTAGCCCTGGCCGATACAGGACTCTCCCAGGGAGCTTGCCGTCTAGTCCTCGACCTCTTGGAGGTGGTCCTGAGGAGAAATTATTTTCTGTTCAGGGACACCTTCTACCAGCAAAAGCGGGGTGTGGCCATGGGGTCGAATGTGGCCCTCACCTATGCTAATATCTTCCGGGGCGGAGTTCGAGGACAGATTGGTGTATCGCTCTATGTTTGCAGGGAGGTTCCTGTGCTGGTGGCGCTACATCGACCACATTTTTATGATCTGGAGTGGCACTAGGAAAAAATTAGAAGATTTCCATGGGTATTTGAACAATGGTGTTCTGGGGCTACAGTTCACATCAACAGTGTCAACTGATGAATTACAATTCCTTGATGTAAGTGTTTATATTAAGGATAGTGAGATCAAGACTGATCTCTTTCAAAAGGTTGCAGATAAAAACACGTTATTGATTTGGAGCCAGGTATTACGTGTATGGAGAATAGTGTCAGACGCGGATGAACTTCTAACCAGGACAGATAAAATGTGTAGAAAGTTTATGCAGAGGGGATATCCAAGGAAATTGTTACAGGAGACCAGAAGTAAAGGGTTGGCTGTAAAGCGAGATTCTGTTCTGGGCACATCCACACAGATGAAGACGGATAATAGAATCCCCTTTGTATCCATCTTCAGTGGTGATAGTGGTAGAATATCTACGATTCTCAAAAAGGAGTGGCATATCCTCCATAGACGTCTGCCAAACATTAAGGAGTTTGAATCACCACCAATAAGGGCATATAGGAGGAGTCCTTGTTTACGTGACAGAATAGTCAAACCTGATGTGGGTGGTGCGAGAGCGGAAAATCTTTTTTAGCACCCAGAAAAATGGGGAATGTTCCATGTTTATCCTGCTGCAATTGCAGCGGCATTATGAAGGGAGATGTGTTTACTCATCCATAGAGTGTAAAAACCTTCAAAATCAGGGGATATTATACCGGTAGATCGAAGGATGTAGTGTACATGATTCAATGTCCCTGTAGCTACATTTATGTGGGTGAAACTACTATGGAGCTCAGGGAGTGAATCAACAAACACAAGAATACCATTAGGAAAGGTATGGCTGAAAAGCCTGTAGTGAAACACTTTATTGACTGTGGACTCTCCATTAACCAACTTTGTTTTCATGCTATTGACTCTGTAGGTTTATTGAGGAGAGGGGGTGATAAAAATAAGTTGCTGAGAAGGAAAGAGTTAAAATGGATCCATACTTTAAAATCATTGCAGCCCTATGAGCTCAATCTAGAGTTTAATGTAGCTAGAATTAATTAGGTAGGGGTGATATTCCTCACCAGTATTTGGTACACTTGGTAATGTATAGGATGTTGGGTTTTATCCCTTATTTTGTTATTATGGTTCCCCCGCTGACGATTTGTGACCTATGTACAGTTGTGGCCAAAAGTTTTGAGAATTACATAAATATTGGAAATTGGAAAAGTTGCTGCTTAAGTTTTTATAATAGCAATTTTCATATACTCCAGAAGGTTATGAAGAGTGATCAGATGAATTGCATAGTCCTTCTTTGCCATGAAAATTAACTTAATCCCAAAAAAAACTTTCCACTGCATTTGATTGCTGTCATTAAAGGACCTGCTGAGATCATTTCAGTAATCGTCTTGTTAACTCAGGTGAGAATGTTGACGAGCACAAGGCTGGAGGTCATTATGTCAGGCTGATTGGGTTAAAATGGCAGACTTGACATGTTAAAAAGAGGGTGATGCTTGAAATCATTGTTCTTCCATTGTTAACCATGGTGACCTGCAAAGAAACGTGTGCAGCCATCATTGCGTTGCATAAAAATGGCTTCACAGGCAAGGATATTGTGGCTACTAAGATTGCACCTCAATCAACAATTTATAGGATGATCAAGAACTTCAAGGAAAGAGGTTCAATTCTTGTTAAGAAGGCTTCAGGGCATCCAAGAAAGTCCAGCAAGCTCCAGGATCGTCTCCTAAAGAGGATTTAGCTGCGGGATCGGAGTGCCACCAGTGCCGAGCTTGCTCAGGAATGGCAGCAGGCAGGTGTGAGCGCATCTGCACGCACAGTGAGGCGAAGACTTTTGGAAGGTGGCCTGGTGTCAAGAAGGGCAGCAAAGAAGCCACTTCTCTCCAAAAAAAACACCAGGGACAGATTTATCTTCTGCAGAAAGTATGGTGAATGGACTGCTGAGGACTGGGGCAAAGTCATATTCTCCGATGAAGCCTCTTTCCGATTGTTTAGGGCATCAGGAAAAAGGCTTGTCCGGAGAAGAAAAGGTGAGCGCTACCATTAGTCCTGTGTCATGCCAACAGTAAGGCATCCTGAGACCATTCATGTGTGGGGTTGCTTCTCATCCAAGGGAGTGGGCTCACTCACAATTTTGCCCAAAATCACAGCCATGAATAAAGAATGGTACCAAAACACCCTCCAACAGCAACTTCTTCCAACAATCCAAAAACTGTTTGGTGAAGAACTATGCATTTTCCAGCATGATGGAGCACCGTACCATAAGGCAAAAGTGATAAGTAAGTGGCTCGGGGACCAAAATGTTGACATTTTGGGTCCATGGTCTGGAAACTCCCCAGATCTTAATCCCATTGAGAACTTGTGATCAATCCTCAAGAGGCGGGTGGACAAACAAAAACCCACTAATTCTGACAAACTCCAAGAAGTGATTTTGAAAGAATGGGTTGCTATCAGTCAGGAATTGGCCCAGAAGTTGATTGAGAGCATACCCAGTCGAATTGCAGAGGTCCTGAAAAAGAAGGGCCAACACTGCAAATACTGACTCTTTGCATAAATGTCATGTAATTGTCGATAAAAGCCTTTGAAACGAATGAAGTGTGTGTAATTATATTTCACTACATCACAGAAACAACAGAAACAAAGATCTAAAAGCAGTTTAGCAGCAAACTTTGTGAAAACTAATATTTGTGTCATTCTCAAAACTTTTGGCCACGACTGTATACATGAAGTATCATGGTTATCTAATTTAAATGTTATTATATAATATCGCTTTAATCTATGTAATGAAGTATTGTAGAATATACTCGCGGTATCACATTATATATTTGCCTAATTGAGGTATTGATTGTACCCTTAGTGTATCTTTAAGGCGTTCTGATAACGCAGTGGCGAGTGTCTCCTAGGTGATAGGACACTTGGCTCCACATTGGATGGACGAGGGGGCGGAATCGACGCGTGGGTGAGGTCAGCTAGCGTTGCTGATGTCGATTCTCGCGAGATCTCGTGCCTGGCCGCCACTGGTGAGTAGGAGCCGAGTGATCCAGAGCGGGAGACATGCGCACTGCTGTGCGGAA